>OY482674.1:24633450-25298450 GCA_960531455.1 Urophora cardui | reverse complement strand
TACTAATAATTTTTTGTCCAACACTTGTCCAAAGGCGACACCGCAGGTGCCAGAAATTCCACTGAGAACGTGGCTGCCGCACAAGCTCTAGATGTGTGGGTGTTTTTTTTTTTTGTTTATGTGCACCGGAAACAAGTGTAAATGCGTTGTTTAAGGCACATTTTTATTGAATTTAAATACGCATCAATAGCCGTTGTGGTGGGCTTTGCATTTGTCTATCGAGAGATCAAGAGCCCGCATGCGTAGTGGGAAAATATATAGTAGGTTAGGTTGAGGTGGCTGTCTCCGCAATTCATGAAAGCGGGGACACACTTAGGCCGAGGTGGCCCATTGTGATACCACACGGGAGCCCTAGCTTCCTTATCCCTGTTTACAAACCTTTCCGGAAAAATTAGATTCGAAAGTATGATAAGATTAGATGCCCGTTAAGCTAAACCAGCGCGTTTGTTTCATGAAGCGCAGAAAATCTAGTGTCCTTGCATTTTCCATCTCCGCCAGGCACTCGAAAAAGTGTTTATGGAGAAAGCGGTACCTGGATTGCGACAGTGCGGGGCAGTGGCATAGATAGTTCTCAACACTCTCTATTTCCTCCACGTCCCTGCAGCTGCGGCAGAAGTCGTTTTTATATAGGCCCATGCGAGAGGCGTGAGTGCCCACAAGACAATGGCCTGTTAGAAGTCCCACCAGCGGACCTATAGAGAGCCGATTCAGATGCAGCACCGATACAGACCTAGCCTCATCCAGTCTAGGCCAGATTTGCCTAGAAATCACACAAGTTGACTCCCTGGCCCATCTAGCGTTAGCCTGTTCAATGGAGCGAGATCTCAACCAGTGCTTGCATGAGTTAAGCGGGGGGCCAACCCATGTCGCAGATGTGATATCTTGCAAGCTTGTGCCCTCCCTTGCCAACTCATCTGCAATGCAGTTGCCCCGAACGTTGCTATGGCCTGGAACCCAAATGACGTTCAGGTCGCACCTTTCGGCTAGTTTGTTCAAAGACTCCCTACATTTCATTGCAACTATAGATGTAGCATTGTTACTCTGTAAGGATTTTATGGCAGCTTGGCTGTCAGAGAAGATTTTGATAGAATTTATGTCTGGCAGATCTGTCAGGCGACGAGCTGCTTCCCATATGGCTATGAGCTCAGCCTGATAGACGCTGCAGTGATCAGGTAGGCGCAAACTTACTTTCAGATGAAGCTTTTCGCAGAAAAACCCACTTCCAACTCTATTGTTCAATTTAGAGCCATCCGTGTAAAGGTGCAGTGTATTAGGGTCGGGATCCCCCAAGTTCTTCCACTCGCTCCTCTCCGGGATTCTTGTGGAGAATTTGTTATCCCAACAGAAGGCTGGTATTGCATAGTCCAGCTTTAGAAAATTGGCAGGGACGTTACTAAGAATTTGAGCGTGCCCGAATCTGGTGTCCCTCCAGGGTTCGGTTGCATTGAGCCTTGCCGCGTTGCAGCTGGCAATGAGTTTCCCCTGTATATCCGTGGGGAGAAGAAATAGGATGGTTTCGAGAGCTTTAGTTGGGGTGGAGGGAAGGGCTCCGCTAATAAGCATGGAAGCCATTCGCTGCACTCTAGTTAATTTGCTCTTATTGGTTTCGAGTTCCAGTGCTGGCCACCATATGGTGACTACATATAAGAGAATAGGACGCACTACCGCTGTGTACAGCCAATGGACGATGTGGGGGTTAAGTCCCCATCTCTTGCCTATCGCTGATTTACATGCGTAAAGTGCTAGCATGGCTTTTTGGGATCGTACTTCTACGTTCCATTTCCAGTTTAATTTTCTGTCTAGAATAACACCAAGGTATTTAACCTCGGTAGAGAGTTTAATCTCCTTCCCATTTATGGACGGAGGTTTGAATTCAGGTATCTTATGTTTGCGGGTAAACAGAACCATTTCCGTTTTCTCAGAGCTGACACTCAGCCCGCATTTCAGAGACCAGGTTTTTACAATATTGAGTGCATTTTGCAAAAGATCGCTCAGCACCGGTATATGCTTGCCAGTCGCTGTCAGGGCGATGTCATCGGCGTACGCAATGACCTGGCAGCCCGTGTGCTGAAGTTTAGAGAGCAGGGTGTTCACCGTTAGGTTCCAAAGCAGAGGAGACAGAACTCCACCCTGGGGTGTTCCCCTGTTGGCATACCTAGTTATCGATGAATTACCCATTACAGAAATAATGGCTCTTCTACTAAGAAGAAGTTCAACAAACCTCACGAGAGCCTCCTCTACCTCCAAGTCCCGTAGGGTGGTGGTAACGGCTCCCGGGAGAACATTGTTGAAAGCTCCTTCTATGTAATATATAGTAGGGCACGTCTTTCCTCTTTATGACGCAACGCGTTAAAAGGAGAAAAAAATAAATAAAAAAAACAGAAAATGTGTTTTCTTCTAAGTTATTATGATTCGTTTTTGGTATAACACATTACTTTTATATAAACAATGAAATATATGCGCTGTGATTTCCTTTGGCAATAAATAATGCTAATAAATATGCTTGGAAATTGTTAATAAATATGCGCAATAAATATTTCCTATTCTCACTTGCTTCAATAATTTTTTTGCATTTTATTATTCTCATATTTTCTTCTCACACCAAAAATAGATTTTCCCATTTCCTACGGCAATTGTTATTGTTTTTATACTCAGCTGTACTAGTACACAGAGTATTATAATTTTGATTTCATAACGGTGGATTGTAACATAATGAAATAATCGAGATAGATATGGACTTATATATATCAAAATGATCAGGGTGAAAAGAGAAATCGATTGAGCCATGTCCGTCCGTCCGTCCGTCCGTCCGTCCGTCCGTCCGTCCGTCCGTCCGTCCGTCCGTCCGTCCGTCCGTCCGTACGCACGATAACTCGCGTAAAAATTGAGATATTTTGATGAAATTTGAAATGCAAGTTGGTATCGAGACTGGGGCGGTTGGTATTGAAAATGGGCGAAATCGGACCATGACCACGCCCACTTTTCCTATATAGAAAAAATCGGAAATTTGGTATCTCAGCCACTAATATAGCTAGAGTGCTAAAATTTTACCCACGTATTGAGCTCAGGCCCTTATGAAGAAATTTAATGAAGTTTTGGAAAATGGGCGGTGCCACGCCCACTTATTAAGGGTCAAACATTGAAAGTTTTATATGTCATAACTCAGAAACCGTTGAAGATATATCGATGAAATTTGGTACGCGTAATTTGCTTACTTAGACAAATGTTTTGGCGAAAAATTATAAAAATCGGTTGACGGCCACGCCCACTTTTATATATGGGAACTATAAAGGGGCCTAATAAAAACATTTTAAGCGATATCTCTGTCAAATATAAAGATCTATCACTGAAATTTTGTGGCACGAGTCCAACTACGGACGTAAAACAAAAAATATAAAAATTTTGGAAAATGGGCGGTGCCACGCCCACTTATTAAGGGGCAAATATTGAAAGTTTTATAAGCCATAACTCAGAAACCGTTAAAGATATGTCGATGAAATTTGGTACGCGTGATATATTTACTTAGCCAAATGTGTGGACGAAAAATTACCAAAATCGGTTGACGACCACGCCCACTTTTATATATGGGTATTATAAAGTGGCCTAATAAAATCATTTTTAGCGATATCTCTGTGAAATATAAAGATAATTCATTGAAATTTTGTGACATGAGTTCTACAATAGACTGGAAACAAAAAATAAAAAAATTTTATAAAATGGGCGTGGCACCGCCTCTTTTTATACAAAGAAATCTACGAGCCTATTACTCGACAAATAACTGAGATATTATGACGAAACTTAGTTTATGCACTTTTATAACATGTGTTAATAGACACGCAAAAATTTATTGAAATCGGTTTATGACCACGCCTACTTTTTAACAAAGATATTTCTGGAACACCCTTTTGGAATTTGTAACGTGAAGTCTTTGTAACTAAAAGTCATAGAGGGATGCAATTTTGCACTAACAATAATATTTATATGCTTATTTGGATGATTGATACAAATTTTGAAAATTGGCGTGGCTGCGCCCTGTTTATGCAGCACTCGTTTCATATAAAATACACCCTATATCGAACAAACGCAAACAAACAATGAAAGCATACAGCTGAGTATCTAATGTTCGATTCCACTCGAACTTAGGCTTCCTTACTTGTTCTGATTCGATTTGAATTCATCGATGACTCTGTGTGAGCGTGCACTCATACACAATATCGAGATTATACCCAACTGTGACTTTAGTCGGCTAAGTATTAGAAGTTTTGCTATTTCCTTGATTTCCTTGACCTTGTTTTTTAACCACCAGCGTTTCCACCCGGGTGTAAAAATATTTCAAATTTCCCCTTTTCCAATACTATTCACTTACTTTGCTTTCAATTATTACTATCACCTTCCAACTTCATAAATATCTAGTATGATATTCCGCCGCGTTCTGCTTTACTGTATCATCAAATGCTCTCGTTGGTATAATTTTCGCATTCCATATTTTTTCAATTTTAAATGGCAGTTGGCGGCTGGCGTCTTACGAATTTTCTCAAGCACATTTGGCGACAGTTGCATTTGATGATATTTTGAATAGCCAATTATTTTTTGGGTTTAAAGGTAGCAAAATTACCACGTTGAACATTGCGGTGGCACAGATAGTGCCATTAAAGTGACTCTGGGTGGCACCATTACCTTCACTGAACTCACAGTTGTCTTTTATAAGTATTTAATAGACCTCTGCACAATACCATTTGCCTCTTCTATATTTTCGAATACTCTATGCATTGTATAATTAGTCACAGCACAATTTCAATGCAGATACGAATATAACCCATACTTTTCATTTGGAATACAAATACTATTTCTATTTGCTCTGTTGGAGCGATTTGTGTACACTATTCGCCACGATAGAATAGAACATAATAATAACCATGTTATGAAGTATTCACAAAACCTTGTTGCTTCTTTGGTTTGTTTGTTTATTTAATGTGCATATGGCATTAAGGTGGACCAAAAAATAAAAGCCCAACAAACATATGTTCCATTTTTTAATTATAAGAAATGTTTTTCTTTCCACCAATAACTATAATTTACCGGTTTTATCGATTTTTTTTAATTCACCGCTTCAACCAGTTGCTATAGTTCACCGGTTTTATCGTTTTTTGTTGCAGTCACCAGATCCACCAATTATGGTCAAGAAACAGCAACATGTTAAAAATGACAGCAAAGAAATGCAAGTATTTTAAAGAAAAAAATACATTGTGTGCGCACTGAAAAGTATGCAGATTTTAAAACAGCGATATCTCCGTGACCAAAAAACACACGTTAATAAGGTCAACGGCATTTGAAAACGCAAAGCCTATTTGTTAAGATAATGGTCGTAGACTTTAAATGAAATCATAACTTTCGGCTGGCCCTAACTCCAAAATTTGAAGAAAATTGCACTTTTTGCACTTGCATTTTTAGGTCAAGATATCTCGAAAACTATTTCGAATTTGGTAATTTTGACTTCAGATTCGGATTCAGTACATCAAAATCCTTAGGAAAAATATATCCTGGCTTCTTGGTAAGAAGTTCGAATCATTTTTGTCTGCCTACGAAATACAAATTTTTTTTTTTACCTGACAAAAAAACTTCGGCTTAAAACCCGCGGACTAAGAATTGGTTTAATGGTTTTTTTGACAAAGTTACTTAGAATAATCCTTAGAACATTATCCGCGTATGCGATTTTTCACTTTTATCACTCCCATACAAATGGACCCGCTCTAATATACACACACTCACACTAGCAGCGTAAGTTTGCTGAACACAACGTATGGATGTGTGTTTATGAAAATATGTATGTACATACATATATTTCGATTATATTCGAAGTTTCGCAAGTAGTGTACACTATTTGCAGAACCTTTTTAAGGTCATGTAATTGTCGCTACGAATAAGTAATTGTATTGGTTCTGTTTATGGTTGTGCTCTACTTGCGTTTATTCTAAAACGACAGAAACAAGCAGGTACTGTAATTGGACGGCCGCGAATATTTTGTTGGCCGTTTCGAATCCATTCGTGCAGCCTTCTAGTATTTAAGCGTGCTTTACGCATTTTTAGTGGATTTGTGGAAATGCTTACGATCTGGGCTTTTGTGTGCAAATTTTTTACATTTATAATTTTGCACATATTTAAACGATGAGCGACTTGTAAGCTTAATTTAAAGTAGCACTAGTTAACAAGAGTGACCCCTGTTGCTGTTGTTTTGTTGCTGTTGTTTTGTTGTTGTTGTTGTTGTTGTTGTTGTTGTTGTTGTTGACGATGTTGCTGTTGTTGTTATAGGAGTACAAATCCCTGCTTAGCCGTAACTTTTGGCGCGCAGATCCTCGTCAGGCTGACATAACGGGAGGCCCAGGAATTGGGTATAATTTTTTGGGCTAATCCAGAGGGACAGGGGGTTAAGTGACTTGGTTTAAGTGGACATGTGAATAGATGCTGTGTGTCATGCGGCATCTCTCCACATGCCAAACAAACATTAGGTCTCTCGGGGTCTATTCTGGCCCTATAAGAGTTTAAACCGCTACAGTAGCCTGACCGTAGTTGCGCAACGACGGCTGATGCGGATTTCCCTCGGCAGCTTCAATTCCTCTTCTGCTAGGGGGACCTTAAATGCCTCGGTTCTGCACATTTCTCGTCCCTAGAAGGCTTTGGGGATCAAGAAATACACAAACTACTAAAACTTGCGAAGTCTCGCATTCCAAGTTTAATATAACGCCTCCAATACGCTATTGGCAAGACTAAGGATCATATGTGGTCTATGTGAGGGATTACTCTATCGTGGCCAACCTAACCTAACCTAACCTATGGGCGCGGTTGTTATTTCAATATTATATATAAAAACGGACTGAAACTAATGGTGTTGTTGATGGTGTCGGTGTGTATCTCCTTTAGGTTCTTTCTGAAAGCCGTTGGTCTAACGATTTTTTTATATAAAATACCCGTATTTAAACCAACAACTTTCGGCTGTTGAATCTCCGTCTTTGATTCAACAGCAAAAGTATTTGTTTTTACAGCAAAGTTTTTGATCCAACAATTTATTCAAAAACGGGCGCTGTTGTTTCAAAAACTTGTTTGCTTTTAAAAAATTTTTTGTGAGAAAATATTTTTTGTGAGAAAAACAATAATAATGGAGAGAAGATGAAGACAAAAATCCAAACAAATGTTTATTTTTAGCAACAATTTTCTGCCCGTTGTTGATTTAAAGGCAAAAGTATTTGACCCAACAGTTTCCGTTGTAAACAAAACTAATGAGAACAAATTTTTTTAAATTTTGTTTTTACAATGATTGAAATAATTCATGGATTCCTTTTTAGGAAATGGAAGTATAAATGATTACTGCAATTCAATATACTGTTGAATGTTCCACTATGTGATGATTGGATAGAATTTCGGGTTGATGTCATGGTTCGAATTCGGAGGAGAATATAAAATAAAGCAGAAAAATCAGAATAAGAAATAAAGATAGCAACCAGTGAATGATAAGAAGGAGAGAAGAATAGGAGAACAAGCAGAGGCTACATATTTGCAGTTGGGACCCGGGCGGAGAGAAGATGAAGAGTAAAATGCAAACAAAAATTTATTTTTAGTTGAAAATTTTTTCCAACAATCTCCGTTATTGACTTAAATCAACAACGCTCGCACCTTTGAAATAACAAGGGAGCGTTGTTGGGCACATTTCAACTGCGGAAAGTAGTTGATTTAACAGCGAAAGTCTTTAGATTTACCACGTTTTTTTTCAGAGTGGGGATATGTCGAATAGATGGCTCCTGACATACCAGGGGGATGGTTCTAGTTGTCACAGATGGCTATTGGGATGGCATCCCAGCATGAACTGCTTTTTTAGCATGATATGTTTCCTGACTGGAAATACCTGTGCCTCATGGTGTAGATGGTGTTCTGGCGCCATCAGGAGATTACACGTGGCTGTCCTGAGAGCTGAGTTTTTGCAAGCCTGTAATTTCTGTCATTGGGTTCTAGAAGCCCCCGGCGACCATACTGGCGATGCATAGTTAAGGACCGGCCGGCCCTATTTAGACTGGTACGAAAGACTCACGAAAGTGTGACTCCTCGTTGGATTTGGTTCCTAAATTTACCTTGACGGTTTCATATTTGTAAAGCGTCGACTTGGCTACCAAGACGCAAATGTGCTGACTCTGATATATAAATATCCGACAGCGCTTGCAACTTGTTGCAGATTAAGCAAGTAAATGGTGATAATCTTCAGTAATAAACACTTTTATGCTGCTATAAACTGTCTAATATCTAATGGCATGATTACACCAGCAAATCACTCGAAAACAAAATGCATATTTCTTTGGCGGTAAGTAAGTAAGCACTTAAATTATATGTTTACTACCATGCAACACGTTATTTGCATTTACATGGCGATTTTAAAGTTTATTTTTCGCCACAATCAATGACGCCAAAAGTTTCAGTTACCACAAACATTAACAAACGAAGCATCATTACCTACTGCCAGCCTGCCTGGCTATTGCCTGCTTGCCTACTACATGCTAGTGTGTCAACTTGTCTATTAAATTAATTGCACGACACTTGCATTCTAATGAAATGCAATGCATTCGCAAATTAGCACCAAAAACCCATTGAACTGGAGACATTGATGTGTGTAGCGACGGCTCGACAAACAACCGCGCGCACGCTTTCATTTCCATTTGCCACATAAACGATCGCCTTATTTGCCGGCCTAGCCGCTTGCTTGTAATTAACTGCTGGCGTTTGTGGCATGCAACACATACAACATCTAGTGCATGTGCAGCATGTTGAGTCAGTTATGTCAAAACTAGTTTGAGTAGCATTCATTTAGTACATTTAACTGCTACTAATAATAAGCCGCGCATGGTGTTAGTGATGGCAGAGGAAGGGAGGAATTTAGTTGCACTGAGTAAGGGTAAGCAAAAGTACGCGCGTGTTGCATATGCACTTACTATGTACGCATGTACATATATTATGACACATAAATATGTATGCACAAGCACCACATGCAAAGCACTATATTGCCGCACTCTACTTCTACTATTTTTATACCTTTCATGAGAATGAAATGTTATTATACAGGGATTGCAAATAATCGTTATTTTTTAAATTTTGACTAAAAAAATCATACTGAAGGAGAAACGCTAAACGCAAAAGAAGTACACAGATGTAATCACCGTAACGCAGACTACCTCTAGGTGCATTAACTTTTATTTTTTCGATTTTTATAAAAAAATTGATTTTTAATCGTTATTTTTTGAGTTTTATTTTTCCCTCAGCAAATAAAAGTTATTTTTTGAGTTTTATTTTTCGATCAGAATATAAAAGTTATTTTTTGAGTTTTATTTTTCGATCAGAATATAAAAGTTATTTTTTGAGTTTTATTTTTCCCTCAGAAAATAAAAGTTATTTTTTGAGTTTTATTTTTCCCTCAGAAAATAAAAGTTATTTTTTGAGTTTTATTTTTCCCTCAGAAAATAAAAGTTATTTTTTGAGTTTTATTTTTTTGCTCAGATAATAAAAGTTTATTTATAAATTTTACGTATTTATGTGACGCGAGCACATATATACTATTAAAAATGTGATTTTATGTATGTATGTGATTAGGTACATAAATATGTATCATTTAGAAACTCTGTAGAAGGACAGAAATAAAGTTGTTGTATGTGAAGCATTTACTTAAATCTAATAACTTTAAACATATATATATACAAGAATTGCTCGTTTAAAGTTATTAGATTTAAGTAAATGCTTCATATACAACAACTTTATTTATGTCCTTCTACAGAGTTTATAAATGAAACAGATTTATATACCTAATCACATACTTACATAAAATTACATTTTTAATAGTATATATGTGCTCGCGTCACATAAATACGTAAAATTTATAAATAAACTTTTATTATCTGAGCAAAAAAATAAAACTCAAAAAATAACTTTTATTATCTGAGCAAAAAAATAAAACTCAAAAAATAACTTTTATTTTCTGATCGAAAAATAAAACTCAAAAAATAACTTTTATTTTCTGAGAGAAAAATAAAACTCAAAAAAAAACTTTTATATTCTGATCGAAAAATAAAACTCAAAAAATAACTTTTATTTTCTGAGGGAAATATAAAACTCAAAAAATAACTTTTATATTCTGATCGAAAAATAAAACTCAGAAGAAAACTTTTATTTTCTGAGGGAAAAATAAAACTCAAAAAATAACTTTTATTTTCTGATCGAAAAATAAAACTCAAGAAAATCTTTTATTTTCTGATCAAAAAATAAAACTCAAGAAAAAACTTTTATTTTCTGAGCAAAAAATAAAACTCAGAAAATAATCGTTAAAAATCAACTTTTTGGATATCACTTATAACCGTTACGGTCCCTGGTATTATAACTTAGTGCCAAAAAATTTTTGTCGAAAGTACCGGTAGGAAGCGTGGGGGACCCACCAAAATATATACCGATATGGTCAGAATCACGAGCTGAGTCGATTAAGCCATGTCCGTCTGTCCGTCTGTCTGTCTGTCCGTCCGTCCGTCTGTGTGAACGCAAACTAGTCCCTCAGTTTTTGAGATATCTGAATGAAATTCGGAATACAGGTATGTTCTTATATGCAGCTGATCATTTGTCGGAACCGGCCGAATCGGACCACTATAACATATAGAAAACAACCGATTATTCAGATATACATGAAATTTTTGGATGTAATTTGTGCATAACTTCCCAATTTAAACAGCTAAGGACGTGAAACTTTGAAGTAAATGTACCCATTTTGGCCCAAACAAGGTTACCGAAAATTGTCAAGATCGGACCACTATAACATATAGTTCCACAACATCCGATTATTCAGATATACACATTTTGGTGTATAACTCCTCCATTTTAACAGCTAACGGCCTGAAATTTTGAAGTATTTGTACCCATATGGGCCCAAACGGGATTACCGAAAATTGTCAAGATCGGACCACTATAACATATAGCTCCCATACAACCGATTGTTCAGATATGCACATTTTGGTGGATAACTCCTCCATTTAAATAGCCAAGACACCATTTTTTCTAATAAATCGTTCCATAAATAACCCACAGAATTAAAATTATAAATTAAACTTAATCAGGCTATGTACATACATAGGTAACTTTTCATTTCCCCGCTCATGAAAGGTATGAAGTCTTCGGTACGGCCGAAGACAGCCGCGCTTTTACTTGTTTTCTTTCGTTTCACTACACAATTGCAACCAGTGCAGCGCACCAATCTTTCGATGTTGTGGCGCTTCATTCACTATGTAGAATCGACTTTCATTACTTAAAAAGTGAAATACTAAAATGCTAGTATTTACAACCTGCCATACAATAAATACTGCAAGTAGTGTAGTAATTTGGCATTTTCATTGCGTTAATGCGCCAAATGAGAATTCGACATTCGTAAATTTGTACTGCGATGTTAGTTAGTTGGTTTGTTGCATGCCGCAAGTTGCACAAATCGCTGCTTGCATAGTGCTTTGCAAGTATCAACATACACACATACATATATATGTACATAACCAAATGCACATAAAATGAATTCATTGTTCGAGACTGAGCTAAGCTTTCGGGATTCATTTCCAGGGTCTCTATTTTTGCGACATTTATTTTTGTAGAGCACCGATCCCGAGAAGGCTTTCAGATGTCGCTGTGGTTCAAAGACAAAATACATAGATCGATCGACAAGAAATTATGGCTGATTGTTTAGGTTGGAACTAGTATCGACCGTGTTGAAAATCCGAGCAATTAGACTGTGCGACAATTTGAGGATGGAAAGACTTTACTCCAGATTCAGCGTAAGAATTTCGACTTGTTTTATCTGCCAATCAAATACGAAATATTTTATTACTTGACTAAGATGCTTCCCCTAAAAATTGCACAATATATATCGGCTTTAAGCCCATTAATAAAATATGAAATAAATCATATATGTAAGTTAAGAGTTGTTAAATATTTTATTTAACATACTGTAATTTACTTGTCTTTCAATTGTTTTTCTTTTAAAAATAATTTTAAACAAATTATCATCGACAATTTTCTTTGAAAATTTTCAAAAACAAAAATGTAAATTTTCATAGAAATGTTCAGAATAAAATTGGATTTCAACATTTGAACATACATATTGCTCAAAAATAAGTTTCCGGCCTTATTAATTTATAGTTGCGGGTTATTGGTCTGATGAGACCCATAGTAAAATTGTATGCCGAATAATTTTCTAGAATATTTTAAGCCTCCAGCGAGCTTCTAAATACCATGTTTGGGATTTCTCTTTCATTTTCCAATTTTCTTTCCCTTCCTCTCCTTTCCTTTCCTTTCCTTTCCTTTCCTTTCCTTTCCTTTCCTTTCCTTTCCAATAGTGAATATTTTCAAGTAAATTTTCAAATAGGTTGTAACCCTTTTCATAAAAATTAGATTTTATTATCCATCTATAGGCAAGCCTTTTCACATGACGCAATTTAAAAATCAAACGTACTGTAGCGTAAAAATGAATATTTGAACAGATGGAAGCCTTGGTAGAGATTGGGGCACTATATTTTCATACCCTCGGTAAAAGAAACAAGTAAGGAAGCCTAAGTTCGAGTGGAATCGAACATTAGATACTCAGCTGTATGTTTTCATTGTTTGTTTGCGTTTGATGGATTTTATATAAAGCGAGGGCCGCATAAAGTGGGCGTAGCCACGCCCATTTTCAAAATTTTTATCAGTCATCCAAGTAAGCATATGAATATTATTCTTTGTGCACAATTTCATTCCTTTATGACTTCTAGTTACAAAGATGTCACGTTACAAATTTCCAAAGCGTGTTCCAGAAATATCTTTGCTGAAAAGTAGGCGTGGTTATAAACCGATTTCAATAAATTTTTGCGTGTTAATACAAGTTATAGAAGTGTATAAACCAAGTTTCATCATAATATCTCAATTATTTGTCGAGTTATGGGCTCCGAAATCTCGTAGATTCCTTTGTCTAAAAGGAGGCGGTGCCACGCCCATTTTCCAAAATTTTTCTATTTCTTTATTTTCGGTCTATTGTGGAATTCATGCCACAATATTTCTATGAATTATCTCTATATTTGACAAAGATATCGCTTAAAATGTTTTTATTAGGCCACTTTATAATACCCATATATAAAAGTGGGCGTGGTCGTCAACCGATTTCGCTGAAATTTTTAACATGTATTACCACAAGCAATATAAGTGTACACACCAAGTTTCGTTATAATATCTCAATTATTTGTCGAGTTATAGGCTCAGAAATCTCCTATATTCCTGCTTCTAAAAAGAGGCGGTGCCACGCCCATTTTCCAAAATTTTTATGTTCTTAGTTTTATGCCCGCAGTTGGACTCCTGCCATAAAATTTCAATGATATATCTTTACATTTGACAAAGATATCGCTTAAAATGTTTTTATTCGGTCACTTTATAATACACATATATAAAAGTGGGCGTGGTCGTCAGCCGATTTTGGCAATATTTCGTCCAAACATTTGCCTAAGTAAGTATATCACGCATACTAAATTTAATCGATATATCTTCAACGGCTTCTGAGTTATGACTCATAAAACTTTCAATGTTTGCCCTTAATAAGTGGGCGTGGCACCGCCCATTTTCCAAAATTTTTGTTTTTTCCGTTTTATGTCCATAGTTGAACTCATTAGTTTCAGTGATATATCTTTATATTTGACAGAGATATAGCTTAAAATGTTTTTATTAGGTCACTTTCTAATACACATATATAAAAGTGGGCGTGGCCGTCAACCGATTTTAACTATTTTCCGTCCAAAAGTTTGCCGAAGTAAGTAAATTACGCATACCAAATTTTATCGATATATCTTCAATGCTTTCTGAGGTATGACATATAAAACTTTCAATGTTTGACCCTTAATAAGTGGGTGTGGCACCGGCTATTTTCCAAAATTTCATCAAATTTCTTCATAGGGGCCTGATCTCAACACGTGGGTAAAATTTCATCGCTCCAGCTATATTAGTGATTGAGATACCAAATTTCCGATTTTTTCTATATAGGAAAAGTGGGCGTGGTCATGGTCCGATTTCGCCCATTTTCAATACCAACCGTCCCAGTCTCGATACCAACTTGCATTTCAAATTTCATCAAAATATCTCAATTTTTGCGCGAGTTAGAGTGTTTACAGACGGACGGACGGACAAACGGACGGACGGACAGACGGACGGACATGGCTCAATCGATTTCTCTTTTCACCCTGATCATTTTGATATATAGGTCTATATCTATCTCGATTATTTCATTCTGTTACAATCCACCGTTATGTGATTAAAACTATAATACTCTGTGTACTAGTACAGCTGAGTATAAAAACACACCAACAAAACATGGAAAATTAACAAATTTTGGAATTGTTTTTTTTTTTCATTTCAATGGCCCGACTGAAACGCACATACATATGTACCAGTGGCGGATCCACGGGGGGGTTTTGGGGTAGGGCTCGGAGAAATCAACTAATCGATTAATCGAATTATTCGACTATGACTGAAGGCGACTTCGATTATTCGGTTAGCGATTTTCGAGTAGTCGAAAGCTGCCGACTAATCGATTAACTGCTCACTTTAGATTATTCGGCTAATCGTTCCATTCCGATTAATCGAATATTGTACTTTCGATTTTATTACATTCATAAATAAATATGAACCCATTTCATCAACATTTTAAGTGATTTCTTGGACTTTTTTGTTGTTAATGGAGCAAATCAAAGCACTCCCCGCCCTTTTCTGGTCGTTACTCCGTCACGCTAGGGTACTTGTTCTTTCTGCACTAGGCTGACTATTGTAAGGGCGACGTTTTTGGCCGCTTTTCACGACCCTTTACTAACCATTTTTTAGCTGTTTTGGCACATTTTGCTCTTCTTGAACAAGGAGCCATAAAAATTCGCCCACCAGTCAATGTCCTTGGCATTCCAATTCTATTTCTTTTATTTCTTAGTTAGAACGCTTACCATTGTAAAAGTCCGCGCCTAAATTTTACTCTAATGTTGATAGGGTTTCGGGGCAATTTTTTTTTTTTTTTGATCCCGCGAAATACCGCGGAAATAGTTTTTCATTGTAACTTCTTTATTTGACTCTTCTGTATGTTGATAGAGTTTCAGGTCACATTTTTTTTTGATCCCGCGAAATAGCTTTTCATTGTAACTTCTTTATTTGACTCTTCTGTATGTTGATAGGGTTTCGGGACACATTTCTTTTGATGCCGCGAAATACCGCGGAAATAGTTTTTTCATTGTAACTTCTTTATTTGACTCTTCTGTATGTTGATAGGGTTTCGGAACAAATTTCTTTTTGATCCCGCGAAATAGCGCGGAAATAGTTTTTTCATTGGAGCAAGTTACATCCTTTTCTGTCGCAGATTTTTCAAAAAAACCCCACACCCAGCTTCTTTCATATGTACATATGTATGTATGTATAAACACAATAAGCACATTTATATTTTAAAATTATCTGTAAAAAATTTTTACTGATTTTTTAAATTCGATTTTCTACAAAAATCGAGTAGTCGAAGGAAAGCAATTATTCGAATAATTGAGGCAAGGCGACTAATCGAATATCATCAACCGACTTTTTAGCAAGTGAACGGTTATGAATCGATTAATCGGTTAACCGACTAATCGAATAGTCGAATAATTTTAAGAGCCCTATTTTGGGGGTTCAAACCCCCCCTTCTTGTGGTTTATCATAGATCCCAAATTAATGCCTTTATAGATTCTGCGCCCAAATTTCCCAAACTGATCAAGGAAAACTCTATCATTCCAAAAGCAATGGTTGGATGGGTTTAGCTGTCAAAAGGCAAAACCAGGGATTGAAAATAATCGTTATTTTTTAAATTTTGACTAAAAAAATCATACTGAAGGAGAAATGCTAAACGCAAAAGAAGTACACAGATGTAATCACCGTAACGCAGACTATCACTAGGTGCATTAACTTTTATTTTTTCGATTTTTATAAAAAAATTGATTTTTACTCATTATTTTCTTAGTTTTATTTTCTGCTCAGAAAATGAAAGTTATTTCTTGAGTTTTATTTTTCCATCAGAAAATAAAAGTTATTTTTTGAGTTTTATTTTTCGATCAGAAAATAAAAGTTATTTTTTGAGTTTTATTTTACGATCACAAAATAAAAGTTATTTTTTGAGTTTTATTTTACGATCACAAAATAAAAGTTATTTTTTGAATTTTATTTTTCCCTCCGAAAATAAAAGTTATTTTTTGAGTTTTATTTTTCGATCAGAAAATAAAAGTTATTTTTTGAATTTTATTTTTCCCTCCGAAAATAAAAGTTATTTTTTGTTTTATTTTTCGATCAGAAAATAAAAGTTATTTTTTGAGTTTTATTTTACGATCACAAAATAAAAGTTATTTTTTGAATTTTATTTTTCCCTCCGAAAATAAAAGTTATTTTTTGAGTTTTATTTTTCGATCAGAAAATAAAAGTTATTTTTTGAATTTTATTTTTCCCTCCGAAAATAAAAGTAATTTTTTGAGTTTTATTTTTCGATCAGAAAATAAAAGTTATTTTTTGAGTTTTATTTTACGATCACAAAATAAAAGTTATTTTTTGAATTTTATTTTTCCCTCCGAAAATAAAAGTTATTTTTTGAGTTTTATTTTTCGATCAGAAAATAAAAGTAATTTTTTGAGTTTGGCTCGTTGGCGTAGCTGTACCGCCTTTGATTCGCCTGTGGCTTGTATTTTTTTTTTGTTTTTTTTTTTTATTTATTTAAAAATTAAAATAATATTTAAAAATGAATCAAAAAATATATATTTTATTTATGCATACTGGGTACACCATATAACACGTGCATAAAATCAAATTTGTCAAATTCTATTCGCAAATTGCCAAATCGCAAATTTATTTTCTTTTCTTTCTTATCCCTATTTTTATCGGGATTGTACAGAATTAATTTGGTCAGAAATGTCTGAATCGTTAGAGAAATTGCCTTTTCAGAGGCATTTCGCAATTCTTGTTTAAATTAACCTTTTAAAAATTTGAGTATATAAAAACAAGAACTTAAATAAAGTAAAAATTCTATTAAAAATATAAATATAACCAAAAAGTACTACATACATATCGCTAGCTTAGTGTGCAAATTGTGTAAGTCCATTTTTCGAACTTTGTAGGAGAGACAAAAAACACAAAATAAAAAAATTTCAAAATGAAAAAAAAATTTCTGTTCATAGAAAAATTTTGGGCTTACAGAATTTTCTTCTCTTTTTGGACTTACACAATTTTTGTATCACTGAATAACAACGAGTAGAAATATGACAAGTATCATAGACTTGTTTAGCGTGGTGCGTATTTAATTTTTCTAGCTTTCTACACTTAAAAACACTTTTTCATAAAAATGGACTTACACGTTTGCACTCTAAGCTAGCGATATATTCTTATTTATTTTGGCTTTAAATGCAAGAGTAAGTGAAATTGATGATCAATTTGCCACCAATACCATACGATACTCACTCGCACGTACCAATGCAAAAATATACATACATACGTTACATGTTATTTAGAACTTCAATTGAAATATGCACTTTATGTGATGACATACTATTGTTAATTTGGAGGGTTTTGAGTTTGGTGTTTTTAAGGTGCGGGAAATGGCGCAACTAGTATATAGAATAATAATAGTAGGTGGTATCAGTCCATATTTTCACAAGCGTCTGCCCTTAAAAAACATCTTCCAAAAAAAGAAATGTTCAAAACCCCCCCTTGCCGAAATCCTGGATCCGCGCCTGATATGTACATATATATGAGTTGCCAACCAATAAAGTTCGTCAAAACACTTCCATACTTATTAGAACAGGTGCAATTCTGCGGCAAAAAAGGCAAACAATTTGTATGTATAACAAAAATTTCAAGTTAAAAACTAAAAGGGGTAAATAAGTAATATTTGTTTGCACCGAAATGGTGACTCAACACTCTTGTTTTTTTCTGTAAAATGTGACTAGGTTCATACAAGAGACCCTGCAAAAAGTGGGACCACGTAATATGCTAGTACAGGAAGGTTACGTTGTGACAGTTCCTAGTTACAGAGGTGGTCCAAATATATGAAAAAAAAAATTAAAGCGTGAATAACGGGTATTCATGAATATTGATGTGTAAACTGTTTCGAAATCGGATATTTATTCCCTTTTCCTTATTCCTTTTTTCCTGGTTTTCTATGGATTAAAAGGCGACTATCGTTTTTGTAATTTTTTGTTGTCATTGTGACTGCTACTATTTTGTTGTTTTTGTTTGTTTTGGTTTTTGACTTTTGATTTTTTATGTTGTTTTGTTTTGTATTGCTCAGAAACATGCAACATCATCCGAGTCCACGTTTGACCCATATCTGGAGACCCGGCCTAGGGGTCACAATGAAAAGAGCTTCATATCGAAGTCCTGCTCAAAACCTTTCATTTGATACCAATATTGCTCAGAAACATTCAAGGATCATCCGGGTCCTTCTTTTGACACATATCTTGAGCCCCTGTCACAATGAAAAGAGCTTTATATCGAAGTCCTGCTCATAACCTTTCATTTGATACCAATATTGCACAGAAAATTAGATAGGTAGATGTAGGTGTGCATATCCATACATTTGCATACATGTTCAAACAGGTTGGTCCTTTTTATTTTGCCTATTTGTCGCATTGTTGCAGAAATATATGATATTAGCATTTGCACGACTATGCATGCAAGAATTTGTAAGTACATGTCTATCTACCTACCTACCACTGACAATGCCAAGCGATTCACACTAGTGATGGGCGAGTCCGAGATGTTTAGACAATCGAGAGAATCGCCATCATTGCAAAATCACAATCGAGTCAAAAGTTGACTCGCCCCTCGACTACACAAGCGAGATGTTTTTGCGACTGTTCCGAGTCGGCGGGCCGGCTGTTGTTTTGATGATTTGTTTTAGTTTACCAACTAATGAGTGTTGTTGATGAAGAAAGTAGGATTGTTAATGGAAGTGAGGCAAATACATATGGAAATAAATGAACCAAATTGAAAAATATGCTATATATAGACGCTGCATTTTTGCAATCACAATTAAAGAGTGTCGTGCTTAATAAATACAGTTAATTATTTAAACATTAATACATTAATAAATTTTCTGAAGTGAGACGCTTACGAAACAAATTAATTTTACGAGCAGTAACAACGGCAATAGATTTGTACCACTGTATACTTTTTTAAGCAATTTTGATATTCAAGCGGCAACAACAAATGTTATGTATTTTTTGCAGCGAGTCCGAAATGTAGGGTTGCTTTGAAAACGAGAGGAATCATTGGTGAGTCCGAGATGTTTTAGCGATTGTTTCAACTGACGGCCATTTACGACTCGACTCGAATACGAATGAAAATCATCGAGAGCATTCGAGATGTTTCAACAATCGAGAGAATCGAATAAAACATCTCGGACTCGCCCATCACTAATTCACACGGACGCAGCAGTGCACCAACACAAAAGTCATTTACGGTTTACGCGTAAACTTTACTTGTTTTTCGAAATCACTCGTAGCTACAGCAAAGATGTTTACACATCAAAAATATGGTTACATTAACATTGCGATGCCATTGGACATGACCACCCCTGCTTCACCGCTGCATAACAAAGGACTATATAAAAAACCACCCCATTTGGGCCATATACTAATCTGCTTAAAGTGGACCACGTTTTAGACCATAGGTGGCCACAAATTAAGCATAAGGGAGCCACACGACAACAACATCAATAAAAATTGCAACAACCTTCTTCTCGGAGTTATAAAAATATTATTTTGCCAAATAACGGTTTATTGCAACAACATACATAAAAAAATCATACCATGAGCACTTTCTATTCTTAGGTGTCATTTTGAAAAGAACAAATTTACAATGTACCTACATACATACATATGTATAGATATGCTGCAGCTAGGCATTCAAATATTTTGCTAAACAACATGAACGAGGTAGCAGATATAAATGTACAACCATATGTACATATGTATGTATGTATGAAGGCGTAACTACACAATGAATGGCGGTCGAAGCTGGACCGTTAGGTTTGAGTGCTCACCGCGACGACGATTTCTGTGAAAAAAATAAATGTGCGTTATTCTGTCGAAATTGATTTGCTTGTTGTTGGGAGCCACTCGGAGCCGCAGCGATGTTGTTGGGAGACAAACGGAGTCACTGGAGCCATTGGGTGGCCATGTATGTTTTAGACTACATCCCAATACCCTAGACCGAGCCAAATTGCCGACCAACCACGAATTAGTTGGCGGCGAACGACAATTTACATTCGTAACCAAGTCTGTAACTAGGCCGCTTCACGCGTGGTACTATGCAGCATAACTAGGCTGACCATAAATATGAATCGAAAATGAGGGACAAAATTTCAAATGATATAAGTACTATATTTATGAAACTTGAAATCGTAAAAAATATTTATTCATCAAATAATAGGCTTACAAACATATGTAATTCACATTCTCTTCAGACTTTTTGTTTTAACAAAAATAAACAAATTTGTAAGTTTAATTATAGGTACATATCTACAATAAAGCAAGCATAATGCTACGATAAAAAAGAATTTGGTAACTTAGTTTAATGTCCACAAATCAATTTTAATACGATTTACCAATTTCTTTCAAATTAATTTGCCACACAGCAACCACAAAAATTACATTCCAACAAACATATAGTCAATGAGGATGGTAGTTATTATCGATAACTACTTAAATTCTGATGAGAAAAAGGGCTGCCACCTCAACCTTTTTAATATAAAACAGATTTTAAACAAAAAGGGTAATATTCATAGTCAAAATAAAATATTGATTTTAACTAACTTAAAATCAGATTTTATCAAGACTATGAATATGCCCCAAAATAAATAAATGAGGGACACTAGGAAAAAAACAGAACATTTTGAGGTTTTCCGAAAAAACAAAAATACGAGGGACAGACGTCAAAAAAACAGAACGGTCCCTCAAAAAACAGAACGGACGGTCAGCCTAAGCATAACATGTAACCAAGTCCGTAACCACGTCCCTTCAGACCTACTTTATAGTCCCGTCCCATTGGACTACCTGGTCCTCAAATTTTTGAAGGGGAATTAAGCACAAATACCTGGTAGACTGTTTTCACTGTTAATTTGAAAGAAAACAATTCATTGTTAAACGAAAGTTTATTGAACGCTTCACGTAGCTAAAAAAAACTTGAATACGAACATACGTACATCTATTGCTTTCGGAACATTTGTACGAGTATATAAGGAGCCTCTTTCCATAGACCGGCCAGTTTACCTATGTACATATATACATAGATACAGTTCACTTATCTGTTACATAAAAGAAAGCACTATTATTTGAGTTTTAAATATGAAGTCTTCTACATTAATTACAATTGCTGTGTTTGTCATTTTCGCCCTATTGGATGTCGAGTGTAATTACACTGTCATTAGAAAATGGGTGCATGCCCATTACAAGGTATGGGATAACCACATTGATTCGGAATGTACGTTTTTAGACTGTGGTGAAGATGTAGTATTACAGTTTCCAGGAGATGTAAGTTTAATTATTTACCTATGCTTTATTAAGATTTAATTAATTTATGAAATTTTAAATAGAGTGGAACAAATTATCTTGTCATCACTAAGATCGTTGTCTCTATGTGGGATTGGGTAAGATGCGGAAGTGCAGAAATCGGAGCCGGAGGTTTAGGAAAACAATTTGTGTTTATCAAATTAGTAGGGCCAAAAAATAATAATTCACAATTTAAGGTTGACATTTTTGGTTATTAAAGAAAATCCAAATCATGTACATACCTACATATATATGTATGTACATATATGTATATATATGTACCCAATAGACCAAAGGGCTTGAGAATAATATTATAACAAGCTTACAAATATAAGCGTTAAGCTTGAGGAAAGCTTGTGTAAAGTATTGAAAAAGTCTTAAGAATAATTGTAGAAAAATCAAAACGGCACCCTTTTTATAAGCTTACAAATGTAATTGTAGAAAAATATTACTTGTGGAAGCTTGTTGTAAGCTTATAAATATAATTGTATGTATAAATAGTAGAAAAAAGAAAAAAATAAATTTTTATTTGCATTTTTTTTCTTTTTCTTTCCTTCTTCACCTTTACTGCAATGTTCTTTATTTTATATTCTCCTCCTGTTTCGGACCATAACACCAACCTGAAATTCAATCCAACGGTATCATACAGTGGTACATTCAACATTATATCGAACATTATTGAGGCTTTTATATTTCCCTTTTCGAAGAAGGAATCAATGAATTATATGAATCATTGTAAAACCAAAATTTAAAAAAATTTTACAGCAAGCTTATACAATATTATTATTAATATTTTTTCAAGCTTTCATTGCAAGTGTAAAGTAAGCTTATTGTAATATTGTTTTCAAGCTTGTGTTCCTCAATTATTACAATCATGCTTGTGAATAAGCTTACAATTAAGCTTATAAAAACTGTATTGCAATAAGCTTATAATGGACAATTGTTATAAGCTTATTCTCAAGTCCTATTACATTTCGCTTACATCCTGGTCTGTTGGGTATACATATCGCACACTAAATCAAAAAGCGTTACAACTCAAAATTCAAAAATTTTCAGGAGAGCCAAAAAACATTTTCTTTTTTATAGGCAATGATATGGGAAAAGGCCACGTATAATAGTTATTTTTCAGTTACAAAAGGCTCTGATGGAAAAGATTTTTTGTCAGTCGCTAGAGATATTTTCTGTGTACCCATTTATGAAAGAAACCCGATTTCGAAAAATTTTGAGTTGTAACGCTTTTTGATTTAGTGTGCGATATGTAGTTACGTGCAAATAAATACATATGTACATATATATAAGAATGTTAGTTTTTTTGTGAATATTAGTAATACTAATAAATTATACATATTTTTCTGAAATGGGATGTCTTTGAAACAATTTCTGAAATATGTAAAGGTACTGCCAGACGATGCAATGAAAGTGCTTTCCGAAAGTGTCAAATCATTGAAAGAACTTTCATGAGTATCCACACGACGCAATGAAAGTGCTTTCAGAAAGCACTTTTTACTTCCATTTTCCGAAAACTTTCAGGAATTACTTTTCATTTGTCCACACGGTGAAAGGGAAATGAGTTTTTGAAAGTACTTTCTGGCAGCTGTCAAATTAAATTCAAACAGCTGTGAGAGCAAGACAGATGTAGGAGAGCAAACAGCTTGTTGTGTGACTCACACAGTGTGAGAGCAAATAGTTGCGCGTGCAATGGTGATGGTGGAGACTTTTGTGTTTTTTGTGTTCATATGAAGAATACAACGTGATAATTAATTATTTTAATAATTGTATTTTGTTTATACATATGTATTTTTATAAAGAAAACATATTTACATGCCGGTTCGATCATTAGACAACACTCTATCAGCTAGCAACTTTCAGAAAGTAAGTAAAACATTTTCAGATGTAACAATTGAAAGTGAAAAGTATTTCTAAAAAGTATTTTTCTCGCAGCTAGACGATGAAAGTTTTTCGTAAGAAAGTAATTGCTGAAATTTCGGAAAACACTTTCAGAAAGTACTTTTTTGCTGGCCACACGAGGAAATTTTACTTTTTCACTTTCTGAAAGCACTTTCATTGCATCGTCTGGCAGTACCTTAAGGTGTTATTAAAGAAAATTCGGAAACAGGGCGTTATTGAAAAAAATTTTGAAATAGGGCGCTTTTAAAACAAATTCTGAAATAGGGCGCTTTAAAGCAAATTTTGAAATAGGGCGTTTTTAAAGAAAATTCTAAAATAGGGCGTTTTTGAAGCAAGTTTTTAAACAGGGTGATATTTTACTCTGTCGTCGATTTAGTCTCAGCGATAGCGCACTCTTTTAGTTTCAGCAGGTGCACTATTTACTTTCGGAGGAACTTAAATCTAACCACGTGATCTAGCTTGCCAAGGAGGCAAGTGCCAAAGCTGCATAGCATTAAAGCATCTAATTATATAGCAAAATTAAAAATGCGACTCATCATTTGATTTTATTTACTACCTATGGATGTAACAGCGACAGAAATTGCCGTAATTCTATAACAGCTGATATCTAAATGTTCATTTATAGGCTAGTTTCTACTGATTTATTTCATTAACTAATACATTTTGATTATTTCTACTTGGAAGAAGGTAAACCAAAGAAAACACACAAAATAATCCAATAGAAAATCGTCCATAGACTAAAGATACTTGTTGTTATTGTGTTTCGTTGCAACAAAATGCTACAACAGATTTCTTTTATATTTTTAACATTTAGACTAACGGTTTCTACGGTTTTAAGGGCAATAAAAAAGACGATATTAAATATGTACAGCTCTACATAGCTCCTCGAATCAATAGCTTCTCTAATTGACAATGTATTACAAGTAATTTTAATTTTATTTATTTTGTATGCAACAAAAGATACAAAAGCAATTAAGAAAATGCCATAAAAGCAACACAAAGCGCGTGTTGAATAATAAAAACAAACAAAACAAACAAACAAAACATCTTAAAAACAACACTGAAAGCAGCAGAAAAGAATTCAATATTAGTGGCGCTTGAACAGCTATTCATTCTACCTGCTGAGCTTTTAAAATGCAAACGAACGCATAACAATGTTAGCAATTAAATTAAAATGTAGTAGAAAAGGTGTGTTGTTTTACATAAGCAGCTTTTTTTTTGTAAGCTAGTGGGAAAAAACACTAGCTAACTTAGCGAATAACATGGAAATCGGTGCTCCCCAGGCATTCCGAAGACAAAAATTCCGAAACACTATTTTTCAGTGAATTATTTCCGAAACTTCTTTTCGGAAATAAATATTCAGAATGAAAAATTCCGAAAATTTTTTTCCGAAACAAAATCTCAGGATGAACAAGTAAGGAAGCCTAAGTTCGAGTGGAATCGAACATTAGATACTCAGCTGTATGCTTTCATTGTTTGTTTGCGTTTGATGGAAACACGGTGCAATTAATATAAAGCGAGTGCTGCATAAAGTGGGCGTAGTCACGCCCATTTTCTAAATTTTTATCAGTCATCCAACTAAGCATATCAATATTATACTTTGTGCAAAATTTCATTCCTTTATGACTTCTACTTACAAAGATGCCACGTTACAAATTCCCAAAGGGTGTTCCAGAAATATCTTTCTTAAACAGTAGGCGTGGTCATAAACCGATTTCAATAAATTTTTGCGTGGCTATGAACACAAGTTATAAAAGTGTATAAACCAAGTTTCGTCATAATATCTCAATTATTTGTCTAGTTATGGGCTCCGAAATCTCGTAGATTCCTTTGTCTAAAAGGAGGCGGTGCCAAGCCCATTTTCCAAAATTTTTCTATTTTTTGTTTCCGGTCTATTGTAGAAATCATGCCACAAAATTTCAATGAATTATCTTTACATTTGACAAAGATATCGCTTAAAATGTTTTTATTAGGCCCCTTTAAAGTTCTCATATATAAAAGTGGCCGTGGTCGTCAACCGATTTCGCTAAAATTTCGAGCGTGTATTACCACAAGTAATGAAAGTGTACACACCAAGTTTCGTCATTATATATAAATTATTTGTCGAGTTATGGGCTCAGAAATCTCGTATATTCCTGTTTATAAAAAGAGGCGGTGCCACGCCCATTTTCCAAAATTTTTGTGTTTTTCGTTTTATGTCCGCAGTTGGACTCCTGGTATAAAATTTCAATGATATATCTTTATATTTGACAGAGATATCGCTTAAAATGTTTTTATTAGGTCACTTTATAAGACCCATATATAAAAGTGGGCGTGGCCCTCAACCGCTTTCGGAAATTTTTCGTCCAAATATTTGACTAAGTAAGTATATCACGCGTACCAAATTTCATCGATATACCTTCAATGGTTTCTGATTTATGACTCATAAAACTTTCAATGTTTGCCCCTTAATAAGTGGGCGTGGCACCGCCCATTTTCCAAAATTTTTGTGTTTTTCGTTTTATGTCCGCAGTTGGACTCACGCGACAAAATTTCAATGATAGATCTTTATATTTGACAGAGATATCGCTTAAAATGTTTTTATTAGGTCACTTTGTAATATACATATATAAAAGTGGGCGTGGCCGTCAACCGCTTTTAACTATTTTCCGTCCAAACGTATGCCTAAGTAAGTAAATCACGAGTACCAAATTTTGTCGATATGTCTTCAATGGTTTCTGAGTTATGACATATAAAACTTTTAAGGTTTGACGCTTAATAAGTGGGCGTGGCACCGCCCATTTTCCAAAATTTCATCAAATTTCTTCCTAGGGGCCTGAGCTCAACACGTGGGTAAAATTTTATCGCTCCAGCTATATTAGTGACTGAGATACCAAAATTCCGATTATTTCTATATAGGAAAAGTGGGCGGGGTCATGGTCCGATTTCGCCCATTTTCAATACCAACCGTCCCAGTCTCGATACCAACTTTCATTTCAAATTTCATCAAAATATCTCAATTTTTGCGCGAGTTAGAGTGTTTACAGACGGACGGACGGACGGACATGGCTAAATCGATTTCTCTTTTCACCCTGATCATTTTGATATATATAAGTCTATATCTATCTCGATTATTTCACTCTGTTACAATCCACCGTTATGTGATTAAAACTATAATACACTGTGTACTAGTACAGCTGAGTATAAAAATTCCGAAAACGGTTATTCAGAAAAAAAATTTAGAATGAAACATTGCGAAAACTGCTTTTAACCTAGAAAACGCAGGACAGTAGCATAGAACATGTTCCCCTGTCTCCTCCTGCAGTCCTCATCCCCTGCATTCACTTTGATCAACCAGTCACATTTGGAACTCATGTGATGCTAAAAGGCAGTCTCCTGTGAGGACCCCGATTGTAATATGTAAGTCTGCATTCTTCCCTTTTCAGAGATAGCAGCCATTTCGTTAGCTTCGGATCGTACGACTTACACATAATTTTGGACACTCTACAGCCATGCGATTGTTTCCACGGCTTGTCAGCCTGGTCCATCATATGGGTATAGTGCCTATGCATAATTTCTCTTAGTGGAATCGGAACGTCCTTAGAGTGTTCTGCTCCGAGATCTGTCCCCTTCTTTGCTAGCTCATCAGTCTTCTCATTGCTGTCTATCCCTCTGTGGCCTGGGAGCCCGTATAAATGTACATTATTATCTCTACACATTATCCTTAAGGCCTCTTTACAGTCCGCTACACACCTAGATGAGCTGTTATGCGACAGTTTCTACTTAATAGCCCCTGACTATCCATATATAAATTGATACGTCCCCTTCGTAAGGATTACAGACTAACATTTCCGCTGCCCTCTATACCGTTAAAACCTCCGCCTGAAAGACACTACAGTGATCTGACAGCCTAATACTGGTACTGATATTCAGTTCACTGCAGTATGTTGCAAATTAGCAAGCAAGTAATTCTTTAGCAAGTTGTAACGTTTTTTTCAAGGTCGGTAGGAAAAAAAACACTATACATACTAAGTAGGTGGTATTTGGTGCAACACAATGAGTAAAATCATATGAATTTGGTTAGGAAATGTAATCTGCCTTAAAACGTGTTAATATGCATGTTTTTTGGCATCGTAAAAGCGCTAATAAAATTGTCAAATTTTTCCAGAAATTCAGTAATATTAAAAATGTTAAAAAATTTCAAGTTTTTAAGGGCTGAGTGTAGATTTTGGATTTTACTTTAAGTCTAGGCGAGGGCTTTAGCAAAAAATTTAGATCGTGAAGTGCCGTGCACTCAAAAAAAAAAAAAAAAGAAACAATTTACTCAGATTATGAAAAAAATGGCAATGACATATTTTAAGTGTTTTGAGTACAATTTTCTTTAAAACATAGTTTTTATTGCTTGATTTGATGAAATTTGTACAACAAAACAATGAAAATATATCTTTAGCACCGAACCATTCCCATTTTTCCATAAGCTCAGTAGGTAAGTTGTTTTTTCAGTGTAGATACACAATGAGTTATATTAATAAAATCCAAGTATTTGCTTAATATTTCAGACCTTTTACTCAAATTTTGAAATTTATTTCATACAAATTAATGTCAAATTTCCGAAATCTTGAGTAAAAGCATTGGCTTAGGTTTTATTAATACGGCCGAATGAGCGGGTGTCTTTTTAAGCTCAGGACTCAGGGTATACGTAGGCGCAGGTATACACATTCAGTATAAAGAAGTTATTTTATGTCAGCAAGACCAACGTTCGAGCCGTGACCAGCGACCAGCTTAATTATAATCTTCGCTTATCTTCTCAAAAGCATTCTTGCGAGACAGCTTTTTTCCCAAACTCTTGCTGTTCTGTTAAGATCGACTTAACAGCTCATACGGTCAATGGTAGTCTTGGAAACTTCTTTTAATAATTTCGAAAATGGACAATTTTAGAGCTTTTGTTATTTTTCCCCGACTTTAAATAAACACCACATTAAAGATGCTGCTAATTTGTTCACCAGCCAAAATAGAAATCATTAGCGAAATCCTCATTGACGACAAAGACATTAAGCACCTTCGACATCACAACACGACTGACGGCAATAAGGATTAAAAAGTGCGCAAAAATAATTATCATTATAGGGATTATTATTTTATTGTGAAAAGTTATTGATGCATAAAATTAGGAACTCATTTGAACGTTAATAATTGGAAAACAAAAATATAACGTATTGCGAAATAAACACAAGCAGACACATACACAAGAGGAAACACTCACGCAATTGCGTACGAAAGCTAAAGAAAAAACTTGGAAATTATTAAAATTTAAACTGTCAAACAAAAACTGACAAGGAACCAAAATAAAATTTCCTTAATATGTCTGTGTGCATGTGTATGCTCTTTAGCGAATAAATATTAAGAGCTTAAAACGTTCGACAACTAAAGTTAAGTCTGCAGGTATAACAGTCTGTCTGTCGTACCGCTGTCACATTTAAGTCAAAAGCGATTAAATTTGCCCGCCACAACAAAAATGATAGTGCAGCGAATTTTTATGTCTAGCGGGGTCAGCCCAACAGAGGTGTGAAGGTTACGTGCCTGCAAATAAACATGAGCAAACAAACGAAAAACAAACATAAATTAAAAAGAATTACACATATAAATGTGAATCCTTTATTTATTATATGAACAGCTTTAATTAATTTTAAATGTGGCGCGCCAATGACATGTAAACGACAAACACGCAAAAAATGGCTGGCTTGGCCACGCCTGAGTTTTGGTTCTCAGTTTAGCAGTCTAGCCGCCAGTGGCTGCACTGTAAGCTGTCAATGCTGATTCTTATCAGAATTAAATTGTACAATCGGGTAATATTTCATTATTGAAATTTGTATAATACATACACATAAGTATATACATAACTATATGTTTGTAACAGTGGCGGCCCTAGCATAAATTGGCTAAGCAAGCCTACATATGTATTCAGTATGGCCATTAGCCATTTTCATATGTAATTTTCTTTGCTGTATCATCTGAAAGTCTGATTGCGGTTCCGTGATTGACTTTGATTTGCATACTCTCAGGGAAAAGCAGCATTTTAAAATCAAAAATAAAAGTTTTGTTTTTATAATGCACGTTTTAAACCAAACCATTTTTATTTTAACAATGAAAATTTTTAAATTAAAAATAAAATTTTTCAATAGAGAATGAGATTTTTGAAGTATAAATGCATTTTGAATTTAAAAGGAAACACACTTAAATTAAAAATGAAAATGAATGTTGATTAAAAAACTCGCTCTTTGTTCAACATTTTTTGTGAGAAAATATTTTTTTGTGAGAAATCCAATCAATAATGGGAATCGATTTTCTTTAATTTTGTTTTTACAATGATGCATATAATTCATGGATTTTTTTTAGGAAAAGGGAAGTATAAATAGGTTACTACAATTCAATATAATGTTTAATGTTCCACTATATGATGACGTTCGGGTTGATTTCATGGTTCGAATCCGGAGGAGAATATGAAATAAAGAAGAAAAAGGAGAATAAGCAGAATAAGCAGAATAAGAAATAAAGTAGCAAACAGTTAAGGCGAAGTAGAAAAGAAGAAGAGAACAAGCGTAGGCTATATTTTTGTAGTTGGGACTCGTATTGAGAGAAGAAGAAGAGAATGCTGTTGGATACAATTTCGAATCCGGAAGAGAAAATGATATAGAAAACACTGTAGCGTTTTTTTCTCATAGTAGTGTTTAAAATAAAAATAAACGTTTTTAAATTTAAAATGTTTTTTCTTGATTTAAAAATTTTACAATGAACATTTTTAAAATAAAAATGTTGGTATTTACATCACTTTTAAATACGTTTTTCCCATTTCAAACACGTTTTCATATGTTTTTATAATTTTTTTCCCCTCAGTGTAGATATTTGGTTTGTCGTTTATATGTATACCGTATGAAACTGAATGTATTGGAATAAATCGAGAAAATGCAGATTATGAGGAATAATTAAGTTTAGATATGAAATCACAAATGCCAAAGCCTGCTTCGCATTCACGTACCAATTTGATGTGAAATATAAAAAAGCGATTTTCTACTTTTTTGCCAACTTAACTCTGAAATTAAGCAATTGACTTCTCCTAGGAGAAAGCGAATAAAAGCCTCATAAAATACCATATTTGGAGCTGCTATAGTATGCTCAGCGTTCACAAACCCAGACTGTGCTAACAAACCAGCTGATTTATTGTTTTCTTCGCTGTGATTGGCTGTTAATGTTGGTGGGCTAACGCACCTTGAGAACTTAGGTAGTAAAAAAAAAAAATAAGCAGATTTCTAAAAAAATTTTAAAAGAAATTAACGAAAATATTTAGGCAAGCCGGGCTTTTCGGCTTTTACCAAGCCCACGCAACTGGCCTATATATACCTATGTATGTATATATATATGTATTATCGAAAAGTGTGTAAATGAATGATGCTCTCAATCAACTATAAACATGAGAAAACTCTAAAACATTGCGCCTGCATGGTCTCTTTCATTTCAAATATGTATTTTTCTGCTTGAGTGTTAAGGTAGTCAACAACTGATTGTCCTTTTCTTAGTACTTATATACATATTTGTTTGGCTTTCTTTTTTAGTCTCCGAGTAGACTTAAATATTATTAATTCACTTTCGGTTTATGAGCTTCGATATTGCGTATATTTATTTATGTTGCAAGCTGAAGTGAATAAAAGTAGCAAAGGCCCATATTAGGCCTTCCGAAAAAACCACAATGCGACCTAAAATATCACTAATAAAGGCATTATTGGCTAATACATATATAACTACTTGGCAGTCTCTCTGTGCATGAGCAAACACGCACATATGCACCGACTACGAGTACAACTACTCAAATGTGAAAATGCAGTCAAGCGTGCGGACAAATGATCTGGTAACAGCCAGCAGCCTAGCAGCCAACGAGATATGCAAATAGGAGGCCGAAAAAAAACATTATTATTCTTTTCAAACAAATTGGTATGTAGGGACATATGCTTCCGCACTATAACAGATTAAAATTTGCAACAAAAAAAATGCTCTAATTTTTTGCGCCTTCTTCTGCCAATTTTTCATGAAATTCACTTTGGCACACAAGCCCTATGAAGCAATAGCTGAAAATCCAGCAGAGTGGAGGGCAAGGACATGCAGCTAATCACCTGGAAATAATGTATTACCCTAAAAATGTCTAAATGTCGAATGCCAAATGGCAAGAAGCAGTAAGCAGAAGGCAGATTGTGTATATGTATGTTTGCCACTGTAACGAGCGAGACGAACGGCAGGCATTTGAGGAGTAATAATCCAATAAAATAAGGCAAACATGAGGAATATTTTGATGGGTTATCAGCTGATTGGCCAGCAGCTATCAAAATTGGCTGCCGTTCGTTTAAAATTGGCTGGCTATTGAAATTAATTTTTTTTTATTATTTTGGGAATTAAGTAGGGCGTTGTGTGTTTAAGTAGAAAAAGAATAGAAAGGTTTGTAGATAATGAAGACAGAAAGGTCAGGAGTAAGCAGCAGTGTGGCCAGGTTAGCCTTTTCGAGGCTAGATTTGGCCTTTCTTTTTGTCCTTTAGCCCCATAATTTTCTTTTTAGCTTCGTGGCTTTTTTCTAGCATTTTTTACTCAAATGTTAATTTTACTAATTTGTACAACGAGAACTTGCTCTAATTCATATGAACGTTTTGTACATATGCAACACCATGAATATGTTCTAAATGTAAAGTAATTGTAGCCATGAATGTGTTCTGACCGTAAGCTATTTGTAGCAACCTTGTGAAAATAGGCGTGTTTTAATTATTACACCAAGCTCTGGATCAAGCTAAACTGACTGAAACAATCGGGATCATTGTTATGTAAATGTCAGCAACACATGCACAATGTGTGAACGTGTTAGGTGCTATACATCAAAAAAGCTCTGGTAGCACGGAAGAAACAAATCGAAAAACCGGATCATAAAATTAACAAGAAATGAATGTGGTTCTATCGGGCTCAAGTCGCTGTTGTTGAATTTATATGAACAATTTTTTATGTGGCTCAGGATCAGCGTAATTGAAACACGCTTAATGTTTTGCCCCAGAGCGCACCAGAGTAAAGAAGCTAAACCCTCTTCCCGGAGCGGAGCTGGAGCAAAAAATCACTAGCTCCCAGCTCCTTAATACCTACATATAAATATAATGCGCAAGTCAACTCGAAAAACCCCTATAAAACGAACCCGAAAGCAGAAATTAATATTTGCCATCGGATTATTATTATTATTATATTATATTATATTATATTATATTAAAGTATATACTTACTTCCTATGTCAATTTGGTAAGAAAAGCCGGCAAACGGCATCCCTAATCAGTGATAAACACAACAACCAAAAATAGGAGCATTTATTTAAAAAAAAAGTCAGTACTAGTCGAGAAAATGTGCCTGATATGTGTTCAAACATGAATAGTTCCTTTAAGTAATGTTTATAGTTTTTATATGCAAATGAACAAAACTTAAATAAATAAAATTTGAATGAATTTCTTAAAAAAAATGCTGACTTCTTTTTAGCTTCTTTTTTTTTAGTTTCAGCCTTTTCTAACTTTTTTTTTTGCCAATCTAGCCTCGTTTTTCTTCATGACCTGGCAACACTGGTAATCAGTAAAAAGTTAATGTTATAATAGCGGCATTCGTTTGGGCAAGACTTAGAGACTTGCGAAAAAAACAACCACTGGTATAAAAGCAAGTGAAAATTATACGACCGTTCGTTAAGGTAAGGGAATTGGAAAAAAGTGTGTTTATTTGATAAAATGGCTTCAAATTTTTGTCGACAGATGTCTCCTCCATTTCGATACTATCTTCGAATCTAGCCAAAACTCAACCCAACACAGCTCGTTAAAGTAAGGAATTGGAAAAAAATACTCTAACGAACGGTATTGGTTTGAGTCTTGGCTAGATTTTATTTATTTATTCGAAGATAGTTTCGAAATGCAGGAGACATCTATCGACAAAAATTTAACCCGATTTCAGTTATTCACAATAGAAAAAATTGGCATAATCAATTACGATCAGTTTAATGAGTAGCTGGCATACTCTCTAAAAGGCTCTTAAAGCCTCTAACATTTTGTATGGAAACTGTCAGCCAACAGAGCAGAATCCAGTATAAGTGGGCAGCGAAGTGCTCCAAAAAACACTCCTAATATAAAATAAACAAAATTATGGTACTTTATTAAATACATGTCAATTGAAATAAACTGCAAAAATAATTAAATATAATTAAGTTCTAATTTATATTCACACCCGCTTAAAAAAAAACATTTGCAAGTAAAGAAGCGATATTGGCGATAAAGAAAATCTACATGGGAAGACAAGCAGAGTGCTCCAATTCCTATAGAAGGATCTAAAAACAGAAAAATAAAGTATAATATTAACGACAAATACACTATTACAGGACCTAACTTGACTTCTAGATATATTCAACTTCTGTCAGCCAACTGACAACAACATAAACCAACAGAAAACAAATACAAACATTGCCTTGATGGCTTAAAAGTATTTACTCATATGAGATTTTCTATAATTTTTTTCGCCACCGAAAACTGCTGCAAACATAGAGAAAAAGTTAAATTTAATTAAAAAAGTTTTGCATTAACAATGCGCTGTATGTACGAGTATGTATGTAGTTGCGAGTACCTACACGCCACGCAAACCGCGGCCTCCAACTCCGACCGCCAACCACCAACAACAACAACAATCAACAACAAAACCAGAGCAACAGCAATAATAACAAAGTCGCGGCTTAACAACCGCATGGGCAACTTTTATGTGGTTGTTAATGCGAAGCGGGTTAAGGCCAAGCAAAATAGGTACATGAATGTTATTATATTCGTGTACATACATATTTATGTATTACGTGTAGCATATTTGCCCTGCAGGGAACTCAATAACTAGTGAGCAAAATTTCTAGTTCCGATCTAGCGAAAAGGTGTCAAAAGGGAACTAGATCAATTGTAATAGGATTGCGAGAGAAAAGACAGGAAGAGAAAAGGAGTGGTAAGGGGGAGCGATTTAGCAAGTGGAAGGAGAAAGCAAGGAGAAAGGAAAAGTAAATGAAAGGGAAGTTGAAAGATAAAGAGACAAGTAGAGGGAAAGTGGGAGACCAAGATGAAAAAAAAAGAAAAACGACATGAAGAGGGCCAACCTTTTTTTAAAGTTCAATGTTTTCACTCACTTCTTTTAACATTTTACTTGACTTATGTGGAGGCCTGCGAAAAAAGTTGCAGCCAGAAGAAAGCTCGGTCATCCAGGTAGTGATTATAAATTTAGTTCATTGAAAAGCTACAAACGAAAAGCTTCAACCAACAACAATAACAACAGAAGGATTGAATTGAGTGACCATTATAAGACAGACTTTGATTTGTATGCAATTTCGTAGTGACAAAAATTTTATGAAAATTTTTCGTTCGTTCAATTGCCGTCGGCTTTGTACATTTCCGCAATTCTCAGATGATTAGTGAATCATCTTTATATATATTACGCTAAGCGATTTTTGTAAGCACCATAACTTTTACACCGTTATACCGATTTTCGAAAATGTGGTGTCAAATGAAAGGGCTTGACCAGTAGATGTGCAGGAAGGTTTAATTTTTTTGAAAAGGGTTGCCAGATGTTTGAAAATTAAATTTTACTGTATAGTTTGTTTGATTTTAAAATTGTTGGTACCATATGAAGGGGCTTGACCTGATATTGAGCAATTTAATAGAAATTTTTCAAAAAGGGTTGCCACCTGTTCAAAAATTCAGTTTTACGCTATAGTTTGTTTGATTTTTAAATTTGAGGTGTCATATGAAAGGACTTGGCATTGAAATGAGTAATTTATTAAAATTTTTACAAAAAGGGTGCCACCGTTCAATAATCCATTTTTACGCTACAGTTTATCTCATTTTTAAATTTGAAGTGTCATGCAAGGCCTAGCACTGAAGATGGGTAATAAAAGGAAAGGGAAGAGGAAAATGAAAACGACGGATATGGCGAAGGACAGGAAGCGAAAGAGGAAATATGAAAAATAAAAAGGAGAAAGGGAAAATAAAGCGCAAATAAAGGGGAAAGGGGAAGAGAAAGAGAACTAGAAAGAAAAGGAGGAGCGCGCCAAATGGCCTTTTGTAGGTTGCTTTAAGGTTACCATAGTCTAGAAAAATATTCGGCACAAAACTTCACTATGGGGCTCCTTGGTCAAAATCTATGTATAAAAAATCTAGGTCCACAGAAAATAAAAATAACCAGTACACTGAAAAAACAACTTACTCAGATTATGGAAAAGTGGGAATGATTCGGCGCTAAAGACATATTTCCATATTTTGATGTACGATTTTCTTCAAATCAAGGAATAAAAACCACGTTTTAAAGAAAATTGTACATCAAAATATGGAAATATGTCTTTAGCGCCGAATCATTCCCATTTTTCCATAATCTGAGTAATTTTTTTTTTTAGTGTAGCTATGAAGGTATATCAAAAAATTTTCAAATGTGGCAATAAGTGGTCTTCCACCCTCAAATTGTCGCACAGTGTAATTGAAAGCCACAGCATCGCGTGGCCGGGTTTACTAGTTTTATATAAAGAGTTTTCTATTTGCTTCTTGTATGAAATGAAATGTTCCCCTAATTATGCTTTTCCGATCCCTCAGGCTTATTTTTAATTTTTTTTATTACTTTTTAAATATTGTAAATTTTTATTAAATAAATAAATAAAAAATATTAGTTAAAAAAGAAAAATAAAAAAAAAAATGATCATCCACCTTGACACTGACAGGATTCGAACCCGCGACCCTCAGATTGAAAGGCACATGCGTTAGCCAGTCGGCCATCGCGCCACTTGCATGAAGTGTGTCAAATACTGCACTTAAGCGGCAGATGTAAAACTGTAGAATTTGTAGGTACTTGTAGCTAGTTCAGAACTATCGAAATGGTGCCAATAAACGAACTAGTGTAAACTGTAGAATTTAGTACTAGTTCGGATCTATCGAAAATGTAGTGCAGAGAGTGACAGTTGACACCGCCTAGGACATCGCCGTGTTAAATTCGCCAGTTGATAACATGCAAAAGAGATTTAGCTCGCACTAGTAGTTGCGAAAAGTGCACTAGAAGCGACCTAGTTCGGAACTAGAGATTTTCCTTACAGGGTGATTACTACATATGTATATGTATGTATGTTTTTATCTGACATGCTTCACATGCTTCTTATTACTTGTTTGGCATTTCATTACAAAAATTCACCTGCATCAAATATTTCTCTATATAAGTATCTATCTTGTGCAAATATATCTGTGGTCACAAGCAATAATCGCTTAAGTCGACTTAGGAAGATTTCGAGTTATATATACCACGTTATTCTCCTTTTAAAACACTATATTTCTGTAAAACCCCCACCCTTATAACTTAATTCAATCAAAAGATATAAATAAAAACATTTAGGCTTAACTTACAATAGAGGTATATTAAACTTGCCATAACAGCCAAAGTAGACGTATATACTTAATCAAATTTCTTCATGACATTTTGTTTTATTTGCAAAATTTGATCGTAACATTGTGGATGGCTCACTGATTTTGCGTCCATAGTTTTTAATCGACTTTTATGATTTGTTAAGAAACGCTTTCGAATATAAAAATCGATTTATCTCGAAATCATTTTTTAAGACTTAAGCGATTATTGCAAATTGCCACAGATATATTAAGCTACATATTTCACGTGCTGTCTCGTTATTTTGTTGTTATCCTGCAATTTTTATTACTTCTAGTGGCTTACATGCCATAATCTCTGTTGACTGCTCGTCGCTTATTTGCCACAAAAATGTGTTCGTCTTTGCGTCTTTTAATTGACTTGCAAAAGCAAGCTTTCAGCTCATAAACGGTTTTTGTTTTTCGAAGTTATAAAAATTTGGTAGGCACTTAAAGCAAAGAATCAGAAGCATAGATAATAGAGCTAACACCTTCCACGTACTTATTAAGTGCCCAATTCAAGTGCTTATTCTAGGCTAGAAACTTCCTCAATCATAATTGTTTCTTGGTGGTAAAATAACTGGCGTTTTCGTTTCGCCATTGAACAAGCGAGCTCGGGTGAAACAAAAATGTATTCTCAGCCCCTGTAAAAGCCTTCAACATAACCTACTTCACTGCAAAATTATTATCTGACTTTTCGTGGGACGATTTGCCATCATTCCTTGTCAAGTTTGATTTGGAGAAGTTCAGAGCGAAAAAAGACACTGAAGATGGCGCATATTAGCCGAAACCGGTTTGTCTCCGAGCCAAAACTTGACATGGTATGACGGAAAATCGTTCCACAATACATCACGTTCCTACCCTGTCGGAAAAACAAGCAATCAAAAAGTAATCTAACTTTTCATTTGTTTTAACCCGAATCCAAGAAAATTATAATTTATTGTCATTTGACAACACACGAACGTGCATTATCTAACCCAAGGGTGCAGACCCAAATCGAATAACGGAATCACTCAATCATAATTTTATAATTTTTACAACAACATCTTTCCCGTAATGATAAATAATTATTCGAAAAAGAAGCTACGCATTCAATGTCGATTAATTCTACGGTTTGTTTTGAGTTGCGCCGCGTCAGCGACAGCGCTCAGTTATTTGTTGTTGGGAGCAGTGATGCCGAAATTGGGCCTTTCGGACCAAATCTGATGCGATAAATTTACTTTGGGCTGTTGGGCGGCTAAAATCAATTTTGGTCCGATTTGTAATATGAATATTTTTAGTGGAGGCAATTTCTCTGACGCCGTGTAAAGTTCTTTTATTGTTATATCTAAATTCGCTTGGGACTCGTCTCACATGCCAAGTTTAATGAAACGTCAAAATCAGACAATCTGACATTTATTTTGCAAATAAAATGCTGAAATTTAACACAAATTATGTTTCACTTGAAAAGCGCCAGCGAACATACGTGCTACGGACTGCCATATAGTCGCACTTAGGCCAGTGCAGAGGCCCGTTGTGATACCACAAGAAGAAAACGGATTACTCCTCCTCTTTGAACCAATTTGAGGACTTAATGCAGTTCACCAGGGCCCTCACTATGTAGTTCTATTTAAAAGCGAAATGCGATTCGAAAGCACATTCTTATTGCATAGAATATATGGAATAGAACTCGAAATCGAACGAATTTTCTTTCGAATTAAACTACAGAGTGAGGGCCCAGGTCCTTTATGTCGACGTTCGCGTCTTTGCATAGACTATCCAGGAAGGAAGTCCCAAGAAAGCGTCGTCTGCCGCTGTTAAGAGCCGAGCAGTGGCAGATGAGGTGTTCGATTGTCTCCTCGTCTCCAGCTTATGCAGCATCTGCGGTAGTCTGCACCTAGCCTCTCTGCGTGTTTCCCGATGAAGCAGTGTCCTGTGAGTACCCCGACAAGGTTCGAGATGTCATCTCTCCTTAGAGTACTGATGAGATCACTTGTGAACCCTTTCTGCCAGGTTTGCCTTGATGTTCGACATAATGGCTTCTGTTGCCATCTATCACTTGCTAGTTTATAGATATGCTGTTTAAGAATTAGATTGTTTGTGGCTAACGGCATACCTATGCGTTCTTTGTCAGGAAGAATCTGCTCGGTAGTGCCCTGCCTCGCAAGTACATCGGCCCTACAATTGCCATTGATATCCCTACATCCCGGGACCTACACGAAGTGCAGACAGCTCTGTTTGGCCATCTCCTTTAGAGATCGGCGACAGTCTAGTGTTAGTTCTGAATTGAATGAGTGGGAGCCAATATTACTTAGTATGTACATATGTATTTAAAAATAAATATGTAATTCCATTTTAAGTTGACTTCTGATTTTTGGGCGTTTTTTGGCGGAATTGGGCGGTAATTTGGTCGGTAAAATTTTTTTTCAGTGGCAACACTGGTTGGGAGTCAAACGGAGCTACAGCGATATTTTTGGGAGTCACAAAAAGTCAAAAGAGTCACTATACATGCACCCCTGATCTAACAAAACGTTGTACATGTGTCTGCATCGCAGACAACTTTTTTAGCTCGTCAGTCTAAGCTGAATGTGCGACTTAACCATCAATGCCGCATATTAGATAATTTAAACAGGTAATTTTGCGAAGTATATGTATACGAACATACTCGTACATACCACATAGACGAAGTATGAGAAAGTAATAAAATATTGTGATATAAATACACTGTAGAGAAAATCTCAAGTTGAGAATTAGTTCCCTTCTAGTGCATTTTTCCACACTAACTACTATTACAATCAACTGGCGAATTTAACAAGGGAAACATTTAATTTCATATACATAAGTGGAAATGTAAATAGGATACTCTTTATACCAAATCGTCGCTCCGGAAGAAGAAAGACGCATGCCAGTAATTTGTCGACGAAAAAAGCCGCATTAGAAATATTTCGGGGAAGAAAGACGCTTTACAAAACATGTCGACGAAGATAGACGCATTAAAAATATTTCGACGAACAGAGACGAATTATAAAATATTTCGACGAAGAAAGACGCATTAGCATTATTAACTGCGAAGAAAGACGCATTAGCAATAATATTGACGAAGAAAAAACAAAAATCGAATACGTCTTTCTTTCCTAAAAAATATTTAAATGCGTCTTTCTTTATATTAAAAAAAAAGAGCGTCTTTTTTAGTTATCAAAAAAAAAAAATAAAGAGTATTTCTTTCGAAAAATATTTTTAATGCGTCTTTCTTTGAAAGAAAAAAAGTTTGCGTCTTTCCTCAACAAAACACTTTGCGTTTTTTTTCTTCTATAGCGGCGAAATGACTCACTAACTATATGAGAATTACAAAAATATGCAAAGATAACGACAATTGAAAAAAACGTTAATTTTAATAGAATGTTTGCCACTTCGAAATTGCATACAAGTCAAAGTGAATGTTGTAATTGTCACTCAATTTACTCCATCTGAACTGGTGGGGGTCTAACTACAATTGCGCTAGTGCCTCTTTGGCACTTTTTCGCTAGATCGAAACTAGAAATTTTGCACACTAGTTATTGATTTCCCTACAGGGTAGGTATGAATGTGCAACTGTGTGTGCATGTGATTGTGCGTTCATTTATGTGTATGCAAGTAAGACCTCCTTCTCAACTAACCAGCCAACCTTGATGTCGTCTGCCTGACTCAATGCACCAGCTATTCGGCTAGCATGTCCTTTTTCCATCCATTTGCCATTATTACCCCAACTGAAATTGTGTGTTAGCTCGCTTGCTTGGTCTCTGCTTAGCCTCGCTAGCCTGCTCGTAGTCCTGTTCACAGTTGGGGCGCACGCGATGTCAACTTGTCATCGTTGAATGTCGCAAACTATTTTCAGGCATAAACGACAACGATGATTACACTCAAAATGACTGCGCTTTTTTGTTCCAGTTGACTATATGTGTTCTGTTTTGTTGCTGTTATTGTTGCTGCAAGCTTTTCGTTTTCATTTCACCCATAAAGCTACTACACAGAAAGGGTTAGAAATAATTTGCAAAATGTTTTCTCATTTTAATTTTCCACTTCTATTGTTGTTTGTTTAGTTGTTAAAACATTTTCGGTTATATACATACATATTTTTAGGCGTTTACGTTTTTTCCATTATTTCAGCTAAACTTTTTCCTTTTGGGTTGTAACAATGTTTTTTTTTTGTTGTCTGTTTTTCAGCGCCGAAAACGGCTTAACGGCAGTTGCAGCAAGTTTGTAAGGAAAAGAAGACAGCAAGTAAGGCAGGTGAGCTCGCCACACGGCACAGCGCCTAAAAGCGCCTTATTTTCATGTATGTGTGACCTCAAATAATTTCTTTGGTGTTTAGAGACACTTTTTTGTTTATTTAACACGATGGATTGTATTTTTAAGCACTGCAATTTTGGTTATTTTTTGCTGTTGTTGATTTAAACCTATCACATGAATAGTTTATGGTGTGTCCGCTGTCTAGACATTTATGGCCAAAATCGACGGTTTAGTAAATTGTAAAAAAAGCTATATTAGCACTAATAGTGTGCGCAAAAATGTATAGAATGTTTGATGAAAAGCACTCTTGAAATCGAGCATTTGTAAATTTTATTGGAAGGACTATTTGGAGCTTCTGCAGACCTTACTTAAGCGTGGTATACTTAACTCATACGTCACCGATTCTTTGATTCAGTGAAACATTCCATTACATAAATCAACTTTAAGTAGTAGTTAATAAAAATTTTCGGAAGAAGTGGTCTTAAAAGTCAATATATTCATTGCATATTTTTGCCATCCTATTCTGCATATGTATGTGACAGCACTTAGAGAAAGCGACGTAAGGATAAAAAAAAAATTAATTTTTTACTCTTTGGTCCCTTTCTCTATGCGCTGTCACATATATATCCTTCCTCTTCTTAATTAGCGCTGAAATAGGTCGTTTGCTGCGGCTCTCTATTTTATAAAGTAATTCTCTTGCACCCTGTAAAATATTAAAATTCAGGACAGCACCAAAAGCCCCCAACTGATGGTGAGCTATTTTCATTACATTCGTCTCAAAAATATCACCCGAGTAAACAAACATACACATACATACATTTGTAAGTATATTCATACCTTCATAACATCAACATATTGAGCTCTTCGCCCGGCTGGCTGGCTAACCATGTCGCGACTCGCTTCGTTGCGCCACCATTCGAGTAGTTATAAATTTTTCAAAGAATTTATCACCCAATTAGTTTTAACAGCTTTACTAGTGTGTGACATAGACACTAACGTATCCAAAAAAAAAAAAAGAAAAAGCCAAACTTCGCTTGGCCTCCAACTGCGCTCCTGCTTTTTCTCTGCCGTGTACTGCGGTTACACCGCACGGCGCTACCGCAACGAGTCTGCCAATATTGCTGTTGGTGCAGTAGTGGTGTCACCATCGGCACTAAATTCATTGACGTTTGATGTATACTAAAATAGCTAATGTCTACACATGGCTTAGAGCTGAATTTGTTTACCCAGTGGTAAGTTTACAGACTTCTAACATCAAAGCCTTTAATTTAACATCAATCGTGTACGCAGCAATTGTTCCTCATAGCATGTTTATAACTTGATTTCAGAGATATTCACTGCAGTAATGCCACCAGACCAACCATCTACATTCACAATTTATTTACATTGTGTAAAAGTTGAGTTTAGTTAGCGGTGGACAGGTGCATGAATGCTTTTGGCCATTAAGGCAATTAACCTTTTACACATTTTTGGCTTTGCTATGGGAAAATATGAGGGAAACTGCTAGAAATAAATGATGACAGCGTGCGACGAACAAATATTAGTTGGACTGAGTTTGTATATAATATTTATTTTATGCTCAGTCCTGCGGTTCTATTAAACTGAAGTTCAATAACAATTTTTGCTCGATAGAAACGATAGAAATATTAATGAAACAATAGATTAATGGCTGTGAATGAATGGCTGAATGAGTGAAACTAAAGAGAGCTGTTCTGCTCTATTGTACATATTTATGTAAGATATATTTCTTGGTGATTCAACAATGTTTGCTACATTGTTTCTAAAGAGACATTGTTTCTATGTGAAGCTTAATTGTAGACTAAGGCAAGTCCAATAAACTTTGTATAGATGAAGAAATATCCAATCTAGTTCGAGTGTTCTGTCAAATATTAATACATATGTTGAAGAAAGAAAGAAAAGAAATAACGAGAGAAAGATTAAATTACAAAAAAACTATGCTCAAAATTATAAAAGAAAAACAAACTGAACAATCAACTTTCAATCGTAACAAAAGTGCTAAGCAAGCAAAAAATGTAGGTAAATCTGCAAAAATAATAATATTTGATCAAAAACGGTTACGATAAACTGAAAGGCAAGAACAGGGAATTGTGGGGAAAATTAAAAAAAAACATTTACTAATATGCAACTAAAGCAAAAATGGTGCACATCAAAAATTAAAAAGTGCTGCTAGTCAAAAGCATAGCAAAGTTGATTTTTCTCATATCGCACCCTAAATCATAAAGTAACACAACTCAGAATCCAAAAATTTTCAGGAGAACCAAAAAACTTTTTTCTTTACAAGCAATCATATGGCAAAGGACCACGAAAAATGGTAGTTTTTCGGTCAAAAGAGACACTTAGTGCAGTTTTTTTTGGCAATCCTTAGAGATATCGTCGCTCCGGAAGAAGAAAGACGCATGCCAGTAATTTTTCGACGAAAAAAGGTGCATTAAAAATTTTTCCTGGAAGAAAGACGCCTTACAAAACATGTCGACGAATATAGACGCGTTATGCAAGAGACACACATCGTAGTATAGTAGAAATATTGCGATCTATACCACATATGTGTCATTCTCATATTGTAGTTTAATTGAAAATTTTCATAGTAAAGCCAAATCATAGTATTGATATTATAATATTTCTACCACATGTGTGTCTGAGGCATTAAAAAATATTTCGACGAAGAAAGACGCATTTAAATTTATAACTGTGAAGAAAGACGCATTAGCATTAATATTGACAAAGAAAATAAAAAAATCGAACACGTCTTTCTTTCCTAAAAAATATTTAAATGCGTCTTTCTTCGTTATCAAAAAAAATAAAGAGTTTTTCTTTCGAAAAAATATTTTTAATGCGTCTTTCTTTGAAAAAAAAAAAAAAAGTTTGCGTCTTTCTTCCTCAACAAAACACTTTGCGTTTATTTTCTTGTATAGCGACGAGTGGCCGCTGTGGTGCAGTGGGTAGAGTGCTCGCCTGCTATGCCAGAGGTCTCGGGTTCAAACCACGGTCCGAGCCAAACAAATTTTTCTAATTAGTAAAAATCCAATTATTGGGTTTTTTAAGAGCAGCGGTCACCTCTCGGCAGTGGGCGGCATACCCTCCGAGAGTATTTCTGCCATGAAAAAAAAAAAGCTTCTCACAAAAAATGCATTCGCCGTTCGGAGCCGGCATAAAACTGTAGGTCCACCCAATTAGTAGGAAAAAACAAAAAGGAGCACACCTCGAATTGGGAGAGAAGCTCGGCCATAAAACTCGTCAGAGTTATAATAGCGCCATTGTATTATTATATTATATAGCGACGATATGTTCTGTGTACCAATTTATGAAAAAAAACCCGATTTCAAAAATTTTGAGTTGTGTCACTTTATGATTTAGGGTATGGGTTTGTTTTTGGTAACAATCTAAAGTGTACTAAATTTTACATCAATCAATTGTGATTGCACTGGAAAAATTCGAAGAAAGAAAGAAAGCACAAAAACAAGCAACTATGTGCAAATTGTAAACAATTTTGGTGTTTGATGTGGTGCAAGATTTGAAGTTATGCACATTAGGATGGCGCAAAAACTGTAACTCTCATTGGTATGATATACAAACACTTATATTACTAATGTTTTTAAAGACTAACTATAATCGCATATATAATCTTACATAGGTTTTAAGATATACAAATGTATGTACATATGCCAAGTTTATTGCCGTTTAGATGTAACAATATTTTCATTTTGCATGATAATAAGAATTGCAGACGAAACATGCTTTTAGACTCCATTAAATATTCGTTAAAATGTACATAGGTGGCAACCCCATTTAAAATAGTAATCTTAATGTGGTTCCATTTGAGTATATTCACTGCCACTCTTATCTTTGAATGCACATAATATGTGAGCTCTGTATTTTTTTAAGTACTTACCTACCTCCCTAATAAATATGTGCATACCAAGGGCGTAGCCAGGATTTTATCCAGGGGGGGGGACAAGCACATCAAATATTTGAAGTAGTCAAACATCAATCTGTTTGCGACTAAAATCAAGTGCTGCTGTTCGCTCTTAAATTTTAAAAATAATACTAATTTGTGTGTGCGACTACAGCAACACTGCTAATATAAAAATGACAACAACAACTGTCAAACAAACTGGGTTGCGCAAAGTCAAAAGGTAGGAAAAAAACTACCAAAATACTACTATATATAAAACAGCTGATCGGGTTGTTGTGTGCAAAATTATTCAAGTCGCTCATTTGGTGAAACCCAAAAGTAAGTTAGCCCAAAATCTGGGCTAACTTAAGTCAAAACTTAGTTTTATACTGTTTTCAGACAGAAAATTAATGTAGTATACACATTACATTTATAATTTAACATTAAATTCTCGTGTTTCACACACAGACAATTAACAAGGAGATGTCACTTTTCATTAAATAATTTGTTGTTATTGACAAGAATTTTTTAATAAATAATCCCAGTAAACATTCGGAGTCATAAAAAAATTAGAAAGGAATCCTAAACTGGAGCATTCACACTCATTATGAGCTCATTTTGGAGTCCGAAATGTATGTATTTCTGTTTCTGCATTTTCCTTCCCCTGACCCAATTCTCTTCATCCTCTCTCTCCATTCACCCCAGCTTATTCTCCTCTTCTCTCATTGGTTGCGTTCAGAAGTCGGAACAGTTGAGCAAAACTGTAGATATCACTGAGCGGAAAGGGATATAATTGGCTCCTTCTGAACGAGCTGATATAGAAAATAAACAAACTATTATTATAATTACCTATCCACAACATAATCGGCAATAATTTCGCTGCTTTGAAACATTTTTATTAAACGGTTTTATTTAGCTCACCCCGTTTGTTTTTTTATTTATTATTTATTCTTGGGTCAAATTTAGTAATTAAAATTTCACCCTCTTCCTGTCAACCGATTAATATGAAATTTTGTACGCATGTATAACCCCGATGACAATGCAATATTATGAAAAAAAATTCCGATAGGTGGCGCGTGGGTCGCTATATTTACAAAAATCGCATTTATGGTCCGATTTGGCTGAAATTCGGAACATGTATTACTACCTTGAAAAGAAATATTTTCTTTAAAAAAAAATTCCGCTAGGTGGCGCGTGGGTCGCTATATTTACAAAAATCGCATTTATGGTCCGATTTGGCTGAAATTCGGAACATGTATTACTACCTTGAAAAGAAATATTTTCTTAAAAAAAAAATTCCGCTAGGTGGCGCGTGGGTCGCTATATTTACAAAAATCGCATTTATGGTCCGATTTGGCTGAAATTCGGAACATGTATTACTACCTTGAAAGGAAATATTTTCCTAAAAAAAACTTCCGATAGGTGGCCGTGGGTCGCTATATTTACAAAAATCGCATTTATGGTCCGATTTGGCTGAAATTCGGAACATGTATTACTACCTTGAAAAGAAATATTTTCTTAAAAAAAAAATTCCGCTAAGTGGAGCTGAGATCGGGGTAATTAAAACTGAAAATCTTAGGTGCGAAACTGTTTGAAGAAGGTCAAGCCTACGTGGCTCTTAGTAGAGTAAGAACTTTGCAGGGACTACGTATAGAGGCGTTGGACTGCAATAAACTAACGGGCAAGAAACCTTGCAATAATGAAGCACTAAATGAATTAAACAGAATGCGAAATAAAAACTAAAAACTAGAAAATAAAAATAGGTAAAAAAACTTTTTAAGTTAAACGGTTTTATGTTATACATACATTGCAATGTTTAAGATAAATGTACTAAAAACCAAAAAATAATAAAATAGATACAGTCGTGGGAATTATAAACATTTGCATAGACTAGACTAAAATAAAACCGTGGGGCACGTCAATTGTCTACAATCGTTGATTAAAATGTTTGTTTTGTAATGTTACACTATAATTAGGCAGTTGTTCAACCGACAACGATGGACGTGTGATAAGTAGGGCTAGAATGTGGAAAAAAGCTAGCAAGCTCGATTATAAGCGAGTTTTAGGGTTTCATAGTGGTGAGCGAGTAGTAATTTTATCATATGTTTTGTCGATTAAAGACAAACTACGAGCAGTGAAACGATTCCTCGTGTGAATGTCCAACGATAAACTAGTAGAAACATCTCTTTTATTAACATGGAGTGTATAACTATTGGAATTTCCATGAGCAAGAAAATAGTAAGTAATTTCCTCACCGTCTGCGGGCCAACTGCCTAACGACGAATTAAACGATTCTTCTATCGCACATTAAGTCGATAATTTGTAGACAATTGACGTGCCCCTCGGTTTTATTTTAGTCTAGTCTATGCAAATGTTTATAATTCCCACGACTGTATCTATTTTATTATTTTTTGGTTTTTAGTACATTTATCTTAAACATTGCAATGTATGTATAACATAAAACCGTTTAACTTAAAAAGTTTTTTACCTATTTTTATTACATTCAAAAATTCATAAATATAGGTATTTATATTTTTGTACATATGTCAAAATCGTAAGCACAACATGTTGTCCGAAGTGAGCACAAAAAATTTATGATGGAAAAAAGTGTCACGTGTTGATCAAAAATACTCAACTTTGCGTTCAGAAGATAAAAACACAACTGTTGCGCAACCGTTGGGATTCTGAAACCAACCATTGTGGGACCTTCATTACTTGCTTTATAGGGTTGCCTATTTGTATTTTCCTCCAGATGAACTTTAGTGATACTTTTATACAATTATCATTTAAAAAAACAAGAAAAAAAATTATAAAAAATTTTTTCCTAAGCTCATACATATTTCACACATGTTTGTGATTCATATCGGACTCCAAATTATGAGTTCTCTGAGAGTGTTTGTTGGGATAATAAATTTACAATCTCAAAAATTCAATTTTTTGTTAATTTTTTTCACTTTTTTTCATTTTTAATCGCGGTTTTTTCTAATAATTACAAAACCAGTGTATATGCAAAGTTATTTCGATATAATCTCCTATTAATTCTGCTTTCAACGATGTATAACTTGTTTATATCTGCCTAGGCGTTCCTAAGATATTCTACTTTAATTAATTTCTGCTGTGAAATTTTTTATACAAAAATATTTACCTTAACCTGGGAGGTCCATACTTTAGTATGAAAAATTTCACAGTAGAAATTGATTAAAGTAGAATATCATAGGAACACCTAAGCGGATGTAAAAAAGTTATACATCGTTGAAAGCAGAATTAATAGGAGATTATATCGAAATAACTTAGCATATACACTGGTTAACAAATTATTCGAGAAAACCGCGATTAAATATGAAAAAAATTGAAAAAATTGAACAAAAAATAGAATGTTTGAGATTGTTTTTACAATTTCTCTGACATTTATCAAGATACATTAATAACACTGGATCACAAAATGAAATTTTTTGTCTGTACTTTGGACGTGACCATCCTATCTATATGTAAAATCGGTCGCTGATTCCGAAAATCGGGCTCATTTTTAATTCTATGGGAAGGTTTTTGAGATATCGGCAATTTACCGTTATTTGGCCACTGGCTCCACTTAATCCTGTATACCTTTTTAACGCAGTGAGCTATCTTCCTTGGAGTGACACTCAACGAAAGAAAATTAAATTTCCTTTTCATCGCTGCTATAACATTTTTCTGTAACTCTTATAGTTTCTGAAATATTGACGATTCAATTTGACTTTTTTCGATTTTTTACGATTTTTTGAAGAAAAAATTGAATTTGTCAGGCAATATCTTTTAAACCAATGTCTTCACCTTCGGTTTTACTCCTTTACATGAAGCTCCATTCTATTGGGAAAAATATAAGCTATCAACGAAGAAAATCCATGGTAAAATGGAAAAGTTATAGGCGATCAAGTAAATACATCCAAGTCGCGCAATGCCTCTGCACGGGTATATTCTATGCATGTTATACCCGTAAATGGGCTTTTATCTACTGCGCTGCCAATGTGCTGCTACTGCAGATGTGTAGGTATTGGTATAACATGCATAGAATATACCCGTGCAGAGGCATTGCGCGACTTGGATGTATTTACTTGATCGCCTATAACTTTTCTATTTTACCATGGATTTTCTTCGTTGATAGCTTATCTTTTTCCCAATAGAATGGAGCTTCACTTAAAGGAGTAAAACCGAAGGTGAAGACATTGGTTTAAAAGATATTGCCTGACAAAAATCAATTTTTTCTTCAAAAAATCGTAAAAAATCGAAAAAATTCAAATTGAATCGTCAATATTTCAGAAACTATAAGAGTTACAGAAAAATGTTGTAACAGCGATGAAAAGGAAATTTAATTTTCTTTCGTTGAGTGTCACTCCAAGGAAGATAGCTCACTGCGTTAAAGAGGTATACAGGATTAAGTGGAGCCATTGGCCAAATAACGGTAAATTGCCGATATCTCAAAAACCTTCCCATAGAATTTAAAATGAGCCCGATTTTCGGAATCAGCGACCGATTTTACATATAAATAGGATGGTCGCGTTCAGAGTATTTTTTGGCTGTAGAGCAGTGTAATTAATATACCGATAGAAGCGGTGGAATGTCGCCTTTTCACCGACACTAAATAGCCGTGTTTCACATACGGTGATCCTAACCCAGATAAAAATTTTTACATGCAAATGCAACAACAACGATTTCAGCTCGATTAAACCAGATAAATTGCTGGTTCAATTTATGATCCGCCCTGTTCGATTTGTTTTTTCCGTGCTGAATTGGCAGCACAGTGCTTTTTTGATTTGGCAGAACTGAAAAGTGACATTTGTGTATGTATACATATATATACATATACCCTGCAGTCAATTTGTTTCACTGCTAAATAATCATTGATGATTCTTTGTTGAATATTCATCACTATCGTCTTGCGTTGGTGCAAGCGAGCAAGCTATATTGAAAAAAACAAACGAAATACCATCTAGGCGGTTAAAAACCAACGAGCCAGCTTGTATTTCGGTAGGTTTTTTGTCATTCTGCAGCTTTTCTGACAAATTTTTCACTTTCACAATTTGACAACTATAAAATAAATTATATTTAAAATAAAAAATATGTATATGGAAATACAAATTTTAAATTTGCCTCTTGTAAGCTTCTACTTTGGCCGTAAGGGGAAAGAAGAAGTCCGGAAGAAAAATTATACTGCGCACTGGCTTCTCCTTATAACATAGCTACCCCGCCATTTGAGTTTCATTATTTATTTCAGTAATTTAAATTCAAATTTCCAAAAAAATAATTTTTGAAATAACTATTATTTTCATTTAGTTTGAAGTTTAATGTCAATCAAATTGTTTTTGTTTTGTCTCTTTTCAACGTACAGAAGAATTGTTTTTGTATTTTGACTTTCGGTGGGTTTTCCAAACCAAAAATACCAGAGAAAAAACGTAGTGTCATATAGGCATGAGGAAAGCAAACCATTTATTTGAAAAAATTCAGCAGCCTTTATATGAAAGTATTCACTGATGCCTCCTCATGATGAATTTCATCAGTGATTCATAAAGGATTCATTTCAGGGGTCGGCTTTCCAATAATGCCGCACGCCCCCAAAAAAATGACTTTTACTGGATGGTAGGGGATGGGAAGTAGGTTCTGAAGTTGTTAAATTTAGGCGCCGGACGTACCTGGTTTTCCCGGAATTTGTTAAAGTTGTTAAATTTTTACCAATTTTTACACACACACACACAACTGACATAGGTACAAGGTAAGTGTTTGTACCATTTTGCGAGTTGAAATGGCCACAAAAGTACTGTAGACCGGGCCATAGATATTACGCTGAAGGGTGTACTACGCAGAAGGACATCACCGTGGCGGTAGCCACGGTTTGCGCACACGTCCGGACGGATGGCGTAGCCCAGGGTTATTTTTTTTAGGCGCGGCCGAAGACCGCCTACGCAGAAAAGTGTTCTGCGCAAAAGCACTGTTTTTTCTTTATCTATCGAATTTATATGGAGAGCTACTAAACTTTAATCATAAATTCCTCGAAACAGAGGTACGTCCGGCGCCTAAATTTTACGGATTCAAAACACTCTTCCCCTCCCCTACCCCCCAGTAAAAGTGGTTTTTTGGGGGGGCGTGCGGCATTATTGGAAAATTTCCCCCATTTCAGATTTTTACTGCGGGGTATATGTTCGTATATGTATATACACAAGCAGCTGTCGGCCATATTTTTCATTCAGACGCCGTGAAAAAAACAAAACAAATTATGGAAGTAACACATAAAATATGAGTATAAAGGTCATATAATTAAATTATATATAAATTTGCCTCAAATAATTCTTGATCCATGATTTTTATACTCAGCTGTACTAGTACACAGAGTATTATAGTTTTAATCACATAACGGTGGATTGTAACAGAATGAAATAATCGAGATAGATATAGACTTATATATATCAAAATGATCAGGGTGAAAAGAGAAATCGATTGAGCCATGTCCGTCCGTCCGTCCGTCCGTCCGTCCGTCCGTCCGTCCGTCCGTCTGTCCGTCCGTCCGTCCGTCCGTCCGTCTGTAAACACTCTAACTCGCGCAAAAATTGAGATATTTTGATGAAATTTGGAACGCAAGTTGGTATCGAGACTGGGACGGTTGGTATTGAAAATGGGCGAAATCGGACCATGACCACGCCCACTTTTCCTATATAGAAAAAATCGGAAATTTGGTATCTCAGCCACTAATATAGCTAGAGTTTTAAAATTTTACCCACGTATTGAGCTCGGGCCCTTATGAAGAAATTTGATGAAGTTTTGGAAAATGGGCGGTGCCACGCCCACTTATTAAGGGTCAAACATTGAAAGTTTTATATGTCATAACTCAGAAACCGTTGAAGATATATCGATGAAATTTGGTACGCGTAATTTGCTTACATAGACAAATGTTTTGACGAAAAATTATCAAAATCGGTTTACGGCCACGCCCACTTTTATATATGTGTATTATAAAGTGACCTAATAAAACCATTTTAAGCGATATCTCTGTCAAATATAAAGATCTATCATTGAAATTTTGTCGCATGAGTCCAACTATGGACATAAAACAAAAAACACAAAAATTTTGGAATATGGGCGGTGCCACGCCCACTTATTAAGGGGCAGACATTGAAAGTTTTATGAGTCATAACTCAGAAACCGTTGAAGATATATCGATGAAATTCGGTACGCGTAATATAATTACTTAGTCAAATGTTTTGGCGAAAAATTATCAAAATCGGTTGACGGCCACGCCCACTTTTATATATAGGAAATATAAGGGGGCCTAATAAAAACATTTTAAGCGATATCTCTGTCAAATATAAAGATCAATCACTGAGATTTTGTGGCAGGAGTCCAACTATGGACATAAAACAAAAACTACAAAAATTTTGGAAAATGGGCGGTGCCACGCCCACTTATTAAGGAGCGAATATTGAAAGTTTAATAAGCCATAACTCAGAAACCGTTAAAGATATATCGATGAAATCTGGTACGCGTGATATATTTACTTAGCCAAATGTGTGGACGAAAAATTACCAAAATCGGTTGACGACCGCGCCCACTTTTATATATGTGTATTATAAAGTGACCTAATAAAACCATTTTAAGCGATATCTATGTGAAATATAAAGATAATTCATTGAAATTTTGTGACATGAGTTTTACAATAGACCGGAAACAAAAAATAAAAAAGTTTGGAAAATGGGCGTGGCACCGCCTCTTTTTAGACAAAGGGATATATGAGATTTCTTAGCCTTTAACTCGACAAATAATTGAGATATTATGACGAAACTTGGTTTATACACTTTTATAACATGTGTTAATAGACACGCAAAAATGTATTGAAATCGGTTTATGACCACGCCTACTTTTTAACAAAGATATTTCTGGAACACCCTTTTGGAATTTGTAACGTGAAGTCTTTGTAACTAAAAGTCATAGAGGGATGAAATTTTGCACTAACAATAATATTTGTATGCTTATTTGGATGATTGATATAAATTTTGAAAATGGGCGTGGCTGCGCCCTGTTTATGCAGCACTCGTTTCATATAAAATACACCCTATATCGAACAAACGCAAACAAACAATGAAAGCATACAGCTGAGTATCTAATGTTCGATTGCACTCGAACTTAGGCTTCCTTACTTGTTCTTCTTTATTTTATATTCTCCTCCGGACTCGAACCATGACATCAACCTGAAATTCTATCCAGTCATCACATAGTGGAACATTCAACATTATATTGAATTGTAGTAACCTATTTATACTTCCATTTCCTAAAAAGGAATCTATGAATTATTTGAATCATTGTAAAAACAAAATTTAAAAAAATTGTTTTCATTAGTTTTGTTTACAACGGAAACTGTTGGGTCGAATACTTTTGCCTTTAAATCAACAACGGGGAGAAAATTGTTACTAAAAATAAACTTTTTTTTGGATTTTTCTCTTCATCTTCTCTCCATCATTATTGTACTCAGCTGTACTAGTACACAGAGTATTATAATTTTGATTTCATAACGGTGGATTGTAACATAATGAAATAATCGAGATAGATATGGACTTATATATATCAAAATGATCAGGGTGAAAAGAGAAATCGATTGAGCCATGTCCGTCCGTCCGTCCGTCTGTCCGTCCGTCCGTCCGTCTGTAAACACTCTAACTCGCGCAAAAGTTGAGATATTTTGATGAAATTTGGAATGCAAGTTGGTATCGAGACTGGGACGGTTCGTATTGAAAATGGGCGAAATCGGACCATGACCACGCCCACTTTTCCTATATAGAAAAAATCGGAAATTTGGTATCTCAATCACTAATATAGCTGGAGCGATGAAATTTTACCCATGTGTTGAGCTCAGGCCCCTAGTAAGAAATTTGATGAAATTTTGGAAAATGGGCGGTGCCACGCCCACTTATTAAGGGTCAAACATTGAAAGTTTTATATGTCATAACTCAGAAACCGTTGAAGATATATCGATGAAATTTGGTATGCGTAATTTGCTTACCTATACAAATGTTTTGGCGAAAAATTATCAAAATCGGTTGACGGCCACGCCCCTTTTATATATGGGAACTATAAAGGGGCCTAATAAAAACATTTTAAGCGATATCTCTGTCAAATATAAAGATCTATCACTGAAATTTTGTGACATGAGTTCTACAATAGACCGGAAACAAAAAATAAAAAAGTTTGGAAAATGGGCGTGGCACCGCCTCTTTTTATACAAAGGAATCTACGTGCCTATTACTCGACAAATAATTGAGATATTATGACGAAACTTGGTTTATACACTTTTATAACATGTGCTAATAGACACGCAAAAATGTATTGAAATCGGTTTATGACCACGCCTACTTTTTAACAAAGATATTTCTGGAACACCCTTTTGGAATTTGTAACGTGAAGTCTTTGTAACTAAAAGTCATAGAGGGATGCAATTTTGCACTAACAATAATATTTATATGCTTATTTGGATGATTGATACAAATTTTGAAAATGGGCGTGGCTGCGCCCTGTTTATGCAGCACTCGTGTGATATAAAATACACCCTATATCGAACAAACGCAAACAAACAATGAAAGCATACAGCTGAGTATCTAATGTTCGATTCCACTCGAACTTAGGCTTCCTTACTTGTTTATTTTGTTTTTTTTACTTTCTCAAATCACAAATGGTTTGTTGATATTTCTTCTTCTTTTTACTTCTTTTCAAGTGCAGCCAAATTTCATTATGATCCGGATTGTTTCAGTAAAAATTTATCTTGACCCAGACCCAGATGTAATAACTGAAATGCGCCTAATGTGTGTTGATAGGATGTGCATAAAAAAAGTTATCGGGCCAAATATGCCTTAACCTATTAAGGGCTCATAACTAAGAAACTATACGTACGATTCAAAAAAGTTGTTATCATTTTTTTATCAGTGCATCGTATACTACAAACTGCAGTTACAAGCAGGGCTGCACCAAAATATCGACTTTTTTGTTGAGCTGTGTAATTGGACTTCTGTATGGAAAATCGAGCTTCATTATCAACTTAATGAAGAAAATGTGGATAATTACTCCATTAACCGCCTGTGTGAAATCAGTATTAGCTTTAGTCACGCTGGTGAAACCGGGCCTTAGATTCTGCTTATCAATGCTAATGCTAAAATATTTAGTGAACTGTAGACACGAATCGAAACAAATCTCACTGTTTTATTTTGACCTGTAAATTTCTGTACTATTCTCTGATGCCATTATAATATTAAGCAGTAGCCAGAGGGGGGGCAACTGCCCCCGCCCTGCCCCTACCTGCCTACGCCCTTGGTGCATACTTGCATATGTATGTATGCTTCTGTACAACGATGTTTCCGCATGTAAACGTTTGCGATTGCTCGCAATCCAATTTCGAAAGCATTGATTTACATTTTAATGATATTACATACTTAGTTGAAGGTGACTGGTGTAAAATACCCCAAAGCTATGTATTTTCTGCTCAAGGGTGGATGTTGTTATGTGTAGCAACCATGCTCGACTGAAGTTTGATTTGCTTTAAGCTTTTTTAGTTGCATTCCTGTATGTTTTTCCACCTAAATTCATATGTACATATGTATGTTTGTATGTACATATCCGTTTCTAAGTCCTTTTTCAGCGCCAACAGCATCACCAACATCATCTCTTCTTCGTTCTCTCTCATCTCACCCACCTGACTTTCATATCCTGTTGTACATGCTTATTATACTCAGCTGTACTACTACAGAGTATTATAGTTTTAATCACATAACGGTGGATTGTAACAGAACGAAATAATTGAGAAAGATATAGACTTATATATATCAAAATGATCAGGGTGAAAAGAGAAATCGATTGAGCCATGTCCGTCCGTCCGTCCGTCCGTCTGGCCGTCCGTCCGTCCGTCCGTCTGTCCGTCCGTCTGTAAACACTCTAACTGGCGCAAAAATTGAGATATTTTGATGAAATTTGAAATGCAAGTTGGTATCGAGACTGGTACGGTTGGTATTGAAAACGGGCGAAATCGGACCATGACCACGCCCACTTTTCCTATATAGAAAAAATCGGAAATTTGGTATCTCAGTCACTAATATAGCTGGAGCGATGCAATTTTACCCACATGTTTAGCTCAGGCCCCTAGGAAGAAATTTGATGAAATTTTGGAAAATGGCCGTGCCACGCCCACTTATTAAGGGTCAAACATTGAAAGTTTTATATGTCATAACTCATAAACCATTGAAGATATTTCGACGAAATTTGGTACGCATGATTTACTTACTTAGGCAAACGTTTGGACGGAAAATAGTTAAAATCGGTTGACGGCCACGCCCACTTTTATATATGTGTATTATAAAGTGGCCTAATAAAAACATTTTAAGCAATATCTCTGTCAAATATTAAGATATATCATTGAAATTTTATAGCAGGAGTCCAACTGCGGACATAAAACGAAAAACACAAAAATTTTGGAAAATGGGCGTGGCACCGCCTCTTTTTAGAAACAGGAATATACGAGATTTCTTAGCCTATAACTGAGATATTATGACGAAACTTGGTTTATACACTTTTATAACTTGTGTTAATAGACACGCAAAAATTTATTTCAATCGGTCTACTTTTAACAAAGATATTTCTGGAACACCCTTTAGGAATTTGTAACGCTACATCTTTGTAATTAGAAGTCAAAAAGGAATGAAATTTTGCACAAAGAATAATATTCATATGCTTAGTTGGGTGACTGATAAAAATGTTGAAAATGGGCGTGGCTACGCCCACTTTATGCGGCACTCGCTTTATATAAAATACACCCTATATCGAACAAACGCAAACAAACAATGAAAGCATACAGCTGAGTATCTAATGTTGGATTCCACTCGAACTTAGGCTTCCTTACTTGTTTGATTATGTGTTTTTTTTTTATTTTTTGTGCTTTTTTCTTTGCCCTTTTCTTTGCTTTTTTCTTTACTTTTTTCTTTGTTTTTTCTTTAGTTTTTTCTTTGCTTTTACTATAACATATTACTTTATTCATGTTTTGCTTTTGGCTTTATTTTCTGCTTTTATTTTACTTCCTTGGCTATTTTTTGCAAATTTCGATTATCGCTGATGGCGCTTTGTTATGGTTTTGCTTTTCTATTTGTTTTTGTTTTTTTTTTTTTTTTTTTTTTTCATTTTTACTTGCAATAGTTTTCTAATATTCGACTAGATGCGGTTGGTTTCTATTTGTTTGATTTCTTATATTCGCATACGAAAGTTGTAGTCGTACATTTTTTTCATTCTCATTTCAATTTCCTTTTGCATATTTGATGCATACCGTGAAATGCTTGTTGATTTGGATGAATACTAAAACATTTATTTGATTCAATATACCAAAGCTAGTTTAGCTTGCTGATTTATTAGAAATAAGTATGTATATTTGGGATGTGAGCTGAGTTTAGAACGTATCAGAGGAAGTAAGTAATCGATTTTTTTTATACTCAGCTGTACTAGTACACAGAGTATTATAATTTTGATTTCACAACGGTGGATTGTAACAGAATGAAATAATCGAGATAGATATGGACTTATATATATCAAAATGATCAGGGTGAAAAGAGAAATCGATTGAGCCATGTCCGTCCGTCCGTCCGTCCGTCCGTCCATACGCAGGATAACTCGCGTAAAAATTGAGATATTTTGATGAAATTTGAAATGCAAGTTGGTATCGAGACTGGGACGGTTGGTATTGCAAATGGGCGAAATCGGACCATGACCACGCCCACTTTTCCTATATAGAAAAAATCGGAAATTTGGTATCTCAGCCACTAATATAGCTAGAGTGATAAAATTTTACCCACGTATTGAGCTCAGGCCTTTATGAAGAAATTTAATGAAGTTTTGGAAAATGGGCGGTGCCACGCCCACTTATTAAGGGTCAAACATTGAAAGTTTTATATGTCATAACTCAGAAACCGTTGAAGATATATCGATGAAATTTGGTATGCGTAATTTGCTTACTTAGGCAAATGTTTTCGCGAAAAATTATCAAAATCGGTTGACGGCCACGCCCACTTTTATATATGGGAACTATAAAGGGGCCTAATAAAAACATTTTAAGCGATATCTCTGGCAAATATAAATATCTATCACTCAAATTTTGTGGCAGGAGTCCAACTAGGGACATAAAACAAAAAATATAAAAATTTTGGAAAATGGGCGGCGCCACGTCCACTTATTAAGGGGCAAACATTGAAAGTTTTATAAGCCATAACTCAGAAACCGTTGAAGATATATCGATGAAATTTGGTATGCGTAATTTGCTTACTTAGACAAATGTTTTGGCGAAAAACTATCCAAATCGGTTGACGGCCTCGCCCACTTTTATATATGGGAACTATAAAGGGGCCTAATAAAAACATTTTAAGCGATATCTCTGTCAACTATAAAGATCTATCACTGAAATTTTGTGACATGAGTTCTACAATAGACCGGAAACAAAAAATAAAAAAAAGTTTGGAAAATGGGCGTGGCACCGCCTCTTTTTATACAAAGGAATCTACGAGCCTATTATTCGACAAATAACTGAGATATTATGACGAAACTTGGTTTATACACTTTTATAACATGTGTTAATAGACACGCAAAAATTTATTGAAATCGGTTTATGACCACGCCTACTTTTTAACAAAGATATTTCTGGAACACCCTTTGGGAATTTGTAACGTGAAGTCTTTGTAACTAAAAGTCATTTTGCACTAACAATAATATTTATATGCTTATTTGGATGATTGATACAAATTTTGAAAATGGGCGTGGCTGCGCCCTGTTTATGCAGCACTCGTGTCATATAAAATACACCCTATATCGAACAAACGCAAACAAACAATGAAAGCATACAGCTGAGTATCTAATGTTCGATTCCACTCGAACTTAGGCTTCCTTACTTGTTTTATATCTTCCTCTCTTCGTGTAACCGTCGTGACGATTCTGTCCGTGTCCAATAAAGCCCGCCAGTTATTTCTGTTTCCTGCAGCATGAAGCCACTTGTAAAAGAGTTTGAAAAATTTCCAAATGGGCATATTTTTTCGGGATTGAAGTCAAAAAATCTCACCCAGAGAAATTTTTGTTTTTTTGTGAGAATGCATATCGACAACTTTGTGTGACTTTATCGTAAGGGACAAAAGCAAATTTTACAGGAGATCATTTTTTTTTTGTTTTTTTTTTGCTGTTTTTATTGGCATATTTAAATGAAATTGAACACGCGGTTAGATAGCTAATTAATATATTGAACCAGATATTTTTTTTTTTCTTGAAAAAATTTGCAGTTTAAGAAAAAATAATAATTTTGTTCTTTACGATAATTTTGATCTCAATCTTTTATGAGAATATTTGAATAAATGTCTCTTACGATAATATTTAAAAAAGGTTGTATATGACAAATACAAGTGTCTTCCCACATAGCATTTGGAAGATTGTTTTATGAAAACTGACTGTACCGAGTCTTTTTCGATCCAGTTTAATGATCAAAAACTGATTAATTACCTCTGCGATTAGAATAAGACTCGAAAATGAGCGATTGAAAAGTAATTTTATTTTTTGTCATATAAAAATCACCTAACTGAGCCTTTTTCGATCCCCTTTGCTGATTAAAAACATAATTTATCACTTTGACGATTAAAAGAAGACTGGAAAACGAGTCAGACCAGCGATTGAAAAGTGATTTTATTTTTTATCATATAAAAATCACCTAGCTGAGTCTTTTTCGATCCCCTTTGCTGATTAAAAAAATAATTTATCACAAATCGATCATGCTAAAGATCGAAATGTGATCGATTACTTTGCTTTTTTAGAAAAAAAAGAAATATTCCTTATCAAGCCTAGTACATAAAGGTATAATTTTTCCAAAAAAAATTCAGAGAATTTTATATTAGATTTCTGTATTGATGGTTCCGAATGTTGTAGAGCAGGAACATATGGATGCATGTCTTCCATATTGTCGTATATGAGAGTGCCAAAATGCGCCTATGCATTTTCATAGGAATTCATTTATGGATTGAAATTTTTAGATCTTAAACTCCTTATTTGCTTAATATTATTGTAGGCTAAAAATCTGTTTTAAAAGTTCCAACCAAAATGTGGACTGAGGGTGACTGTGGAAGTTCTTTTTGCGATATTGGTAAAGGCAAGGCTAAGGGTAGATTATGTAAGAGGCTAGAACTGAAGAACAACCCAAAAAAGATTCGAAAATGACCAGAAGAACGATTGGAAAATGACTCAAAAAGATTGGAATGCCAATCAAAATTATCAGAAAAAAGAAGGAAAATGACCCCAAAAAGATTCAAAAACGATCAGAAAACGATGTAAAAATGACCAAAATAAGATTCAAAATCGAAAGAAATAAAATCGAAAGGGAAAATGATAAAAATACGATTAAAATAAGACTCGAAAACGACTCCCCAAGAAGAGTTGGACGTATGGTACCATTTTCTACAGACGAGAGGCTCTTTTATGATCGGAAAATGAGCGCATTTTACATTATTTTAAACGTGCAGGGATCGAAAAAGACTGGAATATGATCAAAAAATTCATAAAATGCTATGTGGGTTATTCCATACTTTTGCCTTTTTTAATGATGGGGTCATCGTAATATACATAGTGAGTAAGTGAGTTTCCACCTTCGATTTCCTACTAGCTATATTCAGATAATTTTTTATATTGCCGATACGATAAATTCGAGCTCAAAAAAAAAGTATACATTGTTCCTTACGATACACTTTAGCTTCTTGAACTTTTACTAAATATTTACCACCCATTTGGCGGGCATTTGAAAAAATATGCTTTTACAAGTTTTCCATCTGTCGTCGCTTGGTTGTTGGCGTTAACTATTGATGGATTACTGGCACAACTTTTGTTGGTGGAGCTGCGAAAAAGCTAACACGTAAGCGGAAGCCGACTGTCAATGATTTTTAGAAAAAAGTAGGTACATTAAGTCAGTGTTAATTTTTTTTCGATTTGGGAATAAGTATCTGTTTATTAGCAAAGTTATTGACATTGATGAGCTAAAAGTTTTGCTTACATTTTTTTCGTTGCCTAATGGAGGACATCTTAGAAAATAATATGGAAATCTACTAGAACAGAGAAGCGGAAATATAATAAATTTGGGGTAGAAAAAAATACTATTCCCAAGACACTGTTCGGCAACGAAATGCTCTAAAATCCATTAAAATCAATCATCAAACCTAAAAAGAGGATACAATTTTTTTTTGTTGCAAGACCAGTGTAACCATTTTGCTTATTTACATTAACGCAATACAGTATAGTTAAACTAAAGTCAAGAATTATCTAAAGAAGGATATCGCAGTAGATAAGCTGATTAGAATTGTGTATGTATACTAAATGGTATTCCGCCAATCATGGCGAAGAAAGTTCTTGTAGAATGTCAAACAAAACGGATTGGAAAAAATTTTTTCTATGTGATTTGACATATATAAAGAAACAAGAAACACATGAAAACGGAAGTAATATAACCTCTATTTGGATAAACCTTGACTAAAGTCCAAAAAAAATATTTTTGAACAAAATTCAAAGGAAGACTCTAAAAATATCTGAATTTCCCTTTGTTTAAAATTTCAAAGGCACACAAAAGTAAAGGACGTTCATACTTTGAGAACTACTTATGAAAGAAAAAAATTAAAGCGTGAATAACGAGTATTCATGAACATTGATGTGTAAACAGTTTCGAAATCGGATATTTATTCCCTTTTCCTTATTCGTTTTTTCCTGGTTTTCTATGGATTAAAATGCGACTATCGTTTTTGTAATTTTTTGTTGTCATTGTGACTGCTACTATTTTGTTGTTTTTATTTGTTTTGGTTTTTGGTTTTTAAATTTTGAGTTTTTATTTTCTTTTGTTTTGTATTACTCAGAAATATGCAAGATCATCAGAGTCCACGTTTGACCCATGTCTGGAGACCCGGCCTAGGAATCATAAAGAGTAGAGCTCCGTGTAGAAGTCCTGCTCAACACTTTTCATTTGATACCAATATTGCTCAGAAACATTCCGGGTTAATCCGGGGTCACATTTTGACCCATATTTGGGGACCCAGCATAGGACTCATAAAATGTGAAAGCCCTACACAACACCTTTTATTTGATACCAATATTGCTCAGAAACATTCAAGGATCATCCAGTCCTCATTCTGGCCCATATCTCGGGACCCGACCTAGACATCATAAAGAATAGACATCCATGTAGTATCCCTGCTCAACACCTTTCATTTGATACCAATATTGCTCAGAAACATTCCAGGATCATCCAGGTCCTCGTATTTCCCCATATCTCGGGACCCGACATAGGAATCATAAAGAGTAGAGCTCCGTGTAGAAGATCTGCTCAAAACCTTTCATTTGATACCAATATTGCTCAGAAACATTCCAGAATCATCAGGGTCATCGTTTTGACCCATATCTCGCGACCCGACATAGGAATCATAAAGAGTAGATACCAGTTTTGCTCAGAAACATTCAAGGATCATCCGGTCGTCATTTTGGCCCATATCTCTGGACCGGACCTAGACATCATAAAGAATAGACATCCATGTAGAATCCCTGCTCAACACCTTTCATTTAATACCAATATTGCTCAGAAACATTCATCGATCATCCGGGTCCTCGTTTTGACCCATATCTGGAGAACCGGCCTAGGAGTCACAATGAAAAGAGCTTCATATCGAATTCCTGCTCAAAACCTTTCATTTGATACCAATATTGCTCGCTTCGCTTCGTTGCTGTTGTTGTTGATATTTACATTTGCACGACTATGCATGCAGGCATTTGTAAGTACATGCCAAGCTACCTACCTACCACTGACAATGCCAAGGTCATTTACGGTTTACGCATTTACATGTTTACTCGTTTACGCATTTACATGTTTACGCGTAAACTTTACCTGTTTTTCGAAATTACTCGTAGCTACAGCAAAGATGTTTACACATCAAAAATTGCACCGGAACTATGTATGTACGTAAACACAGGAATAGGGAATCTCTTAAAATACAACATTTAAAAATGAAGTAACAAAAAGCAATCGTAAAATATTAATGGTAAATGGCAGCAGGAATCAAATAAATTACTCATTGACTGCCGAATAAACAAAAAACACACTTACTCAGGTCGAAGTTGTAAAAGCAATAGCAGCGCGGGGAAATGCAAAAACCGACTCAAAAAAAGCCACAACAAACAAATTTTAAAAACTGTGCTTGCCACAGCGTAATTGATGGACAACTTAGCAAAAGTAGCCAGCCAACCAGCGAGACAAAGAAATGGGCAATCAGCGTCAGCGCAACAACGCCAAAGTATTCAACACACCCAAATGTTACGTATACGCACAGGTGGGCGACAGAAAAGTAATGGCGTTTTCGATTCTGGCAAAAATGTCGCACTTATTCTGCATTTTTATCGGGCTGTCAAATTTGTTTGTTCTATTCCACATAGATTCCACACATTTTTTCAGGGTTGCTTGTTCTATTGACAAAAATGTTGCCCTCTGCCCGACCGCAGGGCAGCATTTTCTGCCCTTAATATGACCAAGGGGTTGCATTATTTTTGTTTCATACATCACATGAAAAGTGCAACATTTTCTTAGGGCTCAGGGCGCATGTTGATAATGTTGCCTTGTAATACTGCAGCATTTTGGTTCAGAATCGAAAACGCTATAAGTCTCAACTGCAAACGTACAATGTATTTTAAATTTAGTTTTCGACGAGATTTATAAGTTGTTGTTGTTTTCTTTTTTTCAACAGTAGACACATTTCAAATCTTTGTTGCAAGTTCTTTAAACCAAAGCCAATTCATTTACACATCGAATGTCAGAGTTGTTGTTCTTTTAAAGCACTTCATTGTCGTTTTTCTGTCAATACATTTTCAGTGTGTAAGTTTGTAACTGTGCACTTGTAATATTTTATTGCGGTTTTCGAAAACTTTAGATCATTTTTCTTATGCCCTCCAAATGGCGACAGGAAATAAACAGGCAGCTTTGAGAGTGTGAGCAGCTGAAGAAGAAAACGAGGCACTTGATGTGGTTTTACTACATGTACGTATTCATATAGATACATATATGTAGATATGTATATTGGTATGCATGTGTGTTTGCATAAATTTGTATAAGCACAGTCTTATGTGTAGCTTACTTTCGTGTCGTTGACATGCGTCGCAAAAAACCATTAAATTTTATCAATTGCCACAAATGTGTCAAGTTTATAGCGCTTGCTCGTTTGCCACACAATACACGCACATACAGCTGTATGCCACATAAGTATGCATGTGGCACTTAAAAAAATAAAACATTTGACGCTATAAAAGCGCGTGTGCGTGTGTTGTGTCAAATCAATCGGTTTGACAAATTTACAACTTACAACTTTATTCAATCAGCAAATCAATTCACGCGCTGCGAAATTTTTTGCTTTTTATGATTTTGATTATGTTTTTTCTTCTTGTAGATACAGCTGCTGCGTTGTTTCCGTTGCAAATTTGTTATTTATTGCGATGATGGAAACATACAGATATTTTAGCCATAAAAACATATGCATATGCGCGTGAGTACATTAAGGCTTCTAGGTACCTAGTCCTTTTTCATGTGCATGTCAGTTACTTGATGCAAAATAATATTTCAAGTGCAGTAGCTGAAGTTAATGATAGCAAGTCTATACATATATGTAACTGAATATGATATCGTTGTATGTTGAGAAACAAAAAGCACCCTAATGACCCTGGTTCCCTAATAAAGGGGAAAGGAAAGTGGACGGAAAAGGAAAGGAAACGAAAATGGGATGGAGAGGGATGGGCAAAGACAGAGAGTGGGACAGGGAGGTATAAAAGGAATAGGAGAGGTATGAAAGGGAGAAGGACCGAGAAGGAGAGGTACGGAAAAGAGGATGGGGAGGAAAAGGAAAGGAATGGAAAGGAAAGGAAAGGAAGGGAAAGGAAAGGAAAGGAAAGGAAAGGAAAAGAAAGGAAATGAAAGGAAAGGAAAGGAAAGGCAAGGAAAGGAAAGGAAATGAAAGGAAAAGAAAGGAAATGAAAGGAAAGGAAAGGCAAGGAAAGAAAGGAAAAAAATGAAAGGAAGGGAAAAGTAAGGAAAGGAAAGGCAAGGAAAGGAAAGGAAAGGAAAGGAAAGGAAAGGAAAAGAAAGGAAAGGAAATGAAAGGAAAGGAAAGGAAAGCAAAGCAAAGCAAAGGAAAGGAAAGGAAAGGAAAGGAAAGGAGACGAACGGAAAGGAAAGGAAAGGAAAAGAAAGGAAAGGAAATGAAAGGAAGGGAAAGGAAAGGAAAGGAAAGGAAAGGAAAGGAAGGGAAAAGTAAGGAAAGGAAAGGAAAGGCAAGGAAATGAAAGGAAGGGAAAGGCAAGGAAATGAAAGGAAGGGAAAGGAAAGGAAAGGAAGGGAAAAGTAAGGAAAGGAAAGGAAAGGCAAGGAAAGGAAAGGAAAGGAAAAGAAAGGAAATGAAAGGAAAGGAAAGGAAAGGAAAGCAAAGCAAAGGAAAGGAAAGGAAAGGAAAGGAGACGAACGGAAAGGAAAGGAAACGAAAGGAAAGGAAAGGAAAGGTAATGAAAGGAAGGGAAAGGAAAGGCAAGGAAAGGAAAGGAAAGGAAAGGAAAGGAAAGGAAAGGAAAGGAAAGAAAGGAAAAAAATGAAAGGAAGGGAGGCTAACGGAAAGGAAAGGAAAGGAAAGGAAAGGAAAGGAAAGGAAAGGAAATGAAAGGAAGGGAAAGGAAAGGAAAGGAAAGGAAAGGAAAGGAAGGGAAAAGTAAGGAAAGGAAAGGCAAGGAAAGGAAAGGAAAAGAAAGGAAAAGAAATGAAAGGAAAGGAAAGGAAAGCAAAGCATAGCAAAGGAAAGGAAAGGAAAGGAGACGAACGGAAAGGAAAGGAAACGAAAGGAAAGGAAAGGTAATGAAAGGAAGGGAAAGGAAAGGAAAGGCAAGGAAAGGAAAGGAAAGGAAAGGAAAGAAAGGAAAAAAATGAAAGGAAGGGAGGCTAACGGAAAGGAAAGGAAAGGAAAAGAATGGAAAGGAAAGGAAAGGAAGGGAGACGAACGGAAAGGAAAGGAAAGGAAAGGAAAGGAAAGGAAAGGAATGGAAAGGCAAGGAAAGGCAAGGAAAGGAAAGGAAAGGAAAAGAAAGGAAAGGAAAGGAAAGGAAAGGAAAAGAAAGGAAAGGAAAGGAAAGGAAAGGAAAGTAAAGGAAAGGAAAGAAGGGGAAAAAAACAAAAGTAGTGGAAAGGAATGGAAAGGAAACGAAAGGAAAGGAAAGGAAAGGGAAAGGGAAATGGAAATGTGACGGGAAAGGGAAAAGAGAACGGTAATGAATGGGAAGGTGAAAGAGAACGGGAACAGTAGTGGGAAAGGGAGTTCGAGATATATACGAAGAAAAAGGGATAAGCACATAAAAAGTGGCGAACTTTGGTAAGGAGAAATTTTTTCCCTCACTGTTTTTTTTAATTATTTGAATTTGGCGAAGGCCTGCAGCCCGAGGAAAGCTCGGTCATCCAGGTACTTTCAATCGTTTTAAAGTGCGGCGGTTTTCGTTTCTAATACTGATGATAAGAAATGGGTCAAAGTAAAGCTTGGCTGGGTGCAGCTAGTTTCTCTATAAAACATCTAAACTTGGGCGTTCTTTAACTAAGTTTTTAACTTGAATGATCTTCCACTCAGATCTCGATATGTACATAGTTGAGAAAGAACGAACAATACATGTAACTATGTAACACACTGTGAGTATTTTATTTATTTATTTAAAATTTTTTTAACGGCAACTTGCTGTGATTACTTTGATTGCTTCGATATCCATATATAGTCACCAATAAGCTCTCTGTGGTATAATAATGGAGTATCCTGCATCCTGCTGCTATTTAAAGGAATCACATGCCGCTAAAGAAAACATTTATATACAAAAAAATAAATAAAATGAAATATGTGAGGAAAAATAAGAAACAAATCACACTCAAACCAAAGAACCTAACCAAACAAGAAGCAAGCAAAGCAAACGAAAGCGCTTCAGTGCAATGAATTCCATTTATTTTGCTTGATTGTTTGGTTTTCTATTAAAAAAAAAAAAAACAGAACAGAAAAACGTCAAATAAGGAAAATCTGCACGCTGCTTTAAATGCCAAATGGGTAACGGTAATTTATCACCGCTTTGACTTTTTTCTTTGAATTGCTCCAGCCGCACGCCGCCGTTGTTCACCGCTGCTCTCCTATGCCAGGGTCATGCTCATGCACTTGCTCAACTTAAGTGCGCTTCGCTTGGTGAAATAAATGTACTTATTGGCCGCACTTAATGGCACTTCCGTTGATTTGGGTTATAAACTTTAAAGAAATTTAAACAATTTGATTTCGTAGAATTTCAATCTTTTTTTTTGTTTTTTTTTTTTTTTGTGCACATTTGAGTGTTTGTAATCAAGTTTGTGTGTTTGTTTGTGGTGTTGGTGTGGGAAAAGGCAATTACATATTTATATTTATTGTTGTTGTTATGGAAGTGGTTGTGGCTTTGGTCGCGTATCGAATGAATCGTATGAATTAAAAAGCGCAATTAATTATTTGTATTATTTTTTTTTATTTATTTCTTTTATTAAAGAGCTTAATATTATTTTGAAAAATTATTTTGGTTTCAAGGGGTTGGAAGTATGATTGCTGTCTGTATAAAGTTTTTTGATGCTTTCGCCATTGTTTTATTTTCCATTACTTTCAGAAAACAAAAGAAAAGCAAAGGCAAGAAATTTCTATTGAATTTTCGAAATCGATTTTTTCGCGGAAATGAGGGAAATAAAGTAATTATTAATTTTTTTAGAATTTCTCATGAATTTTGAACCACTCTGTTAAAAGCTTTCCGCTACAATTGGAAAATTAAGTTTTATACCGAAGATAAATTTAAAATATGAATGTAAACTCGGTATAAAATTATAACATTTATTTAAAAAATTAAAATTTATTTAAAAACTGACGGAGAGAAATTTATACATAGACATGAAAAAAGGCAAAATAAATATACTATAGAAAATTTACTCACTGACACAATTTTTTACTCTTAAAAATTCCAGCAAACGTACATAATTTTGGAGTCCGATATAAGTCCGAAATACATATCGTCGTACCATACGAAAACTAACATATTTAAAATTTCTGGCGAAAGCTATCAATAAAAAAATTCTGTACGAAAAGTAGAACATTTGACTTTTGGCCGACGAAAAGTAATAAAATCGAGTTTTGGCTGACGAAAAGTAATAAAATCGACTTTTGGCTGACGAAAAGTATCAGTAATTATATAGTGTTTTTACATTAAAATTGTTGTTGTTTATACGAAATTTATAGTTTTCGTCAGCCAAAAGTTGATTTTATTACTTTTCGTCAGCCAAAACTCGATTTTATTACTTTTCGTCGGCCAAAACTTGAACTTTTTACTTTTCGTCAGCCACAAAAAATCTGATGTTAGTTTCCGTATGGTACGACGATATGTATATATGAAATGTGAGCTTAAGAAAAATTGTACTTAAAATTTTTTTTTGGTTTTGTTCTTGTTAATGATATTTGTAATTCATAGATGCTTTTTCTAAAAAGGGGATGTATACAAGTGTGTATCATTCAAGTTCAATATAATGTTTAATGTCCCACTATATGAATTGCATTTCAGATTGATTTCAGGTTCGAATCCGGGGAATACAAAATAGACAAAACTATACTGCAAGCAGTGAAGACGAAGAAGGTTCCACAATATGAGAAGAAGAGAACAAACGGGAGTGAAGCTGTATATTTGTACTAGGAAACCGAATGGACGCTGTGGTGCAGTGGGTAGAGTGCTCGCCCACTATACCAGACGTCTCGGGTCCAAACCCCAGTCCGAACAAACACCAAAAAATTTTGCTAATTAATTAAAATCCGATTATTGGATTTTTAGAAATAGCGGTCACCTCTCGGCAGTGGGCGGCATACCCTCCGAGTGAGTTTCTGCCATGAAAAAGATTTTTAACAAAAAAAGCATCGTCAGAGTTATAATAGCGCCAGTATTATTATTATTATTATTATTATTATTATTATTATTATTATTATTATTATTATTATTATTATTATTATTATTATTATTATTATTATTATTATTATTATTATTATTATTATTATTATTATTATTATTATTATTATTATTATTATTATTATTATTATTATTATTATTATTATTATTATTATTATTATTATTATTATTATTATTATTATTATTATTATTATTATTATTATTATTATTATTATTATTATTATTATTATTATTATTATTATTATTATTATTATTATTATTATTATTATTATTATTATTATTATTATTATTATTATTATTATTATTATTATTATTATTATTATTATTATTATTATTATTATTATTATTATTATTATTATTATTATTATTATTATTATTATTATTATTATTATTATTATTATTATTATTATTATTATTATTATTATTATTATTATTATTATTATTATTATTATTATTATTATTATTATTATTATTATTATTATTATTATTATTATTATTATTATTATTATTATTATTATTATTATTATTATTATTATTATTATTATTATTATTATTATTATTATTATTATTATTATTATTATTATTATTATTATTATTATTATTATTATTATTATTATTATTATTATTATTATTATTATTATTATTATTATTATTATTATTATTATTATTATTATTATTATTATTATTATTATTATTATTATTATTATTATTATTATTATTATTATTATTATTATTATTATTATTATTATTATTATTATTATTATTATTATTATTATTATTATTATTATTATTATTATTATTATTATTATTATTATTATTATTATTATTATTATTATTATTATTATTATTATTATTATTATTATTATTATTATTATTATTATTATTATTATTATTATTATTATTATTATTATTATTATTATTATTATTATTATTATTATTATTATTATTATTATTATTATTATTATTATTATTATTATTATTATTATTATTATTATTATTATTATTATTATTATTATTATTATTATTATTATTATTATTATTATTATTATTATTATTATTATTATTATTATTATTATTATTATTATTATTATTATTATTATTATTATTATTATTATTATTATTATTATTATTATTATTATTATTATTATTATTATTATTATTATTATTATTATTATTATTATTATTATTATTATTATTATTATTATTATTATTATTATTATTATTATTATTATTATTATTATTATTATTATTATTATTATTATTATTATTATTATTATTATTATTATTATTATTATTATTATTATTATTATTATTATTATTATTATTATTATTATTATTATTATTATTATTATTATTATTATTATTATTATTATTATTATTATTATTATTATTATTATTATTATTATTATTATTATTATTATTATTATTATTATTATTATTATTATTATTATTATTATTATTATTATTATTATTATTATTATTATTATTATTATTATTATTATTATTATTATTATTATTATTATTATTATTATTATTATTATTATTATTATTATTATTATTATTATTATTATCTCGCACCTTCATAAGAAAATAAGGTCGACATCTTATTTCCTCAAGCATCTTAGCTTTTGCAGTAGCTACGATGTATTAAAGCAAGCGTACTTAGGCCTATCCGAGTCGTATTTGCGGCACGGAGTTGCAGCCTGGGGCACATCATCACATTGCAATCGCCTACAAGAAAGTCAGAGTCAAATTCTTAAAATTTTAGCCAAAAAAAGAAATATTTACAACCAAAACACCTCATCCAACAAAGACCTTGGCCTTCTGGACATAAAATCTATATATTCCACCACAATTTTAAATGAATTTTATGATGACAGTCGACTGCGGACACCAATCGACCACCAATTCGCAACACGCAGGCGTAATGAAAACAGATTAAAAGTGCCAAAATTTACCAACAGTTATGAGAAAGCTACACTCACTGTGCAACTCCCATTACTTTTGAATATCTTGCCAGCTAATCTTGTCAACTTGCCGAAAACTCCTTCCAGAAAAACACTACTGGTAAAGCATATAAAGAGCATAATGCACTGACTTGCATATTCTAGCCCCTGGATATGTGCACGTTATATCTCTAACCTCATCTCTCTATCTTCTTTCTCTTCCTCTTCTTATCTCTTCTCATCCACTCCCTGATTTCCTTTCCGGTTTTCCCATTCTATTGGATTTACTAATTTATAAGCAAAAGATAAATGATCTTGAGAATTGTTAACCTAGATATTAAGATGAAATGTATTAAAATTAAGTTTCAGTTTTTATATAAAGACCCGCAGAAAAGCGATAAAGCTTCGCGGGGCCTGTTGCATTTGTAAATGAACTGTTAATCTTCATGAAATAAACACACAATACAATAAACACACAATACAATTATTATTATTATTATTATTATTATTATTATTATTATTATTATTATTATTATTATACTCAGCTGTACTAGTACACAGAGTATTATAGTTTTGATTTCCTAACGGTGGATTGTAACAGAATGAAATAATCGAGATAGATATAGACTTATATATATCAAAATGATCAGGGTGAAAAGAGAAATCGATTGAGCCATGTCCGTCCGTCTGTCCGTCTGTGCGCACGATAACTCGCGCAAAAATTGAGATATTTTGATGAAATTTGAAATGTAAGTTGGTATCAAGACAGGAACGGATGGTATTGAAAATGGGCGAAATCGGACCATGACCACGCCCACCTCCCCTATATAGTAAAAATCGGAAATTTTGTATCTCAGTCACTAATAGAGCTAGAGTGATAAAATTTCACACACGTATTGAGCTCAGGCACTTATGAAGAAATATGGTGAAATTTTGGAAAATGGGCGGTGCCACGCCCACTTATTAAGGGGCAAACACTGAAAGTTTTATGAGTCATAACTCAGAAACCGTTGAAGATATATCGATGAAATTTGGTAGGCGTGATATACTTACTTAGGCAAATGTTTGGACGAAAAATTGCCAAAATCGGTTGACGACCACGCCCACTTTTATATATGGGTATTATAAAGTGACCTAATAAAAGCATTTTAAGCGATATCTCTGTCAAATATAATGATATATCATTGAAATTTTATGGAAGGTGTCCAACTATGGACATAAAACAAAAAATACAAAAATTTTGGAAAATGGGCGTGGCACCGCCTTCTTTTAGAAGCAGGAATATACGAGATTTCTGAGCCCATAACTCGACAAATAATCGATATATTATGACGAAACTTGGTCTATACACTTTCACTACTTGTAGTAATACATGTTCAAAATTTTAGCGAAATCGGTTGACGACCACGCCCACTTTTATATATGGGTATCATAAAGTGGCCTAATAAAAACATTTTAAGCGATATCTCTGTCAAATATAAAGATAATTCATTGAAATTTTGTGGCATGAGTTCTACAGTAGATCGGAAACAAAAAATAGAAAAATTTCGGAAAATGGGCGTGGCACCGCCTCTTTTCAGACAAAGGAATCAACGAGATTTCGGAGCCCATAACTCGACAAATAATTGAGATATTATGACGAAACTTGGTTTATACACTTTTATAACTTGTGTTAATAGACACTCAAAAATTTATTGAAATCGGTTTATGACCACGCCTACTTTTTAACAAAGATATTTCTGGAACACCCTTTGGGAATTTGTAACAAGACTTCTTTGTAACTAGAAGTCATAAAGGAATGAAATTTTGCACAAAGAATAATATTCATATGCTTAGTTGGATGACTGATAAAAATGTTGAAAATGGGCGTGGCTACGCCCACTTTATGCGGCACTCGCTTTATATAAAATACACCCTATATCGAACAAACGCAAACAAATAATGAAAGCATACAGCTGAGTATCTAATGTTCGATTCAACTCGAACTTAGGCTTCCTTACTTGTTATTATTATTATTATTAAACCGAATGGAGAGAGGAGGAAAATGCAAAATAAAAATATTTTTGGTGAAAAGACTTATTGGAGTCTTTTATGACTCTTATTCAGGCTGATATGAAATTAGGCTCATATTGTGCGACCACCTAATGAACAGAAATACATACATTTTGGACTCCAAAATGAGCTCATAATGAGTTTGAACGCTCCAGTTTATGACTCATTTCTGACTCTTTTATGATTCCGAATGTTTGCTGGGAATACCTAGACTTTTTCATCTTTATAGTTTATATATATATATATAGTTTCACTTTATAGTTTTGTCGTATTTTTATTGCAAATGCAATGGTGTTGGTCGTGCCAACTATCTCTCTTATCCTCGTCGACGATGTGCATGATATGGAACAGGATCTAGCGAATGTGCATAAAGCGGAAAACAAACAATAAGCCACTTTATTTCGCATACACACACACACAAATATGAAATTGCATTTTTCTTTCGTTTTATTTTTAGTCTCTCGCAGCCTTGTTCAACTCATTTCGAAGTAAAAAAGATTTTTCATTGCAGATTGACCCAGTTTTCTAGATGCATTGCTGGTTGTTGAGTGAGTGATATGGCTATTGTTGTCTCGAAGTGATAGTGGAATTATTTTCTAGTAAGGAGGCATATGTTGGAATGGAAACGTTTTCATATGTAGCCAGTTTAAAGTGTTAGAGTTCCCTTTTGACAAATCTACCACTCTCTACTTGGACGTTGAGCTCAAAGAAAACAATAGAATGCGCAGATAATTTTTAGCAGATATATGTACATACATACTTAGCGTAATTAATATTTCATACGCTGATGAATATATATGTACATACATATGTATGTATATCATTAACTATCTATCCAGAGTATACACAGTTGGGTATAAAACCCATATCTACTAACTCTTTGATTGCGCTTGATGCACATGCGGATCATCTATGTATGCATGTATACTAACTCACCTTACAAGGACAATCAGCGACTGAGTGAATAATGTTGAAACACTAACTGACTGACTGCTTGGCCACTCATGTGGGCGATTGTCTTATATTGCAAAGCTGCCAACCTGGAAAAACAACAAAACAACAACCAAATACACAGCAAAGAGACAAGAGGCGGTCTAGTAACATAAGATGGAACTAAAATTAGACACTCAACTCCATGGCATGGGCATGAAGCAGGTGGCAGACCACAATAACAACAACATTTAAAATGGCACTTGTGAAAAATTGAGGTTGGTGTATCTAAGACATGACATGACCCACAATTGTGTCGTATGTATAGAGCCACAAACGTACAATATATATTCGAATCTAAAGACAAAGAAGTGCTTGAAGTGCGGTGTAGAGTTAATCACACACACGAGTGTAAAGGAGAATGCTACGAAATTGAAAGGAAAGATAAATAAAAGATGGTGAAACTAAAGTAATCAATGATAATAGAAGAAAAAAGTTCGAGGAAAATTGGTATAGTGGCAGAGTTCTGCTGAAAAAGTGTTGAGCTTTTTACGCTCAATAGCTTCACGGGCTGGGAAAATAAGAAAAAATAGAAATCGTTGAAAGGAAGTAAGCTTAAATTTGGCCCTCAGAAGACTGTATTGTCGCAACGGAAGTGTGCCAAGTATGACAGGAAAGTAATGTAAACTCAGCTGAGCAATTTAAGTGAATTTCAACCTACATATGTATACGATATTTTAAAGAGGATGCAATATTAGTAAAATGCCTTAAAATAAGAAATTCAATTCAATTCATTGAGAGGTTAGAGGCTTTTCACAGTCCTGAATGCATACTACTTACCATCATTACTTTTGCTTCTTAATTAGACCGTCATTTATTTAATTTTATCTTATTTAATTTTTTTAATTTTATTTTATATGATTTTACTTTATTTGATTTTATTTTATTTTAGATATTTTATTTTATTTTATTTTGTTGTATTTTATTTTATTTTACTTTATTTTATTTTGTTTATTTTTTTTTTGTTTATATATTATTTTAGTTTATTCTATTTTATTTCATTTCATTTTATTTTAAATTATTTTATTTTATTTAATTTTATTTTATTTTATTTTATTTTATTTTATTTTATTTTATTTTATTTTATTTTATTTCATTTAATTTAATTGTTTTTCTTTTTATTTTATTTTATTTTATTTTATTTTATTTTATTCTATTTTATTTTATTTTATTTTATTTTATTTTATTTTCTTTTCTTTTGTTTTCTTTTATTTTATTTTATTTTGTTTTGTTTTATTTTATTTTGTTTTATCTTGTTTTATATTATTTTATTTTGTTTTGTTTTATTTTATTTTATTTTATTTTATTTTATTTTATTTTATTTTATTTTATTTTATTTCGTTTTGTTTTATTTTATTTTGTTTTATCTTGTTTTATTTTATTTTATTTTATTTTATTTTATTTTATTTTATTTTATTTTATTTTGTGTTATCTTGTTTTATTTTATTTCATTTCATTTTATTTTATTTTATTTTATTTTATTTCATTTTATTTTATTTCATTTTATTTTATTTTATATTTTATTTTATTTTATATTTTATTTTATTTTATTTTATTTTATTTTATTTTATTTTATTTTATTGTGTTGAATTTTCTCCCTGCCCAAGCGCGTTTTCTGTTATCAAGTGTGGCTAGCTTAAGTCTCCTCCCTGGTTTTCCATCTTCATCACTCATCTCTACACGATTTTGCACTTACTTTCGCCTTTTCAAAATTGGGCATCTAAAAAGGAAAATTACATGCATTTGATTGCATCATTTAACAGTAAGTACCTTTGTTTGACTTACATACATACATTCCTTTGAGGCATATCCTGAGCCCGTGTGCTGCTCCAGCTTTTCAGTTAGTTTTTGTTGCTTTTGCTGTTGTCGCTCTGATTGCTGTTATTTTGTTGTTGCTGTTGCTTTACTGATGCACTCAAGCTGCTTACATGTCAGCCGATTGGCTCTTCCTTCCTTTCATCCTTCTGTACTTGCTTATGGTTGTTCTATTCACTCATTCATTCGATCATGTACAGACACAGATACACACACAAAAAAATACAGTTAACTGCAATAATATTGACTTTGACTTTATAGGTGAATTTCCGTTTTGCAAAAAATGTACTTGAAAATACAATAAAACACACATTCAAGCACACGTATTCGGAGATATGCCGCCAACAGACACACAAGCACATGAACAGCCGCTGCATTGGAAATGTTCAATGCACATGTTGCACGATTCCTTTTGCCATGCTACAACGTACAACATGTATATGGAGAAATGTGTGTTTTTTTCTCATTTTAATCTATGTTATTTTTTTACTTATTTATTGAAAAAGTTTTCGCTTATTTTATTGAGAAAATAAATAAATATTTTTATGCTCGTTTGAAAGTTGCACTCACTCGAATGCGCTGAAGCGTGAAAATGTTTGAGAATAACAAATCAGTTCAATATTTTTTGAGAATTGATTTAATGTTTGTATTCACTTTAGCATTTTGCATTGCGAGTTGCGTTAGTACTTCTCTCATGTGCACGAGTTCGCATCCATCCGCATTTCCTGGTGGTAAATATTCCTCCATTACAGATATGAGCATTATGCAGAGATATTATCTACTAAATAACACGCGAACTTAGTAAGATTACCGTCGACTTTCTCTAATCTCAATAGTGTTTCCTTTGGAATATTTCGCCTCATTCTAGGCTCAAAGGAAATTCTGGTCAGACTGACTATAAAATAATTCTTCAGAACATCAATTTTTGTGCGGTTTCTCTTATACAGATATTTTCTTATCACTTGAAAAGTTTTAGAATAAATCTTGAAAATTTATTATCTATTAAAACCACTTTCAATGTACAAGCATCAGTGGCGAACGCTTCATACAAGCCGAAAAGCCCGGCCCAAATATGTATTTTCGTTCATTTCATTTTACGAATTTCTTTAAAGTCTGGCTATCTTACGCTTTAAATGTGTTTACTATTTAAGTCCTTCAATGTGTTTACAACTTAAGTTCTGCTGACGCGTTAACCCACCAATAAGATGCACGTGTATCTTATTTGTACAGCCAATCACAGCGCAACCTGATTTAATGAGCATGCTTTAACAGTTCCACACATGGGCTTTTATGAGGCCTTCAAAAAAGAATAACATAGCTCAAAACAAATAAAATCAAACAATTCACGACTCTTGCTAACTTGACTTCAGTTTTTCAAACACTAAGGTACCAATTTTTTAGACATTCCCCTATAGTGCTATAATTGCCGTGGGTATAAGAAAACTAAAGTACCTCTATGCTTTCTTGGGAGATTGAGAAATTTCTCTATAAGTTTGGCGTCAGCAATCAATTCAGTTGAATTCTTCCAAAATGATTATAATAATAATAATACAATGGCGCTATTATAACTCTGAACAGTTTTATGGCCGAGCTTCTCTCCCAATTCGAGGTGTGCTCCTTTTTGTTTTTCCTACTAATTGGGTGGATCTACAGTTTTATGCCGGCTCCGAACGGCGAATGCATTTTTTGTGAGAAGCTTTTTCATGGCAGAAATATACTCGGAGGGTATGCCGCCCACTGCCGAGAGGTGACCGCTGCTCTTAAAAAACCCAATAATTGGATTTTTACTAATTAGAAATTTTTTTTGGTGTTTTGCTCGGACCGGGGTTTGAACCCGAGACCTCTGGCATAGCAGGCGAGCACTCCACCCACTGCACCACAGCGGCCACAATGATTATAATACATAATAACTTCTGCTCTGCTTTTGTAAATAATTCAGGCTCTGGTGGTGAAGAACTTGAATTTACGACTCGACTGTGCTGACCAAAAATAGGTACAATTAAAGTCATATACATATGTTCATGTTATCCATCGTACATCAAAACTTAATTATTCTTCATCGTCTTTAATTTCTCCATTTATTTCAATACATTCAGTTTCATACCGTATAAATCTAAACAACAAACCAAATATGAAAAACGAATTTAATCAAAGTCAATGACGGAACCGCATTTAGACTTTCAGATAATACAGCAAAGAAAATTACATATTTAAATGGCTAATGGCTACGCTTCATACATAGGCTTGCACAGCCAATTTATGCTAGCGCCGCCACTGACGAGCATATACAAATGCAAATACTATTATACCAAACTTTGAAAGAGATCATATCTTATACACTTCCTTATATAGATTTGTATGATGGTATATTCATTCAACTTTGTCCTTTCAAAATATTGTCCTTAGCGAAGTTATTTTATTTATTGACGTCAAAGTTAAATTATACCTCAACAACTGCTATTCTCGCTTTTTATCTTCTTACGAATGACAGTTAGATAGAATAATTGCTTGCTCAAACACGTAAACTCACATATGAAACAATTGAGTTTCATACAAATATAATTAATTAATTAATTACTCAAACGTGTATGTGTTTAGTAAGTATAATTATTTCATTAAATTTCATTTCGCTGACTTGTCGACTTAGTTGTTTAGTAGACTTCCATTCAGTCACTCATTCATTTACTTGTTCATTCATTCTTTCGTTCCTTCGTTCATTTACTCGCCACCCATTCACTCATTTGTCCATTTGCTCATTTACTCTTTCATATCAATTCAGCGTGTCATCCATTCACTTTATTATTCCTTCACTTGCAGTTTGTCTTAAAATTACACCCACAGCCAAGCATACAAATTAATCTTGGCGAAATTTCACTTGCGTAGTTTTTTTCACATTCAATCGCACTGCTCCTTTAGCTGTCATCAAGACGAAATTTCAAAAAATTTGCTTTCTTGTTTTTTCTTACATCGCCACTCATTACATTAATCTGGCTTTGCATCGTCTATGTATGCTCTGCAAGGCTTTCTCTTTTCAAAATGTTTGCAAAGAAATACAATTTTTTTTTGTCCTTTTCAACCTGCAAAAGAGTGACCAAGCGAAAAGCACTATGCTCTGCGTATTTCCGTTATTTTAACTATCCCCCTCATTTCCTTTCGTCTCGTGCATTTTCCGTTGTACGATACAACGCGCTTCACCTGCTCCATCAGCTGCTGCTGTCCTCTCAAAGCTGACTGTTTTTGCTGCTGTTGACATGAATGAAAATGCTGAAAAAGAGCAGGTTTACTTCGGCATTCTTCTTTTCCTCTTGCCTTCGGTAGTTTTGCAGCTTTTGCTTGTGTAAAAGATTTTAAGAATAAACGCCATTTAATGACAGTCTTTATCTCCTGATGATGATGGCGACAAGGAAGTGTGGAAAATTTTCACTGAAAAATTACTTGATTAAGTTTGAAAGTTTAATAAAGTAGGAGAACACAAAGCATGTTAAGCTTAACATCCTTTTCGTAATGCTTCTGAGTGATTTTTTTCCATTAGTTTGAATTAAAGTTTATTAGACCGCTTCAAGCTGAGTTGGAAGACTGAATACCCAGTTCTCCTTAAATGCTAAGGACATAATTGTGTTGTTTTAGAAAGTAATATGATCTCTAACGCTTGTCGGTACATAATTTTAGCTTATTTTTTTCCAAGAAGCACAACCTAAGGGCACGTTTTCGTAAAACCTGTTAAAGTCTTTAATTATCTCTAGTTTGAAGTATCCACATTCGAATTTCCTCCCTTGATTTCCCCACTCAAAATTATGTCCAACACTAATTTCCCTGCACAAAGTTGATTGACTTAGTAATGATACATTTACTTTTTACTCTAATTAAGTGTGGGAAATGACTCCTCCAACAAGAATCATAAATTCTGAACTTTCAACAACATATCAAACAATCAAACAAAACGTCCGTCTGACCGTTTCTCATACACACACAAAGCAATTGAGAAATATTCGATAAGCTTTTCCATGATAAATTATGCACCGTTTGTCGTCTCGGCACATTCCAAACAAAACTGAAAACAAGAACAAAAACAAAAACAAAAAACAAAAACCAAAAAAAAACAAACAAAAACAAACGCAAACACAAAATTTCTAACGCATAGCTTAATTAAATATGCACCGCCACTGAAATCATCATCAGCTTCAACATCACCATCGCCAACACCTCAAATCACATTCGTTGCAGACAGAAGACGCTTCTTTCAATGAATTCGCGCTGATGGGAGTGCAGCAACGGTGGCTTGGCAGTGTTTTATGCGTGCTTTTGTTTGGTTGCATTTGTTGTTGGCTGGCGTGTTTGCTGCTTTTAGGTAGTGCATTCAAGTAGCAGCAATTACAACAACAACATAATTCGCTACACATTTATTTTCATCCATATTAAACAACCATGAACTTTTGCCTAATTGATTTATTACATTTTGAAAATTGGCATTAATTATGGCAACACAACAACAACAAATGTTAAAACATTATTTTATTTTGTATCTGGTAGATGATAATAACATTGCATTTATTTGGCTTTAAATAGCAGACAAGTGTTGCTGCTATTGCTGCTTGGAATGTCGACGTCCAAACACGAAGACAAATAGTTGAGCAACCCGCTGCTTTTGATCGTTTGTTGGGTAGAAGGCGACGAGGAAAGGAGGGGGGCACCAAGTCGTCGGTGCTCGGCCAACACGCTTTGTGCTGTTATTCTTATCACCAACGACCAATCAGAGCGTTCGAAGAATGCCAGAACAAAACATAATGAACAAAAATTGGCGAGCGACGAGTTGATGTGTTTGGACAAATGGAAGACAGAACAGTGGCACAAAAGAGAATCGTTGGATAATTTCGCGGCAGAGTTGCTGTGTTTGGACACGGACAGTGACATCAAGTCAAAAGAGACGCAATAGCAATGCAAGTAGCAGAGAGATATGTACATATGTAGACAGTTAAAAGTATAAAATTTAGCATGTGGTAAAACCCGCTTAAAACTAACCATAGAAAAACATTTTACGCAGTCGATATGGCATACATAGTCGGGCAGGTATTCGCCTTACAAGCAAGATGTTACGAATGGATTGGGAAGACAACAAAATTAAAAAAAAAAATTTATAAAATTTAGAAAACCAATAACCTTCTGTCCTTTTGATTCTGGCTTTGGAATTTATCAGTCTTCGGATTTCTGTTTAGTGAAAATATCGGTGTTTTGATCTCTGTTTTTCAGAACTATCGTTCTTTGGATTCCATTCTTTGGGATTTGTCGGTCTTTGAATTGCATTGCTTCGTATCTGTCGGTCTTTGGATTCCATTCTATCGTATCTATCGGTCTTTGGATTCCATTCTTTCGTATCTAGCGGTCTTTGAATTCCACTCCTTCGGATCTATCAGTCTTTGCATTCCATTGCTTCGTATCTATCGTTCTTTGGATTCCATTCTTACGGATTTATCAGTCTTTGGATTCCATTCCTTCAGATCTATCGGTCTTTGTATTCCATTTTTTCGGATCTATCCGTATTAGAAAACCATTCCTTCGGAGCTATCGGTCTTTGAAGTCCATTCTTTCGGTTCTATCGGTATTCTAATTCCATTCCTTCAGATCTATCGGTCTTTGGATTCCATTCTTTCGGATCTATCGGGATTTGAATTCCATTCCTTCAGATCTATCGGTTTTGGATTCCATTCTTTCGTATCTATCGGTCTTTGAATTCCATTCCTTCAGATCTATCGGTTTTGGATTCCATTCTTTCGTATCTACCGGTCTTTGAATTCCATTATTTCGTATCTATCGATCTTTGGTTTCCATTCTTTCGGATCTATCGCGATTTGAATTCCATTCCTTCAGATCTATCGGTTTGGATTCCATTCCTTCATATCTATCGCTCTTTGAATTCCATTATTTCGTATCTATCGATTTTTGGATTCGATTCTTTTGTATCTAGCGGTCTTTGAATTCCATTTCTTCTGATACATATATCGGTTTTTGGATTCCATTCTTTCGTATCTATCGGTCTTTGAATTCCATTCTTTAGGATCTATTGGTCTTTGGATTGCATTGTTTTGTATCTATCGATATTTGGATTCCATTCTTGTCTTTTGGATTTCTGCTTTGGGTCTTTTGGATTCATGTAATAGCGATTTCTATTTTTAGATTTGTCTTATCGAAGCGCGGCAGATATTTGCTGGTGCTAGAATAGAATTGAGACGGCCTAATATATGCATATTCGTAGCATATGCAACAAGTATATTTAATATTTTTGCTTGATGGTCATAAAGATATTCAATCATTTAAAAGCAATTGAAGCAAAACCGAAAAAAATCCATTTCAACACAACATAACAAAAAGAAAGCTTTGCATCTAGTTATTAATTACAGTTCATCGCCATGCTTCACTGGCTGCATGCTGAGCTCATAAATTTTTTAATAGCGCTAATTACTGGGCAAATGAAACGTAACAACATTGAATATGCATACATCATGAAAATATGTTATACTTATGTACATATGTATGTATGTATGTAACAACAAAAAAACATATGCAACACATGCGTTCTGCCTTCTCTGTTTATTAGCAACATCATCGACGACGATGACAACAACAACTGCATGCGTTGGCAATCGCAGCGGCGCACAATGGGTGATTGCGGCCAAAAATAAATTCAAAATTAAAGTATGAGTAAAATCATTTTTTTAAATAGAGATCGAGAGATATATTAAATTGTAATAAAAAATCTTATATAACAATTTTTGAGTCTCTTTTCGTTTAGCCGTACAGGGTGCCCAAAGTTGAGCAAAAAATAGGTTGTTTTATTTCTCAATGAACACACCCCATACTAGACATATACGCCGCCGATTGACGCCGCCGCCGCCGCGCCGATTACCTTCATAATCGGCCGCCGCCGCCATAATCCGTGAGATCGGCGTATCGGCGCGGCGGCGTGCGCTGGCGCGCCATACCCGTATGGACCGAGATGTGTACATATCTTTATATATATCTTTATATATATTACGCTAAGCGATTTTTTGTAAGCACCATAACTTTTACACCGTTATACCGATTTTCGAAAATGTGGTGTCAGATGAAAGGGCTTGACCTGTAGATGTGCAGGAAAGTTTAATTTTTTTGAAAAGGGTCGCCAGATGTTTGAAAATTTAATTTTACTGTATAGTTTGTTTGATTTTAAAATTTTTGGTACCATATGAAAAGGCTTGAACTGATATTGAGTAATTTAATAAAAATTTTACAAAAAGGGTTGCCACCTGTTCAAAAATTCAGTTTTACGCTATAGTTTGTTTGATTTTTAAATTTGAGGTGTCATATGAAAGGGCTCGATCTGATGATGAGTAATTTATTAAAATTTTTACAAAAAGGGTGCCATCTGTTCAATAATCCATTTTTACGCTACAGTTTATCTCATTTTTAAATTTGAAGTGGGAAGAGGAAAATGAAAGGGACGGATATGGCGATGGACAGGAAGCGAAAGAGGAAATATGAAAAATAAAATGGATAAAGGGAAAAGAAAGCGCAAATAAAGGGGAAAGGGGAAGAGAAAGAGAACTAGAAAGAAAAGGAGGAGCGCGCCAAATGGCCTTTTGGAGGTCTCTTTAAGGTTACCATAGTCTAGAAAAATATTCGGCACAAAACTTCACTATGGGGCTCCTTGGTCAAAATCTTTGTATAAAAAATCTAGGTTCACAGAAAATAAAAATAATCAGTAACTATGAAGGTATATCAAAAAATTTTCAAATGTGGCAATAAGTGGTCTTCTACCCTCAAATTGTCGCACAGTATAATTGAAAGCCACAGCATCGCGTGGCCAGGTTTACTAGTTTTCCTAGTTTTGCTAACTGCTAAAGTTCTTCAAAATTAAAAAAAGGAACCAATCGACGTGTTTTGACCTCAGGAACACGAAGCTGAATGCGGAAATGTTTTATTTTTTGCCGGTTAAAAGTTATTAACAAAAACTTTGGCTGTTCCCTACTTTACTAGCCTCAGTCCTAAAGAATTTAAGCTACTGGAAAATTTCAGTTCGTTGGCTTACATAATTTTTTCTCAGATACGGAACTTTTCTGGGATCTCTTCCATTTAGTCCTACTTATCGAGGTCTGTTGCTAATTGTTCTACTCAAAACTGCACCATTTCAACCCTCCTTGATATCATTAGATGGCGAAAATGATCCCAAACATGCCTCCAGAATCGAAAACTCATAGTTTGAACGTAAGAAAGTTGCTGTTTTTGAGTAGCTCTCACAGTTGTCGAACCTCAGCCCTATAGGGAATATTAAAGAAGACGATGGGGGATCAAAAATGGAAAAATAAGCAAGAGTTATGGAAAAAAAATTAAAGAAGCTTGGTACTTAATACCAGTTGCAAATTGCGATGATTTGGTCAACCCTATGCCACGAAGAAGTAAGGAAGTTATAAAAAATAAAGGAGCTTCAACTAAGCATTAGTTTAAATCTAGCTGTAGCAGTAATATTGTAGTTTATTTGAAAAAACAATCGAATTTAAAGTTTGTCCCTATTATTATTTTCAACTTAAATTATACATTTCATTATTTTTATTCATAAAAATTAAATTATTATACAAAAACCACCCCAGAGTCACTGAAGCATGTCCTCTCCGTGTAAGCATCAATATATGGTAATTATTATTTGGTCTTAAAATGAAATAAATGGAGAATTGCAAAATTTTGTCCCTATTATTTTTTCCAACACTGTATATACATATATTTATTTTAAAGTGTCTTATATATATATAAATATGTACATGTGTAAATATATGTATGCATGTTTATTATCATACAAAATAAGCAAATGAATTTAAATTTACCCTTACATATGGATTTGTGTATATTCTTTAATATTTGTTTTCTTTATTTTATATTTTAGTTTATGTAACAATTATTTTTTGCTGTTAATAAAAAAGTTCCAACAATTTAAGGTGGAAATTAGTTTATTTATTCCATTCAGCCAGCGATATTAAGGTAACTAAATAAAATTAATATTTGAATAAGGATTGTGATTAGTAGATTTAGGGCAGGCGCGCCGGCGCGAAAAAGCACGCCGGCGTCGCCGCCGCCGCCGAAATGTTTTTGGAATAGCGCCGCCGCCGCCGGAATCACTGTCGGCGTATATGTCTACCCCATACAAAATGATATATCTCATTTAATTTTTAACATACGAACTCGAGTAATACATCATTATTTCATCTTTCAGAAATTATAACCTGGTTGTAAATAGCGTTCACTATTGAATTTATATTAATTTTCAAATATTGACAAAAAATGTCGATGAGAAAACAAGTTTGCTCGACTTTGAACAAAAAAATTTAAAAAACAAAAAATATGACCTCCTCAATTTTTTTTTATGCTTTGAAACAATATATTCTTAATCAAACTGCATTTTCATTTTAAAAATCCACTTGTGCTTTTATAATTTTTTTCCCATTTGCCTAAAATTGCGTTTTTGAAAACGCATTAATTATGTTAGTTTTGACATTATGAAAAACGTTTATATTTAGACGAATAATCGAATATTTCTTTATCGTCTTGCAACAAATGGTGCATACTTTCAAATTATGAGGTAATCTCAGAAACTAGAACTAACTTGGAAAATCTGACTCCAGATTCAAATTTAGCACACTGAAATCCTTTAGAAAAGTGTAATTTCATTTCTGGTATAAAATTTTTTTGAAATGCGATTATTTTGTATGAAAATTTTGGATAAATGCTTATAACATACTTAAAAGTGCATATACATATTTTAAATGTAAAAACGGCGAAGTGCTTTATCCCTTTTCCAAAATGATTAATGCATTTGATTTATATTTCAAAAGTGTATACACTAATCAAAATTGAGCATTTTAGCTATAATAGTTAGGAAAATGCGGAAGTTTCAAAAATACCGTTATATGGGAGGTGGGTGTATTTGTGGGTGGATTTTGTTCAAATTTTCACAGTTTACTAACTGCTTAAGTTCCGAGTTTCAAGATTCTAGCTCAATTATTACTATTTTTGGCCGCGTTTGTATGGAGGTGCCCCCACTGTGCGGCGCGACGCATCTGCATTTTGTACACATTTACGCAACAAAATTCATCCGAATGCGGTTTCTACATTGTGGCGACAGCAGTGCAGCGGAAAAATGGGATTTAAATGTAGCATCATCACTCATGTGACAGCTGTGTTCTGGCATATCAAAAAGCGCATACATATGTATGCATTTGTGCTCATAAAGTTTTGCTTTGTTTTTTTTTTTTTTAATGTGGGTGCTGCGGGTATGTCATGTGCGGGTGTTGCCAAAGCAACGCGAACATGTTGAGATTATTTACACTTTTTTTGTTCGTTTTCGTGCATTTAAAAGCCATAAAAATAAACAAGTCGGATTTATCTACATACATACATAAAAATTAAGTTTTAAAGTTGCTGTCAACTTTTATGACAAATCACCAACGGATAATTATGGCTAAAGACGTATTAATATGTATGTACTGCGAAGATTGGAATTTACAACACTAATTTCCTGTGCTAAATATGCATCGTTAACCTAATTATGTACAGACATACATACATACATACATACATATGAATATTTTTAAATATTTAACACAAAGAGGCTATAGCTGTTCATTTTCAAAGAAATTAAAGAAACTTTTTGTCATATTTTGAAGTTACATGGAGTAGCGCTTTCTACTTACTGCACATAACTTGGCGATTCCAGAATATGTCATTAGACATTTTTTCTGCGCCACAAACCTTCATAATTCAACTAGCAAATACCCGTCCCACTTCGCTGCGACAAATCACACTATGCCACTCCCTTCCCTGTCGGTCTCCCTACCACTCAGCATTTCCCGTTCCCTCTATCTCTTCCTCCTGTTATACTACTCTCTCTCTCTCTCCCCGTCTCACGTTCCTTATCAACAACTTTCCATGGCCATCCGGTCCACATATCGGTGTACATCATGATTACTAATATATTTTGGATAACCGACTGGAAAATTGGAATGGAATGAACTCTCTATTGAAGCTCTGATTGATGCCTTTAATTTGATACCAATAATGCGCAAAAATATTTCGGGGGCTATTTAGGTCCATGTTTCGGCCTCAATCCCGGGAACCGAGTGAGATATCCGTAAAGTGTAAAATATACATATATGGATACCCTCATCAACACCTTTAATTTGATACCAATATTGCGAAAAAATATTTGGCGTCATCCGGATCCACGTTTTGGTCTCTATCTGGAGAACAGACTGGAAAATTGGAATGGAATGAACTCTCTATTGAAGCTCTGATTGATACCTTTAATTTGATACCAATATTGCGAAAAAATATTTGGGGCCATCCGGGTCCACGTTTTGATCTCTATCTGGAGCACCAACTGGAAAATTGCAATGCAATTAACTCTCTATTGAAGCTCTGATTGATGCCTTTAATTTGATACCAATAATGCGCAAAAATATTTCGGGGACTATTTAGGTCCATGTTTCGGCCTCAATCCCGGGAACCGATTGAGATATCCGTATAGTGTAAAATATACATATATGGATACCCTCATCAGCACCTTTAATTTGATACCACTAATGCGCAAAAATATTTCGGGGGCTATTTAGGTCCATGTTTCGGCCTCAATCCCGGGAACCGAGTGAGATATCCGTAAAGTGTAAAATATACATATATGGATACCCTCATCAACACCTTTAATTGGATACCAATATTGCGAAAAAATATTTGGCGTCATCCGGATCCACGTTTTGGTCTCTATCTGGAGAACAGACTGGAAAATTGGAATGGAATGAACTCTCTATTGAAGCTCTGATTGATATCTTAAATTTGATACCAAAAATGCAGAAAACTATTTCGGAGGAATCTGGTTCCATATTTTGGCCTATATCTCGGGAAGGGGTTGAGATACCAGAATGAAATGTGGTCATAATTTCAATCTAATACCAGGTGATCATTGTGTCAAAATTTGAATGTGATCCTACCGGGCCGTCCATAGGGAACAAACAAACAAACAAACTTTCATCCTTATATATATAGATAGATGTAGATGCATACATACATACATATATATAATAATAATACAATGGCGCTATTATAACTCTGACGAGTTTTAGGGCCGAGCTTCTCTCCCAATTTGAGGCGTGCTCCTTTTTTGTTTTTCCTACTAATTGGGTGGACCTGCAGTTTTATGCCGAACGGCGAATGCATTTTTTGTGAGAAGCTTTTTCATGGCAGAAATACTCTCGGAGGGTATGCCGTCCACTGCCGAGAGGTGACCACTGCTCTTAAAATCCCAATAATTGGATTTTTACTAATTAGAAAAAATTTTTTTTGGTGTTTTGCTCGGACGTTGGTTTGAACCCGAGACCTCTGGCATAGCAGGCGAGCACTCTACCCACTGTATGTACATATATATACATATGAAACCTACATAGAAATCCAAAAAATCTAATTAACCCAACGAAGCTAACATCAGTGTTGCAGAACTAAATAATAATATGTATGTATGTGCTCCACCAGGCGGATTCTTTCGTTTTTGGTTCAGAACTTTCCTTCCATGTGTTTTTTGTCGTGCTCGAAACTCTTTTTACTAGTTAACTCAGCTTCAACTTTAGTGCAGAACTAATACAATGAATCCGTCTAACTTTCTTCAGCGCCAGTCTCTTTTGGACTATTTTTGCATCCGCCAAACGGCAGTCAATTTTTTGTGTTTCGTTGCCACATTTCAAGTGTTTCCTTTTGCTGTTTTTTGTGGAACATATTTTTGTTTCAGTCTGTAGCAATTTCAAGTTTCACAAGTATTCCATGCCGAACCGGTTTTGTTCCATTTCCTATTGAAAGTTTCACATTCGCGACTGTCGGTTCAAGTTCAGTTTGTAAACAAATAACTTTGTAATTTAGCAAGAATAAATTGGTTGCTTTGCGTTCAGCTGTTGGGGGCATGTGGTGGAATGTATTTTCTTTCCAAATGTGTTTTTGTTAGATTTTAGTTGTTGTTGTGCTATAGCTTTTGCATGTTTGTTTTCTGTGAAGGGACGGAAAAATGTTGTGATACATTGTGGCAGATACATATTGTCGGTTTATGCACCTTTGCGCTTAGCGAAGGCGTGTGTGGAAGGAGATTTGGTGATGAGCTGTACGAGCTTTACGCAGACATCGACATTCTTCAGCGAATAAAAATCCAGCGGCTGCGTTGGGCAGGTCATGTCGTGAGAGTAGATGAAGGTACTCCGGCTAGGAAAGTATTTCTATCGAAATCCGCTAAAGACAGCAGAAAAGAGAGACCTGAACTGCGTTGGGAAGATCAGGTGAAGACTGAATCGTCCTCCGTTGGTATTTCCAATTGACACCAGGCTTCAGGAAGTACATAGATTGATTGGACTTGGCCAAATTTGTCTAGACGATTACGCGCCAATTAAGGAGAAGAGAACATATTGTCGGTTGGTGAAAATTCATTTGATTATAACAGAAAACGGGTTTCTAAGCTTCTTTTTTGTGGTTTGCTTTTCCGACAGGGTAGGATTGCGATGTATTGTGGAACGAATTTCCGTCATGCCTTGTCAAGTTTGATTTGGTTATAAACCGATGTCGGCTATGTGCCATCTTCAGTATCTTGCTTCGTTCGAAACGGGTTTCTAAGCTCTTTATTTAATCCACCACAAGTAGACTGCGATTTTTCCCTTCCTCAAAGAACCCGTTAAATAGACAGTATACAAGCTTCGACCATACATTAGGCCCTCTCGCCTTATAGGGAACAAAAAAGTCCAATAATTTTCTAGAACATTTTAACTCGTTCATGCAGAGGGCTTCGGGACCGTAACTTTGAAAATTTCCATTTCACTCGTTTTTTTTTTTCGGGTCGAGAGATATACATAGGTCAAAACATGGACCCGGATAACCCCAGAATGTTTATAAGCGATATTGGTAACAAATAAAAAGTGGAAATTAAGGCTTCATAGATGTTAGGCTCAACCCGGTTCCCTAGATAAAGGGAGAGGGAAATGGAAAAGGAAAAGGCAAAGGAAACAGAAAGGGAAAGAAGAAGGAAAAGGAAACTGAAAGGGAAGGGGAAAGAAGAAGGAAAAGAGAAGGCGAGGGGTATTGGGAATAACAAAGGGAATAGAAGAGGGACAGAAAAGGAGGGAAAATGAATCGAACATGGAATGGGGCAGGTAAGGAGAGAGATTGGGCTAGGGAAAGGGAAAAGTAATAGGATTGCGAGAGAAAAGACAGGAAGAGAAAAGCAGTGGTAAGGGGGAGCGATATAGCAAGTGGAAGGAGAAAGCAAGGAGAAAGGAAAAGTAAATGAAAGGGAAGGTGAAAGATAAAGAGACAAGTAGAGGGAAAGTGAGAGACCAAGATGAAAAAAAAGAAAAACGACATGAAGGGGGCCAACCTTTTTTTTAAAGTTCAATTTTTTCACTCACTTCTTTTAACATTTTACTTGACTTATGTGGAGGCATGCGAAAAAAGTTGCAGCCAGAAGAAAGCTCGGTCATCCAGGTAGTGATTATAAATTTAGTTCATTGAAAAGCTACAAACGAAAAACTTCAACCAACAACAATAACAACAGCAGCAACAACAACAAAAACAGCAACAACAGCAACAACAATCCCAGCAGCAACCTCATTCTGCACAGATTTTTTAACAACAGCAATTACATACATATGTACATACATTGCTAATAGCCACTTTGTAGAACGAAGTTAATAAAACGAGAACCTTTTCCAACCAAAAACCACAAACCGTTAGAGTAGAGCAAAAAAAAAAAATTGGAGTGTTCACATATGTATGTATGTAAATGCCTCCAATCATTTCAAACCGTAGCACAGTGGGTGGGTGCACCTCCATCCAAACGCGGCCAAAAATAGTAATAATTGAGCTATAATCTTGAAACTCAGAACTTAAGCTTTTATGGTTGAAATTAGTTAACTGTGAAAATTTTAACAAAATCCACCCACAAATACGCCCACCTCGCATATAACGGTATTTTTGAGATTTCAGCATTTTCCTAACTATTAAGTATAGCTAAAATGCTAAATTTTGATTAGTGTGCCTATACATTTTTGAAATATAAATCAAATACAGTAATCTTTTTGGAAAAGGGGTAAAGCACTTCACCGTTGCTAAATTTAAAAACATATGCACTTTTAAGTATATTATAAGCATTTTCATAAACAAAAAAATCGCATTTCAAAAAAATTTTATGCCAGAAATCAGATTACACTTTTCTAAAGGATTTCAGTGTGCTAAACCTGAATCTGGAGTCATCGAAGGAGGATCGAAAAAATAAAGATCATAAAATATCGATCAACTTTCATCGGAAAAATAAAAATCAAATTTAAAAATGATTTTTTTTATAAAAATGATAATCGTTACGGTCCCTGTTTTATAGTCCTAAATGTCTTTTATAAACAGGTGAAAAAATAGTAAAAATTCGTTTGCTCCATTTTGTTTTACGAACTTTTTTATGGAAGGTGTTTTTTTAGCTTTCGTGCATTTTTCCCATAGAAAACGCCCAGAAGTATGCTTCAAAAAGTTTTAAATTTTTTGTATGGGGAATATTTGTCAAATTAATGAAACTTAAATATCGATATTTCCAATTCTAATTAAGATATTCGAAGAAACTAAAGGCTGTTTTCAATGATTATGCTTCCAACTGGTTTAATCGAATTTGAGTGGAAAGTAATTGCATAAAATATACTAAGCAGGGAATAGAGCCAAGAAATGCGTAATAAAAATTATTTTTGATCGAAAAAATAAAAATCGTAAATAATGGTTATTTAAAAATTTAAAAAATAAAAATCTTTAGAATAAATATGAGCTCATATTTTAATAGAATGTGCTAAAATCATTGTATCGACATACTTGCATTTTATTGTTAACGAAGTTTTCATAATGATTTATGGCTACTACTCATTATGGGTTCAAACATTTTTGTTCGATCCGACCTCGCTTGTCTGATGGCGAATCGAAAACGCCAATTGATACTATATCTGTCGATCTCTATTTAAAAAACTGGTTTTACTAATACTTTAATTTTGAATTTATTTTTGGCCGCAATCACCCATTGTGCGTAGGCCTGGTCATGGGCCACACCACTAAGCCACCGGTAACCGCTAAAATCCATTGCAAAAGATGATAAATTTTGGAAGCAACCAGAGCGGTGGTGAGTAGGCAAACAATAACACAGAGTGCTAACTATGATAACAATGGCAACAAACCAATAACAACAGCAACAAGTGCATTAAAATAGAATACAAGAGAATGTCCTAACGTAGTATATATGTATGTATGTATGTACATACATACATATGTTTGGATGTAGTTAACCTAATCAGCGGCGAATGGACGGCCTGTTGACCGCAACTTTGTGGCAACCGCATCGTTTCGCGCTCACACTAATTTCCGCTGCCACACGCTGCAGCCCCAAGCCATTGACTCTTCCCTGCAAAAAATGCGATTTATCCGGGACGTGTCCGAGATCAATCGCAAGGGAGCATGCGACTAATACAATTTTACATCCCTTTATATGGAGTGAATTGATCGCATTTGTTCGAGCATGTCCTATGAAGAGACTAATTTTTCAACTTGTATACCCGAACGGGTACCAACGTAGATTAATCGCTTTCATCCCGAACGGGTACAAATGTAGATCAATCGCTTTCATCCCGAACGGGTACAAATGTAGATCAATCGCTCACATCCCGCATGGGTACAAATGTAGATTAATCGCTTTCATCCCCAACGGGTACAAATGTAGATCAATCGCTTTCAGCACGAACAGGTACAAATGTAGATTTTTTAATAACAATCTTTAAAAAATTGGAAATGTTCATACATATTTAAATAAAGATTATATAATGTTTTACTTTTGTAAAAAAATCTCAATAAATAAATAAAAAATTATAAGTTTTGAGTATGCATTATATGAGCGTAATGTAAAGGATTTTTTCATAGGATATTTTAGGCAACATTTTGTTAAAATTATTATTAATCATAGTTATTAAAAGAACGGGTTTTCAATTCGTTTAATGGTTGTTCTTCAATTTTTTAAATACATTGCATATTTTTGAAAAATTTCTACATTTAAGGAATCTAGATTTTTACCCGTTCGGAATGAAAGTGATTAATATACATTTATACCCGTTCGGGTTGAAAGTGATTAAACTACATTTATACCCGTTCGGAAACAATTGGTCTACAATTAGTCTACATTTATACCCGTACGGGAACAATCGGGGACTAATTGTGGACCGATTGTTCTTGAAAGAGATCAATCCGGGACAAATCTCTTTCGGGATTAATCGCACATTTTTTTGCAGGGTTGTTAGATACTTACATACATACATATGTACATATTGTTGTAGTAATTTAGTTTGGTCGCGTTCAATTAAGTGCTGCGCTGCCGCTGGCTGCTCTGCTTTTGTGGTTGCGCATGCGTAATTTGCTTTTTGAAATATATACATATACATACATATGTACATATGTATATCGTTATGTCGTTAGGCATTGAAAAAATCTTCTTTTTTGGGGTTTGCTTTTCATTATTTTAATTTTTGTTTTACTTTAATTTGATTTTCGGTTTGTTAATGCAATTTTTATTTGCCTCTATCAACAACACCGTCGGCGGCACCGAAATGACGTTTTCGGCAAATCGGCATTGTGACAACCGACGACGCGCCGCATCTTTCGAAGTCGGTAAATCGCTATTATGAACACCGAAAGAAGTTTTTTTCCACGTTCTCATATGCTTAGGAAAAAACACCAATCAGCAGTCTATACGCTTAATATCAGGCTTCATTTTGCAGAAAAGAAATTTTTGTAACTCCATACCAAAAAAAAGTTACAACGTTTTTAGTGAAGGCCGGTTGGGGGTTAAAATCAATTTTTTTATATTTTTATTTTTTTTTTTCTACTTTACAGCTCAAAAGCAAGTTAGGGGGAAATATAGAGCGTCCCAAGACTAAAATAATAACATACCAATTTTAAAATTCGGATGTAAAATAAAAAAGTTAGACTGAAAAAACCATATACGCGGAATTTTGCGTTATAAAACAAAACCAAAATTCGTCCCTTAATCCCCTCAACCAAAAGCTTCAAATTTAGGGGCTGACTTTTGCAAATTTTTTCGATTTAACGTGGTTGGGTCACCTAACCGAGTTTTTCGTCCCTAAAATCTCCCTTTGTCTCACCTGAAAAAAGTTTTATTTTTGTGTTTTTTGGGTATCATTGCACTCAAAAATATTTTGCGCTAAAGTTACAAGCGATAACCACAAGCTATACCATGTTCGAAAGACAATCAAAATACGCTTCCAAAGACATACAACTTGCGGTGGTACAGCAAAAACTTGGTGAACTAGAGCTCGTCAAATTGAAAAAATTGTTAATTTCTTGCAATCGAAAGCAAAAACTTTGGATTTAAAAGTAGGTTTTTTATAAGAATTTGTAAAAATCAGGAAAGCTTTATTTTTCCAAAAATTAGCCTGTTAAATTGCAAACATTTTAACCCTAATATTACTAGGATCTGTTGAATACTTTATTTTTGGTAATTTTTTTAGGTGAAACAAAAGAATATTTTGTGAACGAAAAACTTGGTTAATTGACCCGACCACGTTAAAACGAAAAAAAATTGTCAAAGTCCACCCTTAAATTTGAAGCTTGGGGTTGATAGGGTTTCGGGTCAATTTTTGTTTTTTTTTTTTTATCACGCGAAATACCGCGGAAATGGTTTTTTTTATTGTAATTCTTTTATCTTACATCCGATTTTTAAAATTGATATGTCATTATTTTAGTCTTGTGGTGCTCTATATTTCCTTTTTGGTTGCTTGTTTTTCCGACAGGGTAGGAATATGATGTATTGTGGAACGATCTTCCGTCATCCTTTGTCAAGTTTGGTTTGGAGACAAACCGGTTTCGGCTAATATGCGCCATCTTCAGTGTCTTTTTTCGTCTCCAAACCAAACTTGACAAGGGATGGCGGAAGATCGTTCCACAATACACTCTATATTTCCCCCTAACGTGCTTTTGAGCTGTAAAGTAGAAAATAAATAAAAATATAAAAAAATTGATTTTAACCCCCAACCGGCCTTCACTAAAAACGTTGTAACTTTTTTTTGGTACGGAGTTACCAAAATTTCTTTTCTGCAAAATGAAGCCTGATATTAAGCGCATAGACTGCTGATTGGTGTTTTTTCCTAAACATATGAGAACGTGGAAAAAACGGAGAAAAAGCGCGATTATTTTCAAAAAATGAACTTTTGAGTTATGCCATTTTTGAAATTTCAAAAACTGGCCACTACATCTTGTTGCTAAATAAGTTTCCTAACTAATGCCGAAAAAATCAATAGAATCGAAGCATTGGTTACCGAGTTATTCAAAAAAATTAAAAATCGTTAAGAAAACTTTAACCGCGATTAACTCGCTGAAAAATCAAAACTAGCAAGAACGCTTTTGCGATCATTTTACAATGTTTGTTAGCTTTCAGAATTGATCCATAAACCATACAATATCGAAAAATCGATTATAGGTGGCCCACTTGAGAAAACTTGACTCACCTACATATTGACGCTTCCAAACAATACTGTACTAAGTCGACTTAGTACATTTTCCCGTTTTTTGGCGTTTTCAAGTATTAATCGGACAATCCAATCAAAAGTTATAAGCAAAAGTGTACATATAATACAACTCGAGATTTTTACAAAATAAAAACTTTGAGAGCTTGCCATGAAAAAACACGCAGGAAAATTGTATTTATTCTTACGGTTTTATATAAAGCGTAACCTGACTTTGATATTGTCGAGTGTTGGTGTTGATGGTTCAATCCAAACAGAAGTTACTAGTGAAAATATACTTAGCATACAACCGAAGTTTCATATCGAGTTTAAACTTTGAGAGCTTCTCCTACAAAACACAGTTTTCAGACTTAGTACAGTTTTGTTTGGAAGCGTCGATATATAATGTAATGTTTACATACAAACATACAGCTATCGCTTATAAAAGTGTTTTAAAATATACACGACGGTGCAACTGGAGCGACATCTACATTTGAAATTTGTATTTAACTCTGCACTCTTGTTAGAATAAAATAATTCTGAAAGCATAGTTTTAGGCGCAAATCGTTTAGTTTAAATTTAAACAATTCATTTTTGCAAAATACTATTAAACAAGTAAGGAAGCTTAAGTTCGAGTGGAATCGAACATTAGATACTCAGCTGTATGCTTTCATTGTTTGTTTGCCTCTGATAGAATCACGGTGTATTTTATATAAAGCGAGTGCTGCATAAAGTGGGCGTAGCCACGCCCATTTTCAACATTTGGTGGTCATAAACCGATTTGAATAAATTTTTGCATGTCTATTAACACAAGTTATAAAAGTGTATAAACCAAGCTTCGTTATAATATCTCAATTATTTGCAGAGTTATAGGCTAAGAAATCTCGTATATTCCTTTGTCTAAAAAGAGGCGGTGCCACGCCGATTTTCCAAAATTTTTATACTTTTTGTTTCCGGTCTATTGTGGAACTCATGCCACAAAATTTCAATGAATTACCTTTATATTTGACAAAGCTATCGCTTAAAATGTTTTTATTAGGCCACTTTATAATACCCATATATAAAAGTGGGCGTGGTCGTCAACCGATTTCGCTAAAATTTTGAACATGTATTACCACAAGTAATAAAAGTGTACGCACCAAATTTCGTCATTATATATCAATTGTTTGTCGAGCTATGGGCTCAGAAATCTAGTATATTCCTGCTTCTAAAAAGAGGCGGTGCCACGCCCATTTTCCCAAAATTTTTGTGTTTTTCGTTTTATGTCCATAGTTGAACTCCTGCCAATGATATATCTTTATATTTGACAGAGATATAGCTTAAAATTTTTTTATTGGGCCACTTTATAATACCCATATATAAAAGCGGGCGTGGTCGTCAACCGATTTTGGCAATTTTTAGTCCAAACATTTGCCTAAGTAAGTATATTACGCGCACCAAATTTCATCGATATATCTTCAACGGTTTCTGAGTTATGACTCATAAAACTTTCAATGTTTGCCCCTTAATAAGTGGGCGTGGCACCGCCCATTTTTCAAAATTTTTGTGTTTTGTGTGTTTATGTCCATAGTTGGACTCATGCGACAAAATTTCAGTGATATATCTTTATATTTGATAGAGATATCGCTTAAAATGTTTTTATTAGGTCACTTTATAATATACATATATAAAAGTGGGCGTGGCCGTCAAACGATTTTAACTATTTTCCGTCCAAATGTTTGGCTGAGTAAGTAAATCACGCATACCAAATTTCATCGATATATCTTAAATGGTTTCTGAGTTATGACATATACAACTTTCCATGTTTGACCCTTAATAAGTGGGCGCGGCACCGCCCATTTTCCAAAATTTCATCAAATTTCTTCATAGGGGCCTGAGCTCAATACGTGGGTAAAATTTCATCGCTCCAGCTATATTAGTGACTGAGATACCAAATTTCCGATTTTTTCTATATAGGAAAAGTGGGCGTGGTCATGGTCCGATTTCGCCTATTTTCAATACCAACCGTCCCAGTCTCGATACCAACTTGCATTTCAAATTTCATCAAAATATCTCAATTTTTGCGCGAGTTAGAGTGTTTACAGACGGACGGACGGACAGACGGACGGACGGACGGACATGGCTCAATCGATTTCTCTTTTCACCCTGATCATTTTGATATATATAAGTCTATATCTATCTCGATTATTTCATTCTGTTACAATCCACCGTTATGTGATTAAAACTATAATACTCTGTGTACTAGTACAGCTGAGTATAAAAAAGTACCACGCCCAATAAAACGCCGTTTCACATGCATAGCTAATTTATACCTTTAAAACGATTCCTTACTTATTACTTTTGGTAAATTATGTGAGCAAAAAAAGGGATGATGATGATTCCCCAATTTTTAATGGGGAAGTGGAAAAACGGGATGGGAAAAACGGTTTTGGTTTTACTATATGAGTAGTTGCCTTTCACCCTCAAATTGTGTAACACTGTGGTTTTGAAAGCCACATCATCACGTGGCCGCGTTACTAGTAATATATGTATATCGACCTTTTACAGAAATACCACATACATGATAGAACAATCTATACTTAATAATAATATCTACTCTTTGAAGCATTTTCATGGTTTCTTCTATGCTATCCGTAGCAAAGCTTTAAAGTTTTACTTCTGCATTTCACACACATTTAGCTAATTTTACCAATTCGTATACTACATTAATCAATTAATAACGCAAGATGAAAAAAAAGAGTCGCAGGTGGTGGCTATAAAAGCTAACAGCTCTTGAACACTTCTATGCCGCAAATTTACAAACACGCTTGGATACTCTGGTCGACCACAACCCAGACTTTGAGATATTACCGCACAAAGCTCGCCATAATCATTCACGCCAGGTCCACCGGAATCTCCTTTACAAATGCCCGTTCCGCCAACTCCAGCACACATCTTCGATTCTGTTATAATAACTTCAGTATTTCTATACATTTCGGCGCAAAGTTCATGATCCAAAACTTTCAGAGAACCAGACAGCAAGGTATTCGAAGGTGCGCTTACATTTTCGTCAGTGCTGCCCCAACCCCTTATATGGAGCATATCGCCCGGCTCCGGAGAACTACTGCAGAGCGGTATTTTACCAACTAACGGTCCAGGGATAAAGGCCGTACTCACTTTAACAACAGCGATATCCAATTCGTTTGTTGACGGGACAGCTCCGCGCGGAAAATATACCCGTTGTCCAAATCGAACTTGATTTTCCTCATTGAAACAGGTAATGCCGGCTTTAATCATGATATCACACGCTGCAACAGTGTAAACGCAATGCCCTGCCGTGATCACATGTTGCATACTAATTAAGGAGCCACCACACAGTGTGGCGCCACATCGCACTTGTACCATATACTTAGCTTGACTTATATGGAGCGGTGATCCTTGAACAACGCGGAAACTTGCTTCTGTATAGGTGTACATAAAGTTGAGCTGGAGCGAAATAAGCAGTAAAATCCAGAGCGAATTCATTTCGTGACTTTTGCCACTTTCTTCGAGATATTATGGAGAAATTTTCAGTTTGCACTACTATTTATACGGAAAATACAAAGCTGCTAAATATGCAAAGCAAAGTGTTGACAAACAATTTTTTTTAAATAGTTCTCCAGAGTCATTAAAACAATATGTTGATTAATCAGTACCACGAGCACACACTTCAAGTTAATTCAAGGTTCAAAATATCAGCAAGTGTTATCTAAACAACAGCAAAGTAAAACAAGTAAGAGCGCAGCTGTCTTTGGCCGTACCGAAGACTTCACACCTTTCATGAATGGGGAAATGAAAAATTGCATAGCCTGAAATTGTTTAATTTATACTTTCAATTCTGTGAGTTATTTATGCAAAGATTCAGTAGAAAAAAAGTTTCATGATTTAAATGGAGAATTTATAACCCAAAATGTCCATATCTGAACAATCGGGTGTATGGGAGCTATATATTATACTGGTCCGATCTTGACAATTCTCGGTAACATTATTAAGGTCCATATGTGTACAAATACTTCAAAGTTTCATTCTCGCAGCTGTTCAAATGGAGAAGTTATACCCCAAAATGTCCATATCTGCGCGATCGGTTGTATGGCAGCTATATGTTATAGTGGTCCGATGTGGACCAATTTAGTTGACATTATTTAGGTCCATATGTGTACAAATACTTCAAAGTTTCATTCCCGCAGCTGTTCAAATGGAGAAGTTATACCCAAAAATTTCCATATCTGAACAATCGGTTGTATGACAGCTATATGTTATAGTGGTCCGATTCGGCCGATTCCCACAAATGATCAGCTTCTCCTAAATATACATTCACATTCCGAATTTCAAGCAGATATCTCAAAAACTGAGGGACTAGTTAAAATATATTTTCACCCAAGAATAATAATGCATTTTGTGAAGTTGATAATTATTGTGTTTGACTACTCTAAAAAAGCAACTAACGAATTATGAATGTATATTACCATTTCAGTAGAAACTTTCGCCTCAACAAAAACGCGTTCAAATACGTATTGTAGGTGGTGGAGGGTCGGCTTCAGTATAATGCGCCCGCCGTATTAATTTTCAAACCACTAAGAATGTTTCAATGAAACCTTCAGGAAAAGTTCTGTGAATGATAATTTTACTAATTTTAGCACTCCCGACTACGCAGAATTACTGCGAATCTCTTCAGATATAACTCCAGAAAGAGAGTTCTGTCGGTTATTTTTCAAAGCGCGGTGGCCTTCACAATGCACAAGGGTGTTCTATGCAAAAATACTGTATTATTAATGAATTACAACTTTCCGCAAGATTTCGTTTGCATTTTAGTGATCTATCGCCAAAAAAAAGAAACGAAAATTCCGGTGCCGGGTGCATTGTTATCGAAATGTTCCCCTGTGTTTGTATCAAATTTGCTTTTATGTAGTTCAAAATAAATCTCTATGAAAAACAGAAAAAAGGACAAGGTAAAGATTTCTTTCACGCAAAATTAAGACTAGTTTTTTTATTTTCATTTCAATACTTGTTGTTTTATATATTTTCAGCCTCTAATTAAATTTACGTTTGTCTACTTAAAGTAAAATGATGGCTATGATCTCTCAAAAATTTTCTTTCGTTCAGAGAAATCCCTTGCTCCACTTCCTCTACTAATAAAGCTGCTATCGCAATAGAATCCATTATTTTATTATTTAAATAAATTGTTTTTAGTAAAATAAAGTAAAAATGTATTTGGTTTTATCAAAAAGATAAGAAACCTAAGAAAAACCCGCTCAATTTCGCATCAGCACTTGGTAACGCTGATTCGAACATAGTTCATATAGTTGGCAACACCTAACCTCGAACCGACGCGGTAGCTAATACGGTTTTCGACGAGTTCGGCGCCGTGGCTTTCGGCGTTTCGGTAGTTCGTTCGGTGTACGTGATATGGGCAATTATCATTATTAGATATGCCTGTGTATATGTTTGTGAGAGTGCGCCTATCATTTTTGACTCTTTGTCTACCCTTTTTTTTGCTGATTAGCTATGACAATAGCGGTAGTCTGTGGTCGCAAGTACACTGAGCGCATTTTGAAATAAGTAGATTGATATGATTAATAACACTGGATCACAAAATGAAATTTGTTGTTTGTACTTTGGACGCAACTATCCTATCTGTATGCAAAATCGGTTGCTGATTGCGAAAATCGGGTTCATTTTTAATTCTATTGGAAGGTTTTTGAGATATCGGAAATTTACCGTTATTTGGCCAATGGCTTCACTTAATCCTGTATGTCTCTTTAACGCATTGATCTATCTAGGTTGGAGTAGAACGAAAGAAAACTAAATTTCCTACACATGGCTCCTATAAAATTTTTCTCTAGGTCTTATAATTTCTGAAATATAGATGAGGCAATTTGAAAATTTTACTTGAAAGAGTTTTAAGTAGTGCGAAATTTTTTTATTTAATTCAATTTTTTTTTTTTTCAAGTAAAATTGTTAACGTTTGGTATATAAATATAAAAAAAATACCAACAACAAATGTTCATTGAGAACTGCCTACAACAAAAATTCAGCACTAGCAACAAATTTTCTATCAGATGGCGAAGGCAGGCAATAGCTCAGCGGTTAGAACTGTAGTTATTGTACTGCAAGGTGCGCAAGTTCGAGTCTTGGCAGAAGCAAAAGTAACCTGATGAGTCTTAGAGGGATCTAAGGTGAAACAGCTGTAGTTACATCCATGCTTAAAAAGTTTTTTTCTAGTTTCTAAAAAATAAAAAATAAAAAATAAAAAATAAAATATAACCTGGGCCTGTGCTCGTTAAATTAAATAAATTGAAAATTCAGCACGTTGGAGTAGAATATATGTATGTATGCAAAAGCATATACACACAAACGTTAATGTTGAAAATGAAAAAGGCAAAAGTGGGGAAAATTCAACAGCTTGCACAGAGTCTCAATGGTCGAGCGTGTAAATGCGTTGGATTATTGCGGCTGAAGATGGAATGTACTCGGGTTCAATCCCCGGTAGTATCCACTTCCGAAAAGAGTGCTGATGATTGAAAATGGTTTTTCGTGAAATAGCTATACACTCAATCTTCGCTGTAAGTAGTTGTTGAAATTTTCTTCCACTTACCCCCAACAATTGAAAATTTTCAATTTTTTACACCTTCCATGAGAATGAAATGGTTTTATATTTTTGGTTTAAGACCTGATTCTTATAAGTAGGTACCAGAATAAAAGGTGATAGATCCACTAAAATAATTTCCGATCTGATAAGAAGCATGAGATATGAGATTTTAAGATTTCGCAGACTTAAATTTGTTTTTTTTTTTATTTATAGGTGCTCGTATGACTTCAACTGACACACACTGTTCAATAAATAAACTTTATCTATTGCCCCTCCGTTGATTAGCCTATAGAGCTTTTGTGGTTTATAAATGCGGCAGCCACTGGCCTCGGAATTCGTTTACCGTTTAGCGCATAAATTTCCCAACTATTCGGAATGTGTGTGTGTGTGTGTGCGTGATGCTTTTATAGGCAAATGCACCTGTGTTTATGTAGTGATTATTCTTGCGCGCTGTGCCAGTGGCCGAGTACACTTTAATGGCATTATTAATTTTGCATTAATCCTTTTATCTGCCGCTTATTTGGCGGTCACTTATTATACATATGCTGATTGTTTGGCTAGGGTGGCGGGTGTGGCGGTGTATTTAAAGATTGCTTTTGCATATACATATGTATATTTTTGGGCCATAATTACATATATAGGTATGTTTTGGTATGCAAATAGCTACATGAAGATATGAGCATGCAATGAAAATTAAATTATAGCAGTAATTAATCAATGCTGAGGCTAAAACAGCATACACACATATTTATGTAGATTTTGGATTTACATATGTTAATATGTAGGTGGATAGGCACATATACATATGTATATAAAGCATACATTGCATTTTTGCTGGTAAGTCGCTTATCAATGTTTGGCTGCTCATTTTTCATTTATGTACATATGTAGACAAAGCTACCCTACAGCGAAACAGCTAACTAGTATGCCAAAATTGTAGTATATTAACTGGTATTCGGATGACAATACCATACCAGTTTATTTCGTCTAGTATTATACCAGTTAAATGCAGTTGAACCACAAACTAGTTATCAAAATATTAGTTTATCAACTGGTATCAAAAAGGCAGCATCATAGCAGTTTACATATTTTATCCAGTATAAAGAAATTTGATGAAGTCCAGCTAGGAAAAACATTGCAATTGAACAAAACGGGGTATTTTTCAAAAAAAGCAAAGGAATTGAAAAAACAGAGTGCCTGAAATTTTATACAATAAGTTTTTTTTTTAATTACTGAATATCTGGTCTAAGTTTTTTGTTTTTAAACTGAAATGGTACCTTATTAGTTATTTAATTCAAGAAATATTTTTAAGATTCCTGAGTGCCTGAATTTTTATACAATTTGTCTGTTTTTGTTTCTTAATTACTGAATATGTATCTTACGTTTTAATTTTGCTTATAAAACTGAACTGCCACCTATGTATATATAAGCATTATTTATTTTTATTGAATGAATGAATATAATGAATTACATTTGAAATAAATAGATTTCAAAATTAATTTTTTTTGGCATACCTAAACTGGTATTCGCTGATGTAGATGCTACTAGTATTTTTCTGACCCATACAAACTGGTATTTAACTGGTATGAGCTGATGCAGAGGGAGACAATTGCCATTTCGTAGGACATTAACACACGGAAAATACCAGATGTTTACATGGGAAATTTACAGTCGGGTAAGTAGTTGACTGTACCCTGCAAACAGGTATAATTCTAGTTTGCAACTGGTTACTTTCGCTGCAGAGTATATATGTATGTACACTCAAAAAAAAATTTCTCTCGATCAAAGACATAATTTTCCTTATTTTGAACACGCGTCCCAATACAAAATTTTCTTTGTTTTGTGTAAATTTTCTCAAAAATGTGGAAAAAACATAAAAAAACATTCAAACAAATTCGTTGCCATGGGGATTTGTATGGGAATTTAATTTCTCAAAATTATAGAAATCAAGTCTTCAAAACAAGGAAAGTTGGGAATGGAATGGCGCTTAAAGAATTTTTCATTATTTTAATGTATGAATTTTTTCAAAACAAGTATATGAAACCATGGTAACGCATGTAACAACAATATTTTATAAACCTTTTAACATGTTTTAAGGAAAATTTACTCAAAACAAAGAAAGTAGTGTTCAAAATAGGTAAACAATTTCTTTGACCCCTCCATATATTTTTTTTTCTCTCAGTGTATATGTACATATGTATGTATGTATGTATTGAGTACATGCGTCCTTCCCTCTATTTGTTTGCATACACGCGATTTTATTTTGTTTGACTTTGTTGATGTGCAGCTTAATTTTATCTGACATTCACAATTGACGCCAATTCAAGCGACTTAGCCATACAAGGGCCATATTCGATAATGTATGTACATATGTATATACCCTGTAGCAATTATAGTGGGCAGTCACGTAAAGCGATAATACCGCACTAAAGAGTTCTTAACTGGTTCTAAAGGGATATAGAGCATGAGCGGTAAATTCTTTTCTAAAGTCAACTTAACATTTTTGGTTAAGCGCATAAATTAACTGAAAGTGAAATTTCCCAAAAAGCGAAATTTTTTTAAATTAGACAAAATTGTTTTTCATAAACTTTGCTGAGTCAAAAATTTTAAATTTCGCAGAATTATGTATATTAATTTCCAAAAAATTTCCCAAAAAGGGAATATTTTTTTTTAAATTAGACAAAATCGTGTGTCACAAAATTTGCTGAGTCAAAAATTTTAAATTTCGCGGAATTATACTAATTTCCAAAAATTTCCCAAAAAGGAAAATTTTTTAAATTAGATAAAATCGTGTCGTAAACTTTGCTGAGTCAAAAATTTTTAAATTCACAGAATTATACTAATTTCCAAAAATTTCCCAAATAGATACCTAATTGCGTCATATCGTCATAAGTCATAATATTTTGTTGTTGCATTCTATGCTATATGTGTACTAAATAAATACAACTCTGCAGGATATGTTTTCGGATCGTCGTATTTGATCAGCTGTTTTTGTTTACTTCTTCACAGGGCTTCGGAAAAGTCTTTTATAACTATTTCCGTACAATATTTTAATATGACATATGACTTTATAACACTTTGTGAATCACCTATATATTTTAAAATTAGACAAAATTGTGTTTCATAAACTTTGATGAGTCAAGAATTTTAAATTTCACAGAATTATACTAATTTCCAAAAAAATTCCCAAAAAGGGAATATTTTTTTTTAAATTAGATAGAATGATAAATTTACAACGTCTATACTATTTTAAATCGAATTTTACTAATTGCAAAAAATGGGTTTAGAGTTTAAACTATCTACGAACTATTAAAATTTAAAAACCACATAATTTCTCATATTAGGGACAGCTTCTGCATTATAATGTACATTGTACAACTTGATTGACTCAGTCAGTGTTTGAATTCGCATAGACCAGTCCAACTATTTTGAGCTTCCAACACCAAAATAAACCGGTTAAACCGGTTTTCTTTGGTTAATTGGTGAATTCCAATCCAATTTGAATCCAAATTTATTTTCAGACGGTATCAGCACTTAACAATGACTCTTCTCCAAAACAAGTAGGTATTTGTACCTTGATAGCTTTAACTCGTCAATTTTATATGTCAACTATATGACAAATTCAATGACAGTTGATTGACATAGATATACACACCAATGATATATTCGCTCCACCTCATACACAATACCCACATCACGATTAGCTCGGCTGAATTACAAAATTTAGCACATCATCACATTGACAAGTGACAGTTGACAAGTTAAAGTGACACTTAGCGCAAAAATCGATTCTCCATCACACACATGCACACCTTGCTTAATTTGTTCTAAATATGTATTCTGTTTGCAAATTGAGAGTGAAAATTAATTACAGAAAACGCCTCTAAGCAAAAAATCTATAAATGAAAAAAAAAAAAAATATTGCAAAAATTCGAACTACCAATTTTTAATGCATACTAGAGTAAAATGCCAAATCGGCCAGTGCAAGCGCAGCAAATTGGTTGGGCAACCCAACCCACTCATCAGTCGACTGCTTGGTGGGTCTGTAAGTACTTGAAGCAGCACATACGGCATTGAGTGCTTTACCTAATCTGAATTGGCACGCCTGCCAGTCAGTCAATTCGCTTTCGACCAACCAACCACTTTTACTTCAAGTGCTTCTTTATTGGTTTAACATTTAAATGCCCAGTAAATTAGTTAAATTGATTGCATTTGGTTTTTCACTTTTTTTTTTTCATTTCACATTTTGCGCTTTGCCTTCGAATGGCAAAGGTAAATTAAATTTCAGGCTTTTGTTTCCCGTAAAGTCATGTGTGTATGTTGACGTATGTTGATTTAGGGCGAGGTTAACAAATGTTCGTCAAGCAGTTTGAAAAAATATTCTCTCTAGTATACATAGGCCATAAAGGAGGTCTGCAAGGCTCTACTTGCAACCGAAAGTGCCGATGCCGGAAACAGGATATGCATTTTCTCGAATAGTTAGGCTGCTTTGAAGGCTTTGGGGTCTGCAACGGTGTCATCAAGCTTGGTCAGACAGTGCAGAGAGTGGGTCATAGGCTTGGCAAGTAGACATAGCGTATATCTGGATGCCCGGCACCGCAATATCCAGGGTAACGAAATGGCCGATGAGCTGGCCAGGCAGGGCTTGGTTCTTGATGTCGCAGAGGCGGACGAGGTTATTGCGCCTCTGGGTTGCATCGAAGGCCTAATCCCTCGGCATTGGATTGCGGAGACTACAATCATATGGAGGCGGTTGCTAACCTGCAGGGTCGGCAGAAGCTTCTGGCCTTCATACAATGAGATGCGATCTTCAGCCATTCTAAAGATGGACAGAAGAGACATTTTCCGCTTAACTGCGGTTTTCACAGCACCAATGGTCATTGGTACCATAACACCTTGTGTTGCAGCTGCAGCCTTGCTGGTACAGAGGAGACGGTGGAGCACCTGCCATGTGAGGCAAAATGAAGCTCCTCGGCAAACCTTTCTTCGACAGACTCTCGGCACTCAAAGACGTCAGGCCTGGGGCCTGCTTAGATACTTAAATTCAACAGGATGGATATAGTGTGTGGAACCTGCCCTGCTCATTCTCTCCTACTTTTACTCTTTCACTGGTTAAGTCACGAGTTGTGGTACCAAAACGGCGCATAGGCGCGTGTGGAATTCGTCAAATAAACTAAACCGAACCATTTGTAGGCCATCACATACTTTTAAAGGGAACCTTTGTTAAAGTCTTCGTATAGGTGGTATACGGTCAACTCTTTTGGCCACAGGTCAGTAAGTGTTCGATTTAACTGTCAGTTGATATGTGTGTGCGTTTATTGTTTGAGGCAAAGTGCAATGACACGCTTGATTTGACATTGAAGGCACTTCATCAAGCTCATCATCGATCGACCAACAGCGCAAACAGTTGTGAGCCCTTCACATGCAGAGCCGAATGGCATGAGTTGGTTTAATGCCAGAAGCGGCCGGTCAGCCGTGGCGCAACAGGCAATGAGAAGGTTGCCATTTATTGGCTGCTGCCGTTGGCTAACATAGCTGATGAGGCTCGAGGCGGTTTGGTTGCATATTTGCGTTGGTCATTGTTGCAAAATCAAATTGATTCCATAGCCTGAAAGCATAGCCCATAGCTCATACTTTTCCTACTCCACCTTTTGTCTCCCTCTCACGCATTTATATACTCATACAATTCTCCAACTGTTGGTCAAGTGGCATTTAGCTCAAAGTAGCCACATTCATTTATTCTTCAGTTCTTCCAGCATCGGTTAATGGCAACGGAAAGTTGAAGAAGTATCAACTTTTTCCGACTTTTTCATGGCACTAAGTGGAAAAGTGTGCTAACGTTTATTACTTTCGTCGCTTCTCTTACTCTCTTTTAATTTTTAATCTGAAGTGGCTCTTTGTATTTGAAAAATTCAATTATTAATTTTTTTTAACTCAATCAACCACATCATTATTAAGCGCCCTGTAGATATTGCAGTAGCCATTCAATATATTGAATAAAGTTTTCGCTCTTGAAAAACTTTCCGATTGCATTTTCCTTCTGTTTTTAGCTGCTTTGCGCGCGGTTTCTCTTGCAACAAATCACACTTATTCTCTCTTGCTCTAAATCTCCCTCTCTACCCTTCTCTTTCTCTCTCTCTTTCTCTCGAGAATATAATAACTTGCTTCAGCTACTTAATGGATTTTAATTATGCATAGATTTTTTGCCCAACGCAACGGAAATGCACATCTCTTTGCTTTTGGCATCGCGCACATTTTGTTGTGGGCTTTGGAGCGCGGCAATGTTGCATTTTTAGTTGCAATCGCTCAAAGCAAAATTCGCTTGCAATAACTATATATTCCACTCCTTCCTCTCCTCTTCATGCGTTTCTGCTTACTTTTGGCAAGTTAGTTCGCAAATAATTTCTTCTTACATATTTGAGTAGCTCTAATGCACTGATGGCTTTTGAGCTTCCGCCGCCAAAGAAAACTGACTAAGAAAACATAAAAATTGATGTAAACGTCTGAAAACTTTTATTTGAATTGAAGGCGCGCTTTCAGGCGATGTGAATAAATTTCGTAATCATTTCTGAAGCTATCTCGTCTACTCTCAAGTGGTGGTTGAGGTAGTTGTCATGGCGCTAGTCATCCATGGCTTAGCGAGGGCAACGGAGCGACACTTTTAGACATATTTTCCCCTGCCACTTCGGCTAAGTGATGGCAGCCACGCAGCCATTATGACACCCCAAGCCTACTCTTTTGGCGCTGGTTCTGGCTGTGGACCAGTTGAGATGACCAAGTCGAAATCGTTATGCCGGCCAGGCACACCTCCACTCAGTTTACTATCTGGCCTACAGGCTAAGGCTAGTACAGCTCCACCCCTGCATTCAGCACCTTCATGTAGTGTGCAACCATGGGGACGGGGATGTTCAGCACGAGGGCCAGTATACTAACCGAAATCTCCGTAGGTTATACCCGCAGTCTAGAGGAGTTACGCCTTCCAACATCGTCTCTCCGTTGTCATACGCCTGCTACTGCTCCCCTCTCATCTACGCAAGTCGCCCTCTGCTACTGCGACCGCTGAGATCCCTTTATCCATTGCCGCTCAACTTCCTTCGAGAATCTTCGATAACAGCCGCTGCCAGCCACCCTGTTCACGTGTATAAGTCTCTCCTTCTCTCTTTTCGCCATCGCACTCTATCGTTACCGGAAGCTGCTGCCCTCTCGCAAGATCTCAGGCCGTGTTTGTGTGTGTGTGTTCGGCCTTAACACATAAATATCGTGTTCTTATTCAGTGGGGCTTGTGGGACCTCTACTCTGGACAGACTGAGCGCTATCTCAGCCGTCGACAAAACCCATTAGGTACCATTTTAGAGTGCGTAATTTGAAACATAACAATGAGATTGAACTTCTTGCCTTTTGTCTGTTACATACCGGGTTCTTTTCAAAGCCGAAAAAATTCCTAGAAAATGGCATACATGAAACCTAGAGCAGTAGGTTTTCAAATGAAATTAGTATGTAATTCTAGGTTGTAAGAACACATTTTCCGAGAGAAATATAAAACGGGTCTTTGAACGGGTCTTGCCAGAATCAATCCATTTTCGTTTCAATTTCGTAGAAGTGGACCTATCCAGAGCTAAAAAGGTTTTATGTTCACAGGAAGTAAGTTGAACGCGCTGTTCGCATATTTAATATAAACTATCATAAAAAAAACTTAGCATATTTACGTGCTTAGATGCTAATATAATCTCAATTTATATTTCCAATTGTCTCACTTTCAAAATTATCAACCAAAAGTGATCGCCTCTGAGGAAAGTCACACTGGACAAGGAACAATCAAATAATTCACCACCTCAACCACAACTTAGCATAAATTAATTGACAACACTTTCGCGGTAACACCCTCACCTTTATGCTTACACCAAGCAAATCAACAAAAACGAAAATGAAAAACATTCACCAGATGTCAAACCATAACGCGGTCTGACGCAACAATTGACAGTCACGAACGTTGACGTTTGTAAAGACGCACTCGTAGTATTTGACAGCCAACAGACCGCCCATAGTTATATGAACATACCAAAGCCCATTGAATGTGGTTAACTTGGTTGGACCGCAATTAGTGCCACAATATCGCTATTTTCTTAATAATGAAACGTACTATTTCACACTTAGTATAGAGGGTTAAAAAAAAGGAAGCATTATAGGCCTATCATCATAAATAGGCGGAAACACGCAAGCGCGCAAGTGACTTTTAAGCGGAAATAACGTTTTGGCCAAACAACGAAGTCAAATTGAACCAGGTGCCAGCAATTGCATTTTATGCAACATTTTTTTTTTTGGTGGTTGCACTCATTGCATACTAAAAGAGACATTAGTTGAAGTATAACTATTAAATTGTAATCGCTGTAACAGTTGATGGAGAAGGAGTGAAGAAAGCAAAAAGGAAAGAGTAGTAGTTGTATTTGCATGTGCGATGCAGTTAAATAAATTATAGCACCTCCATGACATTTTCCATATAAAGTCCTGACTTGAAACAATTTAGAAATAGGTAGGTACGTGGAAGAGCAGCGTAAATCCCTTTTTGCTGACCATCCCTGTTAGAAAAGCCATTCCAAACAAAACAGAAATTATAAAATTTATTATATTAAACCACAGGCTGATGGCAAGCATTGTCACTGGGGAATATTGTGCTCAAGTATTTGCATATAAATGGTAAAAGAAAAAAGAAGAAAAGGAAGTGAGTGTAAAGTTAAAGGCAGGAGGCTCCTGCGGGCTGAGTGCTGATGGTGCAGGGTTAGAGATAATCATTGCAATGTCATGCGAAGCGTGACAACGTTTTGTTAGAATTTTATAATTATGCTGCATTACATTCCACGCAGGGAAAAAATACAAGCTGTGGCAAATGCAATTTTTAAAACGGCAACCGGTGGGTATTTCACTAGGACCAAAGACTACAATATCTTCATACTTAAAACAAAAGGCAATGATAGTTCTTATTATTTAAGTCAGGCTATCTCACCTTCCAGGCACCGGATGTACTCGCTGTATAATGACGAGCATCAATATACTCCTTAATTGGACGAAAGTAACGAGTAAAGCCATTTACTGAGCAGTAGTTCTCTCGTTCATTTCGTGCTAGGGCAAAAAAAAGTAAAGAAATTTTTCTGATTATAGAATTTTCGATCAAAGGAAGAAGTTTCCATTTGTGTAGCCCAGCACACGTTAGTTAGATTACGTTGGCCAATATCCAGTGATCTCTCACATGGACCACATATGGTCATTAGTGTTGCCAATATCGTATTGGAGGCGCTAAACTAAACTTGCAAGACTTGGCAAGTTTTAGTATTTTGTGTATTTTCTCAAGAGTATTTTGTTGATCACTAGATTCCCTAACAAGGGTGAGAGTACTCACCCTGTCGGGTTGCCCCTATGTGCCCTACTTTACATCGTCAAATGGCTCCACCCACCCTTCACCGTCTGACAACTCAAAAGGCGCTCGATCCAGCGCTGAATTATTGGGGCTATTCCGATCCATTCGAGCTCCGCAAAGAAGCGCATCAGCAAAAACGTTGCTGAAGGTACCCAAAATATCAAGAAAGACAGCTATCGCGCTCCCTTTAATGAAGAACCTTTTCGATATGTTTTACAACGTTGTGATTCGTTGTCCTGTTTATCCTCCATTTTATGCCTTCCGCCAGCCACCTCGAACCATGATTGAGGCCGTTTCGCACCTCCCCCGGCTCGTGCCTTGCTAGCCCTTGCATTGTATGGCCGAAGCATGGTTTTGGCGATCTTGCAGGATGACAGGGTCTTACCTTTTATTTTCCGCCCTTAGATTCCCTGGTGTCCGGTAGTAGATAGTAACTGATTGACGCACCTAAAGATGGTCGTCGCTGCCGTGGTTGCTTTGACTGTCGTCTGACTGTCGCTGAAAATGTTTAGGTACACGAGAGTGTGGGGACGTTAGTTCTGCTGCGAGTTCTGCCGCTTGCGAGGTGGCTTCAACCTCAGCCTGAAAGATATTGCAATAGTGCGGGAGTCTAAAGGATTGTTGTATTCCAAGCTCCGGACAAAACCCTGCAGCGCCTAGCCTTGCGTCCATCTTTGATCCGTCTGTAAATAAGTTGAACTTATGGCGATTGGTTCGTACATCTACATATACCTCACCAACAAAAATTCTTAGACAAATTCACAATAATCACAAATGAAAACTAACTAACCGCTCATGGGAGCAAAATGAGAAAACAAATTAAGAAAATTTGCATTAAAATATTTTTCCAGCGCCAAGTGTGCAACGCAAAGTACAGAAGTGGAATAAATGGGGAGCACCAAAGGTCTTTATTACCAGAGCCAGAGAGCTCACTTCATTGCTAACTACCAACCACAATAACCAGACGGCGCACAGTGGTTCAGCCGCGGAAAAAATTCATATTTTTCAATACCTAATTTTCATATTTTAATGATGTAGTCTTATAAAGAAATGTCTAAATATGAACAATTCATTACTACTTTGCAAAAAGTTGAAATTTTTTTGCAAAATAATGGCATCGGAAGTCAGAAAAATTTTATTCAACAAAAACTGCTTGAAATTTTTGCTAACTTTAGCTATATATTTTCCCTATAACTTATATCTCTATTGTTTTTGTTGTGAGTTTAAAAGAAAATATAGCACCTCCTTGACTAATTAAAGAAAAAATCAATGCAATCGACCAAATATTAAAAAAAATATAGGCCAGCAAAAATAGTACTTCATAAATGCTACCTTTTCTAACTTCGATGGACAAAAAGTTTGTGTGCTACAGCATGCTACACTCGCTAACTGTAATAAAATGAAAGTTTGGAATGTCTTCTATCGATTTCTGTTAAAAATTTTTTCCCATATTTTCCCCAATCGATTTAAACTTGATTTAAATGTCGAAAGTTCAATCAAATTTTGATAAAATTGACAAAATGTAGCATGCTTTTAGGCTTATGCGTATATATTAACGTTTACATCTTATGTGACATTTCTTTGTTTACGAATATGCAGGCATAGAGAGGATTAGATAAAAATACAGATTGGTAAATTATACACCTAATTTGTTAGAATGCAAACGAAAATAACAACAAACATATTCGGCATAATATTGCGGTTTGCAAACAAAAATAGCAACAAACATTTGTTTAAGAATGTGTACATATAGAGAGCATTGATAGCTTTGCAATATACATACATACATATTATTAACTTTTTATTAAAATTAAAACAATGAGTGCATTTTCAGTTTCTTATAAAGAATTAAGTGAGGAATTAATAAAATGTAATCGAAATGTGGATTCGCTAACGAACTTTATAGAGTTACATACCGAGGCGCTAACGAATGATGATATTGCAGAAGTGAAACGAAATATATCGCAGCGATTTGTAGGTCAATTTAAAAAGAGATGGGACGATTCGAAGGGAGATATTTCGCGTTTTTTTTTTAAACACGAACTTTGGCTTAAAAGTATGTTTTGAAATGCCACAACACACTGGTGAAATCTAATAGAGTTTTCCATTCTTAGATATATTTGAGGTGGATTTTCCATGTAGCAGCCAATCTACTTGTGAGAAGAGAGGAAGAAAGAGTAAGGAGTTTAGTGAATGCAGTGATCGTGCTAAACGATACAAGGTTGCTGCTTTAGTCGATCAGTATCCACAAGAACAACTTTCAAAGGCAAGTAAAAGGCTGGAGAAAGGAAACAGTGAACAAAACCATATTAGTGCTTCAGTTGCACTGGGAATATTAATGGATGCAGATTTAACAAAATTTCAATATGAAACTATCAGAATTGCCCTCAGCTCTGAAGGTTTTAACATTTTACCAGCTTATTTTAAGGTATTAGATGAAAAAAAAAAAATGTTATCCCGACGAAATTGTAGTAACAGAAACATATGCTGCTGTTAATTTGCAAAGTTTACTCGATCACACAACAAGAAGACTTATTGATACTTTCTCAGCAGAAAAGTTGAACACCTTATCATGTTCTGAGTTAACCCTTACAAGTAAATGGGGCTGTGATGGCTCATCTGGACATGCTCAGTACCATCAAAGCCTACCAAATGACGTTAACGATGGGAATATGTACCTAGTTTCTATGGTACCATTAACTTTGCAATCGATAACCAATGATGAATATTGGTATAATAGCAGTCCATCATCGACCAGATATTTTCGTCCTATTTCGTTTGAATTTGCTAAAGAAACGAAAGAAAAAGTAGAAGAAGTTTTTGGAAAAATGAATTCAGATATTGCTGGTTTGAGAAACACGAACATTTCAATAGGAAATAGAGAAATAAGTGTTAAACATAATCTTTTATTTACTATGCTTGATGGCAAAACGGCTCAAATCGTTACACATACACCTTCACCAGCAGTTTGTTATATTTGTCAAGCTAAACCCACTGAAATGAATAATTTGGAGGTGATTTCTGCAAAAGCAATAGATTCTGAAGCTTGCAAGCTGGGAATTTCTTCTCTACACGCTAGAATAAAATTTATGGAATGCATACTTCATTTGGCCTATAATTTGCCATTTCAGAAATGGTCTGCAACCAATCAAAATAAACAGATCAAACAAGAGAATAAAATTCGAATTCAAACGTGTTTCAGGGATAAATTGGGAATAAGAGTTGATTCTGTACAGCAGGGGTCTGGTACTTCAAACGACGGAAATATGTCAAGGCGATTTTTCTCTAATCCAGAAATTGTAGCCGATATAACTGGGATCAAAGAAGAGCTCATAGAGCGCTTTAGAATTATTCTTCAGGTGATTACATGTGGGCAAAGAGTTGACAGTGATAAATTTAATAAATATGCTATGGACACTGCTGAGTTTTTTGTAAAAAATTATAGTTGGTATTATATGCCCGTCACTGTTCACAAAGTTCTATTGCATGGAAAACGAATAATTGATGCTGCAATACTACCTATTGGAATGCTTTCAGAGGAAGCTGAAGAAGCACGAAATAAGGATTACAGAAAGTACAGGCTTATGTTTTCTAGGAAAAGTGATAGAATTTCTACCAATACAGATGTTATTAATCGATTACTGGCAAGTTCTGATCCTTATATAACATCCATAAGAAGGCAACCCAACAAAAAGTGTATAGAATTGGATCCTGTTGTCAAGGATATGCTAAATGATTAAACATTTTTCTTATATTTGTTTTTTTTTCTTTCCATATATACATACATAGTTATATTTTCGATTATATTGTAAATATAATTATTAAGTAAATCAAATTTTCACAATGGTTCCTTTTCAGTTACTGAAAATGTATATCTTCATTTGTTTTTGAATAAAAGGTGTATGAAAAGTGGGCGTGGCTGTTTGCTAATCACGCGTATATTTGGTATTGTCGATATCTTTCATGACAGTAACTTATGCGCCAAGTTTCGTGAGGATACCTTAATTTTTTGAGCTGAAATTAAAATTTTTCTTTAAAAATTTTTACTATAGGTCCAACTAGGGTGGTACCCCTAGGGAGTGGCCGATTTCAACAATTTTTGGTGCCGTCAATGTCTTTAAGGAGGGTGACTGATGTACCAAGTTTCGTGAAGATATCTTTATTTTTTTTAACTGAAACTAAAATTTGTATTTAAATCATTTTTTTTATAGGTCCAAGGGAGGTACCCCTAGGGGTTGGCCGATTTCAACCATTTTTTGAAAATTTCTTAATTAGCTCACATATAACCTCTCTGCAAAATTTCAATGGCCTAGGACCACTCCTTCTATTTTTTTCCGCAAAATGTATGGAGCCGAACCACTGTGCGGCGGCAGTAGGCAGCAGTCAAGCGTGTTGGCCGCATAATCATAGTTGCGGTTGTTGGTGTGAGGATTGGTAATAGGCAAATGGCTGAGCAAAGCCAAAAGCAGACAACAGCCGCTTGTGTGGCGAGTTGGTTTCTTTAGACGGCAATTCATACTTGACCCTAGACGCCGCAACGTGCCCCAGGGTATCGGTGCTTTCTGTGTTGTGTGCCTTTGTGCCGCGCATAGACTTGTACGAATTTATTGGCAACAACGACAACAACTACGAACAATTTCAATTTCATGGTTAATTGTTTTTTAAAATACATACCGGAGAAGTGGTAGCCATGAAAGCTGCAATAGTCAAGGAAGCATGGTCATTATTAAATTTATATGTAATGGAAATAAAATGAAAAAAAAAATAAGTAAATATAAAATAGCTAAAGAGAATTTAGTTGATAGTTTTTGTTGGTTTTTTTTCATGTTGCTGCAGCGTGAAAATATGTTGCAACTACGAATAATACGAAAAAAAAGAATAAAATCAAAAATAGAATGTGCAAAAAAATAGGTGGCAACACATTATTTTACCGGAAGAAGCGTAACATTGAAAAAAAAAAAAAATGGCATGAGTTCGCTTAGCTCTAGGCAAAGGTCATTCTTACTACGTTTTTTTAATTATATACTAAATATATGATGTATGGAATGGAACGGAATTGTGGTAGGCCGGGAAAAACTTTGTCTTTCCCGAGCACTCAGTCATATTTGCTCATTGTACTTAAGCCCTTTAGAAAGGATCAGGATGCAGGGAAAGGATGGGATAGTTGAATCAGATTTAGTCTGCAAACTTCGCAGATTCTTTAAGAAATCTGAGAAGTTTGTCGAGTGACCGAGAATATGCATCCGCAATCTTAGTCTAGCGAAGGTCGGACAGATGCAAGAAAAATGCCTCCCAGACAAAACAGCATAATGAGCTCTCGATGGCCAAGTGCTGTGCACAAGGATGGTATCCTATAAACAATCCCACAAGGGTCCGAAGCTACTTCCTCTCTGCTTGAGAATGAAAATTTGCTACCTCGCTGTTAGGCTTTTTCAGAAAGCACTTTGTAATTTTACAGGAATCTATAGAGTTCCAGCGTCTCCCATGAAATTCCGCCATGGATTCCTTTATGTACTTCACAGTGCCCGCTATACTTGGTCCTATTACTGGCTGCAGTCTAGTTGGTTGTTCTGCTCATCCATGCCAATTTATCGGTCAGTTCGTTACCTTGAACACCGCAGTGTCCATATATAAGTTGAAGTTTATTCCATTATTCTATGGAGCCAAGCTTCAACTTACATTCGTGAACAATCTTTGAAGAAGTTCGCGGAGTTTCCAGTGCAGCCAGTCTATCACTGCAGATACAATATTCCATTCTGCTGCTTTTGGTATGGCATAAATCTCTAAACGGTCGCCATTGTACCTAAAGCATAATGGCACCTGAATTCGGCCTTCATGTGCCAGCCGGATCCAGTACCATATTCTGTTTTTGATCTGTCTGTGAAGATGATTTTCTTATATCCTCCCAGTAGAGTTTCTGGATCTTTCCATTAACCTCTTGTGGGAAGTTCGACATTGTATCGTCTACCAAAATATACTAGCGGTACTAGCTTGTCATTTGGGCCAGCAACAAAGGGTATTTCTCTGACAGCCTGCTAAACAACCTCCCGTGCCTCGAGCTCCAGACGTCGTGCCACAACCCGATGGAATGTAGTCGATACATCGTTCTCATAGCCTAATCTTGTATCACCAAATCCAGAGGGAGCAGGTTCAACAGAGCATTGAGGGTAGCACCTGATGTTGTACTCATTCTACGATATATGGTATTTAATAGGCGGTTAAAGTTAAATGATTTTTTACCTTGTAATAAATAGCTTTTCTTTTTTTTCCCAAAAATATTTTATCTTGCTCAAACCCGTTGAAAATGCTGCTAGGGATTACTTGATGTTTTTATAAAAACCAAACATCCGTTTTTATACTCAGCTGTACTAGTACACAGAGTATTATAGTTTTAATCATATAACGGTGGATTGTAACAGAATGAAATAATCGAGATAGATATGGACTTATATATATCAAAATGATCAGGGTGAAAAGAGAAATCGATTGAGCCATGTCCGTCCGTCTGTCCGTCCGTCCGTCCGTCTGTAAACACTCTAACTCGCGCAAAAATTTAGATATTTTGATGAAATTTGAAATGCAAGTTGGTATCGAGACTGGGACGGTTGGTATTGAAAATGGGCGAAATCGGACCATGACCACGCCCACTTTTCCTATATAGAAAAAATCGGAAATTTGGTATCTCAGTCACTAATATAGCTGGGGCGATGAAATTTTACCCACGTATTGAGCTCAGGCCCCTAGGAAGAAATTTGATGAAATTTTGGAAAGTGGGCGGTGCCACGCCCACTTATTAAGGGCCAAACCTTGAAAGTTTTATATGTCATAACTCAGAAACCATTGAAGATATATCGATGAAATTTGGTACGCGTGATTTACTTACTTAGGCAAACGTTTGAACGGAAAATAGTTAAAATCGGTTGACGGCTACGCCCACTTTTATATATGTGTATTATAAAGTGACCTAATAAAAACATTTTAAGCCATGTCTCTGTCAAATATAAAGATCTATCATTGAAATTTTGTCGCATGAGTCCAACTATGGACATAAAACAAAAAACACACAAATTTTGGAAAATGGGCGGTGCCACGCCCACTTATTAAGGGGCAAACATTGAAAGTTTTATGACTCATAACTCAGAAACCGTTGAAGATATATCGATGAAATTCGGTACGCGTGATATACTTGCTTAGGCAAATGTTTGGACGGAAAATTTCCAAAATCGGTTGACGGGCACGCCCACTTTTATATATGTCTATTATAAAGTGGCCTAATAAAAACATTTTAAGCGATATCTCTGTCAAATATAAAGATATATCATTGAAATTTTATAGCATTAGTCCAACAGCGGACATTAAACGAAAAACACAAAAATTTTGGAAAATGGGCGTGGCACCGCCTCTTTTTAGACAAAGGAATATACGAGATTTCTTACCCTATAACTCGACAAATAATTGAGATATTATGACTAACCTTGGTTTATACACTTTTATAACTTGTGTTAATAGACACGCAAAAATTTATTGAAATCGGTTTATGACCAGGCCTACTTTTTAACAAATATATTTCTGGAACACCCTTTGGGAATTTGTAACGTGACATCTTTGTAACTGGAAGTCATAAAGGAATGAAATTTTGCACAAAGAATAATATTCATATGCTTAGTTGGATGACTGATAAAAATGTTTAAAATGGGCGTGGCTACGCCCACTTTATGCGGCACTCGCTTTATATAAAATACACCCTATATCGAACAAACGCAAACAAACAATGAAAGCATACAGCTGAGTATCTAATGTTCGATTCCACTCGAACTTAGGCTTCCTTACTTGTTAATTGTATAAGCCATTCGTCAAGCAAACTTCCAGCTCTGCTTGTGCGCCTTCATCAACACGAAAACTTGTGAAAACATGCAAAAAAAAAAAACAAAATGTGGGCACTGAAAACAAAATCGCCGTCGTGAAACCAAAAAAACAAAAAAACAAACTGTAAACTCCCAAAAACCATAATACAACACAAACTTGCCTTCCACCCAGGCCTTCCGCGGCAACCGGAAAAACTTTTCGTCAGCCGTGTTTACCTTGAAATTTACACCGCGAAATTGTGGAAAGAAGGAAACTAAACATTGGAGAGGAAGTGCGCTTGACAGTGCCACCGTGGTACACTTGTAAAAGACAAATGCACACTTACATACACATGCAAAAAATGAACCCAACACATTCACCTTACTGCTTTCCTTCCAAGGCTTCTAGACTACCGTGTGTTGCTGTTGGCAAATTCAGGTGCGTGCAATTGATGTTGTTAAATATTGAGAGAATGTCGGTACATTCGTCGTCGATTTAGTTCGTGTTGCACGTGAGTTGTTTGCGCAAGTAGCTGCTTGGTTGGAAATCTTCAACACACACCTAAAACAACATCAAATTCAAATCGTTTCTTGGTTGTAATTTGGAGAATTTCCCAAATTTTCTTGATGACAACACGCTTTGTTGGTTCAATGGTTTGTTTTACGTTGATGGTTCGTTGGTTCAACGGTATCAATGCCTTAACGGCAAAAGAACATGAAAAGCCTAAGCTTAAGCTAAGCCATTTATATTCGAATAAACGGGAAAGAGTTCTTACACCTTTTTGGTTTAACTTACCCTCAGTGTCTGTCAATAAAAAAAGGGGAAATGGGATGTATGAGCCAATCGTGTGCTTTGATATGATTGTTTATATAATGGCGGCTATATATTAAGTTTAAGATTGGCTGCACGTAGTGACAATTTTTATTTTACTTTTTTTTTTTGTTTTTGTGGCGGAAAATAGGAAAACTTAAAAAAAAAAGCTGATGTTATGCTACTCTGGGGAGTTTTATTACTTTTAATCTTATAATATCATCTTGCTCTTCAATTTTTTAGGAACGTTGGTTTCCACTTTAAGAACTTAAGCTTGATAGGGCCGATCTCGGACTCTCTACATAATAATAATATAATAATACAATGGCGATATTATAACTCTGACGTGTTTTATGGCCGAGCTTCTCTCCCAATTAGAGGTGTGCTCCTTTTTGTTTTTCCTACTAATTGGGTGGACCTACAGTTTTATGCCGGCTCCGAACGGCGAATGCATTTTTTGTGAGAAGCTTTTTCATGGCAGAAATACTCTCGGAGGGTATGCCGCCCACTGCCGAGAGGTGACCGCTGCTCTGAAAAAACCCAATAATTGGATTTTTACTAATTAGAAAAATTTTTTTTTGGTGTTTTTCTCGGACTGTGGTTTGAACCCGAGACCTCTGACATAGCAGGCGAGCACTCTACCCACTGCACCACTGCACCACAGCGGCCACTCTCTACATATGTATATGACTTTCATTTTGATTTACCAAGTCCAGCATTTGTACACTGAGGATCTACCGCGACAAGATGGAGTGACAAAAAAATACCTGCCTGATGTCTTTTTGGAAAACATTTCCGGAAAAAAATTTTATTTTATTTTTTTAATATCTGCGATAGAATCCGGTCTTAAAGTTTAATACAGCAGTGTATTTGTCCTGAGAGAACGGTTTTTACTATGTAATTGCATTAACCTTATGTGCGCCATTGGGGTTTTATCAGCCAGCACTTAGTTTCTGCAAACTAATGTATCTTTTTTGTGCCAGCATGTTAAACATCGTCAAAAAATATTAATCTTCTGCTCTGTACACAATTTTTTGTTCAATTTTTGAGAACGTTTTTTTTTTTTTGTAAAAAAAATTAGTGGATACCTATACTAAATTCTAAAAAATTTTTTATTATATTTTTTATAAAAAAAATTTGTAAAAAATGGTATAGCAAACAAATAATTTTTTTAGTAAAATATTTTTGTAAATTTTTTTTAGTACAAAACTTAAGTACAAACATGTTTTATAACAAAATTTTTTTAGTAGGTACACTTTTGTAGCAAACTGTACGAATCTTTAAAGTGCAATTTTTTTAATGAACAATTTTTTTTAGTACACACTTCTTTAGAACAATTTCCTTGGCAAAAAATTTTACTACACTTTTCTAGTACACAATATTTTTAGTACACAACTTTTTGGAAAAATTTTCTTAGTAAAAAATTTATACTTCTTATGTAAAAAATTTTTTAATGTACAATATTTGAAACACCAAAAAAAATTTTACTACACCTTTTTAGTACACATTTTTTAGTGCACAATTTACAAAAAAAAATCAGTACATAACTTTTTAGTACACTTTTTTAGTAAAAAATTTTACACTTTTTAACACGCTTTTATTAGCATCACCTGTATGTATGTATGTATGTATGTATGTAACTTCACCCCATCCTAAAATTTGCAACATTTAACTAAATTATTATATCTTTCAAACATTCACTTTTTTGTGTTCTCTCTATTATTTCTATTCTCCTCCGGATTCGAAACATGACATCAACAGCCCAACGGCATCATATAGTAGGACATTCAACATTATATTTTATGCTTCATTGCGGCTTTTATGTTACTTTTCTTCAAAATAGCCTCTATGAATTTCAATTCACTCCCGTATATAAGCCAATAAGTAACAAGCTTGCAGGGTACGGAAAAACTCACTCACGAACGCTCAAAAATACATTCTTCTCAAATCACAAACAAATGTTCAAAGAAAAACGTATAACCACTCAAATAGCGAGCGAACTAACGCACAACAGCCAGCGATCGCTCATAGCGATGGCGATAAACTCAATGCATAAATTCACTCAAAAATAAAGCTTGAAGCTTTCTGTTTGTTGTATTTGCAATGAAATCAACCGCATGTACAATGTACATACATACATACATACGTATGCAGAGCAAGAACTGGTTTTGTGTTTTGTGTAACAAGCTTTCTGTTTTGTCGTTGTTGTGTTTGCAATAAAAACAATCGCATGTACATACATATGTATGCAAAGCAAGAACTGGTTTTGTTTGTAATTCATTTAATAGTAAGTGCTGAATCAACGAAAAGGAACCCTAATTACATTTTTATACAATGTTTTGTAAACGTGAGGTGAAAAAAATTTCTCTAAAAATAAAAAAAATAAATAAATAATAGCTTAAAAAAACTAAAAAACACGCTTTAATCTTAAAAATCGTACTAAAAATTGAGAAATAATTTAATTAGAAACAAAATGGTGAACGAAAACATAAGTTTAAGGAAAAGCGTGGGGTGTCAGTATGTAAAAAAATATTTAAAATCGGTGTTTTTTTACTAATAATTTTATTTTGACTTTTTTGAGATTTCATATATCGTACTCTTTAATTTCGCAACTAGCTAGGTATATTTTTGTACTAGTTGTACGAATCGAATATTTTCATGTTCAAATATTATTGAGCACCCCCACGCTTTTCCTTAAATACTTATATTTTCGTTCATCATTTTGTTTCTAATTAAATTATTTCTCAATTTTTAGTACGATTTTTAAGATTAAAGCGTGTTTTTTAGTTTTTTAAGCTATTATTTATTTTTGACTTTTTAGTGAAATTTTTCATTAAAGGATGTTTTATGCGGATGCAAGAATAAAAGAAAAAAGAAGTCTGATGGGATGTGGTGTTCTCCGAAATAGATCTACATGCATATGTATTTATAACTTCTACCAAAAATCCCAATATGCAGTGAAGTAAACTAGCTTATTATGCAATATTTTCCAAACTTGTTTGGAAATACAAAATTTCCCAAACGTTTTGTTATATTTTACAATCAGAAAGTGAAGAGAAGTTGAGGTGAAGCATTTGAAAAGAACAAAAAAAAAAAAAAAAACCTGATTGAATAAATTCGAATTTAGACAACAAAGCTCCGAATACGTTTGTAGCGTAATGGTGAGGTATGCTGCCTACGGACCAAGGAGCTCCTCAGGTTCGAGTCCCGAGTGGCGCATTTTTTTTTTTTTTTTTTTATTTTATTTTTAGAGAAATTTTTTTCACCTCACGTTTACAAAACATTGTATAAAAATTGCTTTCCAAACGTGAAATGCAATTATAGAATTAGGGTTCCTTTTCGTTGATTCAGCACTTACTATTAAATGAATTACAAACAAAACCAGTTCTTGCTTTGCATGTATGTATGTACATGCGGCTGATTTCATTGCAAATACAACAAACCCAAAACAGAAAGCTTCAAGCTTCATTTTTGAGTGAATTTATGCATTGAGTTTATCGCCATCGCTATGAGCGATCGCTGGCTGTTGTGCGTTAGTTCGCTCGCTATTTGAGTGGTTATACGTTTTTCTTTGAACATTTGTTTGTGATTTGAGAAGAATGTATTTTTGAGCGTTCGTAAGTGAGTTTTTCCGTACCCTGCAAGCTTGTTACTTATTGGCTTATATACGGGAGTGAATTGAAATTCATAGAGGCTATTTTGAAGAAAAGTAACATAAAAGCCGCAATGAAGCATAAAATATAATGTTGAATGTCCTACTATATGATGCCGTTGGGGTTGATGTCATGTTTCGAATCCGGAGGAGAATAGAAATAATAGAGAGAACACAAAAAAGTGAATGTTTGAAAGATATAATAATTTAGTTAAATGTTGCAACTTTTAGGATGGGATGAAGTTACATACATACATACATACATACAGGTGAAGCTACCCTGCAGGGAACTCAATAACTAGTGAGCAAAATTTCTAGTTCCGAACTAGCGAAAAGGTGTCAAAAGGGAACTAGATCAATTGTAGTTAGACCCTCACCAGTTCAGAAGGAGTGAATTGAGTGACCATTATAAGACAGACTTTGCTTTGTATGCAATTTTGAAGTGACAAAAATTCTATGAAAATTTTTCGTTCGTTCAATTGCCGTCGGCTTTGTACATTTCTGCAATTCTCAGATGTTTAGTGGAGCATTTTATATAAAGAGTTTTCTATCTGTACATTGTATGAAATGAAATGTTCCCCTAATTATGCTTTTCCGATCCCTCAGGCTTATTTTTAATTTTTTTTATTTTATTACTTTTTAAATATTGTTGTAAACTTTTATTAAATAAATAAATAAAATAATATTCGTTAAAAAAATAAAAAAAAATAATATTTAAACATGAAAATATTCGATTCGTACAACTCGTACAAAAATATACCTAGTTGCGAAATTAAAGAGTACGATATATGAAATCTCAAAAAAGTCAAAATAAAATTATTAGTAAAAAAACACCGATTTTAAATATTTTTTGACATACTGAGCACCCCACGCTTTTCCTTAAATACTTATATTTTCGTTCATCATTTTGTTTCTAATTAAATTATTTCTCAATTTTTAGTACGATTTTTAAGATTAAAGCGTGTTTTTTAGTTTTTTTAAGCTATTATTTATTTAGTACAAAATTTTCTAGTACAAATTTTTTTTAATATAGAAATTTCTGGTAAGTAATTCTAAAGTAGAACATGATATAAAACATATTTAAAATTCCGAAGAATATAGTATGTTTTTCGCTTCCTGCGTTCTTTTAGGTTCATTTTACAAAGTTATTTCTGAGGAGAACCCTAATGAAATTTTATGGCGAATAATTTTCTAAAACATTTTAACCCTCTAGCGACCTTAAAAATACTATTTTCAGACTATCTAAAAGAGGGGTCGAAGTAACGCTTTCATATGGCGGGTGTACGGTGAACTCTTTCTTCATACGATACGATCTAATCTAGATTACATACATATGTACATATGTGAATATGTTTGTATTTAGAGTTGAAATGAGCCACTTAAACTTCTACTGTGAAACTTATAAAGGTAGTTTAACCAGAAATTGACATGTGATTGACTTGGCAACATGCCTGGCTTAATTTGATAAGTATGTATGTACATTTGATTGACATTAGCTTTCGCAAAAGATTGAAATTTGCAATTTAAAATAAAACAACAACGAACAAGTTAAGCCTTTGCTTTATTTTCTAAAATCAAATTTCCAAAAAGAATGAAAGTCGCGGAGAAGAAATGAATTTTATAAATCAAAGCTAAATCGTTCGCGGAATTAGATATGCAAATGTATATTTGTGTAAATATCATTGAATAATCGAAATTACATCAAAAATGTAAATGTGAGCTTGAAAATTATAAGCATATTTGAAGGCAATTTCATGAGAAGAATCTTACAGACATCGTCTAAGGTGAATGTGATTTGGAATGGTGATAGATAGAAGAGGGCTTTTGGTAATTCCTTCTCTTTTTCACAAAAAAAAACAATATTTCTTCTTCAGAAAAAAAATATTTCTTCTTCAGAAAAAAAAATATTTCTTCTTCAGAAAAATAAATATTTCTTCTGTTTGTAATTTCTCGCACGTGACATACATATGTACATATACAGAGCCTTCCTTAACATTCAGCTTGGCATTTGCACAGAAAACAAACACAAAAACAAAGCATTACAAAAAAAATTTACATAAAATATTCACAAATTCTAAGACAATGCAAAAGAAGGTATTACATGTTGGTAGACAAGATTCTTATGTTCTACACTCTATAAACACACACTCAACCACATACATATGTTTTGCCAGCGTAGGTACCCTGTAGGAAATTTAATTAATTTTAAATCACTATAAACTACTTTATTTTCAATAACAACTAATTGAAAATGTGACTTTTTCCTTTGCAATGAACTGACTTTTTTAACACGGCGATGTCATAGCAAGCAGTCAATTGCCCTATCCTGCATTTGTTTTCAACTACTTTACTAGTAGTTTAAAATAAATAACTTTATCTTGAGTTTCTTTTCAACTACTTTACTTGTAGTTTAATATAAATAACTTAATCCCGAATTTGATGTCGAAATTCAAGAAATGGTAAAAATACGAAACAAATTTTCCTCAAATTTCGCAAATTGTTCTCAAGTTGATAAACAATATTTGAGAAACAATTGAATTTATGTTAATTTTCAAATGATAAATATGAAACAATATTTTCTCCGTTTGAGAATTTCGTTTTCAGTGTTTAATGGGAAGTGAAGCTGAAAAACGGTAACCAAAAAAAGAAAAAAACAATCTTGGCATACTTAGATCTGAAAACATGTGTTTACATATAAATATGTACATATACAAGAAACTGTCCCGCGCTGCATTTGTTTAAAGCTACTTTAAAATTAGTTGAATATAAATCACTTTTTAATATATTTATTTTTGCAACTAACTTTTTTTTTCCGTGAGGGTACGTATGATGTTTCTTAACGTTCGCATATTAAAAGGATTTTGCTTTTGGCCAAAATTATGATAATGGCTGCCAAAAAATACGTGGTGGCAACAGCTGTTACACATACGTACAATAACGTACCTGACAATGAGAAAAACTGTATAACCATACGCAGCTCAATGCCAGAAATATGTATTATTTTACAGCTTCAAAAAGAGGATGTTCAAGTGTTTTCTCCACCAGCTTCCCTTTTCATTTTGGCATTTTGGAGCTTATTGGCGCTTAGCGTCGTCGCTTAACGATGATTTATGCTAAGCTGAATCATATTTTTTAACACGCTTTTATTAGTTTCACCTGTATGTATGTATGTATGTATGTATGTATGTAAACATTGCATACTTTTAAGCGAAAGCGTGTGTATTCATACACTGAAGTTTTTCAGTGTGAGATGTGCTTATTATTGTTACTGTTTTAATATATTTTTTTCAACATAGCTTCATGTATGTGTGTGTGTATTTTTTGTAGTAGTTAGAGCTTATAAAAAATGTATTTTCATGCCAAAGGGCGGGAATGAACATCATGCCTTGGCAGCTTTGAATCTAATATTATTTTCACCTGTGTTATTATAATAATATTTATGAAAACTGCAAATTTATTGCGGTAGACAAGAGCCCAAATATCTGTGGTCACAAGCAATAACCGCTTAAGTCGACTTAGGAAGATTTCGAGTTATATATACCACGTTTTATTTACAAGATTTGATCATAACATTGTGGATGGCTCACTTATTTTGCGTCTATACTTTTAAATCGACTTTTATGATTTGTTAAGAAACGACTTCGAATATAAAAATGAATTTATCTGGAAACCATATTTTTCGACTTCTTTTTGTTTTAAAGTGACATTTTGCCGCTTTAAAATTTTAGTTGTGTGTACGATATTACATACTACTTTATCCAATGACTACATACTTTCCAAAGTATTCAAAGTAACAATTGGTTATAGGCCAAAAATCTTTTAAGTACTTATCTTCATCAACGGATAAAGTGGGTAATCGATAAAGGTGACATAACCCCTCGGCCATCCTGCCTTATATGGACAAAAAAAAATCCACCGTACCCCCTCTTCTATATGATGTCTTTTTGGAAAACATTTCCGGAAACAATTTTAGTTTTTTACGCCGCTAGATGTCGCCCAAATATATTTTTTTCATAACTTCGGTATTTATAGTCCGATCGCTAAAGTTTAATACACTAATACTTTTGACCTGAGAGGAAGTTTTCGAGTGTATAATCCTATTAACCCTGTGAGCACCCTTAGGTAATCACTACCCACCAGTAATTAATGTATACCACCTTAATGTACTTTTTGATTGTTTGTTTTTCCGAGAGGGTAGGAAAGCGATGTATATTGGAACGATTTTCCGTCATCTCTTGTCAAGATTGCTGTTGAGACAAACCGGTTTCGGCTAGTATGAGTACTAAAAAAGACACTGAAGATGGCGCATAAATATTAGCCGAAACTGATTTGTCTCAACAAGATTGACTAGGGATGACGGAAAATCGTTCCAATATACATCACCTTAATATACCGATTTTTTGCTTGCATACTAAACGTCATTAAAAATCATTAATCTTTTCCGAAATAATTATTTCGATCTCTACGGTAGAACACGAAGTAAAACACGTTCAACATTCCGAGGAATATATGCTTTTCGCGCCATGTGGTCTGCTAGGTTCATTTTACAAAGATTTTTAGAAATGAAATTTTATGGCGATAATATTCTATAACATTTTAACCTTCTAGTGACCTTAGAACTACTATTTTTTTCTAAATTTCTAAAAAAGGAGTGAGAATAACCCTTTCGTGAGGCGAAGTTTTTTTTTTCGATACGGTCTAATAACCCCTTCATACCTTATTTTTACTTATGTACATATTTCAGTCTTATTTTATACTGTGTCTATTAATTACAAAGCAATTATTAACCTCAAAACAAACTTCTTATAAACTAACTTGTAGCCATAAAGTCATACGGATAAAGGTAGACACATACTGACAAAAAATTAAAACGTACATACATAAGTTTATTTTACTCTACCCCAAAAATATTGGTTGAAGGCTACCTTGTGAAGCAGCACAAGTTACAAGCTGTTGCAGTTGGAACAGTTAAATATCCATACCTGCTCATACCACTCACCGTCCATTCAAACTTTAACGCCGCAAGCCATTTTTGTTTAATATCGTTTTCGCATTCTGGCATTGAGTTGTCAATTATTGATTAAAATCGCAACTTCTTCTTCATGTAAACTTTTTGGGGTTTATTTCTTCTTTTTCTTACGCATTTCGTATGCAACTTTATCCTTTCATTTTCGTTTTATTCGCATTTTATTGTGATTGCATTTAATTGAAATCAAATTTATTATAGCATTGCAAACATAAAGAGAGAGAATCAAGTTTGAAAAATTACAAAGAAACTATTTTCAAATAATAACACTGCTCTACAGCCAAAAAATACTCTGAACGCGACCATCCTATTTATATGTAAAATCGGTCGCTGATTCCGAAAATCGGGTTCATTTTTAATTCTATTGGAAGGTTTTTGAGATATCGGCAATTTACCGTTATTTGGCTAATTGCTCCACTTAATCCTTTATACCTCTTTAACGCAGTAAGCTATCTTCCTTGGAGTGACACCAAACGAAAGAAAATTAAATTTCCTTTTCATGGCTGCTATAACATTTTTCCCTAACTCTTATAGTCTCTGAAATATTAACGATTCAATTTGAATTTTTTCGATTTTTTACGATTTTTTGAAGAAAAAATTGACTTTGTCAGGCAATATCTTTAAAACCAATGTTTTCACCTTCGGTTTTACTCCTTTACGTGAAGCTCCATTCTATTGGGAAAAAGATAAGCTATCAACGAAGAAAATCCATGGTAAAATGGAAAAGTTATAGGCGATCAAGTAAATACAGCCAGGTCGCGCAATGCCTCTGCACGGGTATATTCTATGCATGTTATACCCGTAAATGCGCTGTTACCTACTGCGCTGCCAATGTGCTGCTACTGCAGATGTGTAGGTATTGGTATAATATGCATAGAATATACCCGTGCAGAGGCATTGCGCGACTTGGTGTCACTCCAAAGAAGATAGCTCACTGCGTTAAAGAGGTATACAGGATTAAGTGGAGCAATTGGCCAAATAACGGTAAATTGCCGATATCTCAAAAACCTTCCCATAGAATTAAAAATGAACCCGATTTTCGGAATCAGCGACCGATTTTACATATAGGTAGAATAGTCACGTTGAAAGTACAGACAAAAAATTTCATTTTGTGATCCAGTGTAATCCAACAAAGATAACGGAGACCTAGCGAACTCACTAGCATTTTTTGCAAATTTCGAAGAGTAGAACGTGTAGCGAACTAACAAGTGGCAATACTAAATTGGCATAAAAAAGGAAATCAAAAGTTGTGTGCGGTTAATGTGGTCACATTAGAAAACAACACTAAATTAAATATATACACATTAGGGATAAGACTATTCGAATAAAAATTATTCGAATAAAAAATCCTTTTATTCGAAAGGTATTCGTAATTCGAATAATATTTATTCGAATAATTTATTCGTATATTCGAATAAATACTATTCGAATAGTACTATTCGAATATCACTATTCGAATACCACTATTTGCGAATAGCTATTGAATGTATGTATGTATGCTTTTGCTTTTGTAAATACATAGATATGTATGTACATTAGATGAGTTTTTTTTTTAGATATTCTCTCCGGCACAGGAATATGAAAATAGGATGTTTTGGAGTGAGTAAACTGAAAAAAAAATTTCACTTTTCCAAAAACTGGATGGAGCTACACCGAAAACCGCGAAAATTCCCAGAATTTCAAGGTATGTTTAGATTTATGTCTGAAAAAAGTTGGGATTTTGCACAAGAAAAAAAATTATACCCACCCATACGAAGAATTAACCGCTAAATCGAATGGCATATTCAGTTTTTTGGTACACTACCCAGGGAAGGTAATAACGCGGCCTAAAGTGACCATTTTCTTTTTTTTCTCATGAATCTTCAACTTCTTGCCCTATACTCTTCCCGAAAGCGAACGTTATTTTTTAACTAAATCACACGGTAGGCTGCGTTATTTAATGCGCTTTCCAGAAATGTATAGCTATTAAAAATCGAATAATATTTGGATGAGTTCATCAAGTTTAAGTCAAGTAAAGTCGGGTATAAAAGGGTAACATACCTTAAAATTTCTCAATTTTTTTTTAAATTTTGCTCTTGAAGACGTTTTTTGGGTTATTAGTGATTGTTTTATTTTGTTGGATAACTCCACAAATGTAAAAAAAAATTTGGAAGATCGAGACCGTGGATAGCGGAAAAAACCGTGGCCCCGGATGGCGCCAAAATATTATTGGGCAATATTGGTATCAAATTAAAGGTCTTAACTAGGGCTTGCATATGGAACTTATTACATGCCAATTTCTTAGCCAATTTCTGATATACTGGCGAATAAGTGGTCCAGGATGACTACAGAATATTTTAAGGGATATCGGCGACATTTGAGTCTAATTTTTGACTTATATGTGTCGAAACGGTGGACACAGCAAAATGGATTGACTTTACATTAAAGTCCTAGGTAAAATCTTTATTTTGATACCCGTATTGCCCACAAATGTTTTGGCACCATCCGGCTCAACTTTTTGTCCGTTATCCGCGGTCTCGGCCTTTCTATTTTTTTTGCATTTGTGGAGTTATCCATCCACATAAAACTATCACTTAAAACCCAAAAAACCGCCTTCAAGAGCAAAATTGTTAAAAAATTTAAGAAATTTTAAGATATGTTACCCTTTTATACCCGACTTTACTTCATTTAAACTTGATGAACTCATCCAAATTTTATTCGATTTTTAATAGCTATACATTTCTGGAAAGCGCAGCCTACCGTGTGATTTAGTTAAAAAATAACGTTCGCTTTCGGGAAGAGTATAGGGCAAGAAGTTGAAGATTCATGAGAAAAAAAAGAAAATGGTCAATTGTAGGCCGCGTTATTACCTTCCCTGGGTAGTGTACCAAAAAACTGAATATGCCATTCGATTTAGCGGTTAATTCTTCATATGGGTGGGTATCAATTTTTTTTCTTGTGCAAAATCCTAACTTTTTTCAGACATAAATCTAAACATACCTTGAAATTCTGGGAATTTTCGCGGTTTTCGGTGTAGCTCCATCCAGTTTTTGGAAAAGTGAAATTTTTTTTTCAGTTTACTTACTCTAAAACATCCTATTTTCATATTCCGTTGCCGGAGGGAGGATCTGAGAAGGTTTAAAGAATCCCATACAAAAAAAAAACTCATCTAATGTAGATACATATATATATACGTACTCTGTAGGGATTCCAATCCCGGAATCCCGGGATCCCGCCCTTTTTGACACCCCGAAAATCCCGGGATTGCTAGAATTTCATCCCGGGATTTTCGGGATAAAATAAAGACATAATATTCTCCTATTAAAGCAAAGAAAATTATTTTATATAATTTTTACTGACCTCAGATCTGTATACTAATAGCTTTTCCTATTCTAAACGATAATTTTACATTATTATATGGAAGAATTATCAACATGTGCCCTGTGCCCTGTGAAAATGCTGCATTTCTCATGTGATGAATGAAACAAAAGTAATGCAGCGCTTTACTTGTGTTAAGAGCAGAAATGTTTGCCCCGTAATCAGGCCGATTTTAAATTTTGTCAATAGAACAAAAAGGCCTAAAAAATATTGGAATAGAACAATCCGGAAGAAAATGCAGAATAATTGCAGCATTTTTGTCAGAATTTAAAATGTCCATTAGTCAAAGTGAGGATTAATATTTTTTGATTTTTTTTTTAATAATTAAATTGTTTTGTTGTAAAGTACGTGCTGTGAGGAAACGAACGTTAAGTACCTTTAAAATCTTTAGAATTCTTGTGGTAAATTCTTTTGATAACTTCGATTTCCTGATTTTTGGCCATTTTATTCTCAAGGGTTTTTTCGAAGTTTCTCCCATGAAAAGTAAATATTGGAAGAAAATGCAAGCAATAATCAAAAAAGAAAATTACCAAAAACCAGAGAGAATTTTAATTAGACTTGAGAGTTTCGCACTACTACACTCAAATAACACTCAAATAAATTTAATAATTTTGGTATAAATTTTAAACTTTTTTGGTCGACCGAAAAATTATTAAAATTTAAACTTTGAAAAGGTTTAGATTTTAATCCAAAATAAAATTTATTTTAAGACTTTCAAAAGTTTAAAATTTAAACCTTTTTTGGTTTAAATTAAAAAAAATGTCTGCTCCCAAATCCCCTTCATGCTTTTCCCTATTTTATCTTCTTTATTATCCTTTTTTCCCCTTTTCTTCCATATTGTTCTCTCCCCAACATCACCTTAATCCTTTTCCATATTGTGTCTTTTTCCTATCCTCTCCTTCTTTTCTTCCTGCTTCATTTTATCTGTTTCCATAATTATTTTGTATTTGTTTGTTTCTCCATTCAAACAACGCCACACAGTCATTCATTCAAATTGTCTAATAACTATAAATGAGCTTTTTATATTGTTCATTTCTCGAAAAAGCAAGTTGGAATTTCAAATCAAAAATTAAAATTTTTTTGTTGAAATCAAATTTTACGACCAATGAAAGTTTAAAATTTAAACCTTAAAAGTTTAAATGAGAAAAAGTGTAAGATTTAAACCAAAAAAGTATGAAATTTATTCCAAAAAATACTTTGATATATTTGAACTTTTGTAAGTTTGAATTTTAAACCTAAAAGGAATAAGATACTTTTAAACCATAGATGCTCATGCCTATACCCTTGAATCACATTTGTTTTTGTTTTTCCCCCCAGACATAGGCACAGATACAAATTCGCCCAATGAATATAAAAATAAAATTTTCTTCCCCTGCCATATGCCCACAGGTATAAAAAATTTCAAATGAATGTCATTGAGTTTCTTATGGGAAGGGCGAAGCTACGTTAGCTTCGCCCTTCCCATATGAAGCTACGTTGGCGTCGCCCTTCCCATATGAAATTGAAAATTACACTAACAAATTGAAAATAAAATTTTTTTGAAAAAATTGAATTCTTGAATTGAAAAGCGACTTAACTCAAAACCCAAATAAATATAAAAGAAATAGAAGAAATGCAAGAAACCCTTTTTCTTTACAAACGAAGGTTTGAAGTAAAACCTTGGGTAATGAAGAAGACTCTTGCTGGGAGGAGACTAACATTTAGCAGTCACTAAAGACGTTATTCATGGATTCAAAAAATTTTGAGTTGTGCAATTTTTTGATTTAGGGTGCGATTTGTAGGCAAACGAAAAAACTGAAAAAAATTTCTAGTTAGTATTGAAAAATGTGTGGCAAAAGTGTGTTTCGAATTATTTGAAGTAAAATAAAAGTAGATTTTAGTAAGAAGAATAGGAATTAGAGCTTTTTTTCTGAAATATTATTGCAAGTCGCAGTCTATGCTAATTAATTATAGGTACGTATATAAATTAATAATTAAGGTAAGTTATATATATGGCAGAAATAAAATATGACAAGTATCCACCCATAAGAAATGAAATTTTAAATACTTATCCATGTTCGGCAGCACATATATTTGCGAAAAAGCTTTAAGTTCATCAAAACAAACCAAAGAAACCTTTTATCACAAAAGCATTTGGAAGCAATTCTACAATTATCCACCTCAGATACGACAATAAATATTGACAATTAACAGCCTTGAATAAACTTATCACTTATTCTTATTATGTAATATGTATATATATATATTTTTTTTATATGCACGAGTTCATGTCTTAATTTAATATATGTAGATACATTTGTATAAATAAAGTATGTTGTAAATATTGTACATATGTATGTTGTATGCAAAATTTTCCAATGGTACAATAAAAATTTACTTGTAGTTTGTAACTTTTTTTAAATCTAACACAAATTTTTTCTGAGTGAAATAAATAAATTTTTGTAGATGTATTGGAGTTTCCCCATTCAATACGAGAGCGTTGAGCACCCTTGTTTTAAACTTTCAAAGGTTCAAAATTTAACTCAAAAAAAGTTTTAAATTCCTTTCAAACCAAATCAAAGTTTAAAAAATATTCCAATATTTATAACAGTGTACTAAAATGAAATGTGCCACTCTGTTTTAATTACTTCTGTGAAATTTTTCATATTATAATTGCTAAATCGGGTATCCATACACGGGTATCATACACGGGTTAAGGGCGGATTCAAATTTAGCAATTTTAGTATGGAAAATTTAACAGTAGAAATTGATTAAAGTAGAATATCATAGGTGAGCCTACGCAGATATGAAAAGTTATATATCGTTGAAAACAGTATTAACAGGAAATTGTTTCGAAATAATTTTATATATATGCACTTGTTAACAAATTATTCGACGAAGATGAAAAAAGGAAAAAATAAATTTCGATAATATTTTTACAGTTTCTCTGACATTTATCGAGGTACATTAACAGTCCATACTGATTGAAGCGGTGAAATGTCGTATTTTCAACATCAAAATTATATTCATAGACTAGGCAGACTTATCCTGTGAAAAAGGGTTTTTGGCCAGTACTCCAAATTTTGAGGGTGTATTGAAATTTTAAGTATGCATTCTTCGTATATTTGTTACGGCCTATAACATATCGAGGTTCACGAAAAAAGTACTTTAAATTTTTTTTTATTTTGTCACACATTTATCAAATGATCCCAAGCCTTCTTGTCAATATCTTAAACTTTAAAGCAAATGTTTTTTACACCAAATGTACATTAGACTGGCCGCAAATTTTTTTTTCTCGAATTCTATTAATAAACACTGCCTAAAAGGTGAGGTATGGTATAAGAAATAACGTCCTATTTTTTTATTCAGATCGCACCAAGCTTTGTTGACCCTCATCAAGCTTAAAAGGTTAAAAAATTTTTTCTTTAATTAATTTTTTATTTTTTTATTTTATGAAATTTCAAGAAATTAAGAATAATAAAAACAATATCAATTCAATAAAATGGACTTTTTGTGAGACGGAAATGTCTTACGATAATGTTCAACTACTTGCAGTAGGAATTGTTTATCCTCTTCGTCATACGTTAAGGTACGGTTAAAGTCTGTTATCAACTTAACTGCCCTTTCGGGTGCATCGTTCACCACTGCCAAAGTTTGACATGCCGATTTCGCTTTGCGATAATCATCTTTGGTTTGCCACGTAGAAGGATCCGAATTTATAAATGATGTATTAATATTCAAACGTGTAAAAAATTTATTTGTTTTTGGAGAGACAAAGTTAGATATATCCATTTCACTGTACGAATGCAAATCTTCAACTGACGCAACAATTCGTTTTGGTGTGTCGATCTCGACATCAATCTCATTGTCACCGATGTTGATTGCTTTCACCATTTTACGCTTTATTTCCAAAGAAATGCTTTCATCGAAAAATGATAACCCAACAATTTCCTCACTCAAGTACCACAAATGGTTTTTTATCTTATGCAACAAGGCATTAGAAACTTCTTTATCAAAATATAAAATGGCATCTTTTATTAATTTGAGATCTTGTGCTGGTGCATCTATTGCATAAGGTTTACATGCAACCAATATGGAACGTAAATCTTTGTCAAGAAGATACAAATACTGCGAAGGTTTTTCAATTCCGATGAAGTCAATTTGAACTGATCGCGAAACAAAAATATTTTATAGCAATATATGCATTTCGACATGAACCTAGCATGCGATGTTGCTCCGGGTTGGCGTACTTTAGTAAAGTTTGGAACATTTTCTCCAATAAAAAGCAATGACTGTTGGAGAATCCCCTAATAATCGGACCTTGAAGTTTTTGATTTTTCGTACAACCGATACACAACTTCATACAACAGCCCCAAAAACATTGCGATTTCCAGCGCAACATGCTCATGTTGTATAAAAAATTGCAAGGTGTGTGGCTAGCATCATGACGATCGGATAGTGTACGCACACTATTCATTGTGGTTCATGTACGAGTAGCATAGTTCTCATAATAAAGCGAGTTGTTGTACTTCACTACAAGAAAACCAAACGAGTAAAGGTCCGGTTATACTTGCATAGCACAACAGCGCACAACATAAGAACTGTCACATACGAAATCTGTTTAATGGGATTTCCGTGTAATCGATTACTCAACGCATAGCGGCACAGGGCACAGCATAGAAGTCTGTTGAATTTTGATTTCTGTGTTATGTGCTATGCGATTTGACATTTGGCAACACGAATGTGTGTGTGCTGAGTGTGCGAAGGGTTGCACGCAAGGCTAATTTATACAGGTTAACTTACTAAACAGCTGATTTTTCACTTTTTTCTACTGTTTTACTTTAATAATGGTGCTTATATCAAACTGGGATCAATTTTGAGCATGGTGCAATATGATTTCTACAAAGGCGAACTATGATTTTGACAGAAGCACCACAGAATACACAAACAATTTACATGGAGTGTGTATGTATGTATGTACGAATGTCGGGATGCGAAAACTTTTATTAATTAACCATGGTTGCACGTCTATGCGAAGTATAATCAGCTCTATGCGCTATATGTTTTGCGCTGCCCTGCTTTGCAATGCTATGCAAGTATAACAGGGCCTTAACTCGTTTGGGCATATGAATGTACTCATGCAACAGTCTACTGACTACTGCTGACTATTTCTGGTAAAACTGTCAAACGATCAGCTGTTTGGAAATTTACTTCCCTGCAGGAATAGTTAGACTCATTTCAACATTTGTATCAGCACGTTAAGAGCAGTGTGAAAAACAGCAGCAATGTCTCACTTCGTATTGGAATTTGATTGTTTTTGCTCGTTAAGTACCGTTATATTCACTTAGCAACTCAAAGCAACGGTACTGATACTTTGTTTTAGGTGTAGAAAACGCAAGAAGGGCTCAGCAAGAGAATTTTTATCTCTCAAAACAGACATATTAAAAAAAATCATGTTCAAGGTTAAATAAAAATAGGTAAAAAAACTTTTTAAGTTAAACAGTTTTATGTTATACATACATTGCAATGCTTAAGATAAATGTACTAAAAACCAAAAAATAATAAAATAGATACAGTCGTGGGAATTATAAACATTTGCATAGACTAGACTAAAATAAAACCGTGGGGCACGTTAATTGTCTACAAATTATCGACTTAATGTGCGATAGAAGAATCGTTTAATTCGTCGTTAGGCAGTTGGCCCGCAGACGGTGAGGAAATTACATACTATTTTCTTGCTCATGGAAATTCCAATAGTTATACACTCCATGTTAATAAAAGAGATGTTTCAACTAGTTTATCGTTGGACATTCACACGAGGAATCGTTTCACTGCTCGTAGTTTGTCTTTAATCGACAAAACATATGATAAAAGTACTACTCGCTCACCACTATGAAACCCTAAAACTCGCTTATAATCGAGCTTGCTCGCTTTTTTCCACATTCTAGCCCTACTTATCACACTTCCATCGTTGTCGGTTGAACAACTGCCTAATTATAGTGTAACATTACAAAACAAACATTTTAATCAACGATTGTAGACAATTGACGTGCCCCACGGTTTTATTTTAGTCTAGTCTATGCAAATGTTTATAATTCCCACGACTGTATCTATTTTATTATTTTTTGGTTTTTAGTACATTTATCTTAAGCATTGCAATGTATGTATAACATAAAACTGTTTAACTTAAAAAGTTTTTTTACCTATTTTTATTTTCTAGTTTTTAGTTTTTATTTCGCATTCTGTTTAATTCATTTAGTGCTTCATTATTGCAAGGTTTCTTGCCCGTTAGTTTATTGCAGTCCAACGCCTCTATACGTAGTCCCTGCAAATAGGATTTTCAGTTTTAATTACCCCGATCTCAGCTCCACCTAGCGGAATTTTTTTTGAAGAAAATATTTCTTTTCAAGGTAGTAATACATGTTCCGAATTTCAGCCAAATCGGACCATAAATGCGATTTTTCTAAATATAGCGACCCACGCGCCACCTATCGGAAGTTTTTTTTAGGAAAATATTTCCTTTCAAGGTAGTAATACATGTTCCGAATTTCAGCCAAATCGGACCATAAATGCGATTTTTGTAAATATAGCGACCCACGCGCCACCTAGCGGAATTTTTTTTTAAAGAAAATATTTCTTTTCAAGGTAGTAATACATGTTCCGAATTTCAGCCAAATCGGACCATAAATGCGATTTTTGTAAATATAGCGACCCACGCGCCACCTAGCGGAATTTTTTTTTAAAGAAAATATTTCTTTTCAAGGTAGTAATACATGTTCCGAATTTCAGCCAAATCGGACCATAAATGCGATTTTTGTAAATATAGCGACCCACGCGCCACCTATCGGAATTTTTTTTTCATAATATTGCATTGTCATCGGGGTTATACATGCGTACAAAATTTCAGATTAATCGGTTGACAGGAAGAGGGTGAAATTTGAATTACTAAATTTGACCCAACAATAAAACAAACGGGGTGAGCTAAATAAAACCGTTTAAAAATAAAATTTTCCAAACATTGGGCTCAATGAGGGTCAACTAGACAACAACGGATCGGGCCAAAAAATTAAGGCCGTCTTTTTAACCCTAAACCTCATATTTTAAGAACTGTTAATATACAAATTTCAACAAAAAAAAAAAATCCATACATGCTGCGGCCAGTCTAATGTACATATGTCATTTTCTTAGTTGGTTGTCCTTCTTAAAGTAACTCTTAAGTATTATTAAATAATACGCATGAATTAATTTTTTTTATGAAATAATTTTTGTTTTAAATAAAAAATGGCAATAAAAATCAATTAGTTTCTTTGCATTTTAAAGTGGTAGCGTTCCTCGAAAAATATATTTACTATTTTCAACCGAAAATGTCGGAAAATAGTTAATGGAAAAATCCCGGGACAAATCCCGGGATCCCGGGATTATAAAAAAAAATCTCGAAAATCCCGGGATTGAAAAAATCGGAAAAATTGGAATCCCTAGTACTCTGGCTTGCGCGGAGGCAAGTGGAATTCCCAAATTATGCATGTACATACATACTATTATTCGAATAGTATTATTCGAATAGTGTTATTCGAATAGTATTATTCGAATAATACTATTCGAATAGTACTATTCGAACTTTTTCCCTCGAATATTATTATTCGTTTATTCGAATAATAGTTATTCGAATATTATTCCAAAAAAGTCCCACTACTAATACACATATGCCATACAGTGGCGTACGCTTCTTATAAGCCGAAAAGCCCGGTTTGCCTAAATATTTTCGTTCATTTCATTTTACGAATTTCTTTAAAATATGTTTGTTTTACGCTTGAAATGTCTTTATTGCTTAAGTTCTGCTGACGCGTTAGCCCACCAACAACATTCATGTGTATTTTATTTGTAGAGCGCAACCTGATTTAGTGAGCATGCTTTAACAGTTCCACACATGGGCTTTTATGAGGCTTTCAAAACAGAATAACATAACGCAAAATAAAAAATCAAATAAAATCAAATATTTCACTACTTTTGTTAATTCGACTTCAGATTTTCAAATACTAAAGCACCCATTTTTTAGATATTCTCTTATAGTGCTATAATTTCCATCGGTATAAGATACCCAAAAAATATCTCTGCGCCTTCGTTTGATATTCAGATATTTATCTATAAGTTTGACGTTAGCAATCAATTCAGTTTAATTCATTCCAAATGATTCTAATAATAACTTCTCCTCTGTTTTTTTAGATAATTCACATTCTGATGGTAAAAAAATTGAATTTACGAGTAGACTGCGCCAGGCTTGTTGATGTGCTGACCAAAGTAAGTAGGTACAAAAAAGTCATATAGTACATCTATATATATAAAAATGGTGTAAAAAATGTTACTAACCTCATCAGATGAGAACGGCTGGGCCGATTTCTGTAAATTTGTTTGTCAGTTGTTCGTATTCTCGAGGAGATGGTTCGTACGGAAGAAAATTTTGGAAAATCCCTCCGGAAAAGTTAGAAAACTGGAAAAATCGGTGTGTATGTGTGTATGTGTACATCTGTGGATGTGTGTCCTTTATAAACTCCCAAAGTAGCCAACCGTTCTTTATGAAATTTTCACAGTAGATTCATGTGGCGTCAGTGCACATAGTAGGGTATATAGAATTTGGAAAAAGTGGGAGCTTCCCGAAATACATGCCTAAATGAGGACCCAGATCGATCCAGCAAGTCTTCGAGCAATATTGGTATCAAATGAAAGGTGTTCAACATAAAGTTATTTTCATTGCGATACCTAGGCCGGGTTCCCAGATATGTGTTAAAACGTGGGACCGAGTGACCCTGGAAAGTTTCTGAGCGATATTGGTATCAAATGAAAGCTGTTGAGGAGGACTTCAACAAAGCACTTTTTAAATAGTGATGCCTAGGCCGGGTTCTAAGATTTGGGCCAAAGCGTGGTCTCGGATAACCCCTGAATATTTTCGAGCGATATTGGTAGCAAATGAAAAGCGTTGAGCAGGCTTCCAACTACAGCTATTTTCATTGTGATTTCTAAGGCTGTTTCCCAGATAGGGATAGGGATAGGGATGGGGATAGGGATAGGGATAGGGATAGGGATAGGGATAGCGATAAGGATAGGGATAGGGATAGGGATAGGGATAGGGATAGGGATAGGGATAGAGATAGAGATAGGGATAGGGATAGGGATAGGGATAGGGATAGAGATAGAGATAGAGATAGAGATAGAGATAGAGATAGAGATAGAGATAGAGATAGAGATAGAGATAGAGATAGAGATAGAGATAGAGATAGAGATAGAGATAGAGATAGAGATAGAGATAGAGATAGAGATAGAGATAGAGATAGAGATAGAGATAGAGATAAAGATAGAGATAGAGATAGAGATAGAGATAGAGATAGAGATAGAGATAGAGATAGAGATAGAGATAGAGATAGAGATAGACATAGAGATAGAGATAGAGATAGAGATAGAGATAGAGATAGAGATAGAGATAGAGATAGAGATAGAGATAGAGAGAGAGATAGAGATAGAGATAGAGATAGAGATAGAGATAGAGATAGAGATAGAGATAGAGATAGAGATAGAGATAGATATAGAGATAGAGATAGAGATAGAGATAGAGATAGAGAGAGAGATAGAGATAGAGATAGAGATAGAGATAGAGATAGAGATAGAGATAGAGATAGAGATAGAGATAGAGAAAGAGATAGAGATAGAGATAGAGATAGAGATAGAGATAGAGATAGATATAGAGATAGAGATAGAGATAGAGATAGAGATAGAGATAGAGATAGAGATAGAGATAGAGATAGAGATAGAGATAGAGATAGAGATAGAGATAGAGATAGAGATAGAGATAGAGATAGAGATAGAGATAGAGATAGGGATAGAGATAGAGATAGAGATAGAGATAGAGATAGAGATAGAGATAGAGATAGAGATAGAGATAGAGATAGAGATAGAGATAGAGATAGAGATAGAGATAGAGATAGAGATAGAGATAGAGACAGAGATAGAGATAGAGATAGAGATAGGGATAGGGATAAAGATTGAGATTGAAATAGAGATAGGGATTGAGATAGAGATAGGGATCGGGGGAAGTAGGTTTGTCGCAGTGAATATACCTATAACTTTTGTTCAGAGAATAGACACTTTTATTATTCGCAGTCATTAAGATGGACTCTAAGATAATGGTTAGCAATACGATAATCAAAGTTTTTTCTTTAGGCTTCATAGGAATAAATTTTAGCAGAACAACGTCTGCCGGGTCAGCTAGTATCTTCATATTATCCATTGTATATCAAAACTTAATTATTCTTCATCATCTGCATTTTCTCGATTTATTGCAATACATTCAGTTTCATACGGTATTAATATAAGCAACAAACCAAATATGCAAAACGAATGTAATCAAATTCAATGACAGAACTGCAATCAGACTTTTCCAGATAATACAGTGAAGAAAATTATATAAATGGCTTCATACATAGGCTTGCCCAGCCAATTTATGGCAGGACCGCCACTGATACCACATATACACGCTTATCGAGTTAGCTAGCGAGCTTGTGTGCTTACTTCCGCCATTTTCTACTACGCACAACATTCAACATTCGCAATTAGTCAGTTCATTTTTTGTTGCGTTGTGCAGCTGTGCGCGCCGCATTTCCGCAAGCTCTTTGTCCGCTTCCGCTTGCTGCGGTTCGGCTTTGGAGCGGCTCTGCTGCTTTGTGCTCCTGTTGATAAGAGCCTTAATACATTTGTACATGTCCTGTAGTGCATCTCTGCTATATCCACTGCCGACAGGCTCATATTTTTTTCACAAAGCTCAATGTAAAATAAGTACATATGAGACTAAGGAAAAAAAAGCAACACATGCAATGAGCCAGCAATTTATTTCCGTTTTCGCATTTTATTTTTCTAATTTCTTTTTAATTTTTAAGTTAAGCTTTTTTTAACTTATTACATCCATTTTTCATTAACCACTCTTCATTAAGTTCTGGTAAAGGTTCGCGCAATAGTTGCAATGCAACATTCTTTGACTGTGATATTTTTTGAATGAGTTCTGTGCTGCATATCGACTTCACGAGAACGAGAGCATTCGTAATACTTGTAGGAATAGGTAGCTCTAAAGCAGACCCCGGCATTTTGACACCCATGCGACTGTAGCGCAAATCCCTTTGCGCTCTCCCACACAATATCTTCCTGATTTTGCCAGTTCTGCTCTAAAGGCTCACAAAAACCGCACAAAAAGTCTCTTAGGCTAAAGATCCTTTAGAAGAAAACCGATTTATCGTTGACTGCGCTCCAGATTTCAACAACTGCTTATGGTTTCATAAGAGATGGGAAGCGAGAATTACTTTATTCTTATATTTCTTCTTTTCTTTACCGCTGTGAATTTTCGAGCCACCTTGTAAGTATAAGCGTCGTGTAGGCAGGATGCGCTTGGCCAACATTTTTCATACCTTTTCAAGTCACGATGATTTTCTTTTTAGTTTTTTTTTTTATCATTTAAGCGATTATTCAGCATATTCTTTATAGCCTTTTTAAATCGCGTCCTTTTTGGTGTGCTTTGCGATTGTTTTTACTTTGTTTTTTTTTTTTTTGTAAATCCTTACTAATTACTTGTCTAATTACACAGATTTCGTCCGAGTAGCTGCCATTTGTCTTCAAAATCACTTGTAAAATGCGAAAAAATTAGCCTGCCCAGTCAGGCAGTCAGCTCCGGCTCTGCAGCTCTACAACACGCGTGTGTATGTATGTACGTGGGTGTCTGTGGCCGCAGTTGGGAGTGGTTGGTGCAGCATGTTGCACCTACGCGATTAAGTTGCTACTTAAGTGGCAAGTGGCAGGCGGAAAGTGGCAAGCGGTAAACGGCGAGTAGCGAGTTGAAAGTGTCGAATGCCAATTGGCGCAAATTGGGAGTTGTTAGTTAAGAGATAGAGGGACGCAATCTCACGCGTGTACTAATATTGATTACATGTAATTACTCACTTGAAAGTTGGTTTGCGAGATTAAAGCGCATTGGCTTTATAAAGATTTGGAGTTGAATAAGAAGTTTGCTTTTGTCGGGAAATTCATGTAATGCAAAATAAAACAAGTAAAAGCGCGGCTGTCTTCGGCCGTACCGAGGACTTCATACCTTTCATGAGTGGGGAAATGAAAAGTTACCTATGTATGTACATAGCCGGATTAAGTTTAATTTATAATTTTAATTCTGTGGGTTCATTTATGGAAAGATTTATTAGAAAAAACGGTGTCTTGGCTATTTAAATGGAGGAGTTATACACCAAAATGTCCATATCTGAACAATCGGTTGTAGGGGAGCTATATGTTATAGTGGTCCGATCTTGACAATTTTCGGTGACCCTGTTTGGGCCCATATGGGTACAAATACTTCATAATTTCACGCCGTTAGCTGTTAAAATGGAGGAGTTATACACCAAAATGTCCATATCTGAACAATCGGTTGTAGGGGAGCTATAGGTTATAGTGGTCCTATCTTAACAATTTTCGGTAATCCCGTTTGGGCCCATATGGGTACAAATACTTCAAAATTTCAGGCAGTCAGCTGTTAAAATGGAGGAGTTATACACCAAAATGTCCATATCTGAACAATCGGTTGTAGGGGAGCTATATGTTATAGTGGTCCGATCTTGACAATTTTCGGTGACCCTGTTGGGGCCCATATGGGTACAAATACTTCAAAATTTCACGCCGTTAGCTGTTAAAATGGAGGAGTTATACATCAAAATGTCCATATCTGAACAATCGGTTGTAGGGGAGCTATAGGTTATAGTGGTCCGATCTTAACAATTTTCGGCAATCCCGTTTGGGTCCATATGGGTACAAATACTTCAAAATTTCAGGCCGTTAGCTGTTAAAATGGAGGAGTTATACACCAAAATGTGTATATCTGAATAATCGGATGTTGTGGAACTATATGTTATAGTGGTCCGATCTTGACAATTTTCGGTAACCTTGTTTGGGCCAAAATGGGCACGTCTACTTCAAAGTTTCATGTCCTTAGCTGTTTAAATGGGGAAGTTATGCACAAATTACATCAAAAAATTTCATGTATATCTGAATAATCGGTTGTTTTCTATATGTTATAGTGGTCCGATTCGGCCGGTTCCGACAAATGATCAGCTGCATATAACAACATACCTGTATTCCGAATTTCATTCAGATATCTCAAAAACTGAGGGACTAGTTTGCGTTCACACAGACGGACGGACGGACAGACGGACAGACGGACAGAAGGACAGACGGACAGACGGACATGGCTTAATCGACTCAGCTCGTGATTCTGATCATATCGGTATATATTTTGGTGGGTCCCCCACGCTTCCTTCTGGTACTTTCGACAAAAAAATTTTGGCACTAAGTTATAATACCATTTCATTCTCATGAAAGGTATAAAAATGGTGTCTTGGCTATTTAGATGGAGGAGTTATACACCAAAATGTCCATATCTGAACAATCGGTTGTATGGGAGCTATATGTTATAATGGTTCGATCTTGACAATTTTCGGTAATCCCGTTTGGGCCCATATGGGTACAAATACTTCAAAATTTCACGCCGTTAGCTGTTAAAATGGAGGAGTTATACACCTAAATGTCCATATCTAAACAATCGGTTGTATGGGAGCTATATGTTATAATAGTCCGATCTTGACAATTTTCGGTAACCCCGTTTGGCCCATATGGGTACAAATACTTCAAAATTTCTCGCCGTTAGCTGTTAAAATGGAGGAGTTATACACCAAAATGTGTTTATCTGAACAATCGGTTGTAGGGGAGCTATAGGTTATAGTGGTCCGATCTTAACAATTTTCGGTAATCCCGTATGGGCCCATATGGGTACAAATACTTCAAAATTTCAGGCCGTTAGCTGTTAAAATGGAGAAGTTATACGCCAAAATGTGTTTATCTGAACAATCGGTTATAGGGGAGCTATAGGTTATAGTGGTCCGATCTTAACAATTTTCGGTAATCCCATTTGGGCCCATATGGGTACAAATACTTCAAAATTTCACGCCGTTAGCTGTTAAAATGGAGGAGTTATATACCAAAATGTCCATATCTGAACAATCGGTTGTATGGGAGCTATATGTTATAATAGTCCGATCTTGACAATTTTTGGTAACCCCGTTTGGGCCCATATGGGTACAAATACTTCAAAATTTCAGGCCGTTAGCTGTTAAAATGGAGGAGTTATACACCAAAATGTGTATATCTGAATAATCGGATGTTGTGGAACTATATGTTATAGTGGTCCGATCTTGACAATTTTCGGTAACCTTGTTTGGGCCAAAATGGGTACGTCTACTTCAAAGTTTCATGTCCTTAGCTGTTTAAATGGGGAAGTTATGCGCAAATTACTTCCAAAAATTTCATGTATATCTGAATAATCGGTTGTTTTCTATATGTTATAGTGGTCCGATTCGGCCGGTTCCGACAAATGATCAGCTGCATATAACAAAATACCTGTATTCCGAATTTCATTCAGATATCTCAAAAACTGAGGGACTAGTTTGCGTTCACACAGACGGACGGACGGACAGACGGACATGGCTTAATCGACTCAGCTCGTGATTCTGATCATATCGGTATATATTTTGGTGGGTCCCCCACGCTTCCTTCTGGTACTTTCGACAAAAATTTTTTGGCACTAAGTTATAATACCATTTCATTCTCATGAAAGGTATAAAAATATTAGTATGCCACAAAATTAATAGAAAATCTTGTAGGAAAATGCCTTATACTAACTTCATCCATATTAAATTACAACTAATCGTATAATAAAATCATACACAAAATTCAATTCAATGCAGAGCAACAAAAATCACAATTTAATCAGCAGCACAATCGAATATGCAGCAAATGAATTGAATATGAAAGGATACTATGACGACCGACGACTGCGAGACAATAGAATCGATGGCCAAATCCTTGTATGTATGTATGTATGTATATCTACAGGGAGACTTAATCGCAGGTAGCATGAATTGATTATGAATCAACGTATGCATTTTGCGATTAAAGCCAATGAAGCTTAAAATTGCCACACGTAGCGTCTAACCGCAGCAACCCAAGTGGTAGGAGATTAAATGGCATGAGCGGTGGAGTAAGAATGGCTGAGGTTAAAGGTAAGAGCAATGACAAGGGCCATATAGGCAAAGAGCTGGTACGAAGACAATTGCAGGAATACTTGCAATAAACACTAGGTAGAAACCGCACACGCAAATTCCCAATGCTGCGGCGGCTTAAAGCTCTCAAACTCAAGAGCCCAAGAACTTTTGTGCTTAACGCCAATTGTTGTCGACAAACGCACAAACAACAACAAATAGAACTTAATAGATATACATACATATATAGAGAAGGTGGCTACTCCAACCCCACCTTTGGGCTAATCAGTGCGTAATCATAAATGCAGAAAATCGTAATGCAATGGCAATGGTGGAACATGCTGAGCTGGTGATCAGAGGGGAGCCAGAAAAGCAGGAAACTGCGTGCAAAGTCCAATTTGAGTTTAATGAAAGCTTATACTTACATACACATACATACATATGTAGATGTATATTTGACTCGCTGTTGCATGCAATTACAAATCTACACTTGCATTAATTATCCTGCAGGTGAGCGCGTGCAAGGACTAAGCTGTCACAGAGCGCGCGCCCAGTTGCGATGATAGGATTTTCGGCATACTTAAATGTGGGTGGTTGGCCAGCTGGCATATTTGTTCATATCACTGTGCAATTGTTTGAATATTTATGTGTGTATTATCCGCTGCCCTACGGCCATGCTGTGTCTGCTGGCTAGCCATTATAAACATTATTATCCTGTGACATTTTTATATTCAATAGAGAAAGTTTCAGCCAGAAACAGCCGGATAAATATACCCACGCAAATACATACATATGTATGTAAGTATGTATATGGAAGGACATGTGGACAAATGGTATTAATATATAACTCCTCTTTCCTTTCATTTATCCCCCTTTCCAATCGTTGCTAACTACCTGCGCAATTATCGTTAGATTTGCGTTGACTTGACTTGAATGTTATTATTGCAGTCTTTTGTTCTACGATTTATGCGATTTATGTTCATGCACAAAGCAACAAAAACACACAAAGTAGAAAAGTCCTTTTTGTGCACATATGTACATATGTATGTAATTGTGATTGTTTGTATCTGCCTCAGTGTACTTTAAATGCTTTCCATTGCTTTTTGTAAATGAATGCATTAGTTTGGTTTTATAAACTCTCAATGCGATTAGGTCGGCTTTAAGGCATATATATAACCAATAATCACAAATAATTTGCACTTTGACTTTTATGGCCAAAGAGAACTGTTTAAACTTCTTATAGGTCCCGGGAAACAGGGACATCGAGAGCAATTGTATGGGCTTGCAAGACAAAGTAGCGAGTTCTTCCCGACAAATTACGCATAGATATGCCTTTTGCCACATGCAAGCGAATGCTTAAAGAACACAACTACGAACAAGCAAGTAATAGACGGCAACAAAACCCATTTTGTAGGATTTCAAAACAAACATGGCCGAAATGGGATCACAAGAGATCTCGTCGACTATGCTCTGTAAAAAGGGAAGATATTTATGCATTGATGTACTCACTAGAGCGTATCGCGCAAAGAAAAGTGCGTCGTACGCCCCCCATATGATTTCTTTTTCGAAAACATTTCTGGAAAAATATTTTAAAAATTTTTTTAGACGCCGCTAGATGTCGCTAAAATTAATTTTTTCATATCTTCGGTATTTATGGTCCAATCCGTAAGCTTGACACATCAATCTCTTTGGCTTCTGCTCCACTGGGGCCACTTCCACCCAGTACTTAGTTTATACCACCTTAATGTATCATTTTTTGTCGACATGTTACACGTCGTCAAAAAACATTAAATTTTTTTGAAAAGAAGTATTTCGATAGATTCAGTAGAATCCGAAATAAAACACATTTAACATTCCGAGGAATATAAATTTGTCGCTTCCTGTGTTCTTTTAGGTTCATTTTACAAAGATTTTTTCTGAAGAGACTCCTACTGAAATTTTACGCCGAATAAGTTTTAATAACATTTTAATCATCTAGCACCCCCTAAGAAAGGGTTGTTTTGCCCCCTTTTTATGGAGACGGCCTAGTACTCACAGGACACTGCCTCATAGGAAACACGCGGAGAGCGTAGATGCGCCCTATCGTTCATAGATGCTGTAGAAGCTGTAAAGAGCATGAGGAGACATAAATTACCTTTACGGAATTTCGAAGATGACAGCTCCTTTTTTCCTACAGGCTGCATGCACAAATATTATACTTCAAAGAAATCCATTCATAATTTGATATTGGCGTTGATGAATTGAATTGTTAGATATTTGATAGATAAATAAACTAACTAATGTTCATATGTATGTATGTATGTATGACTAAAACTTTCTATAAAAGCATATGCGGCTATAAGTACTTTTTTTCTACAAACAAAATGAAACAATTTCCAAACAAACAGCGAAAGCGCCAAAGCGCTCATACCAACTCAAACAGAAGTCGCGGCCGCAGCGAATAAATACAAATACAAATGTAAAACGTTAAGCGAACACACAAATATATGTATGTATACTTTCTGTGCTGTTTACGTACCCAGAAGAAAAATCACCAAGCTCTTCACTTTATAAGATAGCAAATATCCATGCCTTTCACTGAGGCAAAACCAAAAACAAGAAATACCTATAAGAGGAATCCCAAAAACCGATAACAGAAATTCAAAGGCCTATAAATCCAATAGATAGAAACCCAAATGACTGGAAAATTCAAAAATACTGATATCGAAAAACAAAATTTCAATGGTCGAAAAATCAAAAAGACAGAGGCATATGCTAGCGAGGTGGAAAGGCCTTGAAATTTCGGCCGTTTCATACACATAGATAAATCATAATTATCGAAATCATTCAGATGTTAAAGCCGCTTGAGGAGGACTTCTGTTGTTTTTTCTTGCTGCTTCCCTTTTCTACTACTGAGTTTTTTACATACCTACATATGTATGTACATAAAAACATATCTGAATGTACCTTGCAACTAATATAAGGGACAGTGCCGAAAAACGACAGCCTAAAACCAGAGAGTTCACAACTAGCTTAGAACTGGTTACAAAGGGTTGCAGACTGAGACAGTTTATTATTGTGACTTCATGAGAAATAGATTTTTACAGCAATTACTTTAAAATTGAGCAACAACAAATGTTGCACTTTATAATAATATCGCTTTCTGCTGTGTAAAGTGCGGCCAAATAACGAACTTTTTTTGAACTAGTCCTCATGTGATTCCTTTTAGACTATCTCCGAACTATTGACTTTTGAACTATCCCCGGACTGTCAATATAGAAAATAATTTAGAATTCCTTCCAAAGTTCTGCATAGCGGGGTAATTGCCACTTCGTAGGACATCGCCGTGTTAAAAAAGACAGTTGAAAGCATTGCGTTGGGATGTCACGAGAACCAACCCTAACTCTTTTTGATCTAGTTCTGCACTAGCCGGCAACTAACTCGATTTGTTGCAGGGTAACTTTCATTGCTCGCGGTTATTATTGTTGATTGTTTGTCTCCAATTGCTGCCATCTTACATTCGCTTCGATCTGGCGCAGCATTAGTAAATCAACATTTTGCGTAAACAAAATACTGAAAATAACATTTTACAGCACTATGACAGAATCCGGGACACATGTTGACTTCATTTTGAAAGAATTTTGTGTGAGGCTAGGAAGGTGTGGATATGTGTAAAGAGTTATCATGCCAGAAGTGTTTTGTGTACATATGTTTTTTTTTTTTAATTTCTCTTTTTGGCGGTCTTTGCTTGATTCGATTTTCTTTTTTTGAAATTGTGAAAATATTTGTTCAACGCAATTAAAACTTCAATGGAATTACTTTTTACATAAACAATGTTTTAGTGTACTTTTTATGGGTTGGTTTTTTTATTTAGACTCAAAAAATGCCCACCAAGTGAAATTAGGGTTGCTCGATATATTTTTAGCCTAATAATGAAAATGCGAATATTAATCATAAAAAATGGTTTTATTGTTTTTTAAAGTATTCTCCAGCATGACTTATACACTTTTGCATGCGCTCAATCCAATTGTCGAAGCACTTTTTCCACTCCGATTGAGACAACTCCAAAACATGGTTTTTGAACGCTGAACAGCATCTTTTGGCGACGAAAATCGTTCACCACGCATTTTTTCTTGTTGAGCGGGAATAATAAGAAGTCATTGGGTGTCAAGTCATTGCTGTACGGTGGATGACCCATCAATTCGACGTTTTTTCCCGCCAAAAAGGCGTTGCTTTCAGCCGATGTGTGAGAGCTCGCATTGTCATGGTGAACAATGATTCGTCTTCTCTTGTTCGTTTTTCGAATTTCTCCGAAGACTTCAGGCAAACAAGTTGTGGTGTACCAGTTAGAATTGACCGTCCTACGTTTCTCAGGCGGAACAGTCGCCACATGACCAGATTTGCCGAAGAAACAGGCGACCATTTGCTTCGAAGTGCTTCTTCCACGAACAACTTTCGTTGGATTTGGCTCGTCTTCGAAGACCCACACGGTGGTGCAGTGAAATAACGCCCGTGGAATTAACGCCCGCGGGCGTTATTTCCCAAAAAAAAAAGGAAATAACACCCGCGGGCGTTTTTTTTTTTCTTGAAAAAGAAATAGCGCCTGCGAATAAAACGAAATTAAACCCGTGGGTATTATTTCCACTCAGAAAGGGAAAGAACGCCCGCGCGCCCTATTCGGCGATGTGGGCTTTATTTCCCTTTCGAAAGGGCAATTAAGCCCGCAGACGGGGGTTTTTTTTTTTTAAATATGGTGTATTAGTGGGAAAAGCGCCGCAGGCGAAAAATTGGAATAAAAAATCGCGCGATATTTTATTCCAATTTTTCGTTTTTTTAAATATGGTGTTTGTTTTATTGGAAAAGCGCCGCAGATATATTTATTTTAAATAATATCCATTTAACTAAGCCTCTCTCAGTAATAACCCTGAGCCTCTCTGTCTCAGTAATTACTCGTAGGTATTATTTCTATTAAGCGGCGGAGTTGACAAATATGTACATAATATTTGAATATTTAGAAGGGATTTAAAAACAATTTAAAGAATCGAAAAATTGGAATTAAAAATCGCGCGATTTTTTATTCCAATTTTTCGCCTGCGGCGCGTTTTCCAATTATAATACACCATACTCAGAAAACACGAAAAATTGGAATTAAAAATCGCGCGATTTTTTATTCCAATTTTTCGCCTGCGGCGCTTTTTCCCTAATACACCATATTTAAAAAAAACCCGTCTGCGGGCTTAATTGCCCTTCCGAAAGAGAAATAAAGCCCATGGATCAAACGAAATAACGCCTGCGGGAATTATTTCTTTTTCAAGAAAAGAAGAAACGCCCGCGGGCGTTATTTCACTGCACCCCACACGGTCGATTGTTGTTTTGTTTCGGGTTCATACGCATAGATCCATGATTCATCACCTGTGACGATCTTATAAACGCGATCGTATTTTTGCAATATTTCTTTGCACTAATCGACACGAGCCTTTTTTGAGCGACAGTCAAATTGTGCGGGATCCAACGAGAACAAACCTTTTTTACGGCCAGGTGTTTATGCAATATCGAATGTATGCTTATGGGAGAAATGTCCAAGGATGTCTCTATCTCACGGAATGTCACATGACGATCTTGCATTATGAGTTCACGCACGGCATCAATTTTCTCTGGTACAACGGCCGTTTTTGGACGACCTTCACGGAATTGGTCTTTGAGCGAGCGTCGGCTACCAATGAATTCATTTTACCAATTCTTCACAGTGCCATAGGATGGTGCTTCATCGCCATATAAAGATTTAAGATCATCAATGAACTCTTGTCGTGATAATCCACGTCGAATTTGTGAAATTTTTTTGCCAAATTAAATTTTTCAACTCACTGTAAACAACACAAATGATGGTCGTACGTCAAAACGTTCTGAGTACGATTATGCTAAAAAATATCAGACTTTCCAATGGAAATTTCAGATTTCACCTGGCAACACGTTTTCATTGTTAGGCTAAAAATATATCGAGCAGCCCTCGTAGCTTATGAATTAATCTTGGAATATGTATGTATGTATACCAGCATATCATGAAAGATCGCTCCAATTCAAAATCTCATTCAAAACCGTCCCAGTTCACAGAAAATTTCTAACATATTATTCTGAAATTAGGCATTTTTGAAGCAAATTTCGAACTGTAGTGTTTTTGAAAACTTTTCTGAACTGGAAACATTTTCCACTAAGGTGTCGATATGTATATTGTATGTAAGTAATTTGACCTCAAAATATTATGACAGAGTTTATGAGCGTAATCAATTTCATAAAAACACCCCTTAAACGCTGCCAATATCGCTCAATTTGAAGGCGTTTTCTACTTTCTTTTACCCATAGAACACCCCTAATAATGACTCATTAAGAATAATCCTCGTATATTTATAGTATTTCAACAACAACAAAAAACAAAGCGAGCAAATGCCAAGTAAAGCTCATAGATTATTAGAAATACGAAGACTCAAATACCCGTCATAAATCCTTGTCCTTCTGTGTCTCTCCTATATAAAACTAATTTGAACATGTTGCAGAAATTTGCTAAATGGACACAAAAGATTACAAACTAAAATCCTCATAATTAGCATCATAAATACGAAAAACCAAATGAAATGAATGAAAGCAGGTAGGTAAACAAAGAGAGAGAAATTATTAGGAAAACAGGGAGACATACATACATATGTATGTGATTATCCATACATATACCAAAGTACACGTCAAATGGACCATTTGAAATGATGCATTGACATCAATAGCACTCACGAGAGCTAAGCGCACTAGAAATCGAACACAAATTCGAACCCCACGCAGCTTATAGATGAAATGAATCATGTGTATGAGCAAGAAAATAATAATTGCAGCTTTTTGAAATATAAATGCCACTGAAATATCAATATCCTTTGCTGTTGTAGTTGGTATATGAAAATTATGCGCTTAGCAATGAACAAAGCAAAAAAAAAAACTATAACAGCAAATGTAAAATAATTGTAAATTCATACAGCAGGCACTTTGACATGCTCATATTTTTCAATTTCCATACATATACCTATGTATATTTTAAGGATGTGCGTTGTTTGAAAATACATACCTTTACGGGGGTGTGTTTTATGTTGAACGCCCTAAAATATGCTAATAATAGTAATAAACATGTGACGAATTTTGGGCGTTGCACTCTCGCTGCAAATAAAGTGACAGTTGGCTAGGTAATCTTTGGAAAAAATTTGGAATTATATTTAACAATACAGTAATAACAAGTAAGGAAGCCTAAGTTCGAGTGGAATCGAACATTAGATACTCAGCTGTTTGCTTTCATTGTTTGTTTGCGTCTGATAAAATCACGGTGTATTTTATATAAAGGGAGTGCTGCATAAAGTGGGCATAGCCACGCCCATTTTCTAAATTTTTATCAGTCATCCAACTAAGCATATCAATATTATTCTTTGTGCAAAAATTCATTCCTTTATGACTTCTACAAAGATGTCACGTTACAAATTCCCAAAGGGTATTCCAGAAATATCTTTGTTAAAAAGTAGGCGTGGTCATAAACCGATTTCAATAAATTTTTGCGTGTCTATTAACACAAGTTATAAAAGTGTATAAACCAAGTTTCGTCATAATATCTCAATTATTTGTCGAGTTAAAGGCTAAGAAATCTCGTATATCCCTTTGTCCAAAAGGAGGCGGTGCCACACCCATTTTCCAAAATTTGTCTATTTTATGTTTCCGGTCTTTTGTGGAACTCATGTCACAAAATTTCAATGAATTATCTTTATATTTGCAAAGATATCGCTTAAAATGTTTTTATTAGGCCACTTTATAATACACATATATAAAAGTGGGCGTGGTCGTCAACCGATTTTGGTAATTTTTCGTTCACACAATTGCCTAAGTAAATATATCATGCGTACCAAATTTCATAGATACATCTTAAACGGTTTCTGAGTTATAGCTTATAAAACTTTCAATATTTGCCCCTTAATAAGTGGGCGTGGCACCGCCAATTTTCCAAAATTTTTGTGTTTTTCGTTTTATGTCCGCAGGTGGACTGCTGCCATAAAATTTCAATGAAATATCTTTATATTTCACAGAGATATCGCTTAAAATGTTTTTATTAGGTCACTTTATAATACACATATATAAAAGTGGGCGTGGCCGTCAACCGATTTTAACAATTTTCCATCAAAATGTTTGCCAAAGTAAGTAAATCACGCATACCAAATTTCATCTATATATCTCCAATGGTTTCTGAGTTATGACATATAAAACTTTCCATATTTGACCCTTAATAAGTGGGCGTGGCACCGCCCATTTTCTAAAATTTCATCAAATTTCTTCACAGGGGCCTGAGCTAAACATGTGGGTAAAATTGCATCGCTCCAGCTATATCAGTGACTGAGATACCAAATTTCCGATTTTTTCTATATAGGAAAAGTGGGCGTGGTCATGGTCCGATTTCGCCTATTTTCAATACCAATCGTCCCAGTGTCGATGCCAACTTGCATTTCAAATTTTATCAAAATATCTCAATTTTTGCGCGAGTTAGAGTGTTTAGAGACGGACGGACGGACGGACGGACATAGCTCAATCGATTTCTCGTTTCACCCTGATCATTTTGATATATATAAGTCTATATCTATCTCGATTATTTCATTCTGTTACAATCCACCGTTATGTGATTAAAACTATAATACTCTGTGTACTAGTACAGCTGAGTATAAAAATATTAAAATATCTGAGCTCGCCTAGTGGTTCATATTATATACCCAGTAATGCCTCTTAATAGCTATGTAATTTTTACGTGCCAGTACAGATTGTTACAAACATTGATTAGACATTTTATATCTATCACGGATTTTTGAAATTAAAATCGAATTTTCGAACTATAATCGTTGATATAGAACTTTTGATGTTGATTAAGGGCTACCTATATATACATACATAAATCTCATATATCTTACATGCCACCACTGTAAGAGGATGGCATAAAAGTAATTTTCAGCTTTAACAGAAAAATCATAAAATACTAGCTGTACCCGGCCAAGCTTTGCTTTGGCCCACTTCCTATTAAAGGCATTAGAAACAAAAAACGGCACAATTTAAAATAAGTTGGAGGTATCTAGAAACCAAACATTCCTCGGGCTGCCGACCTCAGCAAAATTTAGATAATTTTAAAAGGATGGAAAAATTTTCTTATCCCTTTTTTCTTAGTATTAGTCTCCCTCTGCTTTTCCTTCTCCTTTCATTTCCGCTTCCATTTTCTTTTGCCTTTCCCATCACATTTCCGCTTCCTTTCCCTTTCTCTACCGCTCTCCCTCACCTCAGCTTTCCTGCCTTTCTCCCTTTCATTTCCCCTCTTATTGCTTCTCTGATTCACTGTCTTACTGTCTTTCTCCCCATCCTGTTCATTCCATTTTCATAATATTCTCTCTCTCCTTTTCTATTCCTTTGAATTTGCCTTTCAAATTCCTATTCTCATTACCCTTCCGCTTTTCCTTTCCCATGGGAACCAGATTTATCATAACATATCCCTGCACTCCGCTTCTCATTTGATATCATCGTGGCATCCGGGTCCACTCTTTTACCCACAATTGAGTACCAGGCCTAAGAATCGCTATGAGAAGAGCTCTATGTAGCAGCCCTGGTCATCACCTTTCATTTTATATCAGTATTGCTCAGCAGTATCCCAGTGTCATCCGGGTCCACGTTTTGACCCAAATCTGGGGACCCAGTCTGGGTTAACGTCTCTCTTAGACTTCCATTCCCTTTCCCTCTACTTTCTTTTTCCTTTCTCTTTAATCTCCGTTTTCTTTTTGTTTTTCTCTTCCTTTTCCTTTTCATTTCCCTTTCACTTTCACCTCCTTTTTTCTCCTCCTCCTATTCGTTCCCCTTTCGCTTTCCCAATCTCTCTCCCTCCCCTTCCCTCTCCCATTATATTTTCGTTTCCTACCCTTCCAGTTACCCATCCTTTTCGTTTTCATTGTCCTTTACCTAGGGAACGAGGTTGAACATTACATCGAGAAAATCTCTATATTGAAGCCATTATTCACACTTTTCGATTCCATCCGGGTCCACGTTGTGACCAATATCTGGGGACCCGGCCTATGCATCACAATTATAATAGTTCTATGTCGAAGTCCTCATCAAGACCTTTCATTTGATACCAATATCGCCCAGAAATATTCAAGGGTCATCCGGGTCCACGTTTTGACCTTTAACTGGAAACTCGACCTAGCAATCACAATGAGTACTATTCTATCTAAATTATCTCCTAAGTACCTTTCATTTGATACCAAAATTGTCCAAAAATATTCAGGGGAAAGCCGGGTCTACGTTTTGATCTTTTGACCTATATCTCGGGAACCGACTTCCGGATTTGAAAAAAAATATGCATATAAATCATTTAGGGCAAGGTACTCAGCTGGTATGTAAATTTGGTCAAAATCCCTCCGCGCGTTTGGTCGAAAGCCGGCGACAAAGAAATAGGCTTGATTTTTTATATATAGAATAGATAGCTAAGTTGGGTATCTATATATATAAAAATGATTTGGTATTTAATTGTAACGCTAAAACTTGAAGCTGATTATCTCTAAAACAGTTCAAGGTAGGGATCTGAAAATTGGTATAGAGCGAAATGATATCAAAACCATTCCCACGCATAAAAGTGGGGGTTATCGGAAAAAGGGGTGTGGCACCTCCCATACAACCTTAATTTTTAAAGCTGATTATCTCTAAAACAGTTCAAGGTAGGGAACTGAAAATTTGTATAGAGGTAGGTGATATCAAAACCCTTCTCACTCAGAAAAGTGGGGGTTGTCAGAAAAGGGGGCGTGGCACCTCCCATACAACCTTAATTTTTAAAGCTGATTATCTCTAAAACAGTTCACGGTAGGGAGCTGAAAATTGGTATAGAGCGAAATGATATCAAAACCATTCCCACGCATAAAAGTGGGGGTTATCGGAAAAAGGGGTGTGGCACCTCCCATACAAACTTAATTTTTCATGCTGAATATCTCTAAAATTGTTTACGCTAGGGGCTTGGAAATTGGTGTGGAGATAAACGATAACAATTCCATATTAACGCAAAATAATAGGAGTTATACGAAAAGGGGGCGTGGCACTTCCCAACAACACTTAATTTTTTTAGCTGAATATCTTTAAAAGGATTTAAGTCAGGGACCTGGAAATTGGTACAGAGCTATATGATATCAAAACATTTTTGCGCATAAAAGTGTAGGTTATCGGAAAAGGGGGCGTGGCACCTCCCATACAAACTTAATTTTTCAAGCTGAATATCTATAAAAGCGTTTAAGGTTGGGACCTGAAAATTGATCAGGAGATTAACGATATCAATAGCGTGCTTATGAAAAAAACAGTAGTTTTGGGAAAAGGGGGTGTGGCACCTCCCATGCGTTCTTAATTTTTAAGACTAAATATCCTTAAAAGCGTTCATCGCATGTACCTAGAAATCACTATGCAGATATACGATATCAATACCATGTTCACCAAAAAAAAAAAAAGATTAATCGAAAAATGGGGCATTACACCTCCCATACGTACTAAACTTTTGAGGCTGAATATATCTAAAAGGGTTGGAAGAGGGGCCGGAAAACCATTATGGAGGTATACTATATCAATCCTCTTACTTACTTATTGAAAATAGCCAATACTCAGTGGAAATAAATATCCCGAACATAAAACTAAAAATTTTGTGTATCGTGCAGCCTTAAACTGAATACTAAAATTATATATTTTTGAAGTTGTATACACAATGAAGTAGTGAAAAATCGTTAATTTTCTATTAAAAATAATACCGGTATAATAACAATTTTTGAAATGAAATTAATAAAAAAATCTATTTTGGGCAGAACGAAGTTTGCCGGGTCAGCTAGTCCCATATAAATTTAAGGCATTTCAAAAAGTGTTGGTGTTAATGATATTCAATACGGCCATTGCATTGGCAATAGCAATGTCAACGCCCTTAGTAAGCATTTTAGTTTTTGTTTGCAGGGTTGTCAAATGGTGGTAAAAAGAGGAATTCATTAATTTTGGTGTGGCTGATTTTGGGCTTAAAGTCTTTAAAGCGCCTTGAGGCTAGCAAATCAAACAAAAACAAAGCACAATGACAGCGCAACATGCATGTGTTCACGCCGCAAGCAAAATGACAAACAAATAAGTAAAACAACAAAACAAAGTAAAAGTTACACTCATCACCGGACAAGGTCGAGCTACATAATTCGGGCTTTCATTCAAATGTATGACGCAACTTTGTTTCTATTGTGTTGAATTTTGTTTTATTAAACGGTTTTATTGAGTTAAGGGTTGTTTTGACAGCAACAACAAAACTTAGCTGAATACTTTTTACTGCAAACACTTTGTCACCGTTTACACTGCATTTCCATTCGCATTTCATTGTTGTTGCACCAACAGCGTTTCCCTGTCGAGCCTATGCTTAATGAGCTTTAAGTTGCACCCATTTTGTGTTCACAATTCATATGTACGTATGTATGTGCATCATCATCAACCCTCTCATTGCTTCTTTCGCCACTTTTAGTGATATTTCTTTAATTGCTTTGCGTTTATTTCATTGCTTTTATTTAAATACAAAAGGTGGTGAAAAAGTTAAATACAAAAGCTAAGCTGTATATAATTTTTTGCTAATGCTTTTTGGTGTTATTTTGTCTCCTTTGTTGACTCCTGTACATAAGTTTGAGTTTAACTTTGGCCTTTGGCCCTTCCTTTTGTGTCACGTGACTTGCCAAAATGTTTCTTATGTTAATTCTTGTATAGCTGTCATATTTTGGTGTTTCATAGAATGACGCGTTCAAAGTCAAATATTTATTCGACATGTTAATAAAATAATTCTCACGAACAAATGCTAATTTATGAAGAGGTTAAGCTGCGAAATATAAAGCATTTATAAATGAAGTGCTATAGATCGATTTGAGAATGGATTGGGTTAGATCGCAATATTGCGAGTCCTTATGTGATACACGATCTATAGCAGAAAACTTGTTATACCTTTCTTTTTTCCACCAGAGGATCAATCTACTCCTCGTTTTTTTTTTTAAGTGGTAAGTGCACTAGATTTTAATTCCCCATACAGTAGGTTTAAAAAGTTGTGGGTTATTTAATAATAAACTTGAAACAAAAACTTAATTCTGTGAGGTAATTTTATCGTAAACTACTAAATATAAACATATGTACATTCATTTTATTCCACTTATTATATGTATGTAAATAATATAAATTCTAAACTTAGCAACACTTTTGCAAACCAAATGCAGTTTTATCAAAATTACACCATCGCGTATGTCTATGTATGTACACTCCAGAGAATGTATCTATTTAATGTAATTAAAATCGGCATAGCACAAGCTTTGTTATTTAAATATGCATTACCAAATGTATTTATTCAATTTCTAATTACGACAAAACTAAATGGTATATGCATGTACCCTGTAGGCAAAATCTCTAGTTCCGAACTAGGTCGCTTCTAGTGCACTTTTCGCCACTACTAGTCCGAGCTAAATCTCTTTTGTACACTGAGAGAAAAAAAATATATGGAGGGGTCAAAGAAATTGTTTACCTATTTTGAACACTACTTTCTTTGTTTTGAGTAAATTTTCCTTAAAACATGTTAAAAGGTTTATAAAATATTGTTGTTACATGCGTTACCATGGTTTCATATACTTGTTTTGAAAAAATTCATACATTAAAATAATGAAAAATTCTTTAAGCGCCATTCCATTCCCAACTTTCCTTGTTTTGAAGACTTGATTTCTTTAATTTTGAGAAATTAAATTCCCATACAAATCCCCATGGCAACGAATTTGTTTGAATGTTTTTTCCACATTTTTGAGAAAATTTACACAAAACAAAGAAAATTTTGTATTGGGACGCGTGTTCAAAATAAGGAAAATTATGTCTTTGATCGAGAGAAATTTTTTTTTTGAGTGTATGTTATCAACTGGCGAATTTAACACGGCGATGTCTTAGGCGGTGTCAATTGTCACCCTCTGCACTACATTTTCGATAGTTACGAACTAGTACTAAATTCTACAGTTCTCACTAGTTCGCTTATTGGCACAATTTCGATAGTTCTGAACTAGCTACAAGTACCTAAAAATTCTACAGTTTTACAGCTGCCGCTTAAGTGTCGAGGCGGATAATTTTTTTTCTAATTTTTTTTAACTAATATTTTTTTATTTATTTATTTAATAAAAATTTACAAAAATATTTAAAAATTAATAAAATAAAAGAAATTTAAAATAAGCCTGAGGGATCGGAAAATCATAATTAGGCGAACATTTCATTTAATTAATTGAAAATGAAAATTGTACTCTTTATACGATATGCTTCACTAACAATCTGAGAATTGTAGAAATATGCAAACTCGACGGCAAATGGATGAACGAAAAAACACATGACATTTTTGTCAATCCTAAATTGCATACAAATCAAAGTGTGTGTTATAATTGTGACTCAATTCACTTCTTCTGAACTGGTGAGAGTCTAACTACAATGGAGCTAGTTCCTTTTTGACACCTTTTCGATAGTTCGGTACTAGAAATTGTGCTCACTAGTTATTGAGTTCCCTGCAGGGTAACTAAAAACCAACAACAATAAAATTATATATCAGTTTTCGTGCACGCTTTATCCACTGCAGAGTTGTTAGTCCCGGAATAGCAGGATTTTATAGAATAGATACACTCGAATGCTGCTGTCTATATCTCCCGAAAAAAAAAATATATCTCATTAAGTTTTAAAAGTGCATACGCCTCCCCTTGTCTTTCTGATACTACCGCGGAAGCATACATTGTCGAAGTTTCTAATATTAAAACATAAATAAGAGGAATTTTTATTTTGAACCTTTCTCAACCAAAAAAGTCTCTACATTTACACTTTATTCTTTGAAAATAGGCCATGATGTTATGAAATGAAAAATTCCAAAAAATTCTGTGGTAATTATATCGGGATCGGTTGTGCTCCGAAAATAGATAATCTAAACTAAACTCTACTAATACGCGTATCCTAAATAGAGCCTAATTACCTAATTTATGATAATGTAAATGTTTTGATTTAAATTTCCAATGAAATATGTACTTGACACTCGCCTACACGATAAATTACTCAGCACAAATTCACATTATTCCTTGCAGCAGTCGCCAATATGCATTCATAGGCAAAGAACAAAACCATACCCAGCAATATTTATCAGCTGGAAAACAGCACATATTTCCTACTAAATATTCAGTAGAGATGTAGTTCCAAAATCTGAACTTTCGCTTTCGTTTTTATATAGAGGTGGCGTCGAAAATCAACTACCTAAAAACTGCCGGACGAGAAGGGAGAGTTTCCATATGAAAAAAGGGCTGACTACGCAGGGAGAACTTCCATAGCATATATTTCAATACACCTCATGTCTTCACTGCGTGTTCAGTTATTTTTTCAGGCATGATTTTTGAACTCAGTTTCAGTGTATTTTTCATACTGAATATTCTACTGAATATGCACCTCTTTACCTCAAATACAGCTGGGTACTTACAGATGAACATATGCATGTATGTACATATACATATGTATGTACCATCCCAGATTCCTCTGCGCCTCCATTCATTGTGCTACGTCGCAATTTAGGTGAAAGGCCGTTGTGTGGAATGAGGTTTATGGCAATCGCAAGTCCACATAAATGTCACAAACGAAATCATGGGCTGCGGTTTTCGTGGTAATTCTACTGAATTTTGTTTTAGTTTTTTGTTATGATTATTGTTGTTTCTGTTGTCCTGAATTTTTCAACAATATACCCACTTGTCCAAAATCCCTTTCAAACTTAGCCATGAGTCAAGTTTTCTCAAGTGGGCCACCTAAAATCGATTTTTTGATATTGTATGGTTTATGGATCAATTTTGAGAGCTAACAAACATTGTAATATGATCGCAAAAGCGTTTTTGCTAGTTTTGATTTTTCAGCGAGTTATTCGCGGTCAAAGTTTTCTTAACGGTTTTTAATTTTTTGGAATAACTCGGTAACCAATGCTTGGATTCTATTGATTTTTTTCGGCATTAGTTAGGAAACTTATTTAGCAACAAGATGTAGTGGCCAGTTTTTGAAATTTTAAAAATGGCATAACTCAAAAGTTCATTTTTTGAAAATAATCGCGCTTTTTCGCCGTTTTTTTTCCACGTTCTCATATGTTTAGGAAAAAACACCAATCAGCAGTCTATACGCTTAATATCAGGCTTAATTTTGCAGAAAAGAAATTTTGGTAACTCCGTACCAAAAAAAAGTTACAACGTTTTTAGTGAAGGCCGGTTGGGGGTTAAAATCAATTTTTTTATATTTTTATTTTTTTCTACTTATCAGCTCAAAAGCACGTTAGGGGGAAATATAGAGCGTCCCACGACTAAAATAATGACGTATCAATTTAAAAAATCGGATGTAAAATAAAAAAGTTAGAATGAAAAAACCATATGCGCGAAATTTGGCGAGATAAAACAAAAGAAAAATTCGTCCTTTAATCTCCTCAACCATAAGCTTCAAATTTAGGGGCTGACTTTTGCAAATTTTTTCGATTTAACATGGTTGGGTCACCTAACCGAGTTTTTCGTCCATAAAATGTCACTTATTCTCACCTGAAAACAATTTTATTTTTGTGTTTTTTTGGGCATCATTGCATACAAGAATATTTTGCGCTAAAGTTACAAGCGATAACCACAAGTTATACTCTGTTCGAAAGACAATCAAGACAATCCAAAGACATACAACTAGCGGTGGTATAGCAAAAACTTGGTGAACTAAAGCTCGTCAAATAAACAAATTTTTAATTTCTTGCGATCGAAAGCAAAAACTTTGGTTTTAAAATTAGATTTTTTATAAGAATTTGTAAAAATCAGGAAAGCTTTATTTTTCCAAAAATTAGCCTGTTAAATTGCAAACATTTTAACCCTAATATTACTAGGATCTGTTGAATACTTTATTTTTGATAATTTTTTTTAGGTGAAACAAAAGGATATTTTGTGAACGAAAAATTCGGTTAAATGACCCGACCACATTAAAACGAAAAAAAATTGTAAAAGTCCGCCCTTAAATTTGAAGCTTGTGGTTGATAGGGTTTCGGGACAATTTTTGTTTTTTTTATCACGCGAAATACCGCGGAAATAGTTTTTTTATTGTAATTCTATTATCTTACATCCGATTTTTAAAATTGATATGTCATTATTTTAGTCTTGTGATGCTCTATATTTCCCCCTAACGTGCTTTTGAGCTGTAAGGTATAAAAAAAATAAAAATATAAAAAAATTGATTTTAACCGCCAACCGGCCTTCACTAAAAACGTTGTAACTTTTTTTTGGTACGGAGTTACCAAAATTTCTTTTCCGCAAAATGAAGCCTGATATTAAGCGTATAGACTGCTGATTGGTGTTTTTTCCTAAACATATGAGAACGTGGAAAAAAACGGGGAAAAAGCGCGATTATTTTCAAAAAATGAACTTTTGAGTTATGCCATTTTTAAAATTTCAAAAACTGGCCACTACATCTTGTTGCTAAATAAGTTTCCTAACTAATGCCGAAAAAATCAATAGAATCCAAGCATTGGTTACCGAGTTACTCAAAAAAATTAAAAACCGTTAAGAAAACTTTGACCGCGAATAACTCGCTGAAAAATCAAAACTAGCAAAAACGCTTTTGCGATCATATTACAATGTTTGTTAGCTTTCAAAATTGATCCATAAACCATACAATATCGAAAAATCGATTTTAGGTGGCCCACTTGAGAAAATTTGACTCCATGCAACATTTTCCATAAGATGAGGAATTGAAATTTTCTGCTTGGTCTCCGATCTGTTCACACGTCTCTTCGTGTGCCTCTTTTCACTCTGTCCCTCTTAACTGACCGTATACTGATGAACTCCTCCGCCTTTTTTCGTTCCATAACCCGCTTATCTTCCGAAATTTGTTCATTGACTTACGCTTTGTTTTGTCCATTTTCGTCTCTTTCATTCGTTCATCTGCTCATCCGTTCCTTTGACCCGTTCTTCTCATCCGTTCCTTTCATCCGTTCATCTTCTCATCTGTTTCTTTCAGCCGTTCATCCTCATCCATTCATACATTTATTCATCCGTCTGCCAGTCGTGGTTCTTCCATATTTTCCTACATCCCTCTTTCCGTCTAGTCCTACCTAGCCTTGCAATAGTTCCTTAAAAGTCCAGTAGTCCAAAATGGCAGCGGGGTACCGCTAAAACTTATATCTGGGTTATATAATATTCGGTAATTACTAGGGCAACAGAAAATATGCCCTAAAAATTCGTTTTTAGCGCTAACAATATGTCCTTAAAAATATGGTTTAAGCGCTAAAAATATGCTCTTAAAACTTGGTTTAAGCACTGAAAATATGCCTTTAAAATTTTTTTTATATACTTAATAAAAAGATATACGGCATGGTAGGTTGTGTGCTCCCCTTTCATGCAAGAGGTTCCAGGTTCAAACCCTGGCCCGGACAAATATCAAAAATTAGTTTTAAATAAAATTAGAACACTTTTTGTAATAAAAAAATATTTTTATTAAAGGTGTTTGTTTTTATAGGTACAAAAGCGAAATAAAAAATTCACATTTTATTAAATTATAATACTTTTTGTAACAAAAAATTATTTTTATTAAAGGTGCATTTTATAGGTACAAAAGACGAAATAAAAAAATTCACATTTGCGAAACACATCTTCGTTACCAAAAGAAAACAAGTATTTTTACATACGAAAATCTATATATATTAGGGCGGGTCAATTTGTACTGACGGAAAAAAACCTACTTTGTTTCGGCCACAGCTGCATTCTCTGGTCAATTCTGAACAAAAAAGTCTAAAGGAGCATAGTTCTAAAATGAAGTTTGACCCTCCGCAATTTTGATTTTAGATAGTCATCCCTAAATTTTTTTTTTACATTTGTTAAAAAAAATGTAGTTGAAGATACTCAAATTAAATTTTGAGACTTATTTGAGTTGAACCCATCCGTCGGCCGACACATTATCACAAAATTTAATCAATTTGGGTAAAGTTTACAAACGGCGAAATTTTGCGATAAATTTTCAAATAGAAAACTATGTCGATTGTCGCGGTAAGGCTTTAAACGTAGAAAAAGATCTTTCCACGTCAACTGAAGGTATCGGGGCGTATTTAAAAGCAAGAATTTCAGACATTGTGCAGCGTGTAGTGCTACACGTTCAATATGAATATTGCGATATTTTTCTCGCTCTGAAGTTCAAAATATTTTACTTCCGTCCTTTCGGCACTTTCACTTCCAATTCGTTTATTGCCAATATTGCGATCCGGATCACGGATTTCAAAATTTCTAAATATGCACGCATTTTGATGGATTGCAAAATTTTCATGCTACACAGTCAATCCGTATTGTCAATATTGCGATCCGGATCGCGGATTTCAAAATTTCTAAACATTTTGCGATCCAGAATCGCGAGCCATCAATACTCGATGCTACACTATCAATATGAATCGCGATCCACGGATTTCATCAATATTGACCGTCTGAAGTATGTCTATGTATGTAGATACACAGCTGATTCGTGTAGCACATTTGAATGAAGCATTGCGAAAATTATTAAATTCGCCTTGAACTTGTCAGACAAAGAGGACTGGCAAATAGTATGCGCATATACAAAACAAAGTTGCCAGAGTACAAAATTTAAATAAAAACAATTTTACGAGCGAAATGGAAAAATACGACGAAATACTATGCTAAAATATGAATTTATAGCCAAATATGCCAAAAATATGCAAATAAGTCAAGATATGCAAAAATAAGCCTTTTGACCTAAATATGCGAAAATATGCCCTAACAAGTTTGCTTATTCTCTTCGTCTTGAACTAAAACGCCGATATATATTTATCATATGTAAATAGGACTGCAACAGAAAAATATGCATTTGCATATCTTCTGTTGCCCTAGTAATTACTATCGTTATTGTGGTTATTACAACCACAAAACCGTTATTATAGAGCATTGTGCAGCAGACTGTGACCAAAATAGGCTGCTGAATCAACGAGAGGCTCTACTAAACGAACTCACATACCTCCAACATTTTTGTTGTAAAAGCATGTCTGTGCATACAAATGCAACTCTTTATAGCCCCACATACTTGAAATCAAATATCGAACATACACATAATAGGGGTATTCGCTATCCATAGCATAACCCTAGCACGTAGCACGGATTGCACGGATTGCAAAGTTTTACAACGCACAACAACAAAATACAGGCGCACAGAAATATGCTAGACCTCAAAAATATGCTACACAAAAACCTATGTATATTTATTTGCTATGAAGTGTAGGAAATTAATTGCGACCCTGCGTCAGCTGAAATTTGCCAATTGCTAATTTCAATTTCAATTTGAGCATTCGAATTTTGCTTAAAATGTTATTTTTTATCTGTATTTATTAAATTTACTAAAATAAAATGATTTATTTATTAAAAAGTGAGTAATGAACGCGTCCCTTTGGCTAAAAAGAAAAGCTGCTTCTTAAAATTTCCTACGACTGTGCAATGGGGTGCTCTCGGTGTGTAGCATATTTTGGTCTAAGATATATGCAATCCGTGCTATCTTGCTATCTTGCTAGGGATAGCGAATACCCCTAATGTTTTTACACGGTAATGAAATTATGGTTTAGAAATTAAATATCCTTGTTAAATAAAGCAAATGGCTGCCCATTTTTGGTTGTATGCACGTACATACTTATACATAAGTGTGATTTATAAATGCATTTTGTGTTTGCTTTACAAATGAATAATTGTACTTTGTTTTGTAATGTTTAATAAGCATATGTAGTATGTAGTTTAATTATTTTAATGTAGCTGACTATGGAACAACATCGGAGGTAGAGAGAAGTTCTGGGCGAGTTGCCTCCAAATGAAAGCAAATTGCAGTGCTTTATTTCCATAGCCTTTTCTCCGCCCTTTCTGTGTGTCTCCCTCAAAGAACCACCCTCCTTTATCACATCTCCCTTTACCTTCTGTTGTGCACAGCTGCTGCTCTTCATTCATTCACTCTCTCATTCATTCGAGTTGCCTGTGGTGGTCGCCTGCGGTTCTGTGATTTGACAACGTTGAGTAAATTAGACGATGGTCAGTGCACAAAGCTCTGGAATTCAAAACAAACTTACAGAAATATAACTACAAACAAATATAAACAAAGCTTTAAACGACAAATATGTTTTTAAATAACAAATATCTACATACATATGTATGTTTATATAACATATGCACCTAGTAGTACAAATATACGTTAATACATATGTATATGATACCTGTGAATGAATGCAGTCAGTCAGACAAAATTAAATTTGTTAAATGCTGCATGAAATTTTTTATGTCTGCCATTTTGCATAACAAAAAAAAAGGGTTTCAAATATTAAGCTCATCATATATTTTCGAGATAAAACTTTAGGTATCTATTTATTATTTCGTGGCTCATTAAATTTTTTGCGCAGAGTTTTAAATTTTGTTAAGCAAGACGAGCAAAGCTCCAGTGGTCTTCTGCTGTGTCGTCTGATCCATACAGTTTTCACTGTCATATTTTTCTCATCGATGAAGTTTTAGAAAAACAAAATAATAAAGAAACTGGTAATGGCCAGCAGTTAAATGGCGCTGTTGCAGTGTTGCAGACAAATCATAAAAACTAGAGTGCTGCCCACTGTCGAAACTCGAGTGTTTTTATACTCAGCTGTACTAGTACACAGAGTATTATAGTTTTAATCACATAACGGTGGATTGTAACAGAATGAAATAACCGAGATAGATATAGACTTATATATATCAAAATGATCAGGGTGAAAAGAGAAATCGATTGAGCCATGTCCGTCCGTCCGTCCGTCCGTCCGTCTGTAAACACTCTAACTCGCGCAAAAATTGAGATATTTTGATGAAATTTGGAATGCAAGTTGGTATCGAGACTGGGACGGTTGGTATTGAAAATGGGCGAAATCGGACCATGACCACGCCCACTTTTCCTATATAGAAAAAATCGGAAATTTGGTATCTCAGTCCCTAATATAGCTGGAGCGATAAAATTTTACCCACATGTTGAGCTCAGGCCCCTATGAAGAAATTTTATGAAATTTTGGAAAATGGGCGGTGCCACGCCCACTTATTAAGGGTCAAACATTGAAAGTTTTATGAGTCATAACTCAGAAACCGTTGAAGATATGTCGATGAAATTTGGTACGCGTGATTTACTTACTTAGGCAAATGTTTTGACGGAAAATTGTCAAAATCGGTTGACGGCCACGCCCACTTTTATATATGTGTATTATAAAGTGACCTAATAAAAACATTTTAAGCGATATCTCTGTCAAATATAAAGATCTATCACTGAAATTTTGTGGCATGATTCCAACTATGAACATAAAACGAAAACCACAAAAATTTTGGAAAATGGGCGGAGCCACGCCCACTTATTAAGGGGCAAACATTGAAAGTTTTATGAGTCATAACTCAGAAACCGTTGAAGATATATCGATGAAATTTGGTACGCATGATATATTTACTTAGGCAAATGTGTGGACGAAAAATTACCAAAATCGGTTGACGACCACGCCCACTTTTATATATGTGTATTATAAAGTGGCCTAATAAAAACATTGTAAGCGATATCTTTGTCAAATATAAAGATAATTCATTGAAATTTTGTGACATGAGTTCCACAATAGACCGGAAACATAAAATAGACAAATTTTGGAAAATGGGCGTGGCACCGCCTCCTTTTGGACAAAGGGATATACGAGATTTATTAGCCTTTAACTCGACAAATAATTGAGATATTATGACGAAACTTGGTTTATACACTTTTATAACTTGTGTTAATAAACACGCAAAAATTAATTGAAATCGGTTTATGACCACGCCTACTTTTTAACAGATATTTCTGGAATACCCTTTGGGAGTTTGTAACGTGACATCTTTGTAACTAGAAGTCATAAAGGAATTAATTTTTGCACAAAGAATAATATTGATATGCTTAGTTGGATGACTGATAAAAATTTAGAAAATGGGCGTGGCTACGCCCACTTTATGCAGCACTCGCTTTATATAAAGTACACCGTGTTTCCATCAAACGCAAACAAACAATGAAAGCATACAGCTGAGTATCTAATGTTCGATTCCACTCGAACTTAGGCTTCCTTACTTGTTCTAGATGTTTTCTTATGACTAAGGTGCAACTATAGTTTTTGTATAATTGTGTGTTGTTATTGTCACTGTTATTATTTTGTTGTTGTTCCTGTAGATGCTGCTCCTTTTGTCTACTTTCACTGCTACTATTTTGTTGTCGTTGTTGTTGGTGTTCTTGTCGTTACTCGGTTTCACAATTCTCCTACCTACTTCATTCTTTCTATTTCTGATCTTTTATTTCCTCAATTTCTCTCCTACTTATGTATTCTTACTTATCCTTCTTATTACTTGACTTTGTGTTTTTGTTGGAGTGATTTTGCTACTTTTTTATATTTCTACTTCTTTGAAACTACACAACCCTTCCAGCCAAGCATGTTCACAATCGCATGGTAAGTTTGGTGAGCACACACAAACTCACCTATGCACGGGCATTGCCACAGCTCTATAGTGTCCAAAAGCATGCAACAATAACCACACGGGAATTTTCCAACGACGATTGTAGGCGCATTTTCCAACCAAATTTAATAGAACTTGGCGCAGTTCTATTTGCGAGCAATAACTTTCTAATGGTGTTCTTAGTTTGAAAATCGGTTCAGTGGTTTCGACGGAGAAGATGGAACCAAATTTATGTTAGCGTATTAATAATATAGAAGATACACAGGTGACAAGTGCTCAATGCAAAGCAGCAGTAGCTACAGTAACTAAAGTTGGAAAAATTGATATCAGAAAATCATATAATGAGTATAAGGGTACAACATTAGAGTCCCCTAAATGCGCACAACAAAACTTAATAAAACTGAACTGCGCTTGTTTTTATCAACGGACGCTATTAAATTGATTGAAAGACCAAGCGCTAGTAGGCTCTTGGTCCGTCTGGCGCTCCAGTTGGGTCAAACTAGCGTAGTATGGTTGCAAGTACTCAGACAATGCCAACTTTTCTCCGCTTCTTTCAAGTAGAACTCCTTCAGTATGAGCTTGCTGATAGCGAAGGGCATAGCTAAATCCTTCCACGGGAGTGAAAGTCGAGCGGATGTGACCCCTCTAGTAAATTAGTCTGCCATCTCGTTTCCCGGTATGTTACAGCATCCAGGCAACCATGCAAGTTGAATGTTAAACTGCTCAGCCATCTCCATTAGAGATTTGTGGAAATTTTCCATGGTTCTGGATCCAATAGCGCTTAGTGCTTACAGTGAAGCCTGACTGTCTGAGAAGATGTAAACATCTTGACATTCGCTGTTTCCTGCTTTCAAGGACTCAAGCGTCTCCTTTATCGCCGCTACCTCCGCCTGGAAGACACTGCAGTGATCAGGTAAGCGAAATGAGGCTTTTAGCCCCTCGTCAGCTGAATAGACTCCTCCTCCCACCCTAGCATTAAGCTTAGATCGTCGGTGTAGAGGTGGATAATATTGTTCGTCTATTCCTTTTGAAAAAGTCTAAGGGTAAGTGTATGAAGGTAAGTGCTCAATGAAAACTATGACAACGGTGTCACCGTGTTAGGGATTGTTACAGACTACCTACAAACGGAAGAAGTAGGTTAGGTTAGAGTGGCTGCCATAGGGGCACACTTAGGCCAGTGCATAGGCCCATTGTGATACCACAAGAAGAAAACAGATTACTCCTCCTTTTTAAACCAGTTTGATAACCTAATGAAATTCACCAGGTCCTTTATGTCGACAACCGCGACTTTAGATAGGCTCTCCAGGAAAGGTGTCCCAAGAAAGCGTCGTCTGGCGCTGTTAAGAGCAGGGCAATGGCAAATGAGGTGTTCGATTGTCTCCTCTTCCTCATCATCTTTGCAGCTTCTGCAGCATCTACGGTAGGGTGCACCCAGTCTCTATGCGTGTTTCCCGATGAGGCAGTGTCCTGTGAGCACCCCTACAAGGTTCGAGATTTCCTCTCTCCTTAGAGTACATATTTGACGAGATCGCTTGTGGTCGCAATTCGGCCAGGTTTGTCTTGATGTTCGACATACTGGGTTCTGTTGCCATCTATCGCTTGCTAGTTTATAGATATGCTGTTTAAGCAGTAGCTTGCATGTGGCAAACGGCATACCTATGCGTTCTTTGTCAGGAAGAACCTGCTCGGTAGTGCCTTGCCTTGCAAGCTCATCTTCCCTACAATTTCCCTCGATATCCCTATGTCCCGGGACCCACACGAGGTGCAAACGGGTCTGTTTGGCCATCTCCTGAAGAGATCGGCGACAGTCCAGTGTTAGTTCAGAATTGAACGAGTTGGAGCCAAGAGACTTAATTGCTGATTGGCTGTCGCTGAAGATGAATAGATCCCTGTGGATAGGTTCATATCCTATACGGTTGACAGCCTCCATTATAGCTGACACTTCAGCCTGGTAAACGCTGCAGTCGTCGGGTAGTCTAAAAGCTAGCTGTAGATTCAAGTCATGTGAAAAGACTCCACCTCCAACTTTGTTGTCCAGTTTCGAGCCATCGGTGTAGATGGAAACGCTACCTGGGGTTGGATAGCACCGATTTGGCTCTTCCCACTCATCCCTTTTTGGAATCCTTGTTTCGTTGTTGCTGTCTGCAACTATTGTAGTAGTACAGCGGTCCGTACTACCGGGTAGAAAACCTAATTTGCTTAGAATGCTAGAGTGTCCTGTGGATTTTGTATGCCATCCGGATGACTCTCTTAAACGTAGAGCTGACGTAGCCGCTACTTGAAAACCTGCTAAATCTAATGGCAAGATATCTAGAATGGCCTGCAGAGCTTCACTAGGCGTCGTCCTGAGTGCTTCACTTATGCTGATCATGCTAGATCTGTGGACTCTGCTCAGAACGTTAAGGTTTGACGCCTTGCTCAAAGCGGGCCACCATACTACGACCCCATATAGCAGGATTGGTCGAATGATCGCAGTGTAAATCCACCTGCAAATTCTGGGACTAAGTCCCCACTTTTTGCCTATCGCTCTTTTGCATGTGTATAAAGCAATATATGCTTTGTTTTGACGCTGAATGATGTTATCCTTCCAGTTCAGCTTTTTGTCCAGAACTACCCCTAGGAACTTAGCCTTGTCGGCCAGGGTCAGGCGAACGCCATTTAGTTCTGGTAGATTTAACGGTGGTATTTTATACCGCCTAGTATAGAGGACAAGTTCTACCTTATTTGAATTGACACTGAGCCCACAACGAGAGGACCACGCTGAGATCTCTCGCAGTGCTACCTGCATCAGATCACATAAGGTCTGTGGGAACTTCCCTCTGTATGCTAAAGCAAGGTCGTCCGCATATGCCACGACTCTCCCACCGCCCCAAACTGCGTCTCTTTTTAAAAGTGAGTTGACAGTGAGGTTCCATAGCAGCGGGGAGAGGACACCACCCTGGGGTGTACCTCTGAAGACGTAGCGTGTAGATTTGACCTCGCCCATTGATGAGAGTACAATCCTTCCCCTCAAAAGTTGATCAATCAACCCAATCAGAGATACGTCAACGCCTAAGTGACTTAAAGCGTTGCTTATGGCCTCTGGGGTGACATTGTTAAATGCGCCTTCGATGTCTAGATTCAATGGTAGAAACCAGACTATGTAATGCCGTTTCGGTTGATTTCCCTTTAAGATATGCATGTTGATATCCAGAGAGAAGTTTACTGTCAATTGTAATAGAGAGGAAATTACTTATTATCCTCTCCAGCGTCTTGATCAAGAAGGAGGAAAGACTTATTGGCCTATAATCCTTCGGCTCATAGTGCGAGGCTTTCCCAGCCTTAGGAATAAATATAACCGAGACGCGTCTCCACGTATTCGGGATATGATTGAATGCAAGACAAGCAACGAATATGCGTTGAAGCCAGCTTGCTGATGTCTCCAGGGTATACAGGAGTTGTGCAGGAATGATCCCGTCTGGTCCCGCAGCTTTATAGGGTTTGAAGCTTTTGATTGCCCACCTAACCCGTTCCTCAGTCACAGGTATATTAACAGCGATACCCGTTGATGGTATCGCCAGTCCATTTCGCGAGCTACCAGGAAAGTGTGTGTCCAGTAGCAGCTCTAGAGTTTCCCTTTCTGAATTGGTCCAGGATCCATCAGGCTTCCGAAGGTAGCCCAATGACGTTTGTGTTCTTGAGAGCACGCATCTAAGTCTTGCCGTCTCATCGACGCTTTCGACTCCGGTACAGAAGTTCCTCAAAGAGGTTCTCTTCGATTGTCTCAGGGCTTTTTTATAAGCCCTTAGATTTTCTTTATATTGCAGCCACTCGGGCTCATTGTCGAGTCGTTTGGCTCTATTGAATTGCTTCCTGCAAGATTTTCGAAGTGAGTCCAGTTCGCAGGACCACCAATGAGGTTTCCGCTTGCCACGCGGTCTTGGTTCCGGACAAGCTAAGTTAAAAGCGTTTGAGAGTGCATTAGTGAAGGTGCCGACCAGATCCTCCAATTCCCCTGTCGATGAGGGATTACAGGGTGGAAGATCCGGTAGCCCCTTAACAAATAGTTCATTGTGAAGATCCCAGTTCGTGTTACGTGGGTTCCTTTTTAAAACTGATTGTTGAATGGAGAAATCTAAGATTATTTCTATATATCGGTGGTCAGAGAAAGAGTGTTCATCAAGAACGCGCCAGCCTTTGACACCCTCATAAGTTTTTTCACTACATAAAGTGAGGTCTAGTACCTCTCTTCGATTTTTAGTAATAAATGTTGGTTCATTACCTATGTTACACACTACCATGTTAGTTGTCAAAAGGTAATCAAAAAGTGACTCACCCCTTTCATTTGTGTCAGAGCTGCCCCATTGTACATGATGCGAATTTGAGTCCGCTCCGATGAGTAGATGGCCGGGGCAATATTTGGCCACCAGGTCCATCATCAAGCCTTGTGGTGGAGGTGTGCGTGAATCATAGGGCATATACACCGATGCCAGAGTTACCGGTGTGCCCTTGATCGTTGTGCTGGCCGCAGTAATGTCGCCGTCGCTAAAGTTAGGCAAGAGAAACATTGTTAGCTCGTACTTAACCAATATACAGGTTTTTATATTACCTTCAACACAAGCTCGGATGAGCCTGTATCCAGTGGCCCCCAGTCCGCAAATCCTCAAGTTATTCACCCAAGGTTCTTGGATGAGGACCACATCAACGTCGCCTTGAGAAAGGCGACTGATGAGAGCGGCTGATGCCGTTTTAGATCGGTGGAGGTTTATCCACAGCCCCCACCCCCTCAACCACCGTGACGTCGGCAGCCTCTTCGTCGCTGTCCAGCAGGACATCCTCCATTGTCAAATCATGCAGAGCATCTGCACAATTTGACGTGGCGGACTTCATGCTGTCCACGTCGGAGAGATCCGCCTCCGCTTCGGGCACCACGAGGTCCGAGTCCACCGAGGTTTCCGGAGCGGCGGCGCGCAGAGCGTCGCCACGGTACACGTGAATTATGACATCCCCGACGCCATAATTCACCCTACCCTGGCACTGTTTAAGTGGCTCGAGAGCCTCCTTATTCAGCGCCAGGACCACCTCCCTTCTCAGGCCCACTGTGTCTTCGACTCGAATGACGCTCCAATTCTGCATAGGGAGGGATGGGTTCATAACCTGCAGCATTCTGAGGATCCTCTCAGGAGCTGCTGGGGTTACAGGAACCCATACCCTGGCCCTAGGCCGGACCGGAACGTCCTTCCAGTCGACGACCTCTAGTCGCGCACCGGGGTACACCTCGCCGATCCTCGCGACCGCAGCCTTATACAGACTAACGGTCCTTGCGTCATCGCAAGCGAGCACCTTGATTTGGCCTTGGTACCATCCCGCGTCTCTACCACGTGGGGGTGGTCCTGGAGATTCCAGCACGACGTCAAGAATGGCGTCGGTGATGGCGGCCAGGACCCACAACCACTTGTCCTTCGGGATGGCCCCACGGTCATTTCCGCGGTCCAGGACCCCAACGAGGATCCTGTCCCTAGCAACCTCGGCGAAGGTTGGCTTGGGCACACCGGCGTGCTGCTGTAGCCGCTTCGGATGGGGCTTTATCTCCTGATCCGATCTTTGGCGCTTGAAGGGAGTGCCACTTTCCACAGTTTTCCCCACGGCGTTTTGGAAGGATGGCAGCAGAGCTCTCGCCCTAACTACCGCCTCCCTCACGTCCTGGGGCAACGTTTCGAGTGCCACCCCCCGTATAGTTTGAGGACCTTTGCGGCCCTCCGTTTATCCCCATATTGGGGTTTATTGTCCAGGGGGAGGCGGCTCGTAGTTTCCCTCGCTGCCGCTCCCCCGGTAGAATTATTTCCATCGGCTACCTTCCCCTTCGAGTCAGCATGGCCAGGTCGTGAAACCACTGCCGCTGACGTCGAGGGAAAAGTTGCCTTACCGGCGCTTGATTGACCCCTGGCCTCAGCAAGAGCTGTACGGCTCGCCGTTTCCAGCGTTGCCGTGGCAGCAGCCTTGCTGGTGCTGGGACCCATCAAGCCATCCTTCTCCCTAATGATGAAGGCTACCTTCTCCTTTGGCGTACTATGGCCAGGTTGCGAAACCACTGCCACCGCCTCTGGGAGAAAGGTCGCCGTACCAACACTCGATGGACCGCCCGCATCAGTGAGGTCTGGGCGGCTCGCCGTTTCCAGCACTGCCGTTCCAGCGTTCCCACTGGAGTTGGGATCCATCGGGCGTCGATCGTCCCTACTTTCGGCTACCTTCTCCTTTGGCTCGGTGTGGCCAGGTCGTAAAACCATTGCCACCGCCTCGGCAAGAAGGTTCGCCGTTCCAGCACCTGGGAGGTGTCCAGCATCAGCAGGAGCTGGATGGTTCGCCGTTTCCAGCGCTACCATACCGGCGGTCCTACTGGTGCTGGGGCCCCCATGCTAAAAAGGGCCCCAACTCGAAGCCGCTATCCTTCCCCGTTTCGTGCAGTCACTAAGGATCCCAGGTTATGTATGAAATCAGGGACAGCCTGGGGAGGTTGGAACCCCCGCCGTCATGTGGGGGGCCCAGAGCCATCCGTGCAAAGACAGGAGTAATCTCAACTGCACCTGCACCGCCAACTTAACGGCGACGGTTGGGAACGTACTCCGAGACTTGCCAAGTTTTAACGGGGCGGAAGACGGTTGCGACATTAGCCTGACAGCCATTTTTGTGGGGTGTCACCCCCACATACTCAGGTGTCAGATTGTCACGCCCGCCAGCCCGAAGCAAACTAATCCGAATAGAAGAGCCAGAGAAAGTCCGTAGACAAAGCAAGGTCAAAATGGAGGTGTGGTCCTCACCTACTTTATCTGTTCCCCTTCCTAGATGGTTGGGGTTAACAGTGCCACCAAACGTGAAGGAAAAGTAGGAGATTGAGAGTGAGAGGTGAGAGGTTTCATTTCCAAGGATCGGCCATCGAGTTAACACATCACTAACCTTTTTGGCACCAACTGAAGAAGTAAGAGAGTTACCAATACCAAAAATCTGTTGTCAAACTCAGATACTTTTTTTAAGTTTTTACATGGTTTGGAATCAAAAAGAAAATCTTCAATTGATGACGACTTCCATAGCAAAATGTTTTACTGCTTCCCAAAGTAATAACCACCTTATAAATTGCCAATGCCACTGTGGTGTTTTTATCACTTTGTTTATGCGTGTTAACTACTTCAAATTCGATTTCGTTCAGGACGAATACACAAACAAAGCAATATCTGTGTTTTTTGTACTTGAAAGCTCACACTCAAAGAGGAATTGAAAGCAACAGACAGGTAAAAATCGCAAAGAGCTGATGAAAGGTTGAGTTGGGGAGTCGCTGAGACACTGAAACAACTGCGAATTCCAATGAAGCATTGAATGTCTCACCTGTGTGCGAGAGTCTAACAAAAAAAACAGGAAAAGAAAAAGGCACCCGAAAGGGCGAAGAAGTGCAAAAATAACTCACACACAGCAAAGGAAATCAAATCAAATATATGCGGTTCGTTTAACAGGCTTTTGATTGGTTGGGTATGAGGTGAATTCACTTGTCTCATACCTACTTCTTTATGGCGCTTGTCAAAACAATAATAAACGGCACTCTGATAGATGATGTACCTGGTAATGGTGGCGGTGAATACATCATTTTTCAATCATCAGAGACAAAACCAACAGACAATCGAACGATTGCTGCAGCTGCGACTGTCGCAGTGCGACAGGAAAACATTTCTCTGTTCCCTTGCCATTCTGCAATGCTAAATCATTTATTTTCCTATGTATGTCTGAGCTGTCGATTGTAGTAGTAGAATGGGAGTAGCTTCTTTGTTTTGCTTTCCAACATGTGGTTATTTAGTTTTTTTGTGCCTTTTTCTTGTTATTCTAAGCTTTAATGTATTCTTTGTGTGATGTGTGGTGTATGTCGGTGAGAGAAGTCCACTTGTCGCTCTGGGACAACATTCAACGGTAATTGAAATCGCAAAAATTGGAATTGGAAGCAACAACAAGAAAGTGCTGAAAAGGTCGGAAGGCGAGAGAAAAAACCAAAAAAACTGTTGCTCATGTTTCATTTTAATTTCATTTTCTAGATTCATTTGTTTTGTAGCATAATTTTAGGCGTCCCACCTCTGCGGCTTCCACTTACATACATATCTACTGCTTCCCACACTAATAAATGTGAAAACAACTTCTGCTTCATCGAAATTTGCAAAGTTTTGCGTATAAAATATTTTTCATTTGTCTTTTTGACAAGGGTAGCCTAAACAACGCACGAGATGCCCAGAGCGGCTGCGTACACAATTTATTTTTAGCTGTCAATTGTTTTATGCAAAACTTTTTTATAGACTTGTCAAATTTGTTATTTGACAGTTGGTAACATAAATAAATGACCACAGCTGTGATTATGTGATTAAATGGATACATACATACTTACTATATTTGAGAGTGAGTGCGCCCTTCGAATGGGCGCTTTGCATGTAAAATGAGGATATAAGACAAGGATATGTAGGTTTTGCCAAATATTTGATAAATGGTGCAAAAAGGGCAACTCGATAATTAAAAAACTTGATTCTATGGTATGACCATTATGGTCCAACCGAGCTTAATTTAATCATAGTTTAGGATATTAAATTTACAAAGAAAACTTAATTAAGTTTAGTTCAGATCCTATTAGTTTAGAAAGTGAGGACGTAAGTTTTTTCTAACGTATATACTTAAATGCCTACTCTGAAAAAAAAACGTTGTAAATACAAAGACTTTTTCATTTAAATGAACAACTTTCCGCAGTTGAAATGTACCCAACAACGCTCCGTTGTTGTTTCAAAGATGCGAGCGTTTTTGATTCAAATACTTTTCGTATTTAAGTTAAACACGGAAACTGTTGAATGAAATACTTTTACATTTAAGTTAACAGTTTTTGCTTTTGAATTAACAGCAAAAAATTTTTAGTCCAAAAACGAGCACTGTTGATTCAAATACTTTTCGTATTTAAGCTAACAACTTTTGCTTTTGAATTAACCGCAAAAGTTTTTGGTCGAAAAACAGGCACCATTGAAGCAAATACTTACGCATTTAAGTTAACCTCAAGAAAATTGTTAAAACAGTATTTTTTTAATATAATAGATATTATTTTATTTTATTTTATTATACATACAATATATGTAACTATGTTTTCATATCGAGCCCTAACCGTCATAAAGTGTATCCAACAAAATTATCGATTTTCGCGTTTTTAAGGAAATCAATAACTTATTATAGTACGCATCAACTCCCACAATTTCATAGACTTAGGGCCGGTTTTACCACCTCCGGTTAAGCACTTAACCAGAGATTTTTGCCCGGTGAACCAATTTATTTGACAGCTCGCCATACAACTTACGTCAAACTAACCAGCGATTAAATTAACCGCAGATTGTGAAACCGGCTATAAATAAATTTCAAGGCTGATTACCAACTGTATGAAAAGAAAATAAAAAAAAAACCTCCTGTAAAATTTTATTTTTGTTGGATGCACCTTTTGGCGGTTAGGGCTCGATATATAGTAATATTAATACTAAGCCCGCCGTCACCAAACGAACTTTAGTCATTCATCCATTCACCATTTTCAAACGCATCAGTACATCTGCAGACAACTCTCACGACATTAAAAAAAGCTAAGTTTATCAATAGATATTAGTTTTTGTTTAATTAATTTCTTTTGTTTATGTATGTATGTATGTATGTATGTATATTACTTTCTTATGCAATTTATTTTATTTTAAAATTGAAACGAATTGAACGAATTTGAAAAATTTTGCTTATTTTTTTATTTTTTCTTCAAATCCTTCTTTCTTTTTACTTAAACAATGTTTAACAGCAAGCGAGTTTTTGAATCAACAACGCACGTCTTTGAATTAACTACGGAAATTTGTTGAATCAAAAACTTTGCCATTGAAACAAATACTTTTGCTGTTGAATCAAATACGGAAATTCAACAGCGGAATGTTGTTGATTTAACTACGGGTATTTTTTTCAGAGTATAATTAATTTGCTTATTTTCGCACTTTCTTCTTAAGCACAACTACAACTATTCGCTGAATTAAAGGCTACAGCCTCATTACTGTGCGCGTTGTCTTAATTTTCTTACATAATTTGACATTAATCGTGCTCTTAAAATAATTCGTATTCATATAAATCCATAGCATTAACCATAAAGTTCTTTTAGATAGAAGAAGAATATATTTTCTTTGACTTTCATCGCATGCGAACGCATATAATTCCTTGGCCAACATCCAATGTGATCAAAATATCTAATTCGAATAGTCTGCTTCTTTTGAGTTTTGAGACATTTTCTGTTCGTTGTTTTTGTGCGACTTTCATGTTTTAATTCTTTAATGCAATTGCAACAAATGTCGGGAGATTAATTTGTCGTCAACGTCGTCATCATGCGGATTGTCGTTTGTATACTTCTTTTGGGTTCCTCATTGTTCTTTTGGTCTCAGAAATTTGCAGATACCTTCTTTGCGTTTTGTGGCTGTTGTTGCTGTATTTGTTGTACACAATTTGCATTCAAAACAATCTCGCACACTTTATGTCTAAGCAGCTGAATTTTGTGTGCGCACTACCATCAAATGTCAAAAAAAGGTTTTTAAAATGTGGCGAAGAATGAGACAAACCCATATTTTTCCCAGTGAGAGTGCAGCGACTCGCCAGAATTTATGAGATAGTTTTTGTGCAAAAAATGTTGTTCATAAAGTGCGCTAATTTCATGACAATTCACAGACGTCGTACGCATTCAAACAATTGGCACTATTTGTGAAAAATTTACAGACAGTAAAACGCATGTGAGCCGGTATACATAGTATGTACATAACTATATGCCGCGCGGTTGATAATTTCAATTGGAAATCAGAAACACGCTCTCACTCTTCTAAGATTTTTTAGTATTCCTGTGTATATTTTCCGTAGAAAAGATATTAATTTATGAACGTCTTAGAACTAGCCGCCGACTAAAAATACAGCGAATTAAAAAATGGACTTCTGAGAATTATGCCAATTAAAAAGAGTAAAGAAAGAAAATTACTAATTCCGTACGCAAATCGTAGTGGAAATTACACAAGCGTGAAACAAGCAAAGCAATATGTATAATGGGACTCCCATTATGAGAGCATTTTAACAATTAAATGGAAGTTAAGCATAACAACAACAATGACACTAACGATACCAATGAGAATAATAACAAGACAAAGTGGATCAAACCATTGTAGAATGCCTTCAGTGTTTTGTGTTCCAAATTTTAATCGAATTGTTGAGTGAGAAAAGAAAGACGAAGTGGGTAAGCGTTTAAACAGTTAAAACTAATTGTAAATTTAATTAACACCGTTCAACTTTAATGAGCAAATCACGTCCAAAGACAATGACAAAAAAAAATTACTACAACAACAATGACAACGTCTAACTATTTAGATTTAAAATTTTGCATCACGTGAAGAATACAAATTTTTGTTAGTAGGTACTCGTATACAACAAGAAAATGCGAAACATGTACAAAGGAAATTGATACAATAAGCGTAACGTAAACGTAATGATCGTACGTGACAGGAAAATTATTGATTTACGACAAAAGTTGTAAATGCTAAGTAGTACTTGATTTGTATATGTGTACGTACATATGTTTGAAAAAAGGTGCGGACGTAAATGTCACACGAAGGTGTGCAAGAATAATGAATGGCAAAGAGTGTAGAAAGATTTATTTTTCGGTGTGAATGTTTAAGTGGGAATATTTGAACGAAAATAATCTATGGATAAATACTTCCAAGTACTCTGAAAAAAATACCCGTAGTTAAATCAACAACATTCCGCTGTTGAATCTCCGTATTTGATTCAACAGCAAAAGTATTTGTTTCAATGGCAAAGTTTTTGATTCAACAAATTTCCGTAGTTAATTCAAAGACGTGCGTTTTTGATTCAAAAACTCGCTTGCTGTTAAACATTTTTTAAGTAAAAAGAAAGAAGGATTTGAAAGAAAAAATAAAAAAATAAGCAAAATTTTTCAAATTCGTTCAATTCGTTTCAATTTTAAAATAAAATAAATTGCATAAGAAAGTAATATACATACATACATACATACATACATACATACATAAATAAAAGAAATTAATTAAACAAAAACTAATATCTATTGATAAACTTAGCTTTTTTTAATGTCGTGAGAGTTGTCTGCAGATGTACTGATGCGTTTGAAAATGGTGAATGGATGAATGACTAAAGTTCGTTTGGTGACGGCAGGTCTTAGTATTAATATTACTACATATCGAGCCCTAACCGCCAAAAGGTGCATCCAACAAAAATAAAATTTTACAGGAGGTTTTTTTTTATTTTCTTTTCATACAGTTGGTAATCAGCCTTGAAATTTATTTATAGCCGGTTTCACAATCTGCGGTTAATTTAACCGCTGGTTAGTTTGATGTAAATTGTATAGCGAGCTGTCAAATAAATTGCTTAACCGGGCAAAAATCTCTGGTTAAGTGCTTAACCGGAGGTGGTGAAACCAGCCCTAAGTTCATGAAATTGTGGGAGTTGATGCGTACTATAATAAGTTATTGATTTCCTTAAAAACGCGAAAATCGATAATTTTGTTGGATACACTTTATGACGGTTAGGGCTCGATATGAAAACATAGTTACATATATTGTATGTATAATAAAATAAAATAAAATAATATCTATTATATTAAAAAAATACTGTTTTAACAATTTTCTTGAGGTTAACTTAAATGCGTAAGTATTTGCTTCAATGGTGCCCGTTTTTCGACCAAAAACTTTTGCGGTTAATTCAAAAGCAAAAGTTGTTAGCTTAAATACGAAAAGTATTTGAATCAACAGTGCTCGTTTTTGGACTAAAAATTTTTTGCTGTTAATTCAAAAGCAAAAACTGTTAACTTAAATGTAAAAGTATTTCATTCAACAGTTTCCGTGTTTAACTTAAATACGAAAAGTATTTGAATCAAAAACGCTCGCATCTTTGAAACAACAACGGAGCGTTGTTGGGTACATTTCAACTGCGGAAAGTTTTTCATTTAAATGAAAAAGTCTTTGTATTTACAACGTTTTTTTGCAGAGTATGAAATGAAATGTGCTATTTTTCTGTGCAACTATACTTTGAATAAGCAATTTTAAAACTCTCGTACTAGTGTTGAAAATCCCGAGAAAGCAAAATGTTATGCTAATTTTATTACTCACACGCAGATAATATTTCACAAAGACATCAAACCTCACAACGTTTCAGTAAAGGTATGCAACGCATAATTTTTGAAACTCAATATCATCCTATGGAAGTTGAAAATTATGTGCTAGAAAAGTACACAATATAACTTGTTTAAATTAGATAAAAGCTTTTCTTTCCCTGATGACAGTCTATGGTAAAACCAAAAGATATCCCGAAATACTAAGCACAAGTATCTTCCTATATTTTATTTTTATTTTACACACATTTGTAAGTAAAAACACAATTATTTAATAGCTTAATGGGAAAATATGTCAATAGATTAGCTAAGCCATAACTTAATATGCAAAAATTATAGAAAGGATTACACTTGACTCCAATTAGCGCCGTTTTAATACCACGACTCGTGACTAAAAAAGCAGAACCAGAAGAATAGATAAACGAGAATATCCATTCGGAAACCAGGGCAGGTCCTACGCTCTATATTCATATGTGGACTTTAGGTATTTAAGAAGCCCCTCAGGCCTGATGTCTTCGTGTTCCGAGAGGTTGTTGAAGAAAGGCTGTTCCCGAAATTTCATTCTGCCTAGGACATCCACATAGCAGCTGCTCCACTGTCTCCTCCGCTCATGGAAGCTGTGACACAGAGCTTATGATCCAACACTGCCTGCACTGCCTGACCAGGCCTAATAAACCCGTTTCCGATCCCAGAGCCTTAAGAGCTGCCTGACTATCCGATAATATTTCTATCCTCTTTCTGACACCGGCACTTTCCGTTGTAAGTAAAACCTTGCAGGCCTCTTGTATGTGGAAAACTTCTGATTGAGAAACGCTCGTCGTGTATGGGAGCCTTAAAAAAAAGAAAGACAATCTCATAGTTTGTATCGAAAACTATTGTAGGACAGATGTAGCTTGTGCGCTCCTTCCAGGCTCGAGACAACTCCCGCACCCTGAGATGCCCTTTCCATGACAAAAAGATCGATGGGCGGAATATTGCGAATCACATTCAGAGCCTCCGTGGGACATGATCTAATTACCCTCAACATATCAGCTAAATAGCCCACCTCGGTTGCTTTTCACCACACCAGTGATCCGTATGTTAAGATCGGCCGAACAACTGCTTTGCACATGCATACCGTTCTGGCCTCAGATCCTACTTTTTATCCAGCATTATTTTACAGGCATACAAGGCACTACTATAAGCCTTTCTGGTTCTGTGTTCTGTATTTAGCCTCCAGCTTAACTTAGGCGTTAGAAAAACTTCCAGATATTTTGCACCGTCGGAAAGACATATTTCTCGACCATTGAGAACAGTTAGTCTTGTAGCAATACCGTTAAGCTAATTATGATTTTTTTTTTTAATTTTTTTTAAGGAATATACATTTTATGAATATTCAAGGCCGATTTGAAGATAACTCGAAGACTATTTCAAGGCGATTCATGGACAAAGTTGTGCCAATATAGGCTCTAAGATGATTCAACGACCATTCAAAACGGTTCAAATCCGATGCAAAGGCGAGCGAGGAACAAAATTAGAAAAATGTCTCGCTGTACAATAGCGTATTGTAAAAATGTACATATCTGTGCGCGCAAATTAAAGTAGCCTAACTCAAAATATGGTGAACGGAGAAAACTCAATTTTTTGTCAAAATTCAAACCATTGGACCAATTCGGATTTTTAAAAGGGGAAATAATGGATTTGTAGTGTTAGAGAAGGAATAGTTGTGAACCAGAAATCTTAAAGCAAGGTTAATTGCAAAAAATTGTCTTTTATAACTTAAGTGCTTTTATTGGATGCAATTTTTACGAAAAGCAGAATTAACTCTAGTTAAGTTCTTTTATTGTGTTGAATTTTTACCAATAAGGTTTTTATTTCCATTTAACTCGAGTTAAGTGTTTTTAAGCGTAGACCTACGTTCGGGTCGAAAACGATCCGAAACGACCATTTAAGTGGATATAACTAACTAAGTAGTGGAATTAGAAGTCTTAGAGTTTTTGACTTTTAATTTTTGTTTGAAATGAATGAAATAAAATAAAAATCATTTCGCTAATCATTGTTGTTTCGACCTGAAAAAAAATAATCCATAATCCTACGCCGCGGATCGTTTTCAACCCGAACTGAATTTGCGTTTTATTTTACCGAATACAGAAAAAGGCATGGTACTAGGGAAATGACCACAAGAAGCTTGGTTTATCCAGAATTGATTAATGAAGACTCCCAGGCGAGAGGTTCAAAGCTATAATAGCTGGAACCGCCGAATTGATAGAAAATAGCTGGTAATTGTGATGGAATCGACATATAGAGTCATGTGCAAAATACATATGTTTATAAACCCAGTGATGAATCTTTATATTCGTTTGTTTTTTTTTTTCGTTCAATTAAGGCATGTCTACAGCACACTCCATATGCGTATGACCATGAACCAAAAACTTGTGATAAATTTGGTCAATGCTAGTATCACCTTGCATGAAGATTTAAAACATAGTACTAATAAAAGAGTTTTGGTTTTGGCCAGGACAGCAATCGGTATAAAAAACGACATGTTTAATATTGAATGGTAAACTATTTAAGTGTTTGAATAAGCACGATGCTATTCCATTGCCACCACGATTTGCAAGGGTCTCATGCCACATATAACACGTAGGTTGTCCGGAAACACAGTCATGTACAGTTATATAAAAAGTGTATAAAGCGTTTATAAAAATATTCAGAAGATCGCAAAAAGGTGTAGGAAGGCATATGCTAATCAGCACTATCTGACCCCGTGTCCGATTGACTATCGTTAAAAAATGAGTCCTTAATTGAGTCGTCGCTACTATAATCCATATTCGGAAAGTCTTCTTCCTCCATGTTACCAGGATCCATACCTTGTAAAAGGCTACACGATTAAAGTTTAATAACAATAATAACTAGCCGAATGCCTGAGTTGTCAGTGCTATATAAAAAATATCTGTTAGTTTCTAGCTTTTAAGCTTAACTATCAATATTAATAAATAAAAAAAATAACAATAATAATACACTGGCGATATTAAAACTCTAACGAGTTTTATTGCCAAGCTTCTCTCCCAATTGAAGGTGTGCCTTTTAACTATAATTTTTCCTACAATTTGTGTGGACCTAGAGTTTTATGCGAGCTCCGAACGGCGAATGCTTTTTTGTGAGAAGCTTTTTCATAACAGAAATGCACTCGGAGGGTATGCCGCCCACTGCCGAGAGGTGACCGCTATTTATAAAAACCCAATAATTGGGGTTTAATCAATTAGAAAAATTTTTTGTAGTGTTTGTCCGGACTGGGTTAGAACCCGAGACCTCTGGTATAGCAGGCGAGCACTCTACGTACTGTACCTCAGCGGCCACATTAAAGTTTAATTGATGAAAAAAGGTGTTTTATGTATACAGTATATAATAATTAATTAAATTTCTATAATATATATCCTTGAAAAATCTCTTATCTCAGTTTATCATATCCATTTGCTTCCAACAAAAAAACCTAACTGAAGATAATAACGCATGAAATGAGAAAAATATTCTAACAAAAAAACCTAACTCGAGATAAATTGTGTAAAAATCACTTAAAATAACCTATTTCGACTTAGGCTATGAAAACAAAATTGACAAAAAAAAATTATAATTCCTAACTGAAGTTAAGTTTTTTTAATAAACTGAAAACGCAAATAAATACGTCCATGAAGTACCCATATAACTCTAGTTAGGATGTTTTAATAAAACGATTTTTCTTACAATACTAGACTTAAGAGATTTGCTAGAAGATAAGTTGTTTTAACTGGTGCAAAATATTTCTATCTGAGTTAGGATAATTTTTATATCTTAATAACTTTTTACATATTACTCCAATTTAAATGGGGATAAGACAGATCGATGGGTTTTCCTCCAAAGATTAACACTATAACAATAACTCAATTTCGCATTATCTCGAGTTAGGCTACTTTAATTTGCGGGCACAGATATATACGAATTCTTTAAAAAAAGTATTTATGCAAAAAATTCAAAGATCTTTATATCTTGTGCATAAACTTCAATAAAATATCGCCACACTGTGTTTGCGAAGCAGCCGCTATTTGCCACCTACTTGTAGAGCACCACACGAATACACGCCTCTTTATCTAGGCTTTAGCTGCATTTATGACGTACGATTAAAATCAACGCAGCTGGATTTGCGAGATGTGCAAAATTTTTAAATTTTCATGCTAATTTACAATAACATACATACTTATACCCACATGTACGAGTATGTATCTTTTTTTTGCATTTTTAGTAGCTCGGAATCAACTTCATAGCAATTTATTGACACCACACGACGACGCCTTTATTGCATGCCTCATTTACAGCAATAATTAGCACGCAAAAGTTATGCCGCCATCGCCAGCATAAGGCAACGTGTGACAAGTTCTCGTTGTGGCATGCAAAAGACAAACAAATGATACATTTTTATTAAAAAGAAAAAATTTAAAGAAAAGCAAAAAAGTGCAGTTTTTATTTAAACAACCGAAACATGTGTTTTATTGTCTGCCAACGACTGTGACTACATCAACTCAATGGTGGTGCGCTGGAAATGTCGTCGACGACAGACAACCAAATGTTAATGTTAGCAAAATTCAATGCAATAACAACAGCAACAAAAACAACACATTGCAGGAAAACGAGTTGTCAACGTTAAAGCTCAAGATGTAACACATCAGGGGCGGCTGGTTTGCTGATTTGCTCACTTGCTGCATGCCACAAACTCATCGCTCGCGATGGGAATTTGCGCTTCTCGTAATGCCATTTGGCATTCTTTATGAAACATTCGTTTCAATTTTGATTTTTCTTTTTTTCTTATCCATTCACTGTATTTTTGCATTCGCATTCCCCGTTATTTAATTGTATGTGTAACTTTTTTTACATGAAATCCATGAAAGGATTCCATATTCACATTGAAAAATCTTGTTAGGCATCTAAGCCTTTTCTCTACTCTCTGCAGTTATACCGCTTAGTACTAGTATTCCCTAGAACTATTACCGACCATCAAAATCCAAAAGCTATGTGTTTCCATTGTGGTTAATCTGCCTAATTTACTACGCCTTTGTTCTTCAAAGATATTCGCCGAATGAAATTTACATTGCCAACCTCTTTTAAGAACAGAAGTGTTTATACATTAACCCTTGGTTAATGCCTTTTTTTACTGTACAAAATAATAACAGCTGCACTTTCTCATTTCATTATTCTTTTTGAAAAAATTCCCATAAACCAGTTTTGTTCCCATTTGTAGCTATTTTTGCGTTCATGTGTCTAGATCTTGCGCCGGTATATGTATGTACATGGCTTTTGCAAATTATTTTATTCCACACATAACATTAACAAATGACAAATTTATTTGCGCTGTCATTTTTAGTAGCCGCGCGCCGCCATCATGTGTTAAACGATGCACGTTGAAGTTGACAGTTGAAATCACAGCGAAGCGGCGAGGAAGACATAAGAGTTTTTGTTTATTTTTTTTTTTTTGTGTTTTTTTCGTTTTGACAACAAAAGAGAAACGACTCATGACAACGACAAGTCGCAAGATAAGCTGTGCTATTTTAAGAACTCAATGAAATTTACATTAAAATTGTGAAGATTTGTATAAAAGAAAATTGCAGTTAAAGAGGAGTGTGTCTGTAAAGAAATCCCAAAAAAAAATTTTTGCCGACTTAAAATTAAAAGTACGAAAAAAGAGAACGAAATAAGTTACAGAAGATGGTACATAGCCGAAACCGGTTTATAATCGAATCAAGCTTGACAAAGGATGACGGAAATTCATTCCAATGCAATACATCGTAATTAAAAGTGGTTGGAAAATTATAAAGCATAAATCAATGGAAATGCAGCGTAAAAATTGGAAACTTTTTTTTGTAAATTTACTAGAAAAATGTATTTACATCTGAAAGGTTAAGAAAAATGTGAGGTTAGGATGATTTATTCATTCTGTAACTAAATATTTAAGGCTCATTGAGAAGAGAGCACATTTTCTAAAGATTTTCCTATTATTTTCTTGCAAGCACGAGCCACCCAAACTTTTGAACTCCCTTTACGCACGTGTCAAGCTCAGTCTTAAGTAAATTAAGCACATAAATTTATTTCTAAACTTCAAATGGATTGAAAATGCATCTTATTCTTTATTGACATCCCCACTACAATTTCCCTTACCATAACTAATGGCCCATAGATTTAAGCACTTAACGTTCCATAAATCCAAATACACACCATAGCAAACGATTAAAATCAAATTGAGTTGGGGTAAAAAAATAAAGAAAGCACGAAGAAACCATAAATTTCAAGAATGTTTCGTTAAAGAAACATTTTAATGCAAACTTTCTATGCAAAATCAGTTCAAATTGATTTCGTTATCAACAACGACATCGCCATTTCACCCAATTCGCATCGTTATACAAAAAATAAACTTTATGAACTAAATTTTTGCCTTTTAAGAGTTGCTTTCCTCCGCCCAACAACGGCTATTAAAAGCAGTCGCAGAAAAAGGTGTCCAACTGGCTCTATTTAAGTTCCCAAAAGTATAATAATTCGAATGGAAAAAATAAAAAACAAAATTTAAGTTCGAAAGTGACACAGAGCAGAGCACAGGAGTCAATCGACAAATGACATGGGTGCGTGTGCAGTTGGTATTGAATTGCGTTTGAGTTGAAGAGGACGGACGGAGGTGCGCGGCATACCAAAGTAAAAATGAAATTGTTCAACTTTTAAGCTCATTGTTCCTTTTTATTCGTAGGTATATCCGTAACCCAAAAAACAAGTAAGATATCGTATCTTGGGGATACGAATATCTGACAAGGACAAGAAAGCCATGGAAAAAGTTTTCATTTTTCAGTTGGTTGTTATAGCCTGCTGTGGATCTTATAATGATTGCATAGATATTTAAAAGATATTATTTTTATAATTTAGCATAGGAAATTTTTCTTATTTAATGGGGTTGTTTGCAGTAGGACTTAACTAATGAAGAAATTTGTGTAAAAACTTAGCACAGCTGGCGGATTTTTATCCGTTGAAGGAGTGTGTCGCTCTCTTTCTCTGTTTTATTATTATAGGGGGCACTTCTTCTGTTACTAAAACAAATAGGGAACGAACGGGCAAGTATAAATTTCATGTAGAATATTTTCATATAAATCTAGACACATCTGGCTATATAATTTACTAAAGGACATGCCTCCACACCAAAAAAAAATAAACAGAAATGCCGACATGCAAAAAACTTCAACAAAATGCCAAACGGCAAGCGACATGCAACAGAGCCAAGCATTGCCGAAAAAGAAAAATTAAATTGAGGCAACGAAAAATCACTCGAGACATGGATAAAGTGACGTGTGCGGAAAGAAAAGAGAAATGGTTAAAAAGCATTTAAAGCCATTAGCATGAAAAACACATTTTTCTTCATGGGAAAAAAAGAAAGAATTTCTCTCCAAAAGTATTTGAAAGTCATAAGTGAGTAAAATACAATATATGTACATATGTACATTAGATGCGTTTTTTTCACCTAACATACCCCTCCGGCCACAGAATATGAAAATAGGATGTTGTAGGATAACTAAGCTGATTTTTATTTTTTTTTTAGAAAAAAAACTGAGTGGGCTACTCCAAAAACAGCGATTTTTTTTTTAAATTCCATGATAGGTTTAGATTCATATATGAAAAAACCACAGAATTAAAAATAAAAAAACAAAAGATACACATTCTAATGTAGAATTAACGGCTTAATCGAATGGTGTACTCAGTTTTTTAGTGCGAGCCATAGAGAAGGTACCAAGATCGCCTAAAGTGGTATTTTATTTTTTTTTAGTCACGGATTTTCAAGTTTGGACCCTGGTATTTTCAAGATACCTTAAATTTCTTTTTAATCAAATTATACAGGAATCTGTGCAAATTAATGTAGTTTTCAGAAATTTTATTTGATCGAAATCGAGCTTTTTTTATCCAAGCTACTTTGGTTTAAGTCTGAGAAACTTTGCCGAAAAAAAACGCATCTAATGTACATATGTATATATGTAAATACAAGGCCAACCCAAGCAATTGTTGGTGAGCGCTTTTTGGGGGTAAAATGTAGAGCAGTTGAAAGAGCGTAGAAGATAAAGTGACGTGTGGGAAAAGAAAGGTGAGGAGAGCGCGTTTGAAGTGAATTAAAAAGTCAAACAAAATACGGCAAAAGAAAATCGAACAAAATTGAATTGCTTTTAAATAAGTTGAATAGTCAAAAGTTTTCTGTGTCGATACCTATTTTATTTACCTACTTTTATTTGTAACTTGTATTTTTATTTTTTTTTTTTTGTTTTTGTTTCGGTATGCAAGAATTGATAAAAAAAAAACTTGAGAAACGATTTCAATCGAGTAGTGATTATTTTAAATGGAATAATCTTCGGACATCTTACGTCCTCTGGAGATATTAACCCTAGAACCATAACGATATTTCATACTACGTTATTACTAATGTACGTAAATTTTACGCAGTGAAGCAACAACAAAGTTAACAACTGATACGACTATGACAGGAAACAAATAGAATTTTTAACTGCTTTGGGAAAGTTAAACAAAACATTGATTGCGCTGTGAAAACGCAGCTCTGCTGTCAACAAAGTAACAGATTTTTCTTTGGCTTTCTTTTTTTGTGTGTGTTTTTTTGTTTTTTTTTTTGCTGTGAGGAGCTGACATGTAAGTGATGCAGAAATAGTTTTGCTAAAATAAAATATTTAATACAAGCAGGATTTCAGCTCCCTAAGGCTATGCTAAATCACGTTGACTAACACCACCAGCTCCGTCAGAATTGGGAAGGACCTCTACAAACCGCCCGGGACCAAACAAGGTCTCAGACACCCTTTTGAGCTATTTCTTCAACTGGAAGCTGAAAAAGAAAGCATCTTATATCACAAGAGTGTGCAATTGCTAAGTTTACGTATTTGACTTGTGTTAACCCTAGAACCATAATGTACGTAAATTTTACGTATATAGAATTTTCAAATTGTGATTGCACAAGTATAAAATACTGTAACGGTACCTAACTCCGGCAGTGCTTGCAGCATGTATTTTTACGTATACACGAATATAAAAGTACAACAAATGTTTTCATTTGAAGGTGTGAGAGCGATTGGCGCAAATCCTTATACGTAAAATTTACGTATAGTTAGTAATAAGCGAAAAAATCGTGTACGTAAAGTTTACGTGTAGTTAGTAATAAGCGAAAAAATAGGATATGGTATTTAATATGAAAGTGTAATATTCTCAATTATTATTGCTCAGAAACGTTCCGGGGTCATCCAGGTCCACAATCTGACCCATATCTGGGGACCCGACCTAGGAATCATAATGAGTACAGCTCCATGTAAAAGCCCTGCTCAAGGCCTTTCTTTTTATATCAATATTGCTCAAAAAAATTTCGGGGTCATCCGGGTCCACGTTTTGACCTATATCTCTGGATCTGGAACAAAAATTAGTAAAACAGTTAAAAAAAAAAATCGCAAGAAATTAAAAAATTTTTGATCAGCTATCGCTCAGCGAGGTTTTGTTCAACCGCTACAAGTTGTATGTCATTGGAAGCGTATTTTAATTTCCTTTCGAACGAGGTACAGCTTGTGGTTATAGCACTTGTAACTTTAGCGAAAAATACTTTTGAATAAAGTGATACCCAGAAAAACACAAAATTACGCATCATCATATGTATAACCATAAAAAAATTTAAAAAAAAGTTTTGAGATCAGCTATTTCTTGGTATTTTATTCAAATTAACCATTTGTAAAGTAGTGTAATCAACTTTGGCTGCAAAATGGAGAACAATGAAAGTTGTATTAGGCGGATTCTAATCACTACGTAAAATTTACGTACATTATGGTTCTAGGGTTAACACAAGTCAAATACGTAAACTTAGCAATTGCACACTCTTGTGATATAAGATGCTTTCTTTTTCAGCTTCCAGTTGAAGAAATAGCTCAAAAGGGTGTCTGAGACCTTGTTTGGTCCCGGGCGGTTTGTAGAGGTCCTTCCCAATTCTGACGGAGCTGGTGGTGTTAGTCAACGTGATTTAGCATAGCCTTAGGGAGCTGAAATCCTGCTTGTATTAAATATTTTATTTTAGCAAAACTATTTCTGCATCACTTACATGTCAGCTCCTCACAGCAAAAAAAAAAACAAAAAAACACACACAAAAAAAGAAAGCCAAAGAAAAATCTGTTACTTTGTTGACAGCAGAGCTGCGTTTTCACAGCGCAATCAATGTTTTGTTTAACTTTCCCAAAGCAGTTAAAAATTCTATTTGTTTCCTGTCATAGTCGTATCAGTTGTTAACTTTGTTGTTGCTTCACTGCAATGCATTGCTTGCTTTGTAACATTCACTTATCTATTTGCTGTTGTCCTTTTTTCTACTCAAAAAAAAAATGACACCTACATTTTCCACAGCTGTTGTGAAGATGTCAACGACAGCAAAAGACACTCTTTACCGTTAACTTGGCTTGCGGCAGCATTTTGACTTCTTTTTTTTTCTTTTTGTTAGGAAATTTAGCCTTTGTTTGCATTAATTCTTGACTTCCTTGGCGTTGCGCCTAAATGTAGGCAAATACCTACATACACCAGCAAGAATAAAAGCATATAATTGAATAAAGTTGTCAAGTTATTTGTTAGCAACAAACAAACAGTAACCGAACTTTGTTACACGCACAGCAAAAAAAATTTAAATCAGGAAAAACGTGTTATGCCGCAACAAAAGCAAATCGTCATCAATTCGTGCGCCTTAAGGTATGCAAGGCAAGCAAGCCAAGGATTGCTATTTGCTTACTATTTTCTCTATTTAAACTCTGAGTCCCTCTACTCTCTTGCTTTGCGGTTTTTGCATTCCCAAACACTTTTTTAAGAGTTCCCTAACATTTGTTGTGAAAATGCGAAATCTGTCATTGCACGTTGATTGAATGCCGAAAACGACGACGACGCGTACAGCAGCTGCGTGCACCGAAGACTTCATACCTAGTCTGATATTGTTTAATTTATACCTTCTATTCTGTGGGTCATTTATGCAAAGATTCCTTAGAAAAAGAAGTGTCATGATTCAAATGGAGAAGTTATACCTCAAAATGTCCATATCTGAAAAATCGGTTGTATAGCAGCTATATGTTATCACTATAACGATTCGGCCGATTCCGACAAATGATCAGCTTCTCCGAAAACTGCACTCATGTTCCGAATTTCAAGCAGATATCTCAAAAACTGAAGGACTAGTTTGCGATCAAACAGACAGACAGACAGACAGACAGACCGACAGACCGACAGACGGACATGGCTTAATCGACTCATCTCGTGATTCTGATCATATCGGTATATATTTTGGTAGGTCTGCCACGCCTCCTTCTAGTACTTTCACCATTCGAGTTTAGGCACAAAGTTATAATACCATTTCATTCCAATGAAAGGTATAAAAAGGAGCACATTTTGCAGCGTGGTAATTTTTTGCCTTTTATTTTTCTTTTTTTGTTGTTGTTGTTTATTTCATTTACAATTCTTTTTTTCGCATTTGATTGTGCTACTGCTGCTTCTCTTTTCTGCTATATTTTGAGAACTTTTATAATTCGGGTAATCAATTACTTTCACTGCAGCTTTGTAAACATTGGCGTAGTAACGGGGGGGGTTTTGGGGACAAAACCCCCCCCGAAAGATTCGTTTTGTATAAAATTCATCTGACCATAAAACCACCTTTAACTAAGAGATGATTTACAGGAAAAAATCAATGAGAATATTAATTTCTCGAAATTGGTAATTCGAAATTTAGCGCTTTTTCACGAAGTATTATTTATAATTTTAGCGTTAGTTGAGCTGTAGGAAAGTGCAAGAACCGCAGGAATTTTATCACAATTTACATTCTTTGTACCCATACTCGCTCTTTTGTGTTAAAATTCCTACGGTTCCTCCACTTTCCTACGGCTCAACAAACGCTACAATTACACTACTCGACAAATTTTGATCAACTTTAACCACCAAAAATGAAATAACCAGACCCAGTTTTTGAGATATTGGTAAAAACGTGGAAAAAGCCATATATGCAAACATTGCATCACATAAGTGCATCAAAAAGTTTTATTAGACATCGTGGCGATTTGATATCTAGGAGGAGCTGGTATAGGGAGCTCCAACAGACATTTTTTGCCTTCACACTCCAAAATTGGTCAAGTAGTTTGGTTACAAAAACAAAAATAATGAAAAAAATTTGAAATAAAATCGAATTTTTTTAAAGAAATTTCAGATTCGACTGTCCTAAAATCAGAAAAAATCTTAATAATTTCCCTACAAGCTTAGGTGCTGAAAGTGATGAAAATTGTGAGAGATTTCATCAGGACTTAATAGTTTTTGAATGGTGATATCAAGGGTCTTGGTACGAGTATATGATGGGAGACTATTTTTTGGACAATCATACGTGTAACAAATGCAGAAAATCACAAAAGAGTAGTCAAAAGTACTTACTCACATCGCTCATTATTTATCAATAGCGAAATATGGATATTTTTTATTCAATTAATTTTTTTCCTATTAATCGCTGTTTTGAGAGATATTGTGCACTTCAAAACACGTAATAAATGGAATAAAATAATCTTAAGTATTACTCCTTAATAAAGTTTTATGAATAAACCCAATTTTGTTGTTGAAATTTTACTCTTCCGGAAATGCATATTATTCTTTGTGCAAAATTTCATTCCTTTATGACTTCTAGTTACGCCGATGATATCGACATCATTGGCACTAACACTCGCGCCGTATGTTCTGCCTTCTCCAAGCTGGATAAAGAGGCTAAGAAAATGGGTTTGGCGGTTAACGAGGACAAGACGAAGTACCTCCTGCCATCACACAAAGAAACAGCACGCCTTGGCAGCCACGTCAATGTTGATAGCTACAAATTCGAAACTGTTGAGGACTTCGTCTATCTGGGAACCAGCATTAACACCAAGAATGATGTCAGCACGGAGATCCAACGAAGAATCACGCTTGCCAATAAATGCTACTTCGGACTAAGTAGGCAACTGAAAAGTAAAATCCTCTCTCGACAAACAAAAATCACACTCTACAGGACGCTCATCGTTCCAGTCCTCATGTACGGCGCACAAGCATGGACAATTTCAAAATCAGATGAGATGGCACTTGGAGCATTCGAGAGAAAAGTTCTTCGTAAGATTTATGGACCTTTGCGCGTTGGCGTGGGCGAGTATCGACGGAGATTTAACGATGAGCTGTACGAGCTTTACACAGACATCAACATTGTTCAGCGAATAAAGATCCAGCGGCTGCGTTGGGCAGGTCATGTCGTGAGAATGGACGAAGGCGCTCCGGCCAAGAAAGCATTTCTATCGAAACCCGCTGAACGCAAAAGAAAAGGGAGACCTCCTCTGCGTTGGGAAAATCAGGTGGACAGCGATGCTGCCTCCCTAGGTGTTCCCAAGTGGCGCCATGCTGCACGAAACAGAAGCAATTGGGGCGCTCTGTTGGACGCGGCCAGAATCGTCTAGACGGTTTACCATTTCAAACCTCCTGGTACACCATATGTACCACTAAATTTTATTATGGGATAACTCCTAAAGTTTGCACTCAAACTTGAAAAGAATATACTCGGACGAAGCCTGCTGGTTTTTCTAATGGTACATATAAAAAGGAGCTCATTCGCGCTCACAGTTTACACACAGCTTTGAGTGAAACAGCGAAGCATGCGAACGCGTACATTTTTTGCAAGTATTAGTTATTCAAAACAAAGTGCAAAGTAGTAAAAATTATATAACAGATAAAGATATTGACTTCGTTTATGAGGATAAGTATTGATAATGACAAATTTTGGATATTTATTATTGTATATTTTGAGTTTTACAAAACTGGTACGTATACGTACCAGCAGTCCTTTATACTGGTACATATGTGTACCAGCAGTACCCTTCGTCAATCTTTACATACTTATTGTTTTTTGTTTTACAAAGAAATAATATGTCGAAAACTTGTGTGAAGATGAAATAGCAAAGACGCTGGATGTTTATGGAGATTATTCTGACGTTGGCAATGAAGGTGGGGATGAAAGTGGGGACTTTTCTGGCGGAAATGCTGATAATTACGAACCGGACTCGAATGCGGATAGCGAAAGATCTTTAATATCTTCATCTTTATCTTTCGATAGGGAATCCCATGCAGCTGAAGGTGTAAATGAAAATGAATCGGAAGAATTTTACCAAGAGCTCGAAGATAACATGATTTCCATGACTTCGAACCAAAGGTCATGGTCTTGTCCTCAGCCAAATTTTATACCTAAGAATATTACAAACGAACATCGTGAGTGTAATATAAGTCTCGAAATTCCACGTACTTCGTCACCATTTTCAGTATTTCAAAAAAATTTCCCTCGAAGTTTGTGTGTATATACCGCGAAATGTACAAACGAACGCATTTTTACATTTGGAACCGCAAAACAATCACCAAATATATCGAAAAGTGATGCTGGGGAAATAGCAATTCTGCTGGGATATATGTTTGTTATGTCCTACAAGAAAGAAACCGCGGAAAAAAGTGTTCTATCGTCTTTTAATGATTTCCGCTGCCAAATCTTCGGTCATTTATTGCGATCTCCGATGAGAAAAACTTCAATTTATCGATTTCATAATAATATTAGCAGAATCACTAATATTTGAAGATAAGAAAACTGCAACCAGACGTAGGTCTCAAGCAATGGGGCACATATCTGCAGGACAGAAGAATCTGGGCATTATATCTATGCATTTACCAGCTCCTATTAATACTAGAAGACGTTGTGAAAATTTTCGGCGCAACAAAAAGCAAACGAGAACAAAGTAAATGTGCCAGATATGCGATATACCACTTTGCATGGGTTGCTTTGCAAGTTATCAGACTAATAAATCAAATTAATACATCTCCATATTAATTTTAAAAGTATTTTTTCGTGAATATAAATACCTATATTATGTAAAATGCATTATTTGAATAAAATATAAGAAAATATATTCGTTGAAATAATCAATAACTCTTAGCAGATTAAGGACTGATGGTACATATGCTGTACCACACAACAGCACTGGTGGTACAATGGTTTACCACCACCCACACCTTGATAAAAATGGAAATAATTTGAATGTGGATTTTTTAGTTATAAGCTACTTAATTGTGGGAAACTAGTTAAATGTTATATACTCAAGCGGTTGAAAGCCGGTTCGAAAGGGTTAAGCGCCAATCAAGAAGAAGAAGAAGTTACAAAGATGTCACGTTACAAATTTCCAATTTCTGAAAAAAATTACATTTTGATCATTTGTAAAAAAAATTTTAGATTTTTGGTAATTTTTATTTTAATTCTGGTAAATTTTTTACATTGGCTGTGACCCCCCCCGAAAAATTCTCTTACTACGCCACTGTTTGTAAAATGTTAATTTGCTGATATTTGTATGTATTATATATTTTGTATGTATTAACATACCCACATACATATGTACATACTTTAAAGTGGATAGGGAAATCAAAGATCTGTTTAGCATTCAGTTGAAGTTTTTTCAAAGAGTTTAAGGGCCGTTTACTCAACCTCTGATTAATGCTAACCGGAGGATAAAGGTCCGGTTAACTTATGGACTGCATTATCGACCACATGATCAATACATGGTTTGATGAAGTCGATAATGATGTTTAACCGGACTTTTACCGTGATTAGCGTTAATCAGAGGTTGAGTAAACGGCCCTAAGGGTCACAGAAACACATCAATAAATCATCTATTGTTCATAGAATAGGGTGCTATTAAAGCCTCAACAACCCAACATTCTGCAGAAGTATATTTAAGAAGATATAAATGAGGAGAAGGCAACAATGCATTGGATATTAAAATAAATTGTTGCAGTAGCAAAAGTGTGTAAAATAAAGAAAATATTGCAGTACAATTCGTTTGGTAAAAATATGTTTTGTAGGTGGTCAACCTGACAGGAATATGTTACCACATACATACATATGTACATAGTTGCAATTTTTCTACAAACTGCATTTGTAAATAAGTATATACTATATAAAATAAAAAAAGTAATTTTTTAATTGTGTAAATAAAAAACGCACATTTAAAATGAATGCTATTATTCTATTATTATATTATTATTCCTATGTATTTTTTATATTTATTTGCGGCAGAAGTAGCAGCGGCAGCAGCCAATCCAATGGTCTAGTGCAAGGGTCTTCACAGCTATCGCGCTTCCGCGCTTTTTGTTTTTGTGCCGCGCTTAAGCATAGGCAAGCGCGCCGAAAATCACCGCGACCGCGCATTCTATCCTCTCGCCTACAAACGAAGTTTAATGCTATACCCATTAGGAACAGCGGCGCAAAATTACTATTAATTCATGTGAAATTACTTATAAAGGAATAATTTTGGAATTTTTTTTGTATCAAACAATTTTTTCACTATCAGACCTGGAAGACAAATTATGGTGTTAGTTTATTTTATTATATTGAACACTTTTAAAAGTATTTAATGAAACCTGAATTTTCAAAGCAATCAATTCCGACGGGGTTTGTGTACACGCCATTTTTTGCTTCCATTTTTCTTTTTTATCTTCTGCAGAAGCGAGCTACAGCGAGTCGCCGCCTACACACTGAGACAAATTGTTGTAAATTAAGATTTGATATGGAATTCAATAGTGTGATATGAATGTACTTATGTAGATTTTTTTAACACATCTTTATTAGCTTCACCTGTATGCATATGAGTTATTTCTGTGTGCCTAAAAATACGCAATATATTTTCTGATGAGATTAATTCAATCAGATGGGGCTGTTTTAGCTATAAAATTTATAGTACCTATGTATAAATTAAAGGCCTGCAATTGTTGAACTATTTAACATGCCACATTTGCCACATCATGCAAATGTCATGCCTTGCCATGTTGCTCATACATATTTAACAACGACATAAAAAGACACTATCGAATAAATTCAAATCAAACCTATACATTTTTGTTATAATTGTTTGGCATGCATAAACATAGAAAAACAATTTTTCAATACATGCGACAAGTGTGACAAGTGCGACACATGCGACACTTGCGACATATTGTGGCAGCATTATTATTTATATTACAATTCCGTAAAAATTAGCATTGTGAGCGAAATTAAATCAAATTTTGCAAGTGTAAGATGCGCTGAATATGAATCTGGTCTCAACAAAGAAGAATTATAATAATTATGTACCTATGTATGTATAGATACATAGTCCAGAAGAGACAAATTCACATGTACACTAGACTAGACATGAAAAATCTTTAAAAGTCCGTCCCTAAATATGAAGCTAATGTTAAGGAGGTCTCCGGACAACATTTTTTTTTTTGTTTGATCCCGCGAAAAACCACCGAATTTGTTTTCTTTTGTAACTTTGTTATTTGAATCCGATTTTTAAAATTGATGCATCATTATTTTGGTCCTATGAAGCTCTATATTTCCTTCTAATGTTCTTTTGAATTCTGAAGTCGTTTTCACATACATAGCTGGGTCTGCTATCTAAGTTGTACGTCCACAAATTATCTTTTTATAGAGGTCAATTAACAAAGTTACAATAAAAAATCTTTTTCGGTGGTGTTTCGCGGGATCAAAAAGATGAAAAAAAACAATATTGTTCCTTAAACATAATCTAGTACATATCTGTGTTCATATCGAACAGTAGCTTATGTCAAAAGGCAAATTTTCAAAATACTCGTAAATTTGTGTAATTTTCTAGCAGTTCCCCGCACAGGATTATTAAGTAAAATCATTGAGACTGAAGCCGGTTGAAAGCCCGAGAAGGAGTTTAACAAACCCCGCAGAATGTACTCTCTGAGATGCATTATTTCAACTTTTTGGAAGCTAACTAATTTTTTCCTTAAGTACACTTAAGTTACTGTTCCATATGAACACAGGTATGTAAATACATATGTAGTTTAAGGTCATTATAATAGCTTAGGTTAACACATAAAGAAATACCTATTCGGTACTGGCGCGATATAAATCTAACGAGTTTTATGCCTACTTAAAACCGCATTTACCAAGGAAGATGAATTTGATAGGATAAGCTTTTTCGGAGGGTGGCGGGACACTTGTGAAGAGTGAACGCTATTATGAAAACTTTTTGTTGTATCTGGACCCGGGATCGTACCTGGACCTCTTGCATGAGGAGCAAACACGCTAGCCACTATGCCATAACAATACCAAGAAAACAACTACCTACCTTGTTTTTATTAGACAAATTTAACTATACAACAGCATTTTTGGGGCGCAATTATTTCCCTGTAATTTTGGATTCGAAAGACGTTTGAACTGTAATTTTTTGTTTGCCAAAATCAGTAAGTTTTAGAAAAGAATGACCCATAATATATTTAAAACTAAACACTCTCTTATTGCTAAAAAAATTGTTATATTATTTCGTTGCTATGACATCAATTAGATACATACAACATATTTTCTTATGAAAAACAAAATAGTTTTATTTATAACTACAGATAACTAATCCCACATGAAAAAGCTTACATAAATACATAGTACATACATAAGTAGTAGATAAATATTTTCTTAATAAAAAAAATAATCTACATACGAATGTATAAACGTACATACGCACATACATATATTTTCATACAACAGCATGAAAACATACTGCAGAGGCATGTTATAGAAAACAAAATCGAACAACAGTATAGGTAACAACAATGACATGTTACAACAGTATGTTTGAGTTCGAACGACATGGCAAGACAGTATGTTTGAGTTGGCATAGGATGGCAAGACAGTATGTTTGTGATGACATGGTATGACAATGTATGAAATTTTTGAAAAGGACAATTTTACAGAAAATGTTGAACTTTGCAGTACTTTAGTATAAATTAAACTTTAACTATTAAAGCGTGCGCTAATAATGAAAAATATAAAAACGCACAACACCAGCACCATAAAAAAATATCAATTTATACATTTTCGAAATTTTTCTGGTGTACTTTTAATAATGGAGGAAGTGGGCGGCCGCAATTTTTTTGCTCTTATTGTCGGCCATGATTTTTATTTCAAAGTAACGGTACCCGCGCTTCCATAAGGGCTTTGTGGAGATCACTGGTCTAGTGGTTAAGCATAAATTTTGCTTTCATTCTCCCGTTTGACCGCTAGCAAAAGGTATTATGTTTTTGCAACAACAAAAAAAAGCAGTAAGGTGTATGTGGGTGTATGAGGATAATGAGATATATGTATATGTTTGTATGTATATAAAAGGTATGCAAAGTAATTTATAGAACGTGCCGCGAACATACATATGCTCACCTGCGTATTTTTATTTTATGTACAAATGAATGTATTTGTTATACAAATCTCAGTATTTAATGTACACAAAAAACATTTAAAGCAAAAAAAAATATAAAATAAAACTTTTTAATTAGGCATAATTAACAAATGCATGTGGAAAGCAAAGTATACTGAATAAAGAAAAACAGATTAAATATTTACAAATAAAAATAAATAGTAATAGTAAAACAAGCCGCTGGCATGTAAATATTTAAAGAGCAGTAAACATTTTTAAGCATCAAAAAACTTTATTTGTTTAAAAAAATTTACCTTTTTCATAAAATTTTCAATGTAGCACACTATTAATAACTTTAATTAAACAAACTATTAAATTTACTAAAATTTGATCCACAGTGACGAGTTACATATATTAAAGTAGCAAGAAATAAAATTGAATAATTCATGGACATGTGGAGTGTTGTTGGTTTCTTATAAAAATAAAAATCAATCGCAAATATATTTTCATTATTTACGAATCATGCACTCACTCGAGAGGCCATCTCTTCTTCTACCAAAGTCCACGTTACTGAAAAATATATAATAAAAAGAAGAATCACATCAATTTAAAAAGATTTAAGAAGAAGAAGCTCATCGTTTTAAGAAGACTTTGGTTCCAAAAGTTGAATTGATGGTTCTTTAATTTTCATTGACGCTGTATATACACTGCAGCACATCGTGATAATTCCAGGCTAGTTCAGAACTAGTTCAAAAAGCGACAGGTTTGGTTCTCGTTCTATGTTCTATCCCAAGGAAACATTTTCAACTGTCTTTTTTAACACGGCGATTACCTACGAATTATCCCTCCTCTGCAGAACTTTGAAACGCGTTCCAAACTACTTCCTGTATGCACAGTACGGGAATAGTTCCAAAAACCACTATTTTGGAGTTAGTTCAAAAGAATCTACTTCAGGAATAGTGCAAAAACGGTACGTTTTTGGCTGCGCTTTACAAAAATATTCCTCATCCGGCAGAACTCTTTACATAATAAAAATAAATGCGACTTTATATTATAAAATATCAAGTTTTTGAAACTCAACCATACAAAAGTTGGAATTATGCCAAGAAATCTATATATTAATACTCTAACATGAATTTTGTTCGCGACCTTTTGGCGATTCTACTGAACCGATTTTAAATGTTAGACCTTCATTAGAAAGGGAAGTCGCCGTTGAAAAATTTCCGTGTAATTGTTGTTGTTGCAGAAAATTCCTATGTTATTGTTATTGCAAAACACGACAACTGTCATAACTTTACCTATAATAATTTTTATAATCTTTTTTCTTGCCTGCTTTTAGGCGTAATAAATGGGCTGTGTCCAAAATAAAACAAAAAAAAACCAGTGCCATCTAAACTAAGATTAAGAAATAATTTTGTATGAAAAATTTTAATAAATTAAAAATGGAAAAAGGTTGTGCTTGAACTACAAATGGGTTTTGAATCAAATAAAGATAAATTGTAATAAAAAATATAGAATTAAACATAATTTTGCATTCTGGAGTAACTAAACAGTCGATTTTCGACAGTAGCGGGAACTCCTAGTATATTCCTATATGTCCTTTTAACCAAGTTCCGTTTGATACTACCCAGCAAAAGATAGCAAAAAGGGGGACATTACTTATTGTAAAGTGCAACATTTGTTGTTGCTCAACTTTAAATGAATGGCTGTAAGCATAAATTTTTCATGAAGTCGCAATAATAAACTGTCCCGCTCTGCATCGCTTTAGAAACAGTTCTGAGCTAGTTGTGCACTCTCTAGTACTAGACTGTAATTTTTGGGTACTGTGCCTTATATTAGCTGCAGGGTATATTGTATTATTTATCTACTGTTTTCCATAGTATGTAGCATACAATTTACATACATATAAGTACAGATATAATTTTACAATTCATGCACTTCACATTTGAATTTAATTAGTTGGTTACCATGACAGCTGCTTAAGCCTTTTATGCTAAACATTACATACAAACATATATGCACATTCTGTTCTTCGCAACTAATGGGCCATTATTTTACTCATTTAGCACAAAATTAATACAAATACATATATAGCATGTACATTATGCTGCTTTTAATTTGTATGAAAAGTTCATAAAAAGACTGTATCGCCCCCTCAATCTGTAGTAACATGGTCAAAGATATCACACATAAATTTTGGTCCCGATTGGTGGTGGTTAAGGCGTGGCGCATTGAGGTCAAAGTTCAGAAAACTCTATGAAGGGTCAAAAAATCAAAATATTTTTTTTAATTATCTAATACCCAAAATTAATACTTCTATACCCAATGATAACAAATATAAATTTTGGTTCCGATTGATGACGGTTTACTGGTGTTTCAAAGGGGTCAAAGTTCAGATTACCATATGCGACACTAAAAATGTAAGTCTTCTATGGCAATGTGAACACACCACTAAACCGTCATCAATCGGAACCAAAATTTATATTTGTTATCCTTGGGTATAGAAGTATTAATTTTGGGTATTGGATAATTAAAAAAAATATTTTGATTTTTTGACCCTTCATAGAGTTTTCTGAACTTTGACCTGAATGCGCCACGCCTTAAACGCCACCAATCGGGACCAAAATTTATGTGTAATATCTTTGACCATGTTACTACAGATTGAGGGGGCGATACAGTAAAATATCGTTAATTTGAATTTTAAACGCACTCTAATGTACATATACAAGATGTAAATTTACAAGCACTGAATTTCGGATTTCTGTGATATTGATTTACTTACATTCATTAACTTATTTTACAAAGCTGATTAAATTGAATATATTCAGCCATAACAAGCATTAAATGATTGTCTGAAATTTTATAGCATATGTACCTATGTAGGTACATTACAGTGGCGGACCTAGCATAAATTACCTGGGCAAGCCTATGTGTGAAGCATAACCATTAGCCATTTATGTAATTTCCTTTGCATTATTATTTAAAAGTCTGATTGCGTTCCGTCATTGACTTTGATTTAGAGTTCTAGATTTCTTTTTAACATTTTCGAGTGGCCCGAATAAATACTTTTCAATGCTCGAACGCTCGTTTGTTTGTTTATTACGCGTATGTTTGTACGGCATAGATGCCCACACAAATATAGTCTCATTTTGTCGTAGTGTTGATGCATGGCGTTTGGTAGCTAGAAACGTGAGTTGCCACTTCTCTGTAATGGCACCGAACTGAGGTGTTTTTTGTTTGCTAATGATGATTTTAGGCTAATGATAATTTTCCACCTTTGTTATTTAAAATACTTGTACGTAAATACATCTAATACTCAAATGATAAATATAAATATACAGCCTTGCCCAAAAGTATTAGACACCAATGTTTCTGTAAAAATCATATTCATACGTATGTATATGGAAATATAATAAATATCCCAATATGCAAAATACATTTGTTATAACTTTACAATAAACTTACTTCAGTAAGCAAAACGTTTCGAAAAATCTTTAATATAAAACTTGTAATTCATTTAATAGTAACTGCTGAATCAACGAAAAGGAACCCTAATTCTATAAATGCAAGAAATAATAATAATAATAAAATAAAGAAAGAAATTCTTAATAAACATTTTTATACAATGTTTTGTAAACGTGAGGAGAAAAATTTCTCCCAAACAAAAAAAAAATGCGCTACTCGGGACTCGAACCTACGCTCTTTGGTCCGTAGGCAGCATATCTCACCATTATGCTACAATCGTATTCGGAATTATAGTTTTTGACAATAAAGAACTCTAATTCGTGCACGTCATCACACATTGTGGACATTTTCGCAAATAAAAATTATTTACTTGCATTCATAATTGCGCATAACGGTTACGCAGCTGGCAACCACGAGCTAAAATTCAGAAGAAAAACAACTAACGGCAAAGTCGACTGAAGCAGTGCTTTGCTACGTCACGTCAGTATACATATATGGCTCTGCGACAGCGCTGTGCTCGCGAGCAGCTCCGTGGGCATCTATGTTGTACGGGCATTTGAACAAATCGGGTATTTGAAGATCGTTTTTTCTCGTTTATTTTTTTTTTTGTTTTTTTCATATGTATTTTTTATTTTTGTTTTCCTGATACACATTTTTTTGTTTGTATACTCAGAGAAAAGGAATCAAAAATAAAATTTTTATTTTTATAATGCACGTTTTAAACAAAGTCATTTTTATTTTATAAATGAAAATTTTTAAATTAAAAATTAAATTTTTTAAATTAAAAAGAAACATGTATTAAATTAAAAATTAGAATTAATGGAATAAAAACAAAAGTTTTTCCTTCAAAATCTCATAGTGCTTAAAATAAAAATTAACATTTTTAAGTTAAAATTGTTTTTTCTTGATTTTGCAATTTACTCTGAACATTTTTAAAATAAAAAATTTCGTATTTACATAATTCTTAAATATAAAAAACGTGCGCTAGGGAAATCTTACACGAAAGCGCAGAGTTTCATTATACCGACGGAAATTTCAGCAGTAGCAAGTGTATTTGCTTATTGCCTAAAAAAAATGGGTGCTTTAGTGTTTGAAAAACTGAGGTCCAATTTGATTTCCACCGCTTTTTAAAATTATCTTGATATTGTGCCAATAGTCGCCACAAATCACAATCAACCCTTTTATAATCTGGTATTTGATTTTTATGTTTGCATGCACATGCAGATGTAAGAAATTATGTGCATAAGTATGTACCTACATGCAAACGAAAATCAAATCAAATATGCATATGGCTGTGAATACTGAACTTTTGAATGCCGAAGCCAGCTTCATATTCGCATACAAATTTGATGTGAAAAATAAAAAAGTGCTTTGCTAGTTTTTTTTTTTTTCAATTTAAGTATGAAAATAAGCACTTGGTTTCTCCTTAGCGAAAGCGAGAAAACAAGCTATGTTATTCTGTTTTGAAAGCCACGTAAAAGCTAATGTGTGGAAACGTTGAAGCATGCTCACTGTGCTGTGATTGGCTGTACAAACAAAATACACATTGTGAGGTGGATTGGTGGTGTATTTGCGCTATTTTCCTAGCAGGCTTTTAGGGGCATGTTACAGTTGGGGCTATATTATTGAGAACTTAAATAGTAAACACATTTAAAACGTAAAATAACCAGATTTTAAAGAATTTCGTATGAAATGAACGAAAATGTGTACGCAAGCCGGGCTTCTCGGCTTGTATGAAGCGACCGCCTCTGGTACATTAGAGTGTTTCACTTTTAGGCAATAGTTCTCTGCTGCCTCCCTTAAATGCTGATGCATTATGGGAAATAAGAATGTACATATGTACATATATGCATTATCCGCTTTACTCAACGAAGAATGCAATTTCTCATAAAAATTGTTTGGATAAAATTTAATTTTAGCTTCATTAGCATTTTGGAGAAATTTGCTGGAAGAAACAACCTAATACCAGCATATTTACTGCTTAAGTGCTATATAACAAAAGAATGTGCAAAATTTCTAATTACATACATGAGAATTTGAGTAGTTATTTTAGGATTTATTGATTTAATGTAGAGCAATTTACGCGCCTGAAGTTATGCTTAATTAAACAACGCTGTTTTGCTAGACAATCTGCTTTTGATTTTAATGTGCAGTGATCTAAATTTTAGATATATATGTAGATCTAAAGCTGCCGGCAACTTTATGCCCTTATTTCGTTTAAAATTCCTTAGACATATCGCTCATTCATTGGATTTGTTTTTATTGCTGTTTCTTTAAGAATTTCCTTTTATCAACTCTCCGTCTTAAACTTTAGTCAAACCACAGCTTTAACAATCGGCCAGCAAACAAAAATTTTCATTTTTTATGCAAATCGTAAAAAGAGGTCAGTTGCTAAATTTTTGACAAAATGATAAGTCATAAAGTTTAGTATATAAATCATTCAACTTTTGCATATATTTTTCTAAGCTTTTAAGCTTTTGTCGCGATCAAAAAGAGGGCAAAAATGGTAAAAAGCAATTCGGCATCCAAGCAGAAAATTCTGTTGCCATATAAATGAGCAAACAAAGGCAATCACTTCTGGTTTGTAAGATGTGTTTGTAAAATAAAAATACATACCCTGCAGCTATGTACATAATATAAGGAAAAGTCCCGAAAAAATGACAATCTAGAGCTGGAGAGTTCGCCACAAGCTCAGCACAGATTCTAAAGGGATGCAGAGTGGGACAGTTTATTATTGTGACTTCCTTTTGGCGGATAGTACCAAATCGAACTTCGTTAAAAGAATGTACATATCGTCGTACCATACGAAAACTAACATACGTTTTTTTGTGACTAACGAAAGTAACAAGTTCGACTTTTGGCCGACGAAAAATAACAAAATCGACTTTTGGCTGACGAAAACTATCAATTTCGTTTAAACAACAACAATTTTAATGTAGTATATAATTACTGATACTTTTCGTCAGCCAAAAGTCGAACTTGATACTTTCCGTACAGAATTTTTTTATTAATAACTTTCGCCAGAAATTTTAAATATGTTAGTTTTCGTATGGTACGACGATATAAGCTAATATTAACTGCCATTTGTAGGTGAAAGGGGATAATTTCAGCTTTTGTATAGCTAATTTTCAAAAACTTGGTATTTTATAATAAAATGCCGCATTTATTTTCAGTATGTTAACAGTTCTGCCGGCTCAGAATTATTTTTGTAAAGCACGGCCAAGGAACGACCATTTTTTAACTAGTCCTGAAATGCTTCCTTTAGAAACGAACTATTGATTTTTGAACTATCCCAGGACTGTCCATATAGGAAGTGGTTTCGAAAGCGTTCCAAAGTTCTGCAGAGAGTGATAATTTCCGCTTCCTAGGTCATCGTCGTGTTAAAAAAGACAGTTGAAAACATTGCGTTGGCATAGAACGAGAACCAACCCTGTCTCTCTTTAAACTAGTTCTGCGCTAGCCTGGATATAGCGCGATTTGCTGCAGCTTTGACTGTGCTATCCTTGCCACAGTTGGTAGAGGAAATAGCAAGAAGCATGCAGCAGGCCGTGAGTTTTTTTTTTTTCTTTCTTTCTTTTTGTTAGTAAAATTTCAACTTTTTAGTATGCATTGGAGTTGCTCTGTTATCAGTGCAATATGCAAATATTTACAATAATAAAGTCACTGGAGTAGAGCAAAAGTAAATATGTAAATGATTGTTGTGGATGTTATAGTGGATTTCTGTAAATATGTACATAATTCATTGAGTGCTAAAAGCAAAATATTAGGTAAACTTGAAAGATAAATACACATAAATATGTTAGTAAAGGAAGAAAAAACAACCTAAAGTAAATGCCCGCTAGTCATAGTAAAATCAAAATGGTTTCTTAACAATTTTCATACGATTTATAAAAATGCTTTAGCTCAGCTAAATTTACATTAAATAAAGTTAAGATTTCAAACGGGATCCGTACGATAATTCGAAAAAATAGATATTACTCAGGAAAGAGAATTCTGCCGGCTGAGCGTTATTATTGATTTGTAAAATTCGAGTTTCCATAAGTTGGGCTATTTTTTTAATGCTATATTAGAAATTTTTCCAAATTTTTACATGATTAAAATTCGGTATTTTTTGCTTCGACATTTTATCATTCGACATTTTTTTTCGACATTTTTTTTCGGTCTTTTTTTATTCGGTCTTTTAAGATTCGCCATTTTTTTTTTTCGACATATCGTACCAGACCCATTTCAAACTACTGTTAATTTTAAAGCATCTTATGGTAGGCCCTAAAAGTATTTTGGAGTAGTGCATTTGAGGTGATTTATAAGCCATATTGCGTGGAAACGGCCAACTCGTTTGTCTTAATACCTTTTTGATCTTTCTTGAGCTATCTTCAGAATATGCCTGTCCTTCTTAAATCCCTCTCAAACGTGTACCTATACTTTTTAAAATGTCAAAGCAAGAAAACAGTACTTTCAAATTAGATACTCGGCTTATTTTCGAGATTTATTACGTACTTCGTTATTCCAGCAGCTCAAATAATCCCACTTGCACGCTATTCAAGCTGAAATGCTTTTACACATTCGCAAGCTTTCTCCAAGCAAGTAAATCTATGCACAAGATACTACGAAAGCAACTCAAAGTAAATTTTTTATTTTCATTCATTTTGCTTGTCTAAATTCGCCTTAATTACTTGTATACTATTTTGTGCGTTTTGTTTTTCGCTTTCATATTCGGTTTTAGCGTTTTGTTTATGCAAACTTTGTTTTGGTACATAGCAGTAAGTTAGGTTAGGTCCAGTGTTTTGTAAATGCAAATCCAAAATGTTACCGCCAACGCTGTGGAGTGGAGGATGTAAAAATACATTTTTGCCTGTGTTGAAATTAAAACTGAAAAGTTAGCGAATAGTTAAACATGGAATAAAAAGCGAATAAAATGGATGTTATAGCGGAGAAGTTGTAAGCACTCGTAATTCTCAGGGATATGAGTAAGCTTGGAGCAGGGATGTGCGTTTGTATAATTTTTTGGTTTGCAAACAAAGTAACATTTGAAAAAAAAATCTGTTTATAATTAGATCCAGGTTTAATCAAAGTCTATGCTTATAGATTAATGATTCCTGTATAGTTTGCTTATTTTTTAAATTTCAGGTGCCATGTGGAAAAGTTTTGGCTTGAAAATGAGTAATTTATTATAATTTTTACAAAAAAGGGTTGCAACATGCTCAAAAATTACATTTGACTCTACAGCTTAATGGATTTTTAACTTCAAAGAGTCATATCAAAGGGCATGGCCTGAAAATGGGTAATTTATTATAATTTTTACAAAAATGGTTGGCACCTGTTAAAAATTCATTTTCATTCATTTGATTTTTATATACATATGACGACCCATACGAAAGGGCTTGGCTCGAAAATTAGCAGTATTATAATTTATAAAAAAGGGTTGCCACCTCTTCAAGAATTAATTTTTACACTGTAGTTTGTTTGATTCTTAAATTTCAGGTGTTATATGAAAGGGCTTGGCCTTTAGATGTATAATAAAATTAAATTTTTATAAAACGGGTTGCCACCTATTAAAAAAATGTACTTGAAATTTTTTCACTATAGGAAAGGAAATGAAATGAAATGAAATGAAATGAAATGAAAGGAAATGAAATGAACGGAAAGGAAAAGAAATGAAATGAAATGAAATGAAATGAAATGAAAGGAAAGGAAAGGCAGGAATGGAAGGGAATGGAAAGGCGATGGAAAAATAAACGAAAGCGGGAGGTAAGGCGAAGTGTACTGAAAATAAAAAGTATTAAGGGAAAAAAGAAACGCAATGAAAGGTAAAAGGGAAAATAAAGATAAGGAAACTTTAAAGCAGAAAGAAGTCCCGAAAATTGTATTTTGGAAGTCGATAGAGGGTTAAAATATTCTAGAAAATTGCGCTATGGGTCTCCTCGGACAAAAGAACCAGTAACTATATGCTTTATTTTATATTTTATTAATAAGAAGCTATGGACTCAAATCCTTTTTAAGTATATTCTGCAATTTTTAAGGGGAAATCTCTCAGTCAAGTAATAAAATATTTTGTTTTACATTAGCAGATAAAAACGAGTCGAACTTCTTACGCGGAAGCTGGCGTACTTAAACATTCTCGAAATTTTTTAAATTTAAAAGTGCAAAAAAAAAAAGTTGCAAATGTGGAGAAACGGTTTTGAGGTTTTACTATATGAGTAGTGGTCTTTCCACCTTCTAATTGTCGCACAGTTTAATAGGTCGAATTTTCGATCACGGGCTATACTTGTAGTTAAGTATTTTTCGATAATCGCCGTCGCAGTCAACTTTGTGTAAAGGTCCATAAATCTTCCGAACAACTTTCCCTTGAACACTTTAAGTGTCATCTCAGCTGATGTGGATATCTTTCATGCTTCGGCGCTGTGTATCAGAACGGGTACAATAAGCGATGTGCATTCTGCATTTTATTAATATAAAAGCATTACGCGTGCACAACCCTGCCACCAGCAAATATGTAGCATCACTATGTTTATTCATTCGCAACCAGATATTTAGTATTTAAAGTCACGTTCCACAAATGAGTGCACTGTAGTTACTATGCAAAGTAGCTGTTCTACTACCCAGCAAACACAGTCTCTAACGTTAGAAATTTTGTCGAGATTACCTTAGATAACTAGTGTAATTCTCTATATATTCTCAAATCGATAACTAGGGTTGAAAACTGCACTAGAATTCGATTAGCGAGTGATTAGAGAAGGAGCCAAATCTCACGCCTTTTATCAATTCTCAATATATTTCTGTGATATATTGAATATACATACATATATTGAAATTAGATACTAAAAAATGGTAAAGTTAATATTACCGTCGTACAATGTTTTCCATTAAAAAGTACAAAAGTACCTTTAGTTTAAATAATAAGACTGAATTTAGTTTAAATTTCAGTTCTTATAAATGTGATAAACTTATACATACATGCGAATATATGTATATAATCATATGCAATTTAGGCACATATTGCGTTAATAAAATCTAAACCATGAAAAAATCATGTAAAAGGAGACAAAGCTTTGTTTTTCATTTCAATTGGAAGTATTTGCAAATTCTGATTAGAATCTCATTAGAGAACTACATTAGAATTCGATTCGAGAATTATAATTTTCTCGATTTGAGAATTAGGTACCCTTTTGTTTGAGAACGCTATGATTCTCGATAGATTTTCGAGTCGTCCTCTAACGTTAGAGGTTTGAGAATGAGGTTAGTTCTCGAGTCATTCTCAAATCGATAACTAACCTCAGTGTTTGTTGGGTATGTACTATATATAAATATGCAGATGTATGTATGTGTGGCTGACTTTTGATTACCGGGTTACGAGCGCAGCCGCAGTTTCACCGCATCCCGTGCAGCTTTTCATTCAGGTGTTTTAGGCGCTGCATTACATTTACTTTGCATTTATTTATGTGTGCATTATTAGTGTGTGTTTAAGCACACTTCTACACCCACTGCTATTCATGCCACACTCCAAAGCTCACGTCCAATTGCCCTAAACTCTATGCCACACAATTACATACATAGTTATTTACATGCTTCCATACAAAACACACACATTTTTGCTTATGCAAATAATTTTTCTAGTGGAAAAACATGCAAGTCTCTTTTGCATACAAAGTATTTGCGTGAATTTCGCATGCTTTTTGTGGTGGTGAATCCTTTACACACTTTTCCATGTTATTTATGATTAAATATTTGTGCATACATACATACATACATACATACCAGAGGCGGGCGCTTCATACAAGCTGAGAATCCCGGCTTGCGTACATATTTTCGCTCATTTCATTTTACAAATTTCTTTAAAATCTGGTTATTTTACGTTTTAAATGCGTTTACTATTTAAGTTCTCAATAATATAGCCCCCACTGTACATCCGGTGCCTAAAAGCATGCTAAGAAAATAGCGCAAATACACCACCAATCCACCTCACAATGTGTATTTTGTTTGTACAGCCAATCACAACACAGTGAGCATGCTTTAACGTTTCAACACATTGGCTTTTACCTGGCTTTCAAAACAGGATAACATAGCTTGTTTTCTCGCTTTCTCTAAAGAGAAATCAATTGCTTATTTTCATACTTAAATTGAAAAAAAAAACTAGCAAAACACTTTTTTTTATTTTTTACATGAAATTTGTATGGGGATGAGAAGCTGGCTTCGGCATTCAACAGTATTCACAGTCAGCGTTGCCACTTTTGGTACTTTCGTACCAAAACTGGTACTTTGAAAATGATTTGGTACGTTGGTACGTTGCTTTTGATTTTGGTACTTTTTCCTTAAAAGCAACGGTTTGGGAAAACAATGTTTATTTATTTCTATCTATTTTTTATTTTTCTATATATTATTTTTGTTCGTTCACTAAAAGAACAGTAATTATGTTGATTAGTTACATCGCCAAAACGCGATAGGTATCCCAAAGACGTAGATGTTATGAAATCGATACAATTCTTGATCACTAGCATGACCCAATTATACCGGTCGTAGCATTATGCCACCAACAAACAATTACCGTGTATTTTGTTAGAGCTTTTTGCTATTAGTTGTCAAAATTAGCAAACAAATTGTATGGAGGGAATAAGGTAACTCGGTTTGACCTTGGTGTGCTGTGGCACTTGCTCCTAGCGAAGAAAAAAAAATCAGCTGATGGCATGCTACAGCCGCTGTTAGTGAGCCCTAATCACTACTCAATAAATATACAAACATGTATCAAGCAAGTTTTAAATGGAAAGAGTGATGGAGATGTAAAAAGTTAAATTAATTTAAAGCGAGATAATTTTATTAATTTTTGGTTTGTTTTCTTTAATTTTTTAAATACTCTTCTTTTTGCTAACGTTAATATCGCACCCTAAACTCAAAATTTTTTGAAATCGGTTTTTTATCATTAACCGGTACACAGAACATATCTCTAGCGGTTGCCAAAAAAAAACTTTTCAATCGGTGTCCCTTTTGACTGAAAAATAGCAGTTATACTTAGTCGTTTCAACACCATTGCTTGTAAAGAAAAAAAGTTGTTTGGCTCCTGAAAATTTTTGAATTTTGAGTTGCGTCAATTTATGATTTAGGGTGCAATATATTGAAGTTAATTTTCCGTTAAAAAATAATAATTGAAAAAAAAAACCATTTGTCTACTACGACTATTACCACGAAAAAATCTGTTTGGTACTCTCAAAAGCAATTTGGCACGTTTTTTGGTACGAAGAAAAATATGTTAGTGGCATCACTGTTCACAGTCATATGCATATTTGATATTTTCGTTTGCATGTACATACTTATGTACATAATTTCTTACATGTACATGTACATGCAAACATAAATATCAAATACCAGATTATAAAAGCGTTGATAGTGATTTTTGGCGACTATTGGCACAATATCAAGATAATTTTAAAACGCGACGGAAATCAAAATCAAATAAAATCAAACATTTCACGACTTTTGGTAATTCAGTTCTTCAAACACTAAAGCACCCATTTTTTAGATATTAGATAATAAGCAAATACACTTGCTACTGCTGAAATTTCCGTCAGTATAAGGAAATTAAAAATACCTCTGCGCTTTTGTGTGAGATTTCCCTATAAGTTTAGCGTCATCAATCAAAACGTGAACCCGGCTGACCCTCGAATGTTTCTGAGCGATATTGGTAGCAATTGGTCTTGATGAGGACTCCAACATACATAGAACTCTTTTAACTGTGATGCCTTGGCAGTGTCTCCAGATATGGGTCATAACGTGGACCCAGATGGTCCTCGAATGTTTCTGTGAGATATTGGCATCAAATGATGACGACTTCGAGATAGAACTATTTTAATTGTAAGGGCTAGGCCGGGCCCCCAGATATGGGTCAAGACGTATTTAAAAATAATGTAAATACTAGGGCTCTAGATACCCGGGTATCGAGCAATTCGATCTGATCGTTTTTGTTTGAAGCCCGTTTGTTGTTCAAATTCCCGTACAAACATTCGAGCTTTCGAGTTTACAAACAAAAAAAATGTGTATCGGAAAAACAAAAATAAAAAAACTACATGTAAAGAAAAAAAAATAATAATAAATAAAAGAAAAAAAACAAACTTCAAAATACCCGAATTGTTCAAATGCCCGTACAAACATACGGGTAATAAACAAACAAACAACTGTTCGAGCATTTGAACAGCAATTGTTCGGGCTACTCGAAAATGTTCAAAAAAAATTGAGAGCTCTAGTAAATACGAACATTTTTATTTTAAAGATGTTCATTGTAAAATGGCAAAATCAAGAAAAACATTTCAAATTTAAAAATGTTAATTTTTATTTTAAGCACTATAAAAATTTGAACCAAAAAATTTCGTTTTATTCCATTAATTTTCATTTTTAATTTAAACAAGCTCCTTTTTCAATCCTAAATACATTTTAATTTTCATTTTTAATTTATAAATTTCTATTTTTAAAATAAAAATGACCTGGTTTAAAACGTTCATCAAAATAAAAATTTTATTTTTGATTCATTTTCTCTGAGTGTACAAACAAAAAAATGTGCATCAAGAAAACAAAAATAAAAAATACATATGAAGACAAAAAAAAAAAATAAACGAGAAAAAACAAACCTCAAATACGCGAATTGTTCAAATGCCCGTACAAACATACGGGTAATAAGCAAACAAACGAGTGTTTGAGCATTTGAAAAGCATTTATTCGGGCTACTCGCAAATGTTAAAAACAAAAATCGAGAGCTCTAGATCAAAGTCAATGACGGAACGCAATCAGACTTTTAGATAATACAGCAAAGAAAATTACGTAAGTGGCTAATGTTTATGCTTCACACATACATGGGCTTGCCCAGACAATTTATGCTTGGTCCGCCACTGATACATACATACATATGTATGTTTGTATATATTTGTTGTAATAGTATATTTTAACAAGCAAATCCCTTTGGATAAGCAACCCAATTATGTATGTATGTACGTTTGGTTTGGCTTACATTTTTAGTCAAATAAGCGTAATTTTTTTTGCTTTTGCTCGTTTTAAAAGTTCATTTGTAAAGCGAGAATATTTGCAAGGAGTTTGATTACAAAAAGGCTTTAGATGCTTTGCATTTCATTTGCATCAGCAGTAAATTTTCACAAATTAAAATTGGTAAATTTTTAAATACGAGTATAGTGAGCTTATGAGCATTTTCTAATTAGGTACACTGAAAGATAATTTGGCCACTACCCAGAGCAGAGTAGAACCTTGAAACCGTTTTGCCTCATTTGGTAGAGTTTTTTTTTTAAGAGTTGGAAAAAAGGGTTAAAATACACATCGCACAGAAGTACGTTGCTAGGAAATGTATGTAGGTAGAGCAAATTGCACGAGCACTAACTTCGTAGTAAAATTTAATCCTCTAACACCAACACGAGGTGGACATTTTGATCCCTTTTCTTATAAGTTCGAAAAAATAGTATTTTGAACATCGCTACAAGGTTAAAATGTTCTAGAAAATTATTCGCCATAAAATTTCACTAGTGGTCTCCTCAGACAACATGATTGTAAAAAGAACCTAAAAGATCACAAAAAATAATAACACAGACCTGCAAATTTTACATTTTTCTACAGGTATTTTAACTCTTTTTGCCATTTTTTTTTTGCAAATTTAAAAATTCAATACAAAATTCAATACAATGAAATGAGCCAAACAGTTTTGAGATTTTGCTTCATGGATATTAGTGTTTTATTCTGTGTGGGAATTATCGCGCCCACTGGTAACGTTACAATCCAGTAGAAGTTGCCTTATGTACTTTGGGGTGTCTCACTTATTTTATTCTTATTGTATATAAACTTTCATTACACACTGTATGTACTAGTTAAGCTAACGCATTTAGCCTCAAATTAAGCTTACATTAAGCAAAACGCGCTGACAAGCACTAAGTAATTTCAAACGTTGTTTTAGGCCATCTAGACATGAATTTGTGATTTAAATGCCCAAAAGGATTTACGATTGTAAAGTAACGTGCATATAATGGCAATAAAAGGCACACACATACAGGCACGCTATATATAAACACCGCAAAAAAGTTTTGCTTATTGTTGACAAATCAGGTCTAAAAAAGGAGTGCGCTGGCAGCTCTGCTTCTGCTATGCACTCACTCTGTCTGCTCCAAACTTTCTAATACTTATTTAGGACTTATTTCGCATGACGGATAAGCCTTTGGAATAAGGTGTGCCCTCAGAGAGAGAGAGAGAGAGAGAGTACTCCTTAGGGCCTAATGACATCAACACAGGAAAATCAGTCTTATTTTAAGCCTTACGCCAAACAAATCTGCAACCTTTATAATTTTCAGGCCTAATGTTAAAAGCCTTTTAATCTGCTGCTTTAATTCTTAAATAAGGCTTAGATTTTTTGGTGGGAATATGTATAATATACATTCCCTGTGGGGAAAATCTGTCGTTCATAACTCGTGCGCAGCTAGTGCATTTTTTCGCCACTACTAGTGCGAGCTAAATCTCCACCTGAGAATTGCCACGTCGACGGCAATCGAACGAACGAAAAATTTTTATAAAATTTTTCTCACTTCGAAATTGCATACAAGTCAAAATGTGTCTTATAATTGTCACTCAATTCACTACTTCTGAACTGGTTATGGTCCAACTAAAATTGAACTATTGGCTTTTTGACAACTTTTCGCTGGCTTGGAACTAAAAATTGTGCTCACTATTTATTGAGTACGCTGCAGCGATTGAGCCGCAAATTGAGTTGACCCATGTTTGCGTATTGTTTGTGTATTGGCTGATTGAGTGAAAGGACATGTATTTGATGATGTTTCAATTGGTTCTTTTGTTGTTGCTTTTGTTGCTGTTCTGTTATTGTTGTTGCCAATGATCAACAAAATCGCATGATAGCTTTGAAGAAACAGAATTGATTGTTTGTCTGTCTGTTGGTGTTAGCAAATACGCAACGCCCGGCCCATTTCTTGTGAAGGCTTTGCATTGATTTTCGCAAAACACATTTTGCCATTCAAATTGAATTGAAATGGAATGTATTATTATGTACATTCAGACATATGTATGTATGTATGTATGTATGTAAAAACGTGATTTAGTTTCAATTGAGTTTCTGCTTCTCTAACTTGACAGCCGCAATTTAGGATTACAACAAATAGGTAGATAAAATAAAATAAAAATGCCCTGTGGGAAACTATTTGCCAAAGAAGCATTTAATATGTATACAAATCAAGAACCCAAACTAACAAGTACGAAGCATTGAGATCAACAGGAACTCCTCTACAAAAATTTCTAATTAAGAATCTTTAAAAATATCTAAATATGCAGCATTGTGTTTAGTATGACGTACATACATACATAGTTTATAAAAAATTTCTTTGAGTTTTAATAATTTCTTTGAGTTTTGATAATTGCTTTGATGAGTTAAGTATTTTCCTCAATATATATCCTCAAAATGTGAACTCATATATAGAAAACATTGTGCGAAACTCCTTTTAACGTTTTATCTGCTTTTTCCAACAGGGTTACATACACTCAAAAAAAAAATTTCTCTCGATCAAAGACATAATTTTCCTTATTTTGAACACGCGTCCCAATACAAAATTTTCTTTGTTTTGTGTAAATTTTCTCAAAAATGTGGAAAAAACATAAAAAAACATTCAAACAAATTCGTTGCCATGGGGATTTGTATGGGAATTTAATTTATCAAAATTAAAGAAATCAAGTCTTCAAAACAAAGAAAGTTGGGAATGGAATGGCGCTTAAAGAATTTTTCATTATTTTAATGTATGAATTTTTTCAAAACAAGTATATGAAACCATGGTAACGCATGTAACAACAATATTTTATAAACCTTTTAACATGTTTTAAGGAAAATTTACTCAAAACAAAGAAAGTAGTGTTCAAAATAGGTAAACAATTTCTTTGACTCCTCCATATATTTTTTTTCTCTCAGAGTATGTAAGTTATTTTCTCCCAGTTCGAATTTCTGTTATATCTCGCCATTGTTGTTGTATCATTACACTGCCAATATGATAAATGTTAACAATTGCTTTCACCCGATGAATGACTGATATGAGCTACCTACTACATAGAACACAAAAGCTTATGTGGAAGGAGGTAGATGTATGGCTGTCCCAAGAACTATAAAGCTATGGAGCATGCGGTTGATGATAGTATTTAAGCCAATGATATTGGCATGCCAACATTTATCGAATTCATACAAATCGCCTAAATCAATCGCATGTACGATAAATACACTCAGGGAAAAACAGCAATTTAAAATCAAAAATAAAATTTTTGTTTTGATAACACTACCCGACAAAAAAAATATCCTCGACATTTGATAGATGATTCCTATGTAGAATTTTCTGCTGATTCCAAATATGTAATCAGATGGCTCAAAAGTAGAACAGTTTTCGAGATATTTTGAAATTTCTGTTTTTGGGCTAAGAAAAAAAGTATGATTACTCATCTGTCAATATCTCCGCCATTACCGTCTCGATTTTTACGTTATTTAATTTTCTTTTGAGAGGATGAAATACCCTTTCCAGCAAAGCAAAAATAATTGAAATCACCGTTAAAGTGACGGAGTTATGGCGAACAAAAAAAATTTTTTTTATAAAATTTTCAGTTTTTTTTTCGAAATTCATCTTCTATTTTGTAATTTTTTTAAGAAATATTAAATATCCTCCTGGTTTCACATTTTGAGTCAATAACCTATTTCTTAGTGAACATTTTGGCACTTTCCGGATTATAATCTGTGGAAAAATGGCAAAGTTATAAGAGATTAAGTGAAGAAACCTATATTTATATTTTCATTGAACTTCCAAATCTGGCAAATGTAAACCACTATAACATTAACACTAGTTTACAGCAAAAAATACCAAGAAATCGGGGTATAGGGAAAAATTGGCATGGGCCCCGTGAGCTCAAAACTATTTAGTTTTATTTTTTGCACGGTTAGGCTTTTGAGATAACGGCAATTTTGTGTTTTTTGGTTATCACTTAATTCAAAAATATTTTTCGCTAAAGTTGCATGTCCGATAACAGCTAACCGTACCTCGTTCTAAACGTAATTAAAATACGCTTTTAACGACATACAACTTGTGGTGGTTGAGTAAAAACTCACTGAGCCATAGCTGGTCAAAGTCAAAATTTTGTGGATTTTTTGCAATTTTTTTTTAATTTTGATTTTGAAAATAGGTTTTTTTTATAAGAAGTTGGGAAAATCAGCAAAAGATTTATTTTTAAAAATTATCCTATTAAATTGCAAACACTTTAAGCGTAATGTTACCAAGATCCCATTAGTACTTTATTTTTAGCGATTTTTTTCAGGTGAAACGAAAAGGATATTTTATAGACGAAAAACTTGGTTAGGTGACCCAACTATGTGAAAACGACTTCATAGCTCAAAAGGACATTAGAGCGATATATAGAACTCCACCAGACTAAAATAATGACATATCAATTTTACAAATCGGATGTCAAATAAAAAAGTTGCAAAAAAAAAAAATTTTTTTCGCGGTATTTCGTGGTGTAAAAAAAAATTGTCCCGAAACCCTCTCAACATAATCTTCATATATGTGATGACTTTTACAACGGTGAGCGTTCTCACGGAGAAATAAAAAAAAAAACATGGGATTGCGATACCAAGGCCATTGGAATGTCAGGGACATTGAATGATGAGCCATTTTTGCTGGTTCCTTCTTCGAGAAGAACAAAATGTATCAAAACGGCGAAAACTATCAACATTTAAACACTTTTAATATACATAAAAATAAAAAAATGGAGGTTAAGTACAAGATTGTGATAAAAAATAAACATAGGTTTTTCCATTAAATCTCTTATAGCATTGTAATTTTTCTACGTATTATAATCCGGAAAGTGCCAAAATGTTCACTAAGAAATAGGCTGTTGACTCAAAGTGTGAAACCAGGAGGATATTTAATATTTCTTTAAAAAAATTACAAAAAAGTATATGAATGTCGGAAAAAAACTGAAAATTTTCATAAAAAAAAATCTATTGATAGCTATAACTCCGTCAATTTAACGTCGATTTTAATTATTTTGGCTTTGTTGGAAAGGGTATTTCATCCTCTCAAAACAAAATTACATAACGTAAAAATCGAGACGGTAATGGCGGAGATATTGACTAAAAAGTAATCCTACTTTTTTTTCTTATCTCAAAAACTGAAATTTCAAAATATCTCGAAAATTGTTCTACTTTTGAACCATCTGATTACATATTTGGAATCAGCAGAAAATTCTACATAGGAATCATGTATCAAATGTTGAGGATATGAAAATTTTTGAAATTTTGTCGGGTAGTGTAATGCACGTTTTAAACCAAACCATTTTTATTTTAACAATGAAAATTTTTTTATTAAAGATGAAATTTTTGAATTAAGAATGAAATTTTTTAAGCAAAAAAAAGCATTTTGGATTTAAAAAGACACATACTTAAATTAAAAATGAAAATGAATTTTGATTCAAAAACTCGCTCTTTGTTCAAAATTTTTTTGTGAGAAATTATTTTTTGTGAGAAATCCAACAAAAATAATAATGAAAATCGGTTTTTTTATAATTTTGTTTTTACAATGATTGATATAATTCATGGATTCTTTTTTAGGAAAAGGGAATTATAAATAGGTTACTACAATTCAATATAATGTTTAATGTTCCACTATGTGATGGATTGAATTTCAGGTTGATGTCATGGTTCGAATCCGGAGGAGAATACATATAAAATAAAGAAGAAAAAGGAGAATAAGTAGAATAAGAAATAAAGATAGCAAACAGTTAAGGCGAAGTAGAAAAGGAGAGGAGAACAAGCGGAGGCTATATTTTTGTAGTTGGGACTCGGATTGAGATAAGATGAAGAGAATACCGTTGGATTCAATTTCGAATCCGGAAGAGAAAATGATATAGAGAACACTGCAGCGTTTTTTCCTCATAGTGCTTAAAACCAGGGCCGGTAACGATTATCATTTTTATAAAAAAAAAATCATTTTTAATCGTTATAATTTGATTTTTATTTTTTCGATGAAATTTGATCGATATTTTATGATTTTAATTTTTTCGATCAAAAATAATTGTTATTACTGGATTTAAATTTTTCCTATGAAACTTGCTCGATATTTTATGATTTTTATTTTTTCGATCAAAAAAATTTTTATTATTGGATTTAAATTTTTCCGATTATAATAAACTCTAAAAACTTTTTTTTTTTTTTTGCAAATTTTGTTCTCAAATGGAACTGCGGCAATGTTGGCACAATCGTCAACTTCAAGCCATCAAATATAGGATTCACTAACGTTTGAAAAAGTTTACTATGATCGGAGAAAAATAAAAAAATATTGATTAAAGTTGATCGGAAAAATTTAAATCCAGTTATAACAATTATTTTTGATCGAAAAAATAAAAATCATAAAATATCGATCAAGTTTCATCGGAAAAATTTAAATCCAATAATTAAAATTATTTTTGATCGAAAAAATAAAAAGAGTAAATAATGGTTATTTAAAAATTTTAAAAATAAAAATCTTTAGAATAAAGATGAGCTCATATTTGGATCGAATGTGCTAAAATCTTTCTATCGGCATACCTGCATTTTATTGTTAACGAAGTTTTCATAATGATTTTTTCATCCGAAGAAATGAAAATAACGATTAAAATCGGTCCCTGCTTAAAACAAAAAATAAAAATTTTTAAATTTAAATTGTTTTTTCTTGATTTAAAAATTTTACAATGAACATTTTTAAAATAAAAATGTTGATATCACTTTTAAATACGTTTTTGGCCATTTTAAGCACGTTTTCATATGTTTTTATATTTTTTTTTCCTGAGTGTACATTAGAGTGCGTTTAAAATTAAAATTAACGATATTTTACTGTATCGCCCCCTCAATCTGTAGTAAGATGGTCAAAGATATCACACATAAATTTTGGTCCCGATTGGTGGCGGTTAAGGCGTGGCGCATTGAGGTCAAAGTTCAGAAAACTCTATGAAGGGTCAAAAAATCAAAATATTTTTTTTAATTATCTAATACCCACAATTAATACTTCTATACCCAAGAATAACAAATATAAATTTTGGTTCCGATTGATGGCGGTTTAGTCGTGTTTTAAGGGGGTCAATGTTCACATTGCCATAGAAGACTTAAATTTTTAGTGTCGCATATGGTAATCTGAACTTTGACCCCCTTGAAACACCAGTAAACCGTCATCAATCGGGACCAAAATTTATATTTGTTATACTTGGGTATAGAAGTATTAATTTCGGGTATTAGATAATTAAAAAAAATATTTTGATTTTTTGACACTTCATAGAGTTTTCTGAATTTTGACTTCAATGCGCCACGCCTTAACCGCCACCAATGGGGACAAAAATTTATGTGTGATATCTTTGACCATCTTACTACAGATTGAGGTGGCGATACAGTCTTTTTATGAACTTTTAAATTTTTCATACAAATTAAAAGCACCCTAGTGTACATATTTATATACATATGTAGGTACTGGTACTCTGAAAAAAAAACGTTGTAAATCTAAAGACTTTCGCTGTTAAATCAACTACTTTCCGCAGTTGAAATGTGCCCAACAACGCTCCGTTGTTGTTTCAAAGGTGCGAGCGTTGTTGATTTAAGACAATAATTGAGATTGTTGGAAAAAATGTTCACCTAAAAATAAATTTTTGTTTGCATTTTACTCTTCATCTTCTCTCCGCCCGGGTCCCAACTGCAAATATGTAACCTCCGCTTGTTCTTCTATTCTTCTCTCCTTCTTATCATTCACTGGTTGCTATCTTTATTCCTTATTCTGATTTTTCTTCTTTATTTTATATTCTCCTCCGGATTCGAACCATGATACTCTGAAAAAAATACGCGTAGTTAAACCAACAACTTTCGGCTGTTGAATCTCCGTCTTTGATTCAACAGCAAAAGTATTTGTTTTTACAGAAAAGTTTTTGATCCAACAATTTATTCAAAAACGGGCGTTGTTGATTCAAAAACTTGCTTGCCTTTAAAAAATTTTTTGTGAGAAAATATTTTTTTGTGAGAAAACCAACAAAAAAAATAATGATGGAGAGAAGATGAGGAGAAAAATCCAAAAAAAAAGTTTATTTTTAGCAACAATTTTCTCCCCGTTGTTGATTTAAAGGCAAAAGTATTTGACCCAACAGTTTCCGTTGTAAACAAAACTAATGAGAACAATTTTTTTTTAAATTTTGTTTTTACAATGATTCAAATAATTCATGGATTCCTTTTTAGGAAATGGAAGTATAAATAGGTTACTACAATTCAATATAATGTTGAATGTTCCACTATGTGATGATTGGATAGAATTTCAGGTTGATGTCATGGTTCGAATCCGGAGGAGTATACATATAAAATAAAGAAGAAAAATCAGAATAAGAAATAAAGATAGCAACCAGTGAATGATAAGAAGGAGAGAAGAATAGGAGAACAAGCGGAGGTTACATATTTGCAGTTGGGACCCGGGCGGAGAGAAGATGAAGAGTAAAATGCAAACAAAAATTTATTTTTAGGTGAACATTTTTTCCAACAATCTCAATTATTGTCTTAAATCAACAACGCTCGCACCTTTGAAACAACAACGGAGCGTTGTTGGGCACATTTCAACTGCGGAAAGTGGTTGATTTAACAGCGAAAGTCTTTAGATTTACAACGTTTTTTTTTCAGAGTACAAACCTAAAATTCTATCCAATCATCACATAGTGGAACATTCAACATTATATTGAATTGTAGTAACCTATTTATACTTCCATTTCCTAAAAAGGAATCCATGAATTATTTGAATCATTGTAAAAACAAAATTTAAAAAAATTTGTTCTCATTAGTTTTGTTTACAACGGAAACTGTTGGGTCAAATACTTTTGCCTTTAAATCAACAACGGGGAGAAAATTGTTGCTAAAAATAAACTTTTTTTTGGATTTTTCTCTTCATCTTCTCTCCATCATTATTTTTTTTGTTGGTTTTCTCACAAAAAAATATTTTCTCACAAAAAATTTTTTAAAGGCAAGCAAGTTTTTGAATCAACAACGCCCGTTTTTGAATAAATTGTTGGATCAAAAACTTTGCTGTAAAAACAAATACTTTTGCTGTTGAATCAAAGACGGAGATTCAACAGCCGAAAGTTGTTGGTTTAACTACGCGTATTTTTTTCAGAGTACATCTATGAATCTGTTTGGCTTTATACAATTTTCATCAGCTCGTGCTTTTGCTGCTTTGGTCATAGCAAAGCTTCGAGCATAGCCTCGATGGCCAACAATGGCCGATTGCACAAATGATGGTGATAGATGTTTGGCAATAATCAAAGTGAAAATTGGCATGTAGCATATGCACATAAGTGAGTGAAAGTACATATGTATGGATATGTGTGTGGCCATGCATTTAAGCTATTTGTATGCTTTGATTGAATGAGCGGGCGTTTTGGGTGTTAAATTGCGAACTTGGCTTTTCGAGTTCAAAAGTAATTTACACATATATTCACTCCTACAAGCAGATAATGGCATCACAATTTTATATCTCTATTAAGTCTATTAATGTGACAATTTTAGGATTGACAAACTGAATAGGTATTGACATACACACATACACATTTTGCCAATCGTGGGCTTTACTTTTGCCTTATTTGCTTTGGTAGCATTTCTGTTTGTTTTAACGTGAATTTGGAGGTTTTTTGAATGATCGATGATTTGAATTTAACTTTTGTTGTTTTTCTTATTGTGTGTATTGTCTGTACATACCCTGCAGCGAAACAGCTAACTAGTATGCCAAAATTGTAGTATGTATATTAACTGGTATTCGTATGACAATACCATACCAGTTTATTTTGTCTAGTATTATACCAGTTAAATGCAGTTGAACCACAAACTAGTTATCAAAATACTAGTTTAGAAACTGGTATCCAAAACGCAGCATCATACCAGTTTATTTTATCTAGTATAAAGAAAAACAATGCAATTGAACGAAAAGGAGTATTTAAAAAAAGCAAAGGAATTGAAAAAACAGCATGCCTGAATTTTTATACAATGAATTTTTTTTTTTTTTTAATTACTGAATATGTGGCTTAAGTTTTTTGTTTTTAAACTGAAATAGTACCTTATTAGTTATTTAATTTAAGAAATATTTTTAAGATTCCTGAGTCCCTGAATTTTTATACAATGTGTCTGTTTTTGTTTTTTAATTACTGAATATGTATCTTACGTTTTATTTTTGCTTATAAAACTGAACTGCCACCTATGTATATCTAAGCAATATTTATTTTTATTGAATGGATGAATATAATCAATTACATATGAAATAAATAGACTTCAAAATTAATTTTTTTTTTTGCATACCTAAACTGGTATTCGCTGATTTAGATGCTACTAGTATTTTTCTGACCCATACAAACTGGTATTTAACTGGTATGAGCTTACGCAGAGGAAGACATACGAAAAATATTAGATGTTTACATGGGAAACTTACAGTCGGGCAAGTAGTTGACTATACCCTGCAAACTGATATAATTCTAGTTTGCAAATGGTTACTTTCGCTGCAGGGTAGTTGCTATTTGTTACTCTCTCTATTGTTGTTGTTATCAATGCTTATATTATTTCTGCCCTTTGATTATTTGCTTTTGTCGTATGCCAGTTAATCTTTGTCAAGTTAATCCATTCACAAATGATGGTAAATTGTGGCAACATGGCTAAATTACAGACACATATACAAGTGCACATATAAATTGACATTTGTAATTTCCATGATGAATTATAACCAAAATACAAAATTCCATTATAGGCAAAACATCCGTACAATGCGTGTTACATACAAACATACTATGTATATTCGTATGTTGATAATGAGTGTCTGATTAAATTTGCTATGCTCTTTGACCTTCAAATCTTTGCTCTGACAATTTTTTATGTAATTTTGCGTAATTTGGAATGTAATTCGGGGTGAATGATTTACATCGGTGTCTTGATCAACTTCTTCGACTTCTAGCACATCACTTGAACAACCAAAACATATCTTGAGTAATTTCAATAATATTTTTGTAGTGGCATTCCGAAAAGTAGGCCTTTGTATGTTCTACCTGCGTCCCAAACCAATAACAAGTTACGAGAAACTGTTCTCTTTGTACAAATATTTTGTCTGAGGCGACCTCTAGTGAAATTTTATGGTGTATATTTTTTTGAACATTTAACCCTCTATCGACCTTCAAAATACTATTTTTTTGGTGCTTTTTAAAATAGAGGCCAAGACGAACTCTTCGTGCAGGTGTTAGAGGGTTAAAGTATTTTAGGAAATTAAAGTTCATGCAATTCTACTATATGTTTCCTAGCAACATATTTCTATACGATATGTATTTTAACCCATTTTTTCCTCTATTTAAAAATCAAGCTGGCAACCCTACAGTTTAAGTAGGAAACCTATGATTTTTACACTCTCCGCATTGTGCTCTTTCATTTCATTTTCAGCTAGGCAACCCACATATGTACATAAGATCTGTCAGTTGCTCTGTGTATTGATAAACAACAGATAAGAGGATATATTTACTCTGCCGTATATTAGACCATTAATTTTTATATTATGTAGCGACGAAATTTATTTTTTATTTTATACCTGATTTCCTCTTTTGATTTGATACCAATTTCGCAACAAAAATTACCACCTTTAAAATCACAAAGTAACCACCATTTGCAGTTGATGCCCACCACAAAGCAGCAGATCACATTGTTTTCACAAATGTTTTAGTTCACATGATTTAATTAGAGGTAAAAGTATTTTGGGTTGTTTTTTTTATTATGTACACAGTAAAAAATTATAATTTATTTCTAATACCATTTGGTACTTAATTTAATCATTCTCGGAATTAAATTTGAATTTTAATGCCAAAAAGCCTTATTTTTAAACTATGAGAACTTTTACAATTTTATTTATTCCAAAATAGTTTCAAAATAAAGTCTTGAAAAGTATTCAAATCCTCTCTAAAGAAGTTTAATCATCTATGGTTTAAAAACAAATCCTGAAAAGTATAAAAAACTTTCTCTTTCTCAATTATATTACCAACAAAATATTTTTGGTTTAAAATCAAAACCAAAAAAAAATATTTAAAAAAAATTATTAGAAAAGAGTAAAAATAAAATCAAACAAAATGTTTTCGAAACTGCAATCCGGAGGAGTAATCAAATATACTCAAATAAATGCACGGAATCTAATAATTGTATCAAGTAATGCAGGAGATTAATTAAATATCATGAGGGTAAATTTTGCTTTATTTTTTCAGTCATAAGCAGTTTCAGTCATAAGACAGTATCACTGCAAGAACCGCGACGGTGCCGAAATTTTCCCGGAAATCTCCAAAATATTAGTATAAAAGTGACAATATGTATATATATCGAGCCCTAACCGCCATAATGGAAATCAACAATTTACTATCACATGCATCAACTCCCAAAATTTCATGGCTGTGTAATGTGCAGTTTCGAAGTTAGAGACTAAATAAGTTTCAAGGCTGCATACAAACTGTATGCAAAACAAATTAAAAAAACTGTGTCCGGTAAAATTTACTTTTTGTTGGATACACTTTTATGAGGATTAGGGCTCGATATATAAGTAGGCTGACCATAAATATGAATCGAAAATGAGGGACAAAATTTCAAATGATATAAGTACGAACATACATATGTATATTTATGAAACTTGAAATCGTAAAAAATATTTATTCATCAAATAATAGGCTTACAAGCATATGCAATTCACATTCTCTTCAGACTTTTTGTTTTAACAAAAATAAACAAATTTGTAAGTTTAAATATAGGTATCTACAATAAAGCAAGCATAATGCTACGATAAAAAAGAATTTGGTAACTTATTTTAATGTCCACAAATCAATTTTAATACGATTTACCAATTTCTTTCAAATTAATTTGCCACACAGCAACCACAAAAATTACATTCCAACAAACATATAGTCAATGAGGATGGTAGTTATTATCGATAACTACTTAAATTCTGATGAGAAAAAGGGCTGCCACCTCAACCTTTTTAATATAAAACAGATTTTAAACAAAAAGGGGAATATTCATAGTCAAAATAAAATATTGATTTTAACTAACTTAAAATCAGATTTTATCAAGACTATGAATATGCCCCAAAATAAATAAATGAGGGACAAATGAGGGACACTAGGAAAAAAACAGAACATTTTGAGGTTTTCCGAAAAAAGAAAAATACGAGGGACAGACGTCTGAAAAACAGAACGGTCCCTCAAAAAACAGAACGGATGGTCAGCCTATATATAAGGTACTTTAGTGTTTGCTATTACTGTTTTGGATTTTTATGTAAATAAACTATGTTAACGTTATTCAATTTCTCATTAATCTTTGGGATAATGGGTTATTTGCAGTATATCTACTGGAAATTTAAGGGGGTTTATTTTTAAATCCAAAAAAGTATACAATTTACTCCAATTTTCGGATAGATTTAATATTTTTATTACCAAAAATATTATAAAAATAATCAAAATTTGGTTTTGATTTAATTCCATAAAAGTATAGAATTTATTCCAATTTTGGATTGATCTAATACCATTTAAATTATTTTTAATACCAGAAATATTCTAAAAATAATGAAAATTTGGTTTTGATTTAATTCCAAGAAAGTATTAATTTGACACCAAGAATAATTTCTGTCTCTCAATATTCTCTTCTTTTTTTTCAACCAGAATGGTTTTAATTTTATGCTTTTTGGCATTGTTATATATAAATACCAAAATGGTATTAAAATTAAACTAAAATTTTTACTGTGTATACATATATTTGTACATATATGTATATTTTGTTTTTAACGGCTTGTTGCTGCACCTTTGTTATTCTATATCACATCAATATGTTTTTGTTTTTTCTGAATGAAACTGAAAGTAGAACGTAGACCTCTTTCAAAGCGCACCGCTTACAAACAAAAGGGCATTTTGTTATTTTAACATGGAATTTGTTAGCCAATTGAAGCGTTAAATAAAAACAAAAACACTCCAAAATAACAAATTGTTTTTAAGTGTAGATATGGTAGACAGTATATATGCTCTATACACTGCTAGTTTACTCTCATTTGTTTTTGTTACGCTCACGCTGCAATATTCTGCTTATTTTTGTTTTATCGACTAAAGCAAAAAATAAAGAAAAAAAATTTATAAATAACAAAGAAATCAATAATTAAGGTAAATAAGGTAAGGTAAGGAGATTCCCTCAACTCAGACCTTTAAAGAAATTGCAGCAAGAGTATTTTCTTGTTATCAAAACAAAGAAAATTGTTACTCTTCTCAAAAGCTCAAATTTGTTTAATGTTACAAGAAGTTGGGTAATCAAAATAAAAAATAAACTGATAAAGAATAAATTATTTCTTCGCAATGTCTTTACAATGTGTGAAAATAATATTCTGCCTTGATAGACATAAATGACCTTTTGTATAGCGGCGCTTGGTTAGTAAAAAGCTGTAGGAATGTACTTACTTTAAGGTAAAATTAATTTATATTAAAACTCGTAATAGGCTAGATGTTTATCCAATCAAGAGAATCATCATTGTTGCAAAATCACAATCGAGTCAAAAGTTGACTGGCTTCTGACTACACAATCGAGATTGTTTCGAGTTGGAGGTTCACAACAATGCTGCTTGATTTTCTTGATTTTAAATCTTTAAATAGGCATTTTTTCTTTATTTTCATAATGGTAACAGTAATAGCGTCTGTTTTATTTTTTTTAGTGACATTTTTTTTCTGGAATTTCCAGCATTTAGCTAATTGTCCAAAGAGTTATTGAAGTTAGAAATTTGAAGGCCGCATTAAGAAAATCCTTTAAATGGCAAAAAATTTACAAGTTACCCAACAACATGAAGAACAAAAAGTTCGCTTGCTTAACTTGCTGCGATTTCAAAAGAGGAAAGGGAAAATGAGAGGATTCGTAAAGCAAGCCAAATGACAATATCAACTATTGAATTCGTTAATCGAATGTGTATTTTTTTGGTTTGTTGTTTGTGGCTGTCGCCGACATCATTTGCAGCAATGCATTGAGGCAAAAGTTTTCCCATTCAATTCTATGTGCTTAAATATAAAGAAATTATTTTCGATTCAACTTATGTATGTGTGTACTTTGCTAGAAAATTATTTTGCCGCAATTGCTTGTCGCATTATTCTTCTAACTTAGCGTACACTCACACTTGGATAAATTGACAATCAAACGAAAAATGCCTCATTCTATTTTGGCGCAAAGTTTTATTTAATTTAGTTTTTTTTTTTGTTGTTGATGGCACGCCAATATTGTAATTGAATTTCGCTTAGCGGCATTGGCACATGCACACGCAAAGCGATAACATCTCCTCATTTGCGCACATACATATGTACATACATATGTGTCTTCTGGCTTAGCTTTCTCTAAGAAGCGATAAAGTAATGGAATAAAAATCTTTTCAACTTTTCGCAAAAAACTAAAAGAAAGCGTTGCCAACTATACAAAATGCTCATATGGATGACAGCTGAGATAAGCAGAAGGCCTTTTCCTTTCAAGACGCAGAATGCACAAAACAGTTGAAGCTCACAACTCTGATTTCTTAAATGCTTTCTTCTTTTATTTTCTTTGAACTTTGAATAAATGAATTGTTAGAGGCCTGAGTGGATGGCTGAATGGTTGGCTATGCAAGTCGTTGCCTGCAAATATGTATGTACCTATATATGTACCTATGTATGCGCAGTAGTCTAGCAAGCAAGTGAGCTGTAGCTAAAGCAGCAATTGTTGTTGCTTTGGTTCGGAGTTTTGCCTTTTCCTCCTCTTCTTTTGATATAGCATTTTCAGGTCAAATGAAACCTTTTTCAAGTCAAGTGAAACTTTTTTCAAGTCAAGTGAAACCTTTTTCAAATTAAGTGAAACCTTTTTCAAATAAAATGAAACCTTTTTCAATTTAAGTGAAACTTTTTTCATTTCAAATGAAACTTTTTTCATTTCAAATGAAACCTTTTTCAAATTAAATGAAACCTTGTTTAGTTAATACAATAACATTCTTATATAAATTTTTTGAACACGGCCTTTACACATCGAACGTTAACAATTCAAAATATTTTACAAAATTTGCACTCTAAGTGCCTGGTTATGCTTACAATGTTGCTGGTCGAGCACCGTGAAATTGTTGTTGTGCACTCCGACGGTGAGAGAATTTTCGGACTCTTACATCCAGCACATTTGCTGTGTGAAACAGGCAGCCAGCAGCCGAGGTTTCGGGGGTAATAATGTGTTATGTTGTGTATGTGCTCAGTAATAATCATGTGTTATGTTGTGTATGTGCGCTCCAATCACCAATGTAAGCATAACCACCTCTCACCAATCACGAAATGTTTCCGATTTTGATTGGCAATTAACATTGGTATCATAACCACGCTATAAGCTAGCGATATGTATAAAAGTTCAACATCACCTGAGAACTTTTTGCATTTCAATGTTTTTGTTGTTTTATTGTTGGTTGAATTAACAATGAATTGATTATTGGTAATTTTTACTCTTGAGAAATGTTAGAAACGTTGAATTGCACGCTCAGTTAACCACCCAACTTTCTTCAGGACTTAACGGAGTTCCTCTCACACTCCGAATTAGGAGAGCTTAATATCCCAGCAAACATTCGGACTCATATAAGCGTCAGTAAACATTTCTTAAGCTTATATACCACATAAGCCTCTGTGGTGCTGTGGGTAGAGTGCTCGCCTGCTATGCCAGAAGTCTCGGGTTCAAACCACAGTCCGAGCAAACACCAAAAATATTTTTCTAATTAGTAAAAATCCAATTATTGGGATTTTTAAGGGCAGCGGTCACCTCTCGGCAGTGGGCGGAATACCCTCCGAGTGTATTTCTGCCATGAAAAAGCTTCTCACAAAAAGTGCATTCGCCGTTCGGAGCCGGCATAAAACTGTAGGTCCACCCAATTGGTAGGAAAAACAAAAGGAGCACACCTCGAATTGGGACAGAAGCTCGGCCATAAAACTCGTCAGAGTTATAATAGCGCTATTGTATTATAATAGCGCCATTGTATTATATTATATACCACATATGTCACACCTATATATTTCGGACTCATATCAGACTCCAAATTATGAGAATTTCAAGAATGTTTGCTGGGCTGAAAGAGCTTGATCTACTTAATTTTAGTATATATATATATATATATACATCATGTACATATATAAAAATAATGAAACCAATAACAAATTAAACAATTAAATTGTTGTTGTGATTATTTTGCAAATATCTATATATAGGTACATATACATATATTGTTGTATATAGTTACCACTACTAACATTCAAAGTTCAATAACTTTCGATGTGTAAAACCCGTGTACAAAAAATTTATATAAGAATGTTATTGTATTAACTAAACAAGGTTTCATTTAATTTGAAAAAAGTTTCATTTGAAATAAAAAAAGTTTCATTTGAAATGAAAAAGGTTTCATTTGAAATGAAAAAAGTTTCACTTAAATTGCAAAAGGTTTCATTTTATTTGAAAAAGGTTTCACTTAATTTGAAAAAGGTTTCACTTGACTTGAAAAAAGTTTCACTTAAATTGCAAAAGGTTTCATTTTATTTGAAAAAGGTTTCACTTAATTTGAAAAAGGTTTCACTTGACTTGAAAAAAGTTTCACTTGACTTGAAAAAGGTTTCATTTGACCTGAAAATGCTATAGACCGCTTAAGGTTAAGTGCTTTGCACACATTTACTTCTTGTAAAATACGCACAGCCAAGGGAAAAGTAATGAAACAAGTGCACTTTCACTTTTTCACTCAATTCTTACGTTCAACATTTTTTATTGTTGCCTCACTCTCCAATTTAAAAGTTTTTGCATTTGTTTTCTTTGTTTTTTTTTTGTTTTTGTTGCTACTCACGTCGTCTGTGGTTGTTATCCATTGCTGAATTGTTGTCATTGGCATATGCAATAAGCGCCATATGCAGCCGAGCATTAAATTGACATGGCGTATGAGCAACCAAAATACAAGCGTGTGAGAGGGCGACGCAGCAGCAGCACTCTACTCGTATAGGCAATGACAGTGCAGTTTGTTTTTTTGTTGTTGCGGTGATGTGTGATGAAGTTTTCTTCTTTTTTAAGTATGTAGGCAATTGGAAAAATCGGTGTGCCAACAGAACAATTTACAAATTAGTTGGCACAAGTGTATGCGGTCTTGAATTTTGGTTGTGGAGAAGTGTGAGTAATTAAGCTTGTTAATTGAAAGGCCTACGAGAAGAGATAAGATTTTGTGATAGATAGGTACATAGTAGACATATACGCCGACTGTGATTCCGGCGGCGGCGGCGCTATTCCAAAAACATTTCGGCGGCTGCGGCGACGCCGGCGTGCTTTTTCGCGCCGGCGCGCCTGCCCCAAATCTACAAATCACAATCCTTATTCAAATATTAATTTTATTTAGTTACCTTAATATCGCTGGCTGAATGGAATAAATAAACTAATTTCCACCTTAAACTGTTGAAACTTTTTTATTAACAGCAAAACACAATTGTTACATAAACTAAAATATAAAATAAAGAAAATAAATATTAAAGAATATACACAAATCCATATGTAAGGGTAAATTTAAATTCATTTGCTTATTTTGTATGATAATAAACATGCATACATATATTTACATATGTACATATTTATATATATAAGGCACTTTAAAACAAATATATGTATATACAGTGTTGGAAAAAATAATAGGGACAAAATTTTGCAATTCTCCATTTATTTCAAGACCAAATAATAATTACCATATATTGATAATTACACGGAGAGGACATGCTTCAATGACTGGGGTGGTTTTAGTATAATAATTTAATTTTTATGAATAAAAATAATGAAATGTATAATTTAAGTTGGAAATAATAATAGGGACAAACTTTAAATTCGATTGTTTTTTTCAAATAAACTACAATATTACTGTTGTAGCTATGCTTAAATAAAACACGAATAAGGTGTGCTGAGTTGTCTGGTTTTATTCAGGAGGAAACAGAACGTGACCGGAAAAGGATTGTCTTATTCCGCGTGCTAGATTGACAGACTCAATGACATATCTTTTTATTCAGAGATGCCGTGTGACACTTATTTACAAAGAGTTGCTTATATTGTAAGTAATAAGTGATTAAGATACAACAATTACTGCTGCAGCTAGATTTATTTTTTATAACTTCCTTACTTCTTCGTGGCCGCTGTGGTGCAGTGGGTAGAGTGCTCGCCTGCTATGCCAGAGGTCTCGGGTTCAAACCACGGTCCGAGCCAAACACCAAAACAATTTTTCTAATTAGTAAAAATTCAATTATTGGGTTTTTTAAGAGCGGCGGTCACCTCTCGGCAGTGGGCGGCATACCCTCCGAGAGTATTTCTGCCATGAAAAAAGCTTCTCACAAAAAATGCATTCGCCGTTCGGAGCCGGCATAAAACTATAGGTCCACCCAATTAGTAGGAAAAACAAAAAGGAGCACACCTCGAATTGGGAGAGAAGCTCGGCCATAAAACTCGTCAGAGTTATAATAGCGCCATTGTATTATATTATACTTCTTCGTGGCATAGGGTTGACCAAATCAGCGCAATTTGCATCTGGTATTAAGTACCAAGCTTCTTTAATTATTTTTCCATAACTCTTGCTTATTTTTCCATTTTTGATCCCCCATCGTCTTCTTTAATATTCCCTATAGGGCTGAGGTTCGACAACTGTGAGAGCTACTCAAAAACAGCAACTTTCTTACGTTCAAACTATGAGTTTTCAATTCTGGAGGCATGTTTGGGATCATTTTCGGCATCTAATGATATCAAGGAGGGTTGAAATGGTGCAGTTTTGAGTAGAACAATTAGCAACAGACCTCGATAAGTAGGACTAAATGGAAGAGATCCCAGAAAAGTTCCGTATCTGAGAAAAAATTATGTAAGCCAACGAACTGAAATTTTCCAGGAGCTTAAATTCTTTAGGACTGAGGCTAGTAAAGTAGGGAACAGCCAAAGCTTTTGTTAATAACTTTTAACCGGCAAAAAACAAAACATTTCCGCATTCAGCTTCGTGTTCCTGAGGTCAAAACACGTCGATTGGTTCCTTTTTTAATTTTGAAGAACTTTAGCAGTTAGCAAAACTAGGAAAATATGTACACATCTCGCTACATATGGGTATGGCGCGCCGCACCGATACGCCGATTTCACGGATTATGGCGGCGGTGGTCGATTATGAAGGTAATCGGCGCGGCGGCGGCGGCGTCAATCGGCGGCGTATATGTCTAGTACATAGGTATTACAATTTAAAGCACATACATACTATGAAATGCAGTAAAATAAAATACATAATTTAAAATAAAAATTATCTAAAATACGCATGCGATTCGTTATACCTATGTATGTACCTACTTATCGCTGCTCGTTTCAAGTCGCCTCTGCTCGCTTTTTGAAATATTGTACCTATAGGAAAGCAAAATTAATTATTTTAAAATCTGTATTTTATAAATATGTACATACATATATGTACATATGTACATATGTACATATGTATGTTTATCTATTAATAATTAATTTTCCATTGCATTTTCTCCAAATCAATAAATTTCTACTACCTCTAAAAAACTCCCAGCGCCATCTACTGCGCACTAGTACACTCAGCTAGAGTAAATAGTGAATTTTCTAACCTACCAAAACCGGAAAGATTTATAGTAAACGTGCCCATAAACACATTTTATAACATTTCAAAGCTAGCTCTTTCACCACACAAAATTCACCAAATAGGAAATTTCAACACGGTTTCTTGTTGCGCAGATTTTATCGACGTTTTTCTTATCGCACCACCGCCATGCATTATTCGTAAATATTTACGAATTGGACACGGCAACTCGTTGGTAAATTTGAAGAAAATGAAAGAATAGAACGCTGCACAGAGTTGCATTGTAGGAAAACTTTGAGGAATTTTTGAGGGCCAATAGTTATAGGGGGATTTTTATTATTTTAACTTTTTTGTATATGTATGTACACATATGTACCCAGCCAACAAGGTACCGTATATTTTACTAACATTGCGATTTACGAGCTATTCTCGAATCAGAAAACAATATCAAAAGAAACTTTTTTCTATCATGTCAAAAAAAAAAGAAAACGAAAAATTTTAAACTCAATATTTTAAAAGTAAGTATGTATGTATTTTTGTAAAATTTCTACATTTACTATAAAAAACGGACGTAAAAAAATTCATATACGAGTGATTTTTCGATACATTTACGACACTCGTAGGCACTGAACATTTTAAAGCGAAACAGTATTCGTTGGCGAATCGTAAACGGATTTCATAAACGATATTTTATTAGAGTTTTCTTCGAGAAAACATCAGTTTACGAGCTCGTTTACGATGATTTTGCTGGCTGGGTATGTATAGAATTTGTAATGGTGGTATAAAATGTCAAGAATATTATTTCAATTGTGGGAGGGATTGTGTTGGTGAGCGCGGAGCGATTTCTGCTAAGGCAGATCAAGGAAGGTAGGCCCGGTGGCGAATTCAGAAATTTCCCATGTATTTTGTTATTGTAATTGGTAGAGTGTAATGTCAAAATGATATTTCGCCGTGGTTAAAATCTGAATTCGCCTGGGACTCGCCCATTCCTATTGGCCATGATGTGAATTCGCTTGGATTTTGACATTACACTCTACCTTTGCATATAAAAAAAAGTAGTTTCTGAATTCGCCACCGTGTCTACTTTCCTAGATCTGCGTTGATTTGCGCCACATCCATATATTAATATACACAAACATATTTTTTGTCGTAACAAGAAGAAGGTATTAATGGAATTAATTATGAGTCATATGAAGGGAATTCTTCCGTAGATGTGCTGAATCTATTTTTTATAATTTTGTTAATTGTGGCTACCTATAAACTTAATAGTTTTTCCATCTTATTATCACCTATAGCAAAATTGTGGATATGCATATTAATAAACTATAATTAAAAATAAATAAACTAAATATGTATTCAAAACGCTATATAGACTCCGAGAGATGGAAATTCAAAAAAAGGGTTTGTCCGAATTGCGACCTCTGGCCGGTAATTTTTAGTTTAACCGTGTATGATGCTTCTCATATATTCGTATTAGTGAAAATGCCGATGCTTTATTATGCCAACTTGCTTGCACTTTTAATCAGGGCCCGAGTGTTTTATTCCCCTTATTCCAAAGATTTGTGGAGGAATATTTTAAAATAAAATTTAAGATCGAAATAAAACGTATTAATAGGCGAGTTCCCGTGGCAGTGATCCAGATCCGGATAAGAAGTTTGCATGCAAATGCAACAAGAATGCTGTGATCTTGGTGTTTATCTGTATCAATTTCGGATCCGTATAGACTGTAATAGTTTGTTTTGATCCAGATAAATACCAGGATCACAAAATTGTTGTCGCATTTGCTTGCAAAATTTGTATCCGGATCTGGATCACTGCCACGGGAACTCAGCTAATGATCGAAAAAAATGAGCTTGACATTCTTCATCCTATCACCATCATCATGTGGGAATATCAACAAAATACCCAATTTTTTCCTTGTATCTGGCAACGCGTTGTAATTCTAGTTATGAAAACTGACGAGAAATTTGATCAGAAACGAGAAGAACTTCAGAAAGAGTGGACGTGTTCGCGCGTGAAACGAAATAAATTTTTTTGTATTGAAATAAAAAGTGTAATATAGACAGATTATTTTGCAAAAAGTGTAAGTAAATAAAGTGGTGAAGAAGTGCAAATTACTCTTATGCGACTGCATAAGCAATGCATTGTTAACAAAAACAAATAATTATTTTAAAACTGTACAGTATGCGTAATGAATACATACATATTGTGAAAATTCAATAAGCGATGGCGCCGCCGAAGGCCAGTGGATAGCGACAGTGGACTGCCAGTGGGGATAGCGGCAAATGTAAAAAAAAGTGCGATAACAATTGATTAAAAATGGAAAAATTAAGTAAATAAAAAACGTAAAAAAACCAAAAATAAATATGTACATAAAATAAATAATCCGTAAATAGAAATGCAACAGAAATAAAAATAAATTTTACTGTTTGATATCTCGTTATCGCGACTCGCTATTTTAAATCGCAAAAGAAAGTGAAATGCGAATGACGACAAAAACAATTCTTTTTTTTGCATAAAAACCATGATAAAAACAAAGCCGCTTATTGAACATATATCAAGAATTATCTAAAGAAGGATATCGCAGTAGATAAGCTGATTGGAATTGTGTATGTATACTAAAAAGTGTGAATGTCAGACAAAACGAATTGGCAAAAATTTTACCTTGAAATTCATTTCTCTTCTCTTTCACATTGACATTTTTAAAGAAAACATACACATAAAAACGGAAGTAATATAACCTCTATTTGGATAAGCCTTGACATATATATAATACATTTGAAACATATATGTCGAAAAGCAAACAGTGGAACAAATCCATATACATTTTTTTAAATTTAATTATTTTTATCGTTTTAGGTGCTTTCTAAATGCACCCTGTTTGTGGGTGACAGTGTACTATTAACAATATGAGACACAACAAAGGCATACAAGTATTGAATGAAATGCACTAATTAATCAAATAATATACAAATTTGGCAGCAAAAATTTAATTAAGTTGTAAAGTGTAAACTGACAGCTATTTACTGAATAATACAACAAAAGTGATTTTCAAACATTTAATCAATTAATAGGCAATTGGGGACAACAAGGTGAGCTCCTTGATTTTATTGTTATTTTTTAAACCTATTTTACTTATGTACCTACATACATAATTTTTAGATCTCTTGGTGTTATTGGGCTGTATTCATAAAAATCAAGCAAATGCTTTGGGAAAATTTTATATTAAAGAAGCACGCCCCGAACAAAAATTAAAAGCTGTAACATTTACCGAAAAGTATTGATTTCAGTTTTGAGATCTGTGAGAGCTCCTCAACACCCCTGAAAAGTGATTTTTTCTCGGGGCATGCTTCCTTAATGGAAAGCCGACCACTTAAGCAAAAGCAAATGCTTTTTGGATTTTATTGATATGACCCATTGAATCGAATTGATTTCAATTCATCAATAACAATGTCACATGTTCTTCGACATGTTCTTTATATCGCGATTTCCACTAATTCAATATATGTAGTATCTATGTACATACATATGTACGTACCTACTACGGCTTGCTTTTATTTAATGTATTCGACAGACATCAAAGCCAAAAAAGCGATCCGCAATTAATTGGGTGGAGAGTCAATTTCAGCGTAATGATTCCATTACATTTTTAACTGGTTGATAGTTATCTGCTGATAAAAATTTGATTTGATTTATTAAGCTAAAAATACTTAAGTGTAGTTTGTTGATTAAATACTTTTTTATTTCTTTTTTATCGTTTTTTATTGGTTTTTGATTTTTTTTTGTTATTTTTTATTTGATTATTATTTTTTGTTATTTTGTTATTATTTTTTATAATTTTATTATTATTATTTGCTATTTCTTTCGCGCTACTTTCTCTAACCATTCTTGCTTCATAATATTTTTTTATGATTTTTTGCTTTCTCACTTCATTATGCCTTATCACTCTAAAATTAAAAAACAAAGAGTGGGTAATTTTGATATATCACGTAAACCGGTAGATATTTATTCTAGTTATTGACCTTAACTACCTTTAATCGTTAAGTACTTATTAGTTGATTTATCTTAGCTTCATAAGTGAATGGGCACTTTGAATCTTGCGGTACGTTATCAAAATTTAAGTACTTACTGTTTGTTACGAGTATTTATTTATGTACATATGTACATGACTATGAGCATTCGTGAATTCCAATTTTTATTGCATTTGCCAAACACTTTTTCATGCTGTCTGCATCTATACAGAAATTCCGCGTCTACTCATTTTAATTTTCACACTCGAGTTGGCGAGTGAACGAACCCTACGCAATGTGTTCGACGTTAATTGGCCGTTAAGGAATTTGATATTTCTTTTTATGACAATCATGTACTTAGTTCTTCTTTTTTTTTTTTGGCATGTGTTATTTATATGTACATATGTATGTATGCTTCGTATTTGCCTACTTGTTGCTATTTGCTGCCAAAAAAATTTATTTCCTCAAAGCCTTGCATACATTTATTTAAGCACATTCAACATTCTCGCAGCAACGAGGCGCTTTGACATTCAATTTTATAGTTTTATTAAATTTAACAAACACATTGTTTAATATACGTATTTAGGTACCTACATTAGTATTTATTACTCACTTATGTACAGAGATATACATACTACTTATACTTAGTATATGTATGTACATACATAAGTATGTATGTTTACTGTAAACTAACTTTCAGCCAACTTTTTATGCATTCTGAGAACATACATATTTAGGTACTTAATACAAAAGTAGTTATCAATTATGATTTGCTAAGGTTACTTATTACTTTTTTCTTGCAATCTTTTTAACAACAAAGTAAGTACATATACCAAAGCCATACTTATTCACGCTAAATTTTTCTTCATGCCCGTCGCCGACATTTCAACTCGTTTCAGCATAGCATTGCTAATAAATTTTTTTATAGTCACAAATAGGTATGACGTAATGCCTTTTGTTCAGTAGCAATATTCTCAGCTTGAATTTTCAGACATTTTTTGTGTATGCATGTTTATGTGTGTTTGACTTCAGTGCTATTGCAAATTTTTATTGTTTAAAAAAAGTTGTTTTCATTACTTATTTTCCGTTACGCTGATAAACTTTGTTGTGGAGATTTAAAAGTACATATTTACTTACTAATCTAGCTCTCTCAAATGGAATTTTAAAAAAGTTAAAGGGGAGTGGCAGCTCCCATACAAAGTAAATCTTTCATGCTGAATATCTCTGGAAGTGTTGGTGGTGGGACCTGGATGGAAATTGTTACAGAGATAAACAATATCAGTACCATACTTAGGAGAAAAATGGGAGCTATTGGAAAACGGGCATGGAAACTCCCATATAAACTTTAATTTGCATGCTAAATATCTTTGAAAATGTTCACGGTAAGATCCTTGAGTAGGAAAAACGTTTGGAGGAATAAGGATAGGGATCGTGATAGGCATAGAGGTAAACGTAGAGACAGAGATAGAGATAGAGATAGATATGGAGAGAGATCGAAATAGAGATAGAGATAGAGACAGAGATAGAGATAGATATAGAGATAGAGGTAGAGATAGAGATAGAGACAGAGACAGAGATAGAGATAGAGATAGAGATAGAGATGGAGATGGAGATGGAGATGGAGATGGAGATGGAGATAGAGATAGAGATAGAGATAGAGATAGAGATACAGATAGAGATAGAGATAGAGATAGAGATAGAGATAGAGATAGAGATAGGGATAGAGATAGATATAGAGATAGAGATAGAGATAGGGATAGAGATGAGATAAAGATAGAGACAGAGATAGAGCAACGTCTGCCGTGTATGCTAGTTTAATATAAACTAGTTTCTATTAATAAAAAAAAACAACTACAATTCCAATTCTATAATTGATAATATAAAATCTTGTAATTACAATTCTATTTTCAACAAATGAAATCACCATTAACGCCACGGATAGATAGATAACCTCAAGCGTACAAATAACCACAGCCATTACAAATAGCGGACAGCATTCCTTTACATCACCAAACGCACATACCCCATACTGTCGCCCGCATATGTGAATAGAATTTTAAAATTAGTTGCCGGTACAACATATTACTCTGATATCTTTATATATATTACGCTAAGCGATTTTTTGTAAACACCATAACTTTTACACCGTTATGCCGATTTTCGAGAATGTGGTGTCAAATGAAAGGGCTTGACCAGTAGATGTGCAGGAAGGTTTAATTTTTCTGAAAAGGGTTGCCAGCTGTTCCAAAATTTAATTTTACTGTATAGTTTGTTTGATTTTAAAATTTTTGGTACCATATGAAAAGACTTGACCTGATAGTGAGTAATTTAATAAAATTTGTACAAAAAGGGTTGCCACCTGTTCAAAAATTCAGTTTTACGTTATAGTTTGTTTGATTGATGATTTTTAAATTTGAAGTGTCATATGAAAGGGCTTGACCTGATAGTGAGTAATTTAATAAAATTTTTACAAAAAGGGTTGCCACCTGTTCAAAAATTCAGTTTTACGTTATAGTTTGTTTGATTGATGATTTTTAAATTTGAAGTGTCATATGAAAGGGCTTGACCTGATAGTGAGTAATTTAATAAAATTTTTACAAAAAGGGTTGCCACCTGTTCAAAAATTCAGTTTTACGTTATAGTTTGTTTGATTTTTAAATTTGATGTGTCATATGAAAGAGCTTGGCATGCAAATGAGTAATTTATTAAAATTTTTACAAAAGGGTGCCACCTGTTCAAAAATCCATTTTTACGTTACAGTTTATCTCATTTTTTATATTTGGAGTGTGATTTTTACAAAAAGGGTACACTGAAGATGGATAATAAAAGGAAAGGGAAGAGGAAAATGAAAGGGACGGATATCTCGAAGGAAAGGAAGCGAAAGAGGAAAGAACACGGAAAATAAAATAGATAAAGGGAAAAGAAAGCGCAAATAAGGGGGACTGGGAAAAGAAAGAGAACTAGAAAGAAAAATAGGAGCGCGCCAAATGGCCTTTTGGAGGTCGCTTTAAGGTTACTATAGTCTAGAAAAATATTCGGCACAAAACTTCACTATGCCCCTCGGACAAAATCTGTGTATAAAAATCTAGGTCCACAGAAAATAAAAATAACCAGTAACTATGAAGGTATATCAAAAAATTTTCAAATGTGGCAATACATATGTAAGTGGTCTTCCACCCTCAAATTGTAGCACAGTGTAATTGAAAGCCACAGCATCGCGTGGCCGGGTTTACTAGTTTTTTCTATTTTTCTATGGCGCCATTAATCATTTGTGTGGTTGACAGCGTCCGGGCATGCTGGTCATCATCATTTCCACCGCTTGTGAGCTGAGTGTTGAAGGAGAAAGGATTAAGCTGCCCTACCAAGTGCAATATGAGCATATTTATGTATGTGTATCAGTGCAATGCTTATATTCATCTGCAGATTTAGAAATGTTTATTAGCTAAAGTATAAAAAAAGATCAATTAGTTAAACTGAATCGACTGACTGCCCTGTTGGTCTAAAATTGGCTCATTGACTGCACGATAAGAGCACTCCTCCGCTTAAAGTGTGTTGCACAGATTAAATAAGCTCTTGTTTGCTTTTTTTTGCTTCAAGTTCATTAACGCTCTGACTTTATTTGCCTTGTGTACTATCTTGCTTATCTTGTTGCTGCATTATTCATATTTACATATGAGATTTGATTGATAGTCATTGATGCAATCCAAACAGAGTGAGGGTGTATTTATGCATATATGCACATATGTGCACAGTTAGGAATGCATGTACTTATCTATATTTCCATGCGCATGAATGGTGGTGGCATGACTCAGCAGACGTTCCAACACATAGTGCAAAATAGCTAATAATTTAACTGGTCATCGTAACCGTCAGCTTTGTGGCTTAATTGAAATCGATACGGTCAGTGACGTGTTGCATGTTCACATAATGTAATAACTCATTCGTACGAGTATGTAAGTATAAGCAGTGGCGGCGCTAGCATAAGTTGGCTAGGCAAGCCTATGTATGAGGCATAACCATTACCTAACCATTTAAGTATGTAAAGAACGTGAATTATCTACAAAAGCCGTGGAGCAGTTATTATTAGATCATTTGGAAAGAATTCAATTGAATTGATTGCTGACGCCAAACTTGTAGATAAATCTCTGAATCTCACACGAAAGCGCAGAGGTATTTTTAGTTTCTCTGTATCGACGGCAATTTCAGTAGTAGCAAGTTTATTTTCTAATTATAGCGCTATGAGAGTATATATAAAAAATGGGTGCTTGAGCTCAACTTACTTTAAGTAGTGTTTGAAAAACTGAAGTCAAATTAGCAAAAGTCGTGAAATGTTTGATTTTATTGCTTTTGCCTGATTTTGATATCGTGCTGATTTCATATTACCCAAAATCAGCAGTCGCCCAATATCAAAATGAACGCCTTTGCAGTGGTATACATATCGGATATTTAAGCTTGCATGTAAAAAATTACTTATGTGCAGTCTGTGTATCAGTCTGGTAAAAACAGTTAAAGCGTAAAATAACGAGATTTTAAAGAAATTCATAAAATGAAAGGAACGAAATCATTAAGCAAGTCGGGCTTTTCGGTTGGTATGAAGCGTCCGCCACTGAGTATAAGTAATATATGTGTCAGTTATTTAGCTGTCACTGTTATTACTAAGTGCCATGCAGAAATTTTCTAATTTATTTTAAAAGCCGTTAAACAGTAGCTAAAGCTTTTTCTAGCATAAAAAAGTAACTTTCGGGGTAGAAATTGGTCTAAGTATGGGGTACTCAATGTTTGAAAGAAGTGCCTTTAGAGCTTTGAAACATTAACCTTATAAGGACTAGCCAACTCTATTATAATTCGTCCTTTTTCTTTCAAGGTCATACCTATTCCCATTTTTATATAGTTTTATGTTCCTAAAAATCTCTAATATGTGCAGCTTGCTTTCTGTCAGCTCAACCCGTAAATCTTATTTACTTCTTGCTTTACTATATGGCATAAAAGTATACCCCATTCGTACATTTATTTATCTACTCACAAATGCATTCGGATTACTTTTTATTTACACATTTATTTGCACAGGTTTTGCCCACCGCTTTCATTGACAGGCACTTGTTGGTCATAAAGTTGAGACGTGCACTAGCAAAGGCACTAGGAGGGCAGACGACGCTTTTTTTTTGATATTCTCAGCCAGTTACTATTTACTGGCAATGTTTATTCGAAAAAGTTATGAGTATTTATTTATCAAGTCTAGCTGTCATTGTGTTAGCCTTAGCTTTTGTTTATTTGCGTAATAAGTTAAATTTTTGTTTACTAACGAAACTGAAATGTTTATTAGATTAGCCATAATCTATTTCTGGATATAAATACTTATTAGGGGTAAAGTCAAATTGATTTAAGAAAAATTTGGTACTTATTGACTTCTGACTTCGTTGTTATAATCAGCCTTAACAATATTTTCCAGCGTGTTTTGCTTCTGTAAATAATGATTATCACTTATGTTACTTCTATCGAATCTCCAAAAATTTAGAGTGACTTTGTTGAGTTGTGATCAGAGATCCCAAATAACAGTTAACCTCTCCTTATCCGAAGACACTTCTTTATTAAAACCTCCATCAGTACCTTCCTTTTGATACTAATATCGTTGAAAAACATTCGGGGGCTATCCGGGCTTAGATATTGGGCCATATGTGGATAGATGAGTTCGCAACTACGCTGAAGACACTTTTTTATTGAAACCCTCATCATTATCTTTCATTTGATACTAGGGCTTACGATTCGATCTCGAGCAGTGTCGAGAAATTCGAGGATCGAGAAAACCGAGACTCGGGCTCTCGATTAAATCTCGTTTCTCGGATTTCTCGATAACATATTAATATGTGTATTGTGTCAAAAAAAAATGAATATCAAAAATTTCCCGTATGTCATCGGTAAGAAAAAATTGTATATTATAAAATTTCAATCGTATTTCTCTTGGAATTTTCTGAAATACATCTGGGAATGGTGTAAATGGCACATATGCATACACATGTAAGTACATACAAGCAGAACAAGCTACGAAACAGCATAGTATGCCTAAACCGCTATTTCTGCGATGTAGTTGAATGTCGAGAAGCTCGCGAGCTTTTCGAGATTTTCGAGATTCGAGAATCTCGCGAGAAGCCGAGTCTCGCGAGAAATCTCGTCTCGCTCGAACTCGAGAAATCGTAGGCTCTATTTGATACCAATACCGCTGAAAAATATTCGGGCTATCCGAGCCCGCATTGCCCATATGTGAAGAGATAAGTTCGAAATTACCCTGTAGACACTTTTATTGAAACTCCGATATATCCTTTTCATTTGATACCAATATCGCTAAAAAACTTTCAGGGCGATCGCGATATACTTTTGGGGGCCTGAACAGTTAACTCCTCCATATATTTAGAACTAAATTCTTTATTGAAACTGCGATCCCTTAAATTTGATTCCAATATCGCTGAAAGACATCCCCGGACCATCTAGGTCCACATTTTGGCCCATATATGGAGAGACAATTTCGAAATTACCATGTAAACCTTTTTATTGAAACCTTTATTAATACCTTCTATTTGATACCAATATCGCTGGAAAAAATTCGTAGGCTATCCGGGTTCAGATTTTGGGCCATGTGTGGAGAGATAAGTTCAAAATTACCCTGTAGACACTTTTTTATTGAAACTCCGATATATCCCTTTGATTTGATACCAATACCGCTGAAAAGCTTTCAAGGCTATCGGAATCTACCTTTGGGTGCCTGACGCGGGTAATTTTTCAAGAATTATATATGTATACATATGTGTGTAGCCTATTTTCTGCCTAGACCCCACATGAGTCCACCGTTAAAAAATTTATAAAAATCGACTGATTAATCGCCGACATAATTTTCCTTTTTGCTGACGGTAATCCGTTCCACAATACATCGCTGACATAAGTAGTTCCTCACTCAACGGAATCTTTATTCTAAAATTATAGTCTACTTGACTCTATCTATAAGCTAAGCAGCAACAGCAACAAAGATTAAAACAGTTAGTGACCTCCATTCTACAATTTTCCAGCAAAAGCACAAAAAAAAGAACAAACGTCCCTGCAAAAAATGCGATCACTCCGGGATACATCCGGGACAACTCGCAAGGGAGCATGCGATTACTACCCATTTGTATCTCTTTATATAGGTTGAAGTGTTCTCTTTTGTTTGAGCATGTCCTATGAAGAGACTAATTGTACCCAGTTTGTACCCGAACGGGTAGCAAAAGCGCACAATTGTACCCGTTTTGTACCCGAACGGGTAGCAAATGCGACACATCCATTTGTGCGACTAATTGTACCCGTTTGATACCCTTTCGGGTACAAGTCGTCTACAATTAGTATACATATGTACCCGTTCGGGTACAATTGGGAACAATTGTAGACTAATTGTACCCGAAAGAGAGCGCTCCCGGACAAATCTTTTTAGAGACTCGTCGCACACTTTTTTGCAGGGGTGGTTTTCCACTTACACTTATTGAATCAATATATTCGTTTGTTGTTAATATCACATTTCTCTAACATTCATTCAAGCAACAATATCGATATTGTTTGTTTTGGCGCTTAATAAAATTTAAAGGCAATGTGCCACCAAATCTTATGGCACAAAAATGTGCGCGCTTTCGCCGCATGCCAACATCCCATCCTCTGCATGCCCCAGCACACAACATTGTAAATGGTTGCATCGAATCTGGTCTATTGCATTTCCTATGTGTAAGGATGTTAAATATGTTTTTGCTGTTGCCCGTGGCATCTGTTCGAAAATCTTTGTTTCAAAATAAATTTACTTTGCTTGTTTGCTCTCTCAGTGCTTTCAGTTCATTGAATATTTTTCTTTCATTTTCTTTGTGCAAATATATTTTTTTAAAGCAGTGCTTATTGTTTTTTGTGTAGAGTGGCATGCTTGAATAACGACGATGCTGTTCTCTGTGACTGAGATAAGGCTGTACATAAAAAAAGGACAAAAAAAGTGCAAAATAAAAAAAAAGGCAAAGGCCAAGGATTTGCACAACTGACCCAATTACTTACTTGCATCAGCAGATCGATGTGAATCTCTATGCTCCTTTTTCACTTTCTCTTTACTGTTTGTTTGCAGTTTTGTATCTTGAAAAGTGGTTTGTTTTGGTTATTAATTGAATGCAATTAGAAGCTGAAATTGAAATACGCTCTAAGAATAATTAAAAAAAAGAAAGTGCTGAATATTCGAGGAGATTAAATTCTTAGAATAGTGAATGGAGAAATGAAAGAATTGAAGTTGAGTAAGGAGATTATTATGTTTCTTTTTTTTCAAGAAGAGAAAAAACTTAGCCCGTCAGTGTGTGATTCCCCCAGTACTACTGTCAAGCTACCGTCGGGAATTGGTTTGTGCACTAGGCTCTACATCCGTTGTGTTCACTTTATTACCCTTTTTCGAACTTGCTCCCGCAAGTCTTTATCCATGCTCTTCATTAAACACGCTGGACCTAGAATTAGCCAGGCATATGGTGCCGTATGCAGGAGGCCTTTAAGCCTTGGTCTCATATCCCAATTTGATCCATTAACTTTCGACCTGGTGCTGTATACTATTTCTTACTGAAGCCCATACATTCTTCTCTGGGCACTTACATATGTATGTATGTTCCTAGATAAAGCTAGTTCTGTCTGCAGTTGCCTTATCCTGAACCTACTCGAATTTAGTAAGTGCAAAGAAAATCAGAACAAATCAGTACAAAATCCAAAAAATCAGTATCTCTTAAGGTTTTTAAAACCATCAGTACGGAGCACGAAAAGTCCTTAGTAGCCTTAGCCTGGAAAACGCAGGACGGCAGCAGATAACATGCTTTCTTTCATCAACTACTTAGTCCCACTTTGAGCATGTATTGCTAGAGGACAGTGTCCTGTGAGGATCCCCATTATAAGTCTGCATTCTTCCTTTTCGAGGGATAGCAACCATTTTTTTTAGCTCCGGATCGTACCATTTACACATAATATTGGACACCCTACAGCCCTGCGATTGTTCCCATGCCTTATCAGCCTGGTCCATCATACACATATACATATATAAGTAGTGCCAATGTTTAATATCAATAAGTGGCATCGGAATGTCCATGGAGTGTTCTGCTCCGAGACTTGTACCCTACTTTGCCGCCTCATCAGCTTTCTTATTACCCTTGTGGCCTGGGATCCGGTATAAATGTGCATTACTATACCTTACAGTCCCCTACACACTTAGATGAGGTGCTATGCGACATTGTCGAATATCTACATATCGTCGTACCATACGAAAACTAACATATTTAAAATTTCTGGCGAAAGCTATCAATAAAAAAATTCTGTACGAAAAGTAGAACATTTGACTTTTGGCCGACGAAAAGTAATAAAATCGAGTTTTGGCTGACGAAAAGTAACAAGTTCGACTTTTGGCTGACGAAAAGTATCAGTAATTATATACTGTTTTTACATTAAAATTGTTGTTGTTTAAACGAACTTGATAGTTTTCGTCAGCCAAAAGTCGAACTTGTTACTTTTCGTCAGCCAAAACTCGATTTTATTACTTTTCGTCGGCCAAAAGTTCAACTTCTTACTTTTCGTCAGCCACAAAAAATCTGATGTTAGTTTTCGTATGGTGCGACGATATATGATTACCAATTGACTTCTGAAAACTTTCTTTACATCAAAAATGCTAGCCAAAAATTCGTTAAAGCCTTAAGCATACTCGTCCGTTGACTTTTTCGTTTTTTTCTTATTTTTTATTTTTTTTTTTGTTTTAAAACTATTTCCCTTGGCTCACGAAAAATGCCAAATAGAAATTTGTTTTCTCTACTTTGTATACACGCTTCCCAAATGCTAGTACAGCTGCAGCTGTGAGCCAGGTATATGACACAGACCGCAGTCATAAATTCCAAAATACCATTATAAAAATACAAAATATTACCTATGTACATTAATTCCTGTACTTCTTGAAAGGCTCACACATGTCAGTGTTGTCGTCGTCAGTTTCTCTTGGGCTTGGTCATGTTTCAATGTTGAAGCATTTTCAACTTACAATTTTATGTTTGAATCCAATGAAATGGAATGGAATGCGCATAGAATGGTACAAAGTATCGAAGGTGGATAGGAAATACATAGTAAAACCATTAATTATGTTGAATGACCAAAGAACTGCCGCTGTTAAGGGTTGTTTATTTACCTTTTAACATTTTATAGAATAAGCAGAAAAGAAATAGACAGCAGCTGTTGGAAATTGAAAAATTTTACATTTGTAATGAAATAATGATGTAGCAAGTTTTTTCTTTCTTTTATTTTGGTATTAAGGCTACGCATCACCTTTCGTGTTAGGTCAGTGTTCTGTTTTTTGCTTTTGTATTGCACCACCAAGAATTTGTTAGCACTTTTCGTTGCAGGTTTTAACATGACTAGGTGCTTTTGTTCTCCCGTCTCCTTCTCTATTGAATGAACTGATAGTGCAGTAACTTTTGCCATAAATTAGCTTATCCAGTAAGGATCATTAAATTTTATAAAATAAAGTCCCTCCGCCGCATCTGTCTGTCTGTTCGCAATAAACTCAACAACTACACTACGGATTTTCATGCGATATTCAGCAATGGATAGAGCGATTCTTGAGAAAGGTCTGTGTATATAATTTGTTAAGTTTTGGTGCAAAGGGGCGTGCCAGTTAGTCAAGATGTTATTATACAGAATAATTTTCATTGTTATGCCTAAGTCGGCTCCCTAGATACATATGTACATACATATGTATGCGTATAAACGTGAACTCGGATGGCACCGGAAATAGATATAGGGATAGGGATAGAGACAGGTGGAAGTAAGTTTGTTACGGCGAAGCGGGTCGGATATACTCTAGTTTATAATACATATATCTAAATGCAACTAGTTGAGGATAACGTTTTATGAACAAAGTAGACTCCGAAATAGTTCTTTCGTATCTAATGTTCAAGTTGAGTCAAGGGCTGATCATATAAAAATCTACATCCAATGGCAGCTAAATAATACTTAGTAAATTTTGGTACCTATACCAAAAATATAAAAATACAAAACTATCTACATATTAAGTATATATGTATGTATGTATTTTATAAGAGCACGTTTGTGTTGCTTTATTAGATTTTTAAAATCCCAAAAGTCAATAGTGCTACATTGAAAAATAAACTTAAGTATCTAAATTTAAAAATTATAGCTGTTAAAACCGTGTTGACCTGAAAATTTTATTTTTTAGAAAACTAAAATTAGAAACAAAGATTTATAGCAATCTTAATTGCTTTCGAAATGCTTCAGCTACATCTCTTTGTAAGTATTTATGTATACAAATTATACGAAGCTTGAGAATTATTGAAAATTAAACAGTTGTGAAAACTTTAAATTTTGAAACAAAAACTATCCCCACATTGAATACGCTCTGGTAATTGTGCGAGGCTATCGGCAATAAATAAATACATATGCTTAACTAAAAGGCACGAATAAGTAAGTACATAAATGACAGCATATATCGTGCATACACTCCCCTCGTATCTATCTTCTATAGTTTTCTTATTTAGCTGAAAACTTAAATACATACTTATATTTATAACGACAAACAAAGAAAAAAGGAATGAAAATACGAAAAGAAAAATAAAAAACATACTTATGTATAAGAATCATTGGAATGAATGAAAACCTAGACGCGACCGGATTGCGTCGCCGGCATCATTAGCTCACCTTATTCAACAGCGTGTATTTATATGTGAGTGTATAAAAATTTAGAGAACTTGAAAAGTTGATGACTAAATCACAATGTTATAGCAAACAAAAATATGTACATAGGTAAAAACATACATTCATACGTAATACGTAAGTATGTAAAACTATAAATTATTTCAAACTAAAATAAAATTTCGAGAAAAATATGAGAGAACAGTAAGGCAACGATGTGATGAAATGTAGCCTAAAAGAAACTGCTAATAATGCTGGTTATCTCGCAAAAAACCTAAAATAAAATAAACTAAAGACTTTATCAAAAATTTAAACATAAAAAAATTAAAGCCTTAGCAATGTATTGTTGCTTGCTGCCGAGGTTGAAGCTTAACTTTGTACTCTAAACTAACGATATGTATGTAAATGCAACAAAACATACATCCAATAAACGAGGTTTTACTGTATTCACTTAAATGAAAATAGTGTTGCTAGAAAAACTGCTACGCTATGGGGGGAATTACTTAGTAAGAGCATCGAAACAAAATCTAAGTGATTTTGTGCTAGTTTTTCCTGCTGCTCACTTCCTAGCCAGTTTTATTTATAAATTTTAAGGCAATCAGTCGCCCTAACTTTAAGTATTTATAAATTTAACTTATTAGTAGCTTCCAATTTCGTATGTGGAAATTTTATATTTATCTGATTTTATTTTTAATTCTTTCGATTTTGGAATTATTTGAAAATATCGCCGCTGCGTGTATTTTGATTGAGCAGTGCATTTCTTTTAATATACTCGTATAAGTATGCATACATAAGTATATTGTACATACAAATTCATTTCATAAACATTAAACATTTCATATTTTTCTTTCCACATCACTCTGTGGTTAACCAGTTTGCTTCCGTAAAATTGTTTGGAGCAACCATTCAAGTGCTGTCATTGGAAATTTAGAGTTTCTAGTCATATGCGGTGTTCGAATATTAAGGGAATTAATTTGTTGTACATTTGGTTTTTTCAATATGTACTTCCTTGTGTGGAAAAGGGCGGTTCGTTTTCTTTCTTCATTCAAGCATTCAAAAGATTGGAAAGAGAAAATAAAAAAATACATATTGGTGAAAATTTCAGTGGCGTGCGCTTTATACCAGCCGAAAAGCCCGGCTTGCCTAAATATTTTCGTAACTTCTACTGTGATTTTGTAGATAATTCACGTTTTGGTTGGTGAAAAACTTGAATTTACTTTCGACTGAGTGAGGCATGTTGATAAAAGTCATACAGGTACCTACATATCTTCATATTAGCCATTGTGTATCAAAACTTAATTATTCTTCATCCTCATTCTCTCGATTTATTCCACTGCATTCAGTTTCATATCGCACCCTAAATCATAAAGTGACACAACTAAAAATTACAAAATTTTCAAGAGAGCTAAAACACTGTTTTTCTTTACAAGCGTTCGTATGGAAAAGGCCAGGCATAATGGAATTTTTCGGTCAAAAGAAACACTTATTGTATTTTTTTTTTTGGCAATCGCTAGGGATATGTTCCGTGTACCAGTTTATGAAAAAAACTCGATTTCAAAAAATTTTGAGTTGTGTCACTTTATGTATTAGGCTGCGATATGGTATGAATATAAACAAGAAATCAAATATGAAAAAACGAATTTAATTTTTTAGATAATACAAAGAAATGACTATGCTTCATACATAGGCTTACCCAGCCAATTTATGTTAGGCACGCCACTGGGTGAAGTGCTAATTTTCGACGCAGGTCTTAACTAACTAACGCTGCATTATAGGTATATGATCATTATTTATTATTACATACATATGTATGTCTCAGTGTCAAATATAACTCGTCCTCGAAAGTGAAAACTCCTACTGACGACGACATCACGCACTTTCTTCTGCTTTCCATTTTAAGTATCGCTGCAAAACATTTATTGTAGAATAACGCCTACTATTCTCTAACCGCACCTACATATGTACATACTTGCATTTGTACTTTAGACCGTATGACAAATGCATAGTTTTTTGCATTATTTCGCTATTCTTCTATATATAAACCACCACTTTTTCGGGTGCATTGTGTATAACTATTTTAGTTCAACCCACAAAAAGAGAAAGCTCAAAGTACAATACATAATCGAAACTCTTTGTGTAATTTTAGTGTCACTACCTCTTTTTATATTGCAATTTTTGTTGTATGTTTGTTGCTTTATTTGTTGTTTATATTTTATTTGGGTGCTTTCGCTTCGCTTTCGTATCAATGAAATGACGTTCACTTTTACGTTGTCGGATAGTAGCTACATTAAATTTGATTTAATGTAAGGCAAACGCTCTTGTCACAGACAAAAATTGGCAATAATGTCGTTGCGATTGCAAATAAACAAACCAACAACAAAAATAAAAATATTTATTTTTCGCTTCCTACTTTATTTGCGGTCGCTCATTTTTGTAATGTTGTAGCATTTTTATTTTATTTTTGTCAGTGGCGGCCCTAACATAAATAGGCTGGGCAAGCCGAAATTCAAAATTCTTCACATGCAAATGTAAATATCAAATTAACTCTAAAAATAAGCAATTGACTTCTCCTTAGAGAAAGCGAGTAAATAAGCTGTGTTATCTATATTATTAATACGCTAACGTAAATTTTGTTCCATCTTCTCCGTCGAAAGTACTGAGCCGATTTTAAAACTAAGCACACCATTAGAAAGGTATTGCTCTCAAATAGAACTGCGCCAATTTTCATGAAAATTGGTTGGAAAATGCGTCCACAATCGTCGTTGGAAAATTGCCGTGTGGTTGTTGTTGCATGCTTTTGCACACAACAGAGCTGTCTCAATGCGCAATCATTGTAGCTGACTTTGTGCGTTTTCACCAAACTTACCATGCAATTCTGAACACGTTTGGCTGGATGTGGTGTGTAGTTTCAAAGAAGAAGAAACGTAAAAAGGTAGCAAAAGCACTACAACAAAAACATAAAGTCAAGGAATAAGTAGGATAAGAAACAATAAGTAGGAAAGAAATTGAGGAAAGAAAAGAGCAGAAATAGAAATAGAAATAAAGAAGTAGGTAGGAGAATTTGGAACACCAACAAAATAATAGTAGCAGTGACAGTAGCAACAAACAATTATACAAAAACTATAGTTGCACTTTAGTTATAAGAAAACATCTAGAAAAACTGTCGAGTTTCGACAGTAGGCAGCACTCTAGTTCTATATTGAAAGTCTTATAAAAGACCATGTGTGAAACTGCAAAAGCATGCTCACTAATCCAGGTTGTGCTGTGATTGGCTGCACAAACAAAATACCCGTTTTGAGCTGAGTTGGTGGTGTATTTGAGCTATTTTCCTAGAGAGCCTTTAGGCGCAAGATGTCGCATGTTGCAATGGGGGCTGTACTATTGTAACGCTACGTTATAACGTGAATGTTGTTGGTGGGCTAATGCGCCATGAGAACTTAAGTAGTAATAGACACATTGAAGAACTTAAATAGTTAACACATGTTAAGCATAAAACAACCAGATTTTAAAGAAATTCGTAAACTGAACGAAAATTTTTAGGCAAGCCGGGCTTTTCAGGGTGTATGAAGCATCCGCCACTGGTTTTTGTACACTTACATGTGTAAGTAGAAGCATTTTCATTGTCAAATTGAATTGTAAAAGTCTAATTATAACAAAGTTTGTGATTTATGAGCAAAATATTTAGGTATGAGCTACTATTTAAAAGTAAAAAAGAACAAAAATACTACTCTTTGCGGAAAACCCACATGCAATTGAACTGAAACATTTTACCATTTATTTGTTATAAAAAATAGCGCATGCATTACCAACAATCAAGCTCAAGCGCTACCAACGCGAAGAACCAACAATAAATAGGTAATTGCGCGCATCCAAATGGAATGGAATGTTTTGAATTGCATGTAGAGTAAAAAATTAACAAGCAGCAAACTTAAAAAAAAAAGTTAAAAATTACTACTTATGTGGAAAACACAGTTGAACAATTATGTTGGTATTTGTATCTAATTAATTTTTTTCTCTTTTTTTTAATCTTCATTTATAATAACCGCCACCATTAGTTCATTAAAATCTACTTTTCGGACGTTCGCGTTTGATGTCACGCACAGCACTTTTTTTGTTGAATTTAATTATGTGCCACACACCCAATTTGTAATAGGAAAAAAAGTGCGAAACAACAGCTAATTAGCTCATTTGGCGTTGTCAAAGTTCACTAAACTCCATAAATTACAAATAGTAATGTTTGTTGCCCGGTCGGTTGGTTGGTTGCTTTTGCGCGGACGGCACACTCGAAAAGTAGCAACCATATGTTTTTCTTTTTTTGGTTCTTGCTTTCTGCCGTATTGTCATTATTGTTTGATTTTATTATCAAACTGTTGATAAGTTAATAAAAATTAAGTGTTATTATGTGTATTTTCGTTTATGTTTATTGACCTTTAGTTTTCTCATGCAACTGAAAATATTGAAGTAGCGAATTCTTACTGCTTGTGGAATACATAGAAGTTTTGCCTAAGAAAGTCATAGCAGAATATCTGCTGAGTCGTGTTCTTAAGTTTATGTTAATAGCGCGCTGTTTGGCTGGTTGGTTTAAGTGGCGAGTCCCACAGACTCCAATTAGCGCCGAAACACCGTTTTGATACCACGACCAGTGTTGCCAGAACTTTTCCAGAGTTCCAGCTAGATTCTCAAAAAAAAAAAAGCTAGAAAAAGCTAAAAAAAATTGTTAAACACATCAAAAAAAAATTTAAAGCTAAAAAAAGAAGCTGAAAAAATTACGAAATTACCCAGTAGAACTTGGAGCGAGATCTCCCCAAGCGAGAGCAGAACAGTACTCTGTTTGATATCCTTTCCGAGCAATATCAAAATGTTTTCAGTTTTGTTTTATTTTGTTTGTGTTTATTACTTCCCTTCCTAGGACATACAATGTTAAAAGCGAGTATACAAAATCGTATACTTATACAAGAGGTACAGGGAGTAATGGAGTATCTATTGACTAGTACTCCCGGATTAATAAAACGATGAAAATCCTACTGCGTATTTCAATGCTTTATTAATTAATAGGTGATTTCCCGGGGCAGTAATGCGGACAAAACATTTGCAAGCAACTGCAACAACAATTTTTTTATCCTGATGTTTATATGGATCAAAAAAATCTATTACAATCTATACGGACCCGAAATGGATCCAGATAAACACCAGGATAACAAAATTGTTGTTCCATTTGCATGCAAAATTGTTATGCGGATCTGGATCACAGCCAGGGGAACTCGCCTAATGTGTTTTCAAAACACCCATAAATTCAAGGTCAATTTAACAGGTCGGTTCAAGATACATATACACATACAAGCCGTGAGCTGAATGTCAAACTCTCGTGACCGAGATGTCAAAACTGTACGGAAGACGAAATAATTTGACATTCAGCTCATGTGCGAATGATGGATAAACTCAGAGAATGAAGAATTTTACGAATTTTAAACGCGAATGCATGTATAGAATATGCAGAAGTAAACAAATTGGATAGCTGTCGAAGAAGAACAAGAAGTCAGCTTATCTGAAGAACCGACGTGTTTAGTGGAGCCTGCATAAGTTATTTATTTTCATATACTACATATATGTAAATTTGTACTTCAGTGTCAATAAAAATAACGAAATGTTAAAAAAAATATTTTACATTCAAATAATGGTAACTATAATGACTGTATGAATGTATATGAGCAGTGAGCAGCGCTCATTTTTTGGGGAGTCTTAGCAAATAAAAAAGCTAAAAAAAAGCCAAAGCTAAATCAGAATTTTTGCAGCTAAAAGACAAGAAAACAGCTAAATCTAGCTTGAAAAAAGCTAGAATGGCAACGCTGACCACGACTCATGACTAAAGAACCAGAACCAGAAGAGTAGAGTAAAAGATAATATTAATTCGGAAATCAGGGTAGTTCCCACGCCCTATAGCCATCCTGTTGAGTTTAGGCATCTAAGAAGCCCCTGAAGGCTAACGTAATTGAGTTTCGAAAGGTTGCCGAATTTCATTCTGCCTAAGCAGTGCGAGAGACATTCGCATGGCAGGTACTATGCCGTCCCCTCCGCTGATGGAAGGTTACAGCTGCGACACAGAGTGTTATGATCCAATCCAAATCGAGCCGCTTGGGTACCAGTAGCCCAATATTTCGTGAATACCGCAGTTAAGCGGGAAATGTCCTTCCTGTCCATCCTTGGCATGGCCGAGGAACGCATCTCGTTGTATGAAGACCCTGCAGGGCCGCAACCGCTTCCATCTGCTTTTAGCCTCCTCGAATCAATGCCAAGTGATTTGACCCTTGATGAAGCCCCGGGGCGCAAGAACCTCACGCACCACCACGATATCAAGAGCCGAGCCGAGCCTTGCCTGGCCAGCTCATCAGCCATTTCGTTTCCCTTGATGTCGCGGTGCCCCGGCACCCGGATCAGAGAGACATTATGTCGACTTGCTAGGCCCATGACCCACTATCTACATTGCCCGATCATGTACGATGAAACCGTTGCAGAACCGGGGGCCTTCAGAGCCGCCTGACTATCCGAGAAAATTCCTATCCTGTTTCCGAACCCTGCCGGCCTCCTGTATGGCCCAAAAACTTCTGATTGAAAAACGCGAAGATAGCCGATCCCACTCTGCATGTAATTTTTGACCCGTCCGTAAAAACCTAAACATCGAATCTCTGAGCTATTAATAGTGGGTGAAACAGCTTCCGTCACGCCTTTGAAGTCTAACATAAACTAATTTTTTCGTTATTTCCTTTAAGGTGTAAGAGAAGCAGAGTTTCTTGAAGAAAACATTGTCCTGGTATACCTAATTTTGGTTCATCACCCAAGGCCTCGTGAGAAGTCCTGTGACATTGACAATGCAATCCATTAGCATCTTATTCGTTCTATGCTCAGAAGAGTGACTTGTTTCAATTTCTTTCTCTTTTTTGGAAACACTAGATTAGAAAACTATACTAAGCTTGCTTCGAAGACAAGTAAGCGGTCGGATTTAGATATTTAACTATTTTTTGGATAAGGACTGTCAATGACTGGGATGGTCAGAATGAATGAGAACTTGTTTTTTTATTTTTTTTCTCTGGTGGTGAATAATTTCGCTATTAAAAATAGTTTTTTAGAATTATTTGCTCGTTTAGGGATATAGATATTTTTGTAACGGTGGCATATAGCAACTTTTATTAAAACGAAGAAAATGGGGTCGAGCCATCTTTAACATCTGTTCGAAATCGCTTCACCTTAAATCTATTATATAAAAATAAGTCGCATTTTCCTCCCTGATGATTTAACTCCAGAACGGCTGGACTGAATTAAATGAAATTTTGCACGTAGTTTTCGATTGAGCCCGACATGGTTTATGGCAAAAAAAAGTATAAGAATCCGGGAAGGTTTTGGAGATATTCCACAAAACGTGGACCAGGGTAACCCTATAACGGGTTCGTACGATATGGGTATCAAATGAAAGGTGTTGACGAGTGCTTGAACATGGTGTAGTTATTGGTCCCATATAAGTCCCCGTATTCGAGGTATTTCCTGAAATATGAACCAGGTGTGACCCAAAACGGGTTTTCTACAAAATGGGTATCAAATAAAAGGTGTTGGTGAGTATTTAAAAAAGAGGTGATTTTCAAGACCCTATGCGACCCGTTTTCCGTGATATCGACCAAAATGTGGACCAGGGGTGACCCTAGAAAGTCTGGAGGGATAGAATAGGCATAGGGATAGGGCTAGAGATATGGATAGGGATAGGGACAGGGATAGGGATAAGGATAAGGATAGGGATAGGGATAGGGATAGGGATAGGGATTGAGATTGGGATAGGGATAGGGATAGGGATAAGGATAGGGATAGGGATAGGGATAGGGATAGGGATAGGGATAGGGATTAGGGATTAGAGATAGGGATAGGGATACGGCAACACGGTAATCTAGGACTTTTCCTTTAGGCTTTATAGGAATAAATTTTAGGCAGAACAACGTCTGGCGGGTCAGCTAGTGCTTATATAATAATACAATGGCGCTATTATAACTCTGACGAGTTTTATGGCCGAGCTTCTCTCCCAATTCGAGGTGTGCTCCTTTTTGTTTTTCCTACTAATTGGGTGGACCTACAGTTTTATGCCGGCTCCGAACGGCGAATGAATTTTTTATGAGAAGCTTTTTCATGGCAGAAATACTCTCGGAGGGTATGCCGCCCACTGCCGAGAGGTGACCGCTGCTCTTAAAAAACCCAATAATTGGATTTTTTTTACTAATTAGAAAAATTTGTTGGTGTTTTGCTCGGACCGTGGTTTGAACCCGAGACCTCTGGCATAGCAGGCGAGCACTCTACCCACTGCACCACAGCGGCCACCTTAAATGCTTAAATTTATTTTTAATGAAGTCGGCGGAATCGTGGACTAAAATAAGTGTTAATATTTTAGCTACAAATCTGTTACTTTTCTTACATGTGTTCGTAATTTAAAAAAACTCATTTCCCTCATGTCATCACCTTGAAAGCATTAATGCTTCCAATAGCGCCAAATATTTTTTAAAATAATAAACGATACTGAATTTTGAAATTTAATTTCATTTTTTGTTTTTTGTTTCTTTTTATTATATGCATGCGTTGCAGCATTCATAATTCCATAATACAATTTTGACATGTAAATAAATAAACAAGCCGCCAAATGGTCCAACAAAACCAGAAAAGCCACTGGTGCATCGACCACACACCCACCCAGCCACCCAACCAGACATGCATACATTTAGAAAATAAATAAACACGCAAGTTTTTTGGGTCAAATTGTTCATTATTGGCACATGGGAAATTAATTTTAAATGCTCTATTTATTTATGATTAGATTATAATTTACAAATGCAGCAACATTTGTATGCATGTAATATGTTTAAGGGGCGATAATTTGCTTTGCAAATGGGGTTTGTGACTCAAGTATAAACATAGAAATAAGTACATGAAGATATGCGAATATATATGCGAAGGTGTGTGTAATTGCTGACATGGCTTTCGAGGATTCTCCAAACACTCGTGAATGCAAACAAATGTGTACTTACCTCTCTTCGCTTGAAGGTCGCTGTTGGTCACCTTCGCATCATATTCTTGCCACAAAGGGTGCAGCATTGCAAGTGCCACTTGCCCCTATTTGTTCCGCGAAAATATCTGTTATGCGTTTAAGGGAATAATCGCATGGAATGAGTGGCTTTATCTTGATGCATTTTTGTGTGTTATTTCTGCTCCCATTTTCCACTTGCTTTTTTACTTGGCTTTTTATGCAAATTATTTTCTGTTGAATTGTTGTGAAAATGATAACGAATAGTACTTAAGTAATCCAATTTCCCTTAGCTGTAGTTATTGTATAGGTGTGATGCAAATTCATTTTGCATTTCATCTTTGTTAGGGATATTCTCTGTTGGGCGAAGATTAGGCTGAAGGTGTGTTGTGGCGATTCAGGTCAACCATTTGTTAGATTATGGAAATATTTTAATAAAGAAATAACTAAATGCATATACATAATAATAATATATAATATATAATATATAATATATAATATATAATAATATAATATAATAATATAATACAATGGCGCTATTATAACTCTGACGAGTTTTATGGCCGAGCTTCTCTCCCAATTCGAGGTGTGCTCCTTTTTTGTTTTTCCTACTAATTGGGTGGACCTACAGTTTTATGCCGGCTCCGAACGGCGAATGCATTTTTTGTGAGAAGCTTTTTCATGGCAGAAATACTCTCGGAGGGTATGCCGCCCACTGCCGAGAGGTGACCGCTGCTCTTAAAAAACCCAATAATTGGATTTTTACTAATTAGAAAAATTTGTTTGGCTCGGACCGTGGTTTGAACCCGAGACCTCTGGCATAGCAGGCGAGCACTCTACCCACTGCACCACAGCGGCCACCAAATGCATATACATACCTAATAGAAATGAAACAGAAAATTACTAACATACTTACATACATACATACATATGTACTATATTTGGGTCACTTAGAGGCTATGTCTTTTTTCTCATTTACAAAATTTATCCTACATAGATCTGGTTATACTCGTAGAAAAATCGTTTGGCTTTACCAATTGCATAGCGAACGTTTCTTTTCAATTTTATATTAATTTCTTGGTAATAAAAATTGAAATCCAAAAGCAAAAATAAAAATAAGAAAAATCAAAAATTTTAAATACATACTTATTTACTGCCAAATGCCGGCACTCAAATTCAAATGAAAAAAACCGGCACATTTGAGCTAATTTAAAATTATTTAAGTAAGTATGACGTAATTTCTATGTAGTTCCACTAGCTTTGTCTGCATGTATTATTTGCTTAAAATTATACAAAGACCACGTCCGAAGTCTTTTTATGTTTGCTGCTTAATTTGTCTCTCTAATTTGATTCATTTTGAAAAAGGGGGTTTAAAAGTGGCACAATAAAATCAGAGAGAAGTATATGTGAGTAGTATATATGTGTGTATTTTTACTTATTTCCCAGTTGGAATCTTATGCATACAACATAAATTTTGAAAGCATGAATTGGAGCTGTGTATGCATGCCAGTATAAATGCTCGTCTATTTCCTTTTTACACGTATGGTTTCTCAGAGAGCATGCATACTCTAACCCCTCATATGTATCATATTGTATGCATACTCTTGAAAAAATGCTGAAAGCATGCAGAATCACTCATACAGCATATATCGGATGTATAGATCGTTTATACATACAAAGGTACTCATTCTGCATTAATAGGGTAGTATGAATGTTGCATTAATACAGTTTCAGTAACATTCTCATAGAATTATTAAAATTCCTATTAAAAATGATAATTAATTTCATTTAGCCACAGATATTATAACCATTGCAATTTGATTGAAGGTCATATTATGGTGGGGAGTCACCCTGAAAGATGTTTTGACACGAATAGCCATATTGTTATTCAATGTACATATACAGCTCGGAATATAATAAAACTGTTAGATACAATCTACTGATAATAAATTTGGTGGTTTTGTCCCACTAAACAGAGATAGAACTCACCCTGGATCATCTCGTTATATTTCTTTGCGTAAGTTTTCTTACCAAAATCGATATGGTCAGCCCGTTAAGTTGCGCAAATATGTAGGCAAAAGGAGGATATCAAAGGGACGGTACAAACTGCTAACGCTAGAGGTTTTGCAAAAGATTAATCGGGTGAATCTCTACGTATAAGTAGAAAGTGGTGATGACGATGATGATCGTTGAAATTTTTTCGAATAAATATTTTTGACAAAATGAAAATTTTCAAGACAAAACGTAAAATAAAAAAAGGAGCTCTCAGTATATTGAAAGAAAAATATCATAAAGTAGATATGTACATATGTATATCATTAAAAAATTTATAATGCATACGCATGCATATCGCATGGATATTTCATGTATATATACAAATTATACACACCGAAAACTCATAAATTATTCATATTTTTCATGCATACAGCATTCATAATTTTATGTGAACAAAATTTATTTATTTTCACAAATCATGCTCACGGTAGGCAGGAAGCGACGATAGGTTGCATGATGTCGAGAAAAAAGGAAAGTGGGGTTGTGTTATGTGATGTTTATAGATGAAACATCCGTTGAAATTAAAATCCGAGCTGCTCCTTTTTCAAGGATATCCACATTTTTCGTTTTTTTTGAAAGGATCAAATATAGAGGAAATCGAAAATTCGCCACCGTCCAAATTTTTCCTATTTCAATACATTATTTGGTCGCTAAGGGATACAAAAAAAGGTATTAAAAAGAAAAAAGGACACCTGTAGTGGAAAAATCCAATGTGAACAGGACCTAAAGGATAACCACTGAAATATAAAATAACACAAAAAGTACCCACTTTAATTTGCGTATAACTCCTAAAATGTTAACTCTACGTGAAAATTCCTAATAATATGTTTCATTCAGAATAAATAAGGGAATATTTCTTTGATATACAATTTTGTTGTACCTGCAGTGGTTAATGCACTTTGGTCCATCTAAAGTAAAAATTTAAAAAAAAAAGTACTTTTTTTATGGTGCTATTTTAAGTTCAAATATTTTTCTAGTTTATGTAAATATTTTAATCTAATGATCCAATTCTCATTCTTACATATCTATACGTTAATATTAAAAAGAATTAGAGCTGAAATACGCGCTAGGGGTGCACGGTGGGCGGTAAGCAACAAAAGGTTGCATGAAAATATTGAAAAAACGATCGCCGGCTAAAAACTTACGTAAAATGATATTCTAATATACTTCATAAACACACAGCAAGCGTGAATAAAATCTCCAACATTTTTTTTAAACGAAAATTAGTACCAGCACACAGCTAGGCACATATTCGTTGGGACATCGTTTTTACGATATTCCCATGCAACCTATTGTTGCTTCCCGCCCACCGTGCACAGCGGGCGCGTATCTCAGCTCTAACTCTTTTTTAGTATTAACGTATAGATATGTAGGAGTGAGAGTTGGATCATTAGATTAAAATATTTACATAAACTAGAAAATTATTTGAACTTAAAATAGCACTATAAAAAAAACGTACTTTTTTTGAAATTTTCACTTTAGATGCACAAAAGTACATTAAGCACTGCAGGTACATCAAAATTGTATATTAAAGAAATATTTCCTTATTTATTCTGAATGAAACATATAATAAGTAATTTTCACGTAGAGTTAACATTTTAGGAGTTATACGCAAATTAAAAAGGGTACTTTTTGTGTTATTTTATATTTCAGTGGTTATCCTTTAGGTCCTGTTCACATTGGATTTTTCCACTACAGGTGTCCTTTTTTCTTTTTAATACCTTTTTTTGTATCCCTTAGCGACCAAATAATGTATTGAAATAGGAAAAATTTGGACGGTGGCGAATTTTCGATTTCCTCTATATTTGATCCTTTCAAAAAAAACAAAAAATGTGGATATCCTTGAAAAAGGAGCAGCTCGGATTTTAATTTCAACGGATGTTTCATCTATAAACATCACATAACACAACCCCACTTTCCTTTTTTCTCGACATTTTCATGCAACCTATCGTCGCTTCCTGCCTACCGTGTGCTCTGTACGCACTTTTCCATGCACACAGCATGCATAATTCGGGTATCAATACATCTGATTTCAACTGGGTTATTATGAAAAAAAGTTCAAAATAATCTCTTATATTGAGCACAGAAACGTGTTAGTTGAGTGTCGAATCCGATAAGAAGGCAAGAAAAAGAAGTCTTTCGAAATTTTTCATTGTAAATCAAACCAAATGCATATATATATATGTACATATTTATGTATGTATGTATGTATAGCACACACAAAACTTTGAATGTTTGAATAAGTTTATAAACTTAGAAATAGAGCCAGCCAGAAGCTGATTGCTACACAACCAGAATAGTACATACGAGGGCCGATCAATATGTGTCTATGCAACGTCTTTTAAAATAGCAAATGGAAATTTTTGCTTTCTAAATTCGTAGTCAGCGTTACCGTTGGGGACACTAAAGTTTCATTTGACCCTTTTAAAAACCACTCCACCAGAACCCAACTTCATTGTCACATTATTTTCCCATCACCACCACATTTGACTATAAGTATTGACATATTTGGGCTGTTCGTTGAGATAATGAAAATTCACGGTTCCTTAACCGGTGAATTGCTGTAAGCTTTAGATCAATTGCAAAAACTCATTTAAATGTATTTCTAGCTAAAATAAAAATTGGGGACCCTTTTTTCTGTTCGGACCCGTTTCCTGAACACTTTTTGAAAATTTTCAGCTGCAAGATTGTCCGTTGTAACTGCTGTTTTAATGTCAAAAATATTCGCCATACGCTTTAGGATTGTAGCCGGCGTTGCAGATCTTGACCGGATTGAAATCAGCGGCATTCTGGTACTGCCTTGGGAATGTAGAACACTTTCGCTTTAATACAAATTAACTCACTCCTGCTTAAATGATTAGCGTACCAAAAACACAACACAATATGATATAAAACTCTTTCTAAAATCTATCAAAACACTAAAGCTAATGGAATGAAATGAAGCGAAGCGAATTGTGGTAGGCCGGGAAAACTATGTCTTTCCCAAGCACTCAGGCATATTTACCCATGGTATTTAAGGCCTTTAGAAAGTATCAGGATGTAGGGAAAAGGTGGAATGGTGGAAACAGAGTTCCTCTGCAAACTTACCAAATCATTTTATAAATTTGAGGAGTTTATCGAGTGGTAGAGAATGTGCATTCGCAATTCTCAGTACATCTGACACAATCCGGACAGGACAGGTGCATAGAGAATGTTCTGTACCGTCATCATCCTCCTCCAAACAAGTTAGGCATAACGACCTCTCGATGATGCCTATGCTGGCTATGTGCTGTTACCAAATAGAGTCCGAAGAACCCACCTTCTCTACTTGATAAGGAAGTCTGCTACCTCCCTGTTACGCTTTATCAAAAAAACTAAAACTCAGCCACTGATTTTTTCAATAAGTTCCTGGGCTGTTTTCTGTATAGTGTAAGCGCCTGCGATTTGATTAAGTTCCTGGATTTTCGTAGGTAACATCAAAAACCTATTCTGTTTCGACATTGCCTGCTTTCTGATATGGCACAAGGTGACGTTAACATCAAATTTTCTCAGCAACAAAATCGGTTAATTTATCGACCCTCGTAAGTACGTCTAATAGAATTACATACACAAATTGTAAGTGTTTTCAAAGGTTCACATCTTTTATCAACAGATTAAAAACCTGTTTACATACATTCCAGATCTCGATGTTTATCTTATTGTCCGTGTCCAAACACAGCAACTCTGCCGCGAAATTATCCAACGATTCTCTTTTGTGCCGCTGTTCTGTCTTCCATTTGTCCAAACACATCAACTCGTCGCTGGCCAACTTTTGTTTATTATGTTTTGTTCTGGCATTCTTCGAACGCTCTGATTGGTCACTGGCGATAAGAATTGCTGCACAAAGCGTGTTGTCCGAGCACCGACGACTTGGTGCCCCCCTCCTTTCCTCGTCGCCTTCTCACCCACAAACGAACAAAAGCAGCGGGTTGCTCAACTTCGTGTCTCCGTGTTTGGACGTCGACATTGATGAATTTTGGTCATACCTACAGCTGATCAGAAATGTTTTTTCAAATGAATTAAAAATGTTACTTTGGGTCAGTGCTTTGCTAGGCAGACGCCATAAGGAAGTTCTTACCTACATACATATCTATGCCATAGATTCGTTTAGATATGTATCTTCTTTACATTTATCACTTAACAATTAAAAAAAACTATTAATTCTTAACAAAAATTATGAAATAATTGTTCATTTCTACAAATTCGTGATCTGTGCTTAGTTTCATTAGGCGTCGATTTTCTGCTTTTAAAAACTCGTTACTTTTATTGAAACTCATGCAATTAGATTTAAGATCATTAAGATTTAAAATCATACTAAAGTTTTAACATTTGCTATGATGAATACTTATAAAATTTAAATCCTAGCCTTTGTACAAAATTAAATCATCGACATCAAAGTTGAGAAATGCTATTTGAGCAATCATGTTCCTCTTGTTTCGTCTTGGGCAGATGTTGCTAACGTCAATTTTAAATGATTTCCGCAAGAGTAATATGAAATGAAAACATATATAACACACATGCCTGAAAATTCTAAACAAACATAAAAACATTTGATTTTGAACTTGCAAAATATTGCACATAAAATACAGTAAACTTTTGGTAGAACAATTGTAAAAACAACTTGTAAATCCCGGATGCAAGTACTTTGCTTTAAATTTAAACAAAATCAGATTTTTTACTTTCCGCAATTTTAAATATGTACATACTTTTAAATACCCCCATGAAAATAATTTTCTGCAAAGATTTAATATTTCCGAGAATTCATACACTTTTATTATAAATAAATACTTAAAATTGGACTGCTTTGTTTCGTCTTCATTTATTTTTGTTGCATGCGCTCATGCGTTGAATTTCTTAATTCTTTTTCTCTCACTTTGATTTTATTTCTTTTCGACATGTTTTTAAATGTTTCTCAATAGATTTCTTAAAGATAATTTTGTATATTTTAAGTGAATGTCTTTTGTTTAACGATTCGTTGCATTTGTTTTATTAAGTATACCTATCACCCATCGACCGTGTAAGCTGTCCGTTTATGACAGCTTTACAACATGTGTATTTGGCAAATGTTCTGTTTGTTGCATGTGAAAAATCAAAAATCAAGTACATTAAATGGAATGTAAATCTAATTTATGTTGTTTTTGTTCGCGTTTTTGCAACTACTTGTGATTCTATTATGGCTAAGCACGAACTGCATATTCTAAGCTACTACCGGTACCACTTTTGTGTCCACTTCAAATAGGTTTTTCGAGCATAACACAAAGAATTAATTAAGCGCCGCACAGTGGGGGCACCTCCATACAAACGCGGCCAAAAAAAGTAATAATTAAGCTAGAATCTTGAAACTCGGAACTTAAGCTTTTTTGGTTGAAATTAGTAAACTGTGAAAATTTGAACAAAATCCACCCACAAATACGCCCACCTCCCATATAATGGTATTTTTGAAATTTCAGCGTTTTCCTAACTATTATAGCTAAAATGCTCCATTTTGATTAGTGTATACATTTTTGAAATATAAATCAAATGCGGTAATCATTTTGGAAAAGGGGTAAAGCACTTCACCGTTTTTAAATTAAAAATATATTCACTTTTAAGTATGTTATAAGCATTTATCATAACACTTTCATACAAAAAAATCGCATTTCAAAAAATTTTATACCAGAAATGAAATTACACTTTTCTAAAGGATTTCAGTGTGCTAAACCTGCATCTGGAGTCAGATTTTCCAAATTGTTTCTAGTTTCTGAGATATTCATGCCCAAATAGGCAAAAAACACGTTTATTGGCTCTATTCCCTGCTTAATATCTTTTATGTAATTACTTTCCACTCAAATTCGATCAAACCAGTTGAAAGCAAAATCATTACCTTTGAAAACAGCGTTTAGTTTCTTCGAATATCTTAATTAGAATTGGAAATATCGATATTTAAGTTTCACCATTTTGACAAATATTCCCCATACAAAAAAATTTAAACTTTTTGAAGCATACTTCTGGGCATTTTGTATGGGAAAAATGTACCAAAACTCAAAAAACACCTTCCATAAAAATGTTCATAAAACAAAATGGAGCAAACGAATTTTTACAATTTTTTCGCCAGTTTATAAAAGACATTCAGGAGCATCAAATATTAAAAAATTGAGGAGGTAATATTTTTTGTTTTTTTTTTAATTTCATTTTAAAATTTTACAATTTTTACAATTTTTTTTTTATATTCTAAAATAAAAAAGCTGCCAAAGATAATAATTAACGCTGATAAAAAAAATACCTCATAATTTTAAAGTATGGACCATTTGCTGAAAGACGATAGAGAAATATTCGATTAGTCGCCTAAATATAAACGTTTTTCATAATGTCAAAAGTAATGCATTTACAAAAACGCAGTTTTAGGCAGATGGGAAAAAAATTATAAAAGCAAATGGAGCAAGTGGATTTTTAAAATGAAAATGCAGTTTGATTAAGAATATATTATTTCAAAGCATAAAAAAAAATTGAGGAGGTAATATTTTTTGTTTTTTATTTATTTTTTTATTCAAAGTCGAGGAAATTTTTTTTATCATCGACATTTTTTGTGAATATTTGAAAATTCATATAAATTCAACAGTGAACGCTATTTACAACTAAGTTATTTTTTCTGAAAGAGAAAATCATTATCTATGTAACGATGTATCATTCGTGTATGTAGGTTAACAGTTAAATGAGAAAGATCGTTTTGTATGAGGTGTGTTCATTGAGAAATAAAAGGACCTATTTTTTGCTCAACTTAGGGCACCCTGTACGGCTAAACGAAAAGAGACTCAAAAATTTTTATATAAGCTTTTTTATTACAATTTGATGTATCTGTCGATCTCTATTTAAAAAAATGGTTTTACTCATACTTTAATTTTGAATTTATTTTTGGCCGCAATCACCCATTGTGCGCCGCAGTAAGAAAGATTTTTGATGTGTAAACATCTTTGCTGTAGCTACGAGTAATTTCGAAAAACAGGTAAAGTTTACGCGTAAACATGTAAATGCGTAAACCGTAAATGACCTTTGTGTTAGTGCGCTGCTATGTCAGTGTGAATCGCTTAGCATTGTCAGTGGTAGGTAGGTAGCTAGGCATCTACATACAAATGCTTGCATGCATAGTCGTGCAAATGTAAATACCCTGTAAAAAAGTGTGCGACGAGTCTCTAAAAAGATTTGTCCGGGAGCGCTCTCTTTCGGGTACAATTAGTCTACAATTGTTCCCAATTGTACCCGAACGGGTACATATGTATACTAATTGTAGACGAATTGTACCCGAAAGGGTATCAAACGGGTACAATTAGTCGCACAAATGGATGTGTCGCATTTGCTACCTGTTCGGGTACAAAACGGGTACAATTGTGCGCTTTTGCTACCCATTCGGGTACAAACTGGGTACAATTAGTCTCTTCATAGGACATGCTCAAACAAAAGAGAACACTTCAACCCATATAAAGAGATACAAATGGGTAGTAATCGCATGCTCCCTTGCGAGTTGTCCCGGATGTATCCCGGAGTGATCGCATTTTTTGCAGGGTATTAGCAACAACAGCAACGAAGCGAAGCGATGATCTTGCATGTTTCTGAGTAATACAAAACAAAAGAAAATAAAAAATCAAAATTTAAAAACCAAAAACCAAAACAAACAAAAACAACAAAAAATAGTGGCAGTCACAATGACAACTAAAAATTACAAAAACGATAGTCGGATTTTAATCCATAGAAAACCAGGAAAAAAAGGAATAAGGAAAAGGGAATAAATATCCGATTTCGAAACTGTTTACACATCAATGTTCATGAATACTCGTTATTCACGCTTTAATTTTTTTTAGCTACAGCTAAAGCATACCTGGGTAATACTGAGTAGTAATTGGACTATTACATACTTAAATACTTTATATTTTGATCTTGAAGTAATTAGTCCGTACTAAGTACTTTCAGAATATTCAAGTACAAGTACAAATACAAGGAATTGCAAAATAATTGAAGTTTTAGCAAATACTAAGTACTTGAAAAGAATTGAAAAATGTACTTGAATCGATTTTTTAATTCTTTCCAAGTACTTTAAATTACTTATAAATCGATTCAAGTACATTTTTCGATTATTTTCAAGTACTTTCAATTCTTTTCAAATACTTTGAAGTCTTTGCTAAAACTTCAATTATTTTGCAATTCCTTTACAATGTACTTGTCACAAGTCGTACTGGTACTTGATATTACCCAAGTCTGAGCTTAAGATCGAGGCAAAATTCCAGTTGCCTTTATTCTTATTATCCCCAAAAGCACCACGAATTTTCGAGAAACTTACAAGCTTGTATAAATTTGCTAAACTATTGCTGATATTGTAGATTTAAGTAAGTCTGAAGGTGCAGAACATCCAAATGAGCAGTAGCCAATAATAGGAGCAAGTATAGCGGGCAATGTGAAGTACATCAGGAACTCCATGAGGGAAACTCACGGGAGATGCTGGAACTCTACAGATCACTGTAAAATTATAAAGCGCTTTCTGAAAAAGCCTAGCAGGGAGGTAGGAAACTTTCTCCTCAAGCAGAGAAGGAGGGAGCTTTGGCCTCTCGTGGGCTTGATTATAGGAGGACATACATTGAGAGCTCGTTATGGGTATCCTGTCAGGAATAGCGCGACGACGGCACAGCATTTTTTTTGCACCTGTCCTGCCTTCGGTAGACTAAGATTGCCGGATGTATTGAGAAGGACGGATGCATATTTTTTATCACTAGACAAAAGAATCTACGAAGTTTGCAGAGAAACTCTGATGCAAATATCGCACCCTTCTCCCTACCCCCTGATTCCTTCTAGTGGCATTAAGTATGTAGGTACAATCGGAAAATATGCCTGAGTGCTTGGGAAAGACAAAGTTTTTTCCGGCCTACCACAATTCCATTCCATTTCAAGTCTGAAGGTATCATAAAATTCCGTTAATGTTAAAGAGTTGCCACCTTGAAACAATATACACATTATTTACTCTTTCTTTGGCTTGATCAAGTACGTGCAAGCAACCCTGCGTGGTGAACTAAGAACATACGGTAGAGAGACGCGCAAAAGACTCAAGAGCGGCGTAAACAATAGAGTTGAGTTTAGTTTTATGGTGGATGGCTGACAGAAAAGTTAATTCAAGTTCTGAGTGTGTTTTTTATCGAATTGCTTAACAATCATATGTACATATACATTAGTGGAATTTTCAGGTTTAACCACCACTAAAAACAATATAAGTACATATTGAAAACAACCACAATAATGGAGTAAAAACAACAAAGCAAGTAACGAAGCGACAAAATAACAATAAACATAACAACGAGTATAACAAAAACCGGTTAGTTTGTTTGTGATGTTAAGCGGCTTAACACACATTTTTTTCTCTTAAATCAGATTTTGGTAAAAAATACATACATATTTTTTTAATTATAAACTTTAAAAAATATGCCAATAAAAACCATACAACCTCGAAGCAAATGTTATTGCAACAGTGTTGGCTCAACATGTTGCAACGGCTATGTAAAATGTTTGAAAAATAAAGTTGGGTACCGATTTAATGGCGCAACTAAAAATGAGAAACAAATACAAAATCAAAACATAAACAAAAGCGGCGCAAAGGTGGATAAAGGAAAAAAAGATTACGTAAAAATAAATCGCAAAGCCGTGCAAAACTCCAAAGCTGGCGAAAATCGTCGTGGAGCTGGTCACTCTGTAGTAACGGGTATCGCTACCTCCGCCTGCGCTAATTTTAGTCGACGCAATTCCGCGACAACCACCGTTACCTTTTCTATACCGTCGCGCAGCTCAAGCGCTACGGGTTGCTCCATGGCAACATCCTCAGCAACAAATTCATCACTTCAATATAAGAAAACACCATCAACGCCCTTTATTATGACAGCGATGGGCGATAAATTTCGCACGCTTAGCATTTCTAACAAAAGTGAAAGCGATGAAAGTGATTTTGTTGCTAACGGATCACTAGTACGACCCGATTACACGGAACAACGACTAACATACGAAAATGTCAAGCAGTCACAAGCTGAGAATTGCACGTCGTTAAATATTCGCAATGAAGGCGAAGACGTTATTGGAGCTGCCAGATATGATAATAACGATCTCTGCTACACGAATGAAGCTATCGACTCGAGTTGCTTACTTCAGCTACAAAAATTTCGTCTGCAAAATGCAAATGATTGTTTTAACATACATCGACAGCTTGATTTAAAATTACCAATTAAAAATATGGGAATTACAGAGCAAGCGCGATATGATAAGCAGAAAACAAGCGATGCTGAAAGTGGAACAGTTACTAATTCTATACGAAACACAAGAATAGTCAAGCAGAATGGAGTTGAGCATAGGAAAAATGGTACGACGAAAGAGCACACTTCATCATTTACTCCATATGCAATACGTCAACGCTTGCTGCAAATTCGCATGGAGGCCGAAAAGGTGGGACGCATGAAACCACATTGTAAGGTGTATGACGGAATGGAGAATAGTTTTGCATTGCGATATCAAGAGATGTAGGCATGTTTAAAAGAGGAGGCGTTAATTTTTTCAATTCTGCTAGGCGGCGCTGAAGTCAGCATATTCATAACATCCGTATTTATGGTCCGTTTTTGTTATTTTATCAAGATAATACCATAAGTATGATGTTTAATTTTCATTTACATGTACTTAGATATTATGCTAAAAATATGTATCCTTTGTTAATAAATAAGTATTAAAAAGTAAGAAAATTTTAAAATTGTTAAATAAACAATGAAAGATGAAATATTCGAAATTAATAACGGGGCCACAGAAATTTGCAGTTCTATGAAGCTGATCAATACACACAGTGGTTGTAGATGAGTGGGTTTGAGAAGTTATGCGACAAGATTTTGCGTGTCGTTCCCATGCCGGAAATACATTTGGTATGTCGGGATTGATTCACGCTCGAGCCTCTGCGACAACAGCCTAGTAGGAACTGTTTAGCATACGGTTGTATCCTTTACTGAGAACACCTGAACTTCGTTGTGGAGATGGTTTCCAACGCCATTTGGAAATATTCAGTGATAGTTTTGAGGACGGAGTTATGAAAGCTTCAATCGGTTTATATGCTGCGAGTATGGCTTCTTGGTCTTTTCTCCAATTCTGCTTCATCTTAATTGGCGCGTAACCGTCCAGACGATTCTGACCGAGTTCCATAAAGCGTGCCAGTCATTTCTGTTTCGTGCTGCCTGGTGCCAATTGGAAATACCAAGAAAGGATGAGTTAGTCTTCACATGATCTTCCGAACGCTGTTCTCCCTTTTCTTCTGCCTTTAGCGTATTTCGATAGAAACACTGTCTGTTGCGGAGCACCTTCACCAATTCTCTCGACGTTACCTGCCCAACATAACCGCTGGATTTTTATACGCTGCGCAATGTCGATGTCTGCGTAAAGCTCGTACAGCTCATCATTAAATCTACGTCTGTAATCGTCCTCACTAACGCGGAAAGGTTCATAAATCTTCCGAAGAATTTTTCTCTCGTATATTCCAAGTATCATCTCATCTGATTTTGACATTGCCCATGCTTCTACGCCGTCCATGAGAACATATTTTAATTATTTTATAAATATTTTAATTGTTTCAAATACAATTTTCTTTAAAACGTAGTTTTTATTCCTTGATTTTATATCAAAACAATGAAAATATGTCTTTAGCGCCGAATCATTCCCACTTTTCCATAATCTGAGTAAGTTGTTTCTTCAGTGCGTATGTAGAGTGCAATTTTTGTTCGTCGAGAGCTGACTTTACTTTTCAATTTCCCACTCAGTCCAAAGTAGCACTCATTATTATTTTCCCTAAGTGCTATTAGCTAATGGCTTGACGATTTTGTTGCTACTCTGAATAGAAAAAGGAATCCTTTTTTCCATTGTAGTCGGTATATTCCCAACGTTTATGCCTAACTCCTCGTTGGTCGATGGCAGAGAACTTGATTGGGAATATTTCCAGGGATCGTGCATACTGTGAAGGCATGATCCAAATAAACGATATTCGCTATATGGCATGCAATTTACCTACTCATTGCCTCTTATGCTAAAAAAGTTATGATCGAGGCCCAAACAGAGTTGGCTGTATTGGCTTTTTTGACATTTTAGTTTCTATGAATGCTTTAAATGCTGTCAACTAATTCCTTTCCTATATTTATATATTTATTATACTTTTATTTTTATTTATTTTATATTGCTATTTAATTTTTTTAGTTTTTTTTTTGTTTTATTTTATTTTTTTTTATTTAATTTTATTTTATTTTTTTTATTTTATTTTATTTTTATTTTTTTTATTTAATTTTATATTTATTTTTTTTTTTTTTTAATTAATTTGCATTTTATTGTGTTCTTTATTACAGACATTCAATTGCATTCCACTTTACTCATACGCCATGCACACTCATACACACTTTAAAAGACATTGTTGCCATGGCATTTTTTGTCAACTGTTGCTACAATTGTATTTTGCTCATTAATGAGCAAACAAAATGAAGCCTACAAGTGTGCAAATCGACATACATAGTAGCATTTGTATACAAAAATATATAAACAAAAGGCCCATTAAATGATGTCAACCGGCCAGTTTGCCTTCGTCACGTTTTGAGTATTTCACGGTGTAAATTTTTTTTTTTTTTTTCCATCTTTATTTACATTTTTTGCTATTTCCACCTCTCGGCTATTTGTCTTTTTCATTATACATATATCAAGTTGACAGCATGTAAATAAAATGTTGCTCACTAGCTCTTCTTCATTCCTTGTGTATGATTTTCTGTTTTTTTTTTTTTGCACATATCATTATGCTTGCTCACACGCAGCTACTGTCATATTGTAAAAAGTGACATAAACACCCGCGCTGTGTGTACTGACTTCCTACGGCCCACGATCCTTCATTTCTTCATTCCTGCATTAACATTCATGCGTGTAATTCAATTAGTTTTAGTAACGCCATTTTCAATTCACTTACTGCTCCTACTTCATATATTTTGCTTGACTGATTTTATGAGCGTCATGTTGTGAGTACCTATAAGGCAAATTGCCTCAGAATGCTTCAAATAATTTTAATTTCCCTTTCATGGAACTCACATTTCCGTGGAATTCCTTTTAGCAGTAGCAAATTTTTATTGCAAGTAATTTTTAAGCTTTTTATCAAATTAAAAACGTACGTGGAATTTGGTACTGCGTGGGCGGCAGTACTTTGTGCCAAAATGTTACTGGAAATAAAAGTGTGCAAATGTTACTCACTTACCTACTATCTGCATGTAAATGATGTATGAATGAACGTAGTATGCACACATACATATATACATATGTCAATGTGGTACTTGAGATAGTTACTTATACTGACTAAAAAAAGGGCAAGTCAGACAAATGTGGGCTGAGCTTAACTGACATAGTTTATTTCGATTTTTTGTTTGTTTGTTTTTTTTTGAACTTGTGGCATGTTGTAAATGCCGAAAATTTACAAACAAAATACGTTTATGCATGAGTGCCTTTTCCGGCCATATTTGGGGTGTGGGCGTAAATGCCATCCACGTGCATATTTCGGATTTATTACTTTGTTTTTTATTTGCATTTTTTTATTGCTTGCAGCTTGAGCATCACTGCTGTTGTATTGGTTTGTGGGTCATTGTAAGTTAACAGCATTTTCCATTTTGCGTTTGTGTAATTGTAAAGAGATTATCCTTGAACCTTAAACTCATTCTTAAATTTCAATTTGCATATAACAGCTATACAGTGGTGGCTGGTACATAGTGGAGAAATTTTGGTTTTAATTTATGCTTGATTTTATTGAAAGCTTTTAGAAAGAGGTTTAGCTTTACCATTTATTATTTTTATTTTTTTTTTTGAGGTCAAAAAAGTCCGAACCAGAAAATTATGCTAAGTGAAAATCCTTGATATCAAAGTAGCTCCCAGGACCTCTACAGGATCAAATATGCTTCCTTTTTATTTTTAACATTTTGGAAAAGAGTAGGCATGGGTAACACTGCGCTGCGCGGCGCGGCGGAATTGCGCTAACACCAAACCTGGCGTTATTGCGCTAACTCCGATTTGGGAAATGCGCCAACTCAATATAGCGCCAACTAAATATTGTGCCAACTCAATTTTGCAACATAAAACCGACTCAATTTCGTGCGCTAACACCAGCACCAATATAGCGCTAGTGTAAAATGGCACCACCACAAAGCAAATAACAGCACTGCGTATATGACACCGTCACAATTATGTATGCTTGATAGTGATCTAAGTGACTAATTTCCAGCATATTTTCACAAATATACGGAATATGTTTCCAAATGATTATGAAAATTAAAATTAATTTTGCGCCAAAAGAAATAAAACGGGGATGGTAAACAGTAAAAAGCGAACAAGTGTTATTTATCGATTATTCCATGGCAATTGCGCTAAAGGTGTTATTGCGCCAGAACAGTGCGCGGCGCCACGGTTGGCGCTGGTGTTATTGTATCAGCGCCAAAAAAATTGCGCCATTACCCATGGCTAGAAAAGAGGCCTCTTAAATCCGAACTTTTATTTTTTAATTCCGAGACAAAAAGTTAAATCCAGACTTTTATTTTTTCCGTCCAAAATAAAGGTACCAAATTTATCTAAATCGCATAACTCGTTCGTTTATTAATAGAAAGGAATTTTATTTTTACTGGAAAAAATAAAAGTCGAATTTAATTCGACCTAAAAGATAAAAGTCCGCATATGAAAAGTCCAAAAATAACTGTTTTTCAAGGACTTTTATTTTAAAAGTTATAACTGTTTGGATATTTGCTAGGTAGAGGTAGGTTTTGTGTAGGCCATTAAAGCTACTCCTTTTATAAAACCAAAACAGTGTTCAGTAAGCAACCAAAATTTTCATAGTACTTATAGCTAAATCATAGTATTGATATTATAATATATTCATACCACATGTGTGTCTAAGGCATTAACCACGGACACAATCCGGCACCTTTAAAAAGCACAAACCAAGTATCAAATATAGCTTTTTCTAGACTATGATGGCTAGTTTTTTTTTTTACTATTTTTCTAAATTCGATCAGCCACAAAAATTATAAAAATGTTGAATCTTGAATTCCTTTGTTTTCTGTATAATAAAAAATATCCTAAATCTTTTTCGTTATCCGCTACTGTATATGCGCCAGCTGTGCTAATCCAACTGTAGGTTTTTATGTGTTTTACTAGCAGCATATTTTCTCCCCCACAAATAAACACTCAATTGTTGGCTTTTAGCTGATTTGATGCACCATTAAGCGTTGCAAAATATTGGCTATTGTTTTCCATTAAAATATGTGGTAATACTTTTCATAGTTTAAGAGCATAATAAAGTTTAATGCGTGGAATTCGATAATAGAATTAATATTTATTAACAAGTAAATTCTTCATTTTTTACTTTATTGCTTGAAATTCGGAATGAATTGTTCCAATATGACTATTTTAATTAATTGCTTTTATAAAGGACTAGCTGTACCCGGCCAAGCTTTGCTTTGGCCCACTTCCATTATAGGTACTTGAAGCGAAAAACGGCATACTTTAAAATATGTTGGAACTATCTAGAAACTGAAATTACCTCGGGCTGCAGAGCTCGGCACAATTCATATAAGTTTAAAAAAAAGTTAAGGAAAAAATTTATATTTTCAAAAGTTTGCCCTTTTCATGTTCTTATCCAATTTTTCTTCGTATTAGTCTCCAACTGCCTTTGCCTCTACTTTACTATTTCTCTTTCCCTTTTCATTTATCTTTCCTTTCATTTCCGTTTCCTTTTTCCTTTCCCATCACATTTCCGCTTCCCTTTCTCTACCGCTCTTTCTTGCCTCTCCTTTTCTGTCTTTCTCCTTTTTATTCCCCCCTCTTATTCCTTCACTAATTACCTGTCTTACTGTCTCTCTCCCATCCTCTTCATTCCATTTTTATTATATTCTCCCTCTCCTTTTCCGTCCCTTTGCCTTTCCCAGTCTCATTACTCTTCCTCTTTCTCTAGGGAACTGGGTTTAGCATAACATACCCTGCACTCCACTTCTCATTTGATATCATCATTGCTTAAAAACATTCCGTGGCGTCCGAATCGTCTCTTTTACCATTAATTGGGTATCGGGACTAAGAATCACTATGAAAATATCTCTATATAGCAGACCCGGTCAACACTTTCATTTTATATCAGTATTGCTCAGAAGCATCCCGGGCTCATTTGGGTCCACTTATTGACTCACATCTGGGAACTTGACCTAGTAACCATAATGGGTACGGTATCTGGAGACTTGACCAAGAAATCGTAATTGGTACGGCCCTACATGAGAGTCCGCTCAACACCTTTCATTTGGTACCAATATCCCTAAGATATATCCCGGTGTTATCCGGGTCCACATATTGACCCATAACTTGGGATCCCACCTAGGAATCGTCATGCGCCGTGATTAAATAACAATATCGCTGAGAAATTATCCGGGGCCATCCGGATCCACATTTTGACCCACATCTGGGGACCTGACCTAGGAATCATAATGAGTTCATCTCTATGTAAAAGCCCTGCCTTTCAGTTGAAACCAATATCGTTCAGAAATTTTCCGGGGCCATCCCAGTCCACGTATTGACCTACATTTATGTTTATCTCTGTGTAAAGGCCCTGCTCAGCACTTTTCATTTGGTACCAATATCCCTGAGAAATATCCCGGTGTTATCCGGGTCCGCGTGTTGACCAACACCTTGGAACCCGACCTAGGGATCGTAATGAGTTAAGTTCTATGTAAAATCCCTGCTCAAAACCCTTCATTTGATACCAATATCACTGAGAAGTTTTCCGGGGTCATCCGAGTCCACGTTTTGAACCATATTTGGGGACCCGTCCTAGGCATCACAAATAAAATAGATTGTTCTATGTAAATTCTCTGCTCAATACCTTTCATTTGATACCAATATCGCTCAGAAATATTCGAGGGTCATCCGGGTCCACATTGTGACCTACATCTGGAGACCCGGGATAGGCATCACAATTATAATAGTTCTGTGCTGAAGTCATTATCAGCCCCTTTCATTTGATACTAATATCGCTCAGAAACATTCGAGGGTCATCCGGGTCCACGTTTGACCTATATCTGGAGACCCGATCTAGGAATCAATATGGGTACTATTCTATGTAAAATCTCTGCTCAATACCTTTCATTTGATACCAGTATTGTTAGAAATATTCGAGGGTCATCCGGGTCCACGTTTTGACCCATAACTGGAGACCCGACCTAGGAATCACAATGAGTACTATTCTATGTAAATTCTCTGTTCAATACCTTTCATTTGATACCAATATCGTCCAAAAATATTCAGGGGAAAGCTGGATCCACGTTTTGACCTTTTGACCTATATCTCGGGAACCGACTTCCGGATTTGAAAAAGATATGCATATAAACCATCTAGGGCAAGGTACTAAGCTGGTGTGTAAATTTGGTCAAAATCCCTCCACGCGTTTGGGCGAAAGCCGGCGACAAAGAAATGGGCTTGATTTTTATATATATATAGATTAATGTATGTGTGTGCAATGGAAATAATGTTCACTGTGCGAGCAAGACAATGCTCCTTACTCATTCTCAAACGTAGGTACTTAATCATATTTTCAATGAACCTCGCCCGTGCCGCACCTATATGTTGGTACCGCGAAGAATCTTACCCTTAATGTAAGTCTAATGTTTGTGAGTTATTTTTTCGGCATTCTCAAGAATTGCACTTGACTTGCTAAGGCATTTTTACATCCTGTTGTAATAGCTATTTATCGAGGACCGTAAGTAATGTATGATTTTATTCCAGACTGCAGCCTTAGCCAGCAAACTTAGTACTTCCACTGGACCAGTAATATTGACTGCTCCATGAGTAGGTTCTTTTTCTTTCTTTTTGTGTTCTTTGTTTTTCCGACAGGGTATGATTGTGATTTGTTATGGAACGAATCATCCCCAAAATGAGTTTGAGTTTGTCAAGTTTGATTTGATTAAACATAGATCGTCACGGTCCCTATCTAAAATACTCATAATCATGTTTATGTGTATGTGAATTACAAGCCTGTTTGTGTGTCAAGTTTACGAAATGCCGTTATTTGACCGCCAAAAATAGCAGTCACGTACCTACTTATAGTGGAAAAAGGCAGAACTACTTACATATATACATACATTTCAAGAGCAAAAAATATACGTAAAGAGGCGCGGCGCTTTAGCTTTTTTTCGTTTTTCGCAAACAGACAACCTGTCGAGCTTGTCGAGCACTTAACCAGCCAGCCAGTCATTTCCTTTTCTAATACATATCAACAAACAAGCACAGTACATACAAAAGTAGGCTCTGTTTTACGTTTACGTGCCACGTCTGTCTCTCAATGATCGTGTTAATGTTCATTATGTGTTGACTCAACGGCGCTATATAAGTAATTAAAGTGTGCCAATGCTTACTTCCGCAAATTAGTTTTTGTTTTTGTTTTTGCTAATTAAAGTACATTTGTACATGGTTGCATGCAATATTCTGAAGACATTCACTTTGACACTGACAATGGCAAGCCTCTTTATTTGACCGTCATATTTATACTCAGCTGTACTAGTACACAGAGTATTATAGTTTTAATCACATAACGGTGGATTGTAACAGAGTGAAATAATCGAGATAGATATAGGCTTATATATATCAAAATGATCAGGGTGAAAAGAGAAATCGATTTAGCCATGTCCGTCCGTCCGTCCGTCTGTAAACACTCTAACTCGCGCAAAAATTGAGATATTTTGATGAAATTTGAAATGCAAGTTGGTATCGAGACTGGGACGGTTGGTATTGAAAATGGGCGAAATCGGACCATGACCACGCCCACTTTTCCTATATAGAAAAAATCGGAAATTTGGTATCTCAGTCACTAACATAGCTGGAGCGATGTAATTTTACCCACGTATTGAGATCAGGCCCCTATGAAGAATTTTGATGAAATTTTGGAAAATGGGCGGTGCCACGCCCACTTATTAAGGGTCAAACATTGCAAGTTTTATATGTCATAACTCAGAAACCGTTGAAGATATGTCGATGAAATTTGGTATGCGTAATATACTTACTTATGCAAATGTTTGGACGAAGAATCGCCAAAATCGGTTGACGACCACGCCCACTTTTATATATGGGTATTATAAAGTGGCCCAATAAAAACATTTTAATCGATATCTCTGTGAAATATAAAGATATATCATTGAAATTTTATGGCAGGAGTCTGACTGCGGACATAAAACGAAAAACACAAAAATTTTGGAAAATGGGCGTGGCAGCGCCTCTTTTTAGAAGCAGGAACATACTAGATTTCTTAGCCCATAACTCGACAAAGAAGTGATATATAATGACGAAAATTGGTGTATACACCTTTGTTACTTGTGGTAATACATGTTCTAAATTTTAGCGAAATCGGTTGATGACCACGCCCACTTTTGTATATGGGAACTATAAAGGGGCCTAATAAAAACATTTTAAGCGATATCTTTGTCAAATGTAAAGATAATTCATTGCAATTTTGTGGCATGATTTCTACAATAGACCGGAAACAAAAAATAGAAAAATTTTGGAAAATGGGCTTGGCACCGCCTCCTTTTAGACAAAGGAATCTACGAGATTTCGGAGCCCATAACTAGACAAATAATTGAGATATTATAACGAAACTTGGTTTATACACTTTTATAACTTGTATTAATAGACACGCAGAAATTTATTGAAATCGGTTTATGACCACGCCTACTTTTTAACAAAGATATTTCTGGAACACCCTTTGGGAATTGTAACGTGACATCTTTGTAACTAGAAGTCATAAAGGAATTAAATTTTGCACAAAGAATAATATTCATATGCTTAGTTGGATGACTGATAAAAATTTTGAAAATGGGCGTGGCTACGCCCGCTTTATGCAGCACTCGGTTTATATAAAATACATCGTGTTTCCATCAAACGAAAACAAACAATGAAAGCATACAGCTGAGTATCTAATGTTCGATTCCACTCGAAATTAGGCTTCTTTACTTGTTTTATTTTCATTTTACTTGTACTTTTGAAGCTACAAGTGCTTTTGTGTGAGCGTGTGCGATTGTGCATCTGTGCGCTTTGTTTGCTTTTACTCCTACGTTTTGTGAGTTTTTCTTTTTTTAGTTTATTGTTAAGGCTTACTACTTAATTCTTATTGTAAGGAGGAGACAATGGAATGGAGGAGCTCTCACAATGAAATGTCTCTTCATGGCTGATGCTACTTAAAGTTAAGCTCCAATTATGTTGTATTGTCAGACCAAAAGAGATACCAAAGATGCCAAAACGCCGAAACCGGTTTATATAAATTTTAGAAGTGATGAAGGAAAACCGTTCCACAATAGTACATCAAATTCCAACCCTGTTGGAAAAACAAACAACACAAAAAAAATATCTCCAAATTAGTGTTGAAAAATTTGAAGGAGTTGTTGAAGAAAGATGTAGTACTTTCTTTTATGTATTTGTCAAATGCTATGCTCATATCACCATTCTATTGCAAAACTATTAATCAAACTCAGTAAGACGCTTATGTTTCATTTCGAAATTTATATACCGAGCAGGCCACAAATTGGCGTGTCAACGCAGATAGAAATCATCAACATGTCATTTTTAACACGCTTTTAATATTAGCTTCTGCTGTATGTATTTATGTAAACATTGCACACTTTTAGGTGAAAGTATGTGTATTCATACCCTGCAAGAATTGTGTGACTGGAATTACTACCACTATTACAAAAATATAATATTACCCTGCAAAAAAAACGTGCGATTAATACCGAAAGATATTTGTCCCGGATTGATCTCTTTCGAGAACAATCGGTCCACAATTAGTCCCCAATTGTTCCCGTACGGGTATAAATGTTGACTAATTGTAGACCAATTGTTCCCGAACGGCTATAAATGTAGACTAATTGTAGACCAATTGTTCCCTAACGGGTATAAATGTAGATTAGGCGCTTTCATTCCGAACGGGTACAAATCTAGATTCCTTAAATGTAGAAATTTTACAAAAATATGCAATGTATTTAAAAAATTGTAGAACAACCGGTAAAACAAATTGAACACCCTTTCTTTTAATAACAATGATGAATAATAATTTTAACAAAATGTTGCCTAAAATATTCTATGAAAAAATCCTTTACATTACGCTCATATAATGCATACTCAAAACTTACAATTTTTTTATTTATTTATTGAGATTTTTTTTTCAAAAGTAAAACATTATATAATCTTTATTTATATATGCATGAACATTTACAATTTTTTAAAGATTGTTATTAAAAATTGCCTTGGCGAAAAACTTGGAAAAATCTACATTTGTACCCGTTGGGGATGAAAGCGATTAATCTACATTTGTACCCGTTCGGGATGAAAGCGATTGATCTAGATTGGTACCCGTTCGGGTATACAAGTTGAACAATTAGTCTCTTCATAGGACATGCTCGAACAAATGCGATCAATTCACTCCATATAAAGGGATGTAAAATTGTATTAGTCACATGCTCCCGGACACGTCCCGGATTAATCGCATTTTTTGCAGGGTACCAACACATTTGCACTCGTATGTGTTTCTAGCAAAGTGCAAAACCAATCATATAGATAAGGATAGAATGGAATTTGAAAATACACATACGGGAACGTGATGAATGAAACGGTCACAAAAGTTCCCGATGCCCTTAAGAATGTTTTAAGAAATATTCCCAAAACTTTTGGTCATGTCTGCCTGTCATATGACCGGTCAAATGACCAGCACAATTCTTGCAGGGCACACTGTATAGAAGTTGTTCAGTGTTAGATGTGCTTATTACTGTTCTGTTTCTTTTGACTCAATTTATACGGCGCATTAATTCATGAATATCCTCATTATCCTTCAACATGCTTTTTGACTTGACGCGCCTAATTTGTTGCTTATGCGTATTACTTATTTAGCGCCTCATAAGCTCATGTGCCGGCGGTGGGCCCTCCTTTCTTTGAATGAGGGCTTTTTTGTTTGTGTGTTTGCTTTATTGTGTGATGATTTTGTGCTAATCCCAAATCGCTTGCTTGTTCATTATTATCGTCATTATTCCGCTTTTGTACTTTTTATGATTTTGTCTATTCAACAAATGCATATGAAGGATACTAGGCCTACATTTTTTTCTCTCATTTCCATTCAATACAAATTAGTCTAATGCCGTTTTCTTTTCTCGAAAAAATGTTGCCCTGTTTGATTTTCTTAGCCATTTTGTAAGCTTGTGTGGTGATTTCAACGAATGTTGTCCTCTGACTAAGTAAGAGGGCACCATTAACTACAAATTCAGCCATTTTATAGAAAGTCATGTTACGTAATTCGATAATTGAGATATTAAAGGGCAACATTTTTTGTCAGAAAAGAAAACGCCATAATATTATAGTTCAAGGGTGTAGACCTATAATATAAGACAAATTTGTATTGAATAAAAATGAGAGCAAAAAATGTGATGGAAATCGAAATTCATGATAAGTTTTCATATGAATTTTGTCTATCAAAAATTTAGAGAACTTTTATCAACAACTAATTGTTTGTTTTGAATTTGAATTGGGACTTAATTAACTGAGGACCTCGAATGAAAAATGGCATAGAAAGTAATTGCCGTTATTTTCATCCGCCTACAATTCTGTATAGGGTTTTAGGGAGTCTGTCCATTCAGCCACGATCTTAATATTTCGCACTACTTCTGTTAAAATTTTGGCTAAGTTAAGATGTCTAGGATATTTTTAGACGAATAAGAGATTCATGAATTAAATCAATTATTTTATAATGTATGTTTCATGTTCTATCTTTCAGCTATCCCCATGTGACCTACACCAGCTGGTAATGCAGCTAAGACAACAACCAACGCAGGTATTTGAACCTCGATAGAAACCATAACAAAATCTTCCACAAAATGGCGGTGAGCTATGCCTGCCTGGCGATGCAATATTTTGTGGTGCCGACGGTACTGGTGTTGGGTAAGTGTGATTAATTTTAGACAGAAAGCTTAAAGCTTTAAGTTACTCGATCGTAAGTAGGTCTGAACTTTTGAGCTTTAAGCTGTCATATTGTGATCAATTTATGTTTCATCTTGATTTATTTACACTTTAATATACATATGTGTCACAAACAAACTAATTTCTATGTATTGTGGAACGAATTTCCGTCATCCCTTATCATTCGTTATAAACCGGTTTTGGCGATGTCTTCAGTATCTTTTTTCGTTCTAGTCAAACTTGATGACGAAAATATATTCCACAATAAAACGCAATCCTACCCTGTCGGAAAAACAAACAACAACAAAATCAAACTACTTAATTACCTTCTCCTTTCTGACTTCTCTTTTCAGCCGCACTATTTCGGCCAGCCGGTATATCGTTCGTGTACCTGTTAATGTTTTTTATAACGCCCTTTATCCCCATCGCCAACAATCGTAATTTTAAAAGTTCAGTAGGACCATTTTTCATCATACTCATCGCACTAAGTTCACTACTACTATTATGTCATATAGCACTACAAGTGACAATAATTGCGGCAAAGATCGAATCGGTCTTTGCAATGTGTTCATTTACGCAACAATTGCTGCGACATATCGGCTTCATTAATTTACAAAATCTGCAGTAAGTAAAAGACAATTTTAAAGAAATGCGCCTAAACCTTCAATTAATGTTCTTATTATTATTATTATTTTCTTTAGTCCAATTGCCGTTATGGAATGGCATTTGCCAGATTTGGTGGTATTCATCACCGTAGTGACGTCATTTATAATTATAAAAAAACTAACACAAAATCCACCACCGTTAACATTACAATTGGAAATTGGCGAAGCTGTAACGATACCAATGCAACGAGAAACGGAAAGTAGTCCCGAGGCAGAAGCATTTTTCGATGGTCTGCTAAGAATATGTGAGTGCTTGAAATGGTTTTGAGATTTTTTTTTAAGGTTTTTTGTTTTCAATTTGCAGCACCGCTCTTCTGCTTGGGTTTGCTTTTTGTAATATCCATTTTGCGGCCCTCTGCGCCTGCTGGTTTCTATTTTCTGATATTCCTTTTGAGTGGCAGCTATTGGGCCACTTATCGATCGTTGCGACGGTGAGTGCTTAGTATGTTTTAGAACCAATGGAGTAGTATGTATATTGAGCTTTTTCTAGACAGTTTTATAACCAATGGAGTAGTATGTTTATTGAGCTTTTCTAAACAGTTTTAGAACCCATGGAATAAAATGAGTAATTTCTGGATAGAGTGAACTATTTTTTACAAGGCTACTTCACAATATTCAATTTATTCAGTATTTTATAAATTTTAAATAATCTCTATTTGTAATTCTCTTATTTTCACACAAATTAAAATGTCCCTCTCTTTAACGTTCTTCTGCCTTTCCAGTGGCTTTTCACTATTGCTGCGTTTCGTAATGCTGGTCATTGTATTACATTCGGTGTGCATAGTCGCATATCAAACACCATGGGCGCAACATTATTTGAGTAGTGATAATCTCATTGCGAGGTGAGTAAAATATTTTAGTTACTTAAGTTTCAGTACTTTATTAATAACCCATAACTTTCACACAGATTACTCGCTTTGGAGCCGTTGGTGCTATCATCATGCGAACGTGATATACGCGTAATGAGCTACAATTTGAAATACAAATTTGACTCATTCATACTTCCGGTTTTAATGTTGTTAACATATTTTGTGCTTGCGCTAACCGCCAAGTGCCTGAGCAGTGCAAATGTGAGTAAGCGATTTTTTGAAAAATATTTTAAGCAAATATTTTTTTGTATCTAAAGAGCCATACACACTCTAATACTTTTTTCGGGGTTAAATATTATTTGAATTTTAACCAACTTCATGGTTACAGTGTATTAACTACATATGTACATAGATACATTTTATACAATAACCATTCTGAATGCGCACAAAGCAAAAAAAAAACCATATTCATAGCCAAACAAATAATTTTGCTCATTACATGCGGGTTCTTGGCTATGCTTTGTACCTTTTACTCCTTTTTCTTATTCTATATAAGTGAAAACAAAACATTTTTGTATATAAACTAATTTGCAAATAATTGTAATTAATTGATGCCCATTCTCTTACTTTTCTCTCTTTTGTTACTGCTGCTTTTGCATCCAAAAACGCAATGCTACTGCCGCTGCCACGTAATATAAAAACAAAAAAAACACAAATTTAATTTGGTTGTAACACTAACAAACAATCTATATTGAAAATGCATACATTTATTATTAAATAAATTTATAATTAATATCGCAAAAAAAAAATTAAATAAAAACAAATTTGTGCATGTATTGCGCATTAAAATAGATCACTGCTGCAAAATTCAAACCCGCCAAAGGCCAATTAGAAAATGGTAGTAGATTAGCGCGTCAAATATCACGCGTAACAGCACATTCATCGCGTAGTAGTAAAAAGGAAAGTTGGACACGTGCACAACGCTTAACTGTAAGGAAATATGTATGTGTGTATGTACGTACATAACTCATTTCATAAGCTTTGCAGGATCAAGCTTTTTTATGGTTAATGAAAATGAAAAAAACAGAAAAGAATTTGTGCTTTTAGCTCAAAGAAATGTGTGAAAAGTTGACTTTTTGAAGAATAGGGAATATGTATAAATTGTTATGAATAAACAAGTTTCCCCGCGCTCAGTATTCGAACAGAATAATTTAAGCTTAAGGTGGAAATGCCTTATAGACCATTCAACAGCTGTGCGGTTTTGGGTTGGTATATTTAGTAGAGATACAAACCGTGGTCTGTGCTATGATTTTCCATATGGAGCGCTTATAATTATTAACGTTATAAAAACTTATCCTAAGAAAAAACAATACTACTAAAAATATGTATGAAACAGGTACATTTTGGAATGCATCCCAAAGTAAGCGAAGAGTGCAGGTATAGGCTCTCAGCTATAGGTTACTTGAGAAACAACAATAGAAAACATAGAAAACAATTCATAGAAGATTTTTTTTTTTCAAAAAAGCAGACGTTAAAAAGCCTGGATTAAATTTCAAGTTGATGCCATAGTGCGAATCCGGCGAAAAATATGTATATATAAAATGGAAAACACTATATAGCAAGCAGCGAAGAGAAAAATGAAAAATAAAATTTATTTTTAGGTCATATTTAGGAGGTAGTTTTAATGAACAATTTTAGTGATGAGAAAATAAACCGACGCTGGCATCACGACCGAGAGTGACTCTCTTTCAAACATTTTTTTACCGCATTAAGCTAAAAGGCAAAAGTGGATGCATTACTTTACTAGGACATCGCAATGAAAAAAAGAATGTATTCTGGAATGATAGATCGTATTGCCATCATTACCATTTGCAACTGGGTATTTTTGTTTGTATGTATGTATTAGTTAAACTTAAACCCCTGCAAAAAATGCGATCAATCCGGGACGTGTCCAGGATCAATCGCAAGGGAGCATGCGACTAATACAATTTTACATCCCTTTATATGGAGTGAATTGATCGCATTTGTTCGAGCATGTCCTATGAAGAGACTAATTGTTCAACCTGTATACCCGAACGGGTACCAATGTAGATCAATCGCTTTCATCCCGAACGGGTACAAATGTAGATCAATCGCTTACATCCCGAACGGGTACAAATGTAGATTAATCGCTTTCATCCCCAACGGGTACCAATGTAGATCAACCGCTTCCAGCACGAACGGGTACAAATGTAGATTTTTCCAAGTTGTTTGCCAAGGCAATTTTTAATAACAATCTTTAAAAAATTTTAAATGTTCATGCATATATGTATAAATAAAGATTATATGTTTTACTTTTGTAAAAAAATCTCAATAAATAAATAAAAAAAATTGTAAGTTTTGAGTATGCATTATATGAGCGTAATGTAAATTTTTTCATAGAATATTTTAGGCAACATTTTGTCAAAATTATTATTCATCATTGTTATTAAAAAAAGGGTGTTCAATTCGTTTTACCGGTTGTTCTACAATTTTTGAAATACATTGCATATTTTTGTAAAATTTCTACATTTAAGGAATCTAGATTTCTACCCGTTCGGGATGAAAGCGATTAATCTACATTTGTACCCGTTCGGGATGTAAGCGATTGATCCACATTTGTACCCGTTCGGGATGAAAGCGATTGATCTACATTTGTACCCTTTCGGAATGAAAGCGATTAATCTACATTTATGCCCGTTCGGGATGAAAGCGATTAATCTACATTTATACCCGTTAGGGAACAATTGGTCTACAATTAGTCTACATTTATACCCGTTCGGGAACAATTGGTCTACAATTAGTCTACATTTATACCCGTACGGGAACAATCGGGGACTAATTGTGGACCGATTGTTCTCGAAAGAGATCAATCCGGGACAAATATCTTTCGGTATTAATCGCACATTTTTTTGCAGGGACGTTACACTTATCACATACAACAAAACAGTAGAAAAACAAAATTATATTGCTAAAAATCTGAAGATTGCAACGATCATATTTACGCGAGATTGGCAAATCAGTATTAAATAATTTTTTTTTTAACTAACAAATTTGAATTTTCCAAGTGCAACCCTAACCTTATTCTTATATGGAAGAAAGTGTCGCATAGCCTTCAGAAAAAAATGCTCTAAAATCCACACATCAAGAAAATTATGTGAAACTTACCCTTGCATTCTGCTGCTTTGCTTTATACATATGTATGTATACCCGAATATTCGGGCGCTCCTATTTGTAATCTAACATTTGAAAAATAGATTATGCGCATAAACAAAATCAAGTGTACAGTATTTCTGCTTAATAAATCGTATATCAAAGAGCTCAATTAGCAGAAATCTTTGGCAGTTCTATTGTATATATTTTTTTCTTTATATCACTTTTATTTTAATTAAATTTTAGTTTTTCTTTTAATTTTTCTTTGCTGAATCGTCTGATTCAAACCAATTAATTACTTTCTTTTACAGCCGCTTTCGAATTCTATTTCCTAGTTACATTACCTCTTCACTCTCTTTTTATTTTACGTACACTTTCTATTTGAAAAAGTTTAATTTTTTATTATCTTTTAGGGAAATTTTTTTATCAAAATTGTAACGCTTAAACGCTATTACTTTCGATTACGTTTATTTTATGTTTTTTGCTTTTCTACTTTTACTTTAGGTTTCGTTACGTCGTGACCAACGTCCACAAACTACTATCGAACCGACTGAAACGACGCCTGTACGTAAACTAACCTTTTTTGTGTTAAAACAACGTAGTAAATAAATAAAAAAAAAAAAAAATTAAGGGTTACCCCCTTATTCATAAAAAATATCAAAGGTTTATAGAGCTTTTTAAAATGACATTTCCATACAAATTTTCAATTATAAGAGTTTAATAAACCTATTTTATGTTTTATGAATAAAGGGGTAAGTGTTTAATGTGTTTGTCTTAAAGAGATATTAATACTTTAATAGAACTTCGCTTAGGAAAGCATTAATGCTCTCAACTAAATTTCCTATTTCATGTTGCTACTCACATCTGTTAATGTTAACAAACATAGACATAATTATTATCATATCTCATCTGGTAGATTGCATAAAGAAAACAAATCTATTATTTGAAGACTGTCATTGATGGAAAAAGAGAACAATTTTTACCAAAAAATATAAAAGTAATTCGAATATACAATACATTTTTTGTAAAACTGTAAATAACTAGAACTCACTTCCAATATTAAACTTTTTATCATTAATGACAAGCTTCCATATTACATAGGATCATGCACATGGTGTCGATTCGGAATTTATGTAATTATGTATATCCCTATGTATAGTAGAGAATATGTTTTAATTAGAATTCATCTAGAAAATGTCGATGTACCACACAAATCTATATTATCTTCCCCTGTACCTTGTCTTAATTAGTTAACTAATAAACAAAACGTTAAATAATAACTTTATTATTGAGCTCTGAAGACCATTTTTTTTTTTTTTTTAAGGAAAACTTGGTATGAAAGATTAATACTTGTTTGGTAGAAGTTATAGATCCATTTCGGAGACCACATCTCTTCATCAGACTTCTTTTTAACATTTTTATTCATTGGCGTCCGCCGAGATCGAACCTCGGATTTTTCCGGTTGGAAGTCTAATGGCATCACCACTAGGCTACCGCCGCCTTGCATTTTGCTTGTATTAATTTTTCTTTTCCTTTTTACAACCTACCATCCAGGTTTTAAAATGGGAAAAAATGAAAAGAAAAATTAATACAAGCAAAATGCAAGGCGGCGGTAGCCTAGTGGTGATGCCATTAGACTTCCAACCGGAAAAATCCGAGGTTCGATCTCGGCGGACGCCAATGAATAAAAATGTTAAAAAGAAGTCTGATGAAGAGATGTGTGAAAAAAAAAAATGGTCTTGAGAGCTCAATAATAAAGTAGTTATCAAAATAAAAACGACCAAAAACCAAAAGTAAAATTTAATCGGATGAGCCAGCCGACACACAAACTCTACTAATTAGTGCAAAGCATTGCTTGTGCTTAAAATAGAATTTGTACAAACCAAACAATCACACAACCACACCAACATACAAGTGACAAATGCCGATAACGTCGGCAAGGTCACTGTTGCTGGGTGGTAGGTTGTAAAAAGGAAAAATTAAAAGAAAAATTAATACAAGCAAAATGCAAGGCGGCGGTAGCCTAGTGGTGATGCCATTAGACTTCCAACCGGAAAAATCCGAGGTTCGATCTCGGCGGACGCCAATGAATAAAAATGTTAAAAAGAAGTCTGATGAAGTGATGTGGTGGTCTCCGAAATGGATCTATAACTTCTACCAAACAAGTATTAATCTTTCATACCAAGTTTTCCTTAAAAACAAAAAAAAAAAAAAAAAATGGTCTTGAGAGCTCAATAATAAAGTAGTTATCAAAATAAAAACGACCAAAAACCAAAAGTTAAATAGTAACATTTCCAACACTTAACTAAGATAACCTAGTAACTCATAAGCTCATAACTAATTCACAGCAAATTTCAGGTATTGGTCTTCATTAATCACAATTGTTTATTGTCTAATACCATATCTTCATCGAACTCATGATGTTTGTTAATAAGCGTTGGCTTAATATATCCTATTTGTATTAAAATATACTTTTGTCTATGGTCTAACTGCTTGTTCTTTTTTTAGAACAAAAAAAACTATTAAGATATGTGTAGTTTAAAATATGTTTTTTTCTCTACCACTCACTTCATCTACCAGCTGGTGAAACGTTTACGCAAAACTGATGCCAAAGATAATACAGACGAGATCACTTCAGATGTGTCCGTACAATCGCCCGATGTCTTCACCAATACGATATGCGATCAAATTTGTTATGGCTTTGTTAGCATTGGACAATTTATATATCAGAATAGTTATATATTTACGAATATATCAATGATGGTGAGTATTTGACAGTGTATGTTGCATATTTTTAGACTGAAGAGCTAATTTTCGCATATTGGGATAAATAGGTCTATGAAAATAGATTTTGAGTTTAATATAATTTTAAAGCTTCTTTTATGCTAATATGCTAAAGAAAAAAATATTTAGTTATATTACCCATGAAAATTCATGTAGCATATTTTTAGGTGCTTTAAAATATCAAAGCTTTTCAAGCTCAACAAATTTATTTATCTTAAATATACTTTTGAATTAATCGTACTTTGTTTTTAATTAAAATGCTTTCTCTTTATCCAGACATGGGCAATTATTTATCACAGCTGGCTAACATTCGTTTTGCTGCTGTGGGCCAACATTCTATGGATGATACCCAATCAACGTAAGGCCATGATGCGTTCCAGTCCTTTTATCGTGTGCTATGCTGAATTTCTATTAATTGCGCAGTATATTTATGGCATGGATTTGAAAAATGACGAAGTGCCAGCCAAAGTTGATGTGAGTATAGGAGAAAAAGAAGCGAAAAAATAAAAATGGCATTTATTTGAAACTTAAAACTCTCTTCTTCAATGGAATTTACTTGAAACTTAATCTCTATCGTCTTTAATCTATAGACCGCCGGCATTAATTTACATCAAATCGGTTTGGAGCGCCCCCAGGAGCACGGCACACATCCGTGTGTACCGCTCATTGTCAAAACTCTATTCTTACTCATGTTTTGGGTTACCTCGCGTCAATTTTTCCAAGAAAAAACCGAAGAAAAGCGTAATAAACACAAAACTGCACCAACATTGGCGCTCGAAACAATCGATTCGGAAACTTCGTATGAGTCGAAGCATAAGCGCACATCGAAGGTGTTAAAGAAAATGGGTGATATTGTCAAGAATTTATTGGTGCGTCTGTGGATTTGGATGTTGGTTTTAGTGATATTTTTGTGCGCCATGACTGGCAAATTTATGACTGGTTTTCGCATTTGCTACATGGCGCTATTCCTATTCTTCTTGCTCGTCTTCCAATCGTCATCGAAAGTCTGGGTGAAAGTGATGTATGGATTTTGGTTATTCCTCATCTTTTATGCAATGTCGATGTTGATTTTAATTTATACTTATCAATTTGATAAATTTGATCAATATTGGTCCGAGTATTTGAATATATCGCAAACGCTGTAAGTATAATTTTTTAGTGCACTGCGTAATGTTTTGCGGTACTAAAATTTATCTCTTTACCTCTCTTTCTCTCTGTTCATGCATTTAACAGCCAAAACGACATTGGTTTGGAGCGTTTCAAAACCAGAGATCTATTCCTGCATCTCGTCTCGCCCACACTAATCGTCATACTCACCGTTATACAAGTGCATTATTTCCATCGTCGTTTTATTGAATCATTGCAAAATACAAATAATTCAATAAAAGCGCATGATGCAGTGGATGGTGGGCAAGAGCGTGACAAGTCTTCGAAATCCGAACGCGCGAATAATGAAGCGACGCGTTTATTGGTTTCATCATTGAAACGTTTACGCAATATCACAAGTCACTACTTCATTGTTTCAAAGAAATTGTTTTGGCGCTTCTTGGAATTACATATCATTAAAGCTGTTTATTTGACCGCCTTTGTGTGTGCGGTTAATCGGGTGAGTATGGTTACTTTGGAACCAAAACTAATTTTGGTGTGATTGTTTGGTTGGCCAATAAATTTGTATGTATATGTTTGCTGGGTTATCTTTTGATACGAGCTTTTTGGCCGAAAATTATAAGTAAAAGCTTTTGCTTTGCTTTTTTATCCGACGCGTTTCAATACTGTCAGCGATATCTTTATTTATGAAAAACACAGGGAAACATTAATACAATTAATCAATTGATTAGAGCACAGCAAAAGCTTTGACTTGAAATTTTCAGCCAAAAAGCTCATATCAAAACATAACCCAGCAAACAAAAATAATATTTTCCAAGACTATTAAAAACATTTCTTTCTTGATTGCATATTTTTAGGTGTGTGTGCTAAATGTCATATTCGTTGCTTTATGCGTATTAGGCTGCATATCACGCTCTTCTATACAAATTTGCATCAGTCGCATTATCTCATTTGTTGTATCGATAATAATATTAACGAAAATGATATATCAAATCGGTTATATAACACATGAGGATTATAATGTGCAATGCGTAAGTGACATGCTCCATATTTGCATTTCAACATTATTGCTAATACTTCTTACTCAAATTTCTAGAAAGACGACAATGAAACACATGGCAATAGCGCTGAATGGTTTGGCCTACAAAAAGCCGATGAAACCACCAATGGGCTTATTGGCCTAATAAAAATGTATATAATTTATATGATTGTTGTAACGCTGCATGCCGTCGTCAGTTTGCGACAATTCCAAATGCGCGCAATGCATGGCCAGCAATCGAAGGGCAGCCCCACCAAAGTACTCTTTCCCGGCACGGATCGCGCTAAAGCCGAAACGAATCTGAAATATATGATACAATATCTTTTCAATTATGGTTTTTATAAATTTGGTTTGGAAATTTCGTTAATTATGTTGGTATCTACAATTGCGTATCGTCAAGATATTGTCGCAATGGCGTACGTCGTGTGGTTAACGATGTTGCTGATGTTTCGGCGCAAGCGACGCAGCTCTGTGTGGGGCATATTTCAGGTGTTCATTGCATTGTGCATATTTGTGCAGTATATGATATTCCTTGGTTTGCCGCCAACTTTGTGTTTGGGTGAGTTTTTTTTTCGTCTTACGAGCAGTAGCTTCCATTTCAGCTGCTACTTTCTTGTTTAATTCACAAATTTTGTTGTACTAACTATCTGCTGTTCTCCGCTTTATTACAGATTATCCCTGGCAATATTCACGCTTCTCAACTGCAATTCAAGGCTGGCTGCTGCTTCCTGGCGATTTGCATTTCAATCATTCGAAAAAACTCATTTTCGATTTCATTCTGTTAATGATTGTTACACGTCAAAAGCGTATTTACGACATTGAAGAAAAATATGGCGAGAGTTATCCGGGTGGCTCGAATCGCAGCGTCGTCAAGGACATCGAAAATATGGGTCGTATACCATTTGTAAATCCCACCAACGATTTCCTCTCACAAGTACGCAACTATTTGGATATTTTCATGTATACCATACTTTGTGGTTTCTATTGGTTTACGCTCGCGATTGTCTTTCTCGCCGGCACAAATATGAGCGATTTCCTTACTTTGGGTTATTTGATTGGTGCTTTTGTGTTCCTGTGGGAAGGCTCAGATTTCTATTTGCGTCCCATAAGACAAATCATCAATCGTTGGCGTTGGTTATTGATTTATAATGTGTTCAATATTGTTGTAAAGACTTGCTTGGAAATGACTGGTTGTCTATTTTTCTATGATTTGAGCAAACACTGTTGTTGGCTTATACATTTGTTCGGCATATCGTGTTCATTCCAACCGATTATACCCACAGTTGATGGTAGTGATGGTGCTGCAAAGGAAGGCGGCTGTCCGGATGTGACAAAAACATCGGTGCTAATGTGGGATACAATTTGTTTTGCATTTTTGCTGTTGCAAATGCGCATATTCAAATCGCATTATTTCTGTCATTTGGTAATCGATACGAAGGCGAATAGCATATTGGCGACAAGGTGTATTTTAAGGCTTAATTTTGGTAAATTTTATGAAACTTATTATTTTTTTTATTTTCTCTTTCAGAGGCGCCGATATCATTGAGGATTTGCGTCAAAAACAAATCGAACATCGTCAACAGCATGAAAACGAGATTTTGGAAAAGATCAAACGTAAAATGGAGCGCATACGTGCAACGCAACAGAAAATGTTGAAACCGATTGACAAGCCCACACATTTCGATGGTAAGTTGCGGGTTGAAAAATGTATGGTTTTTATTTCGAATTTTTTGTATGTTGAAATTGACTGCGGTGCGTGAAAGTCACTTGAAGTTGGTCGTTTTTTGTGCAATTTCTTTTGCAATGGTTTTTGATGAGTACAATGAAATGCATAATTACGAAAGCGGCGTTTTACTTATAATTTGGAAGTGATTGATATGCTGAAGTGCTCAAAGGCATTCAATTTGAGTTCGAGCCCTAAGCTGTCAAGTTTTACTCGCAAATTGCGAATTTTTTATTTTGAGTGGCTTTAGTGAATATATACTAATTGTTCGGATTAAGCAAGAAAAGCTATTAATGCAATTTGCTTTTGATTTAAGTGTAACTAAATATTTACCTTGATATTCGATTTTTTCTGCTGTATTTACTTAACTTTATATTTATGGCACTGTCACATAGTCAGCGCTTGTTGTTATGCCCCATATATCGCTATATTATTGATGATGTAGCTTGCAATATTGATGGCTCGTGATAGCATTCGTTCGTGATACTAGAACTCATCAATATGGATCGCCCACAAATTTCGTCATAAATGTTGACAGAGTCTTTAGAAAGCATTAGAAATGGATTTTAGAAAGCTTTAACGGGAATTTAGAAAGATGCTATTGGATTTTAGAAGGGGCTAGCACATACCCGTCCTGCTTCGACGAAAAAATGTTTGTTGTAACGGGTCTTTACATCTACATTTCCCTTTCTTTTTCCCTTTCTCCTTCCCTTAACCGTTACCGTAACCTTTAGCTTTCGGGTATGCCGTCTACTGCCGAGAGGTGACCGCTGCTTTTAAAAACCCTATAATTGGATTTTTACTAATTAGAAAAATTTTTTTGGTGTTTGCTCGGACTGGGGTTTGAACCCGAGACCTCTGGCATAACAGGCGAACACTCTACCCACTGCACCACAGCGGCCACCTTTCCTTTAACTTCACCTTTACCGTTACCTTTCCCTTTTCTTTAGCTTTACCTTTTCTTTAACTTTACTTTTACCTTTACCTGTACATTTACATTTGCCTTTATCTTTACTTTTTTACCTTTTCCTTTTTTACCTTTACCTTCACCTCTTTTACCTTACCGGGACCATCCATCACCATCTGGGCCCACTACTTGAGCCATCGCTGGGAAACCGACTTAACAGAAAATAGCTGTATGTTGAAGCCCTGCACAACGCCCTTCATTTGAAACCAATATCGCTAGGCAACATTCAGGGGTCATCCAGGTGCACGTTTTGACCCATATCTTGGAACCCGGCCTAGGCATCATTATGTAAAGAGCTCTTTGTTGATTGAATTCCTCCTCAACGGCTTTCATTTGATGTCAATAGCGCTCAGAAACTTTCCACGTTTTGACCCATATCTGAGGACCCGGCCTAGTCATCGCAATGAAAATAACTCTATGGTTAAGACCTGCTGAACACTTTTCATTTAATACCATTATTGTTCAAAGACTTTCTGGGTCGCTCTGGGTGCACATTTGGGCCTGTATTAAAAAATCCAACTGACTTCCAAGACCCACTTACGCTGTCTAAAATCCATCTGGAAATGGTGTAGTAATAAAACCAAACCATATATTCAGTACTAGCTTGCTATCAGATATTATTTGCCTAATAACGGAAAATTTTTAATAGAATTCCATAGTATTTGAAAGTCAGTATCTCTCTCTATCTACCTCTATTTTAACGGATAAAAAAGTGTAATACAGAGTCTTATATACCTCTTACTAGTTTTAGGGTGGAATTTTATATGGGAACTCCGTTTTTTTTTTTTTTTTTCAAGACACGACCTACCTACCTTTTTGGTCGCGAAAATGTTTTCAAGTATTTTTTATCAATATTTTTTCAAGCAGGGAAAAGCACATTTTTCGAAAAAGATTTTTGTACGAAAATATGTGCGCCCTGCTTTTACACAAATTAAGTTTTATCATAAGTTTTGTGTCACACTTGTAAATACTAAACACGCACACTTTTTGGGATACACCAAACAAATACGAGTATTTAAATAAAAAAAAAACCAAAAACAAAAAAAACTATAAAAAACATCCACGTACATAGAAGCCTTTGTCTATGCCGATGAAGATGAAATACACTCAGCACCATTAGCGCATCAAAGCAGTTTCACTTCGTGTCAAGGTTCCGGTGTCGATGAGGATAATACCAGCAGCGATGAGCCGCAGAGCTCTAGTATTAATGGAGATGGAGATGATGATGACAGCGCAAGTGACTGTATCGAATTGCTTGATAATGATACAGTGCAGCAAAAGATACGCATCGAATGTGCCAGCGGCGCAGAGCAGGCAAACGACTATAATGCATATGAACGCTCACAAAGTGAGAGCGCTGATCATGCTTTACGTTTGCGTTTGCCTTCAATTGATATACAACCGCATACGCCGCAGGTAAGTAGATTGGCGGAAGCTTTTTTTTTTGTATAATTGCAATGTTTAATTATGAATTCCAAAGCCCACTACACCCAGCTCGGATCGCACCACCATACCGTTGGATGGTTTTCTCGATGTGCAACGCATGTCGTTTGGTTCTGGACCGCACTCAGATTTGGCTGCAGCTGTCATACGCGAAGAGCACGCTGAGGCAACGCAAGAGGTATTTCTTCCAGCGACTTATGTAACACTCTATGCTTTCTCATTTCTTTTAGAGATTTTACCTTATTTTACCTTACTTTTATTTCTTCTTTCACTAGAATTCCACTCTACAGCCGCCAACTTTGTTGCACACTTTAGTTGTGCCCGCACCGCCAACTTCGTGCAGCATGAATGTAAATGTTAGCGGCGGCAGTTCGATCATCTCGTCGAACTTAATTACAGACGCAGCTGGCAATACTGGTCGTCATCGTCGTCAATCATCCATTAATGCTGTATCTTGGAATGAAACTGTTTCAGTGCAATGTGCACCGGAGGAAAAGGCTGCTGCCGCTGAAAAAGTAAGAACACTGAAGCTGAAATTGTGTATAAAGATTGCGTTTGTCGGAAATGTAGTTAAGTGAAGAAGGCTTATTTTGGCAACAACATTTTCAAGCGCAACTTCGTCTAATTAAGACTACATTTACCACTTTGCTTTCTTAACATATCAAGACATTTCAAGTAACACAAATATCATTATCTCTACCAGCCTTCTGTGGAAATGCCCCCCGTCACCATGCGTCACAAGCTGTTACGTCGTCGTCATCAAAGTCTCGGCAATGCCACCTATCAAGTGGATGAGCGTAGCATGCTGCAAGAGAGTAATCGCCGTTATAGTAATATATCATGGGCGCGTGCTGCTATAGCGCAGCGCGCCCAAGTACGTCCACATAGTTGGGGTCCGATTGGTACGGTCTTCTATCTGGATTCGTTGATGTGTGAACCGCCGATGAGCGCAACGCATGGACAATGTATTCTGGCGTTTAAATTACATAAATATTTTTTTCTGCTCTCTCTTTTAAGCATTCAGAATTTTGTGTGTGTATATTCTTTATAAAAAAAAAATGTATATAAAAATTTTGAATATTGTGTAAAATAAATAATAAATAAACTTGAGCTAAATTAGCGAATAAAAGTTGCACTGCATTTTGTAAATAACACGTCTTTATAAACAAAAATCAAACTAACTCAAATGCTGTTTTATTTCAATTTTTTTTAACTCTAAATGTCACTAACAAAAAGAACAATTTGTAAAAATGTATAAAGCAATTTTTGTAAATAAGTTTGTAGCGTTTCCAGCGACGTTCGCGTGTTTTAACGCGTTCAAATTAGCAGAATTTTATTCAATTTAAATCAAACCCATTTTTATAAAAATCTCTGTGTCCATTTAAGCCTTTCTTAAGTAGTTGAATTTTCATTCTTGCCAGCACATTTTCTTTATATTTTTCGCTTTAAAATATAATTTACCATATCCTCAATGCTTTTTATACAGTTGTTTTCATTTTTTAATTGTGCTTCTTACATATTTTTATTACTTTTGCGTTTTGTATTTTGATTCTCTATAATTTTCTTTCGAATATTTCTAGAACATGGTGCGCCAGGCAAACTGCACAAACGGAAAGAGATTAAGTTACACGGACCTGGTAAAAGCCCCTTTTTCATTTCATGTTTATAAAATGTTTATTGTTTAAAAATTTTTTTTTGTTTTATTTTATGTATATGTAAATTATTTAGTTTTTCTTTAAAGTAATATTACTTATATTTATTTTTATGCACCTACTGCTTGTTCAAAAAAAAAAAATAATTCAGGTGTTGCGTTTAGTCATATTTGTTTATGTGCTTCATTGTCCCTCCTTGATATTTTCATAGCTTAATTTGTTAAGTATATAATTGAACCTCCTCTATCCTCAAATTTATAATATTTGTATTTGTCTTTATATAAACATATCTATATATACTTTATTATATTAAGAGCTGTAAAAATTTACAATCAATCCTCTTAGCAATCAATGATTGTTTTAATGATTGTTCAATTAAAATTTATAGCAATTTCTTCATTGTAAAAAGTGCAATAGGCAAACAATAATTTATATTACAACTATTGCCTCATTTGCTGTCTAATCAAAATGATGAAAGTTGATTGCAATGAAATTTTGTTAAAATTTTTGACATCGTAATTTTTGACACTCAATATGATTTACAATCAAAGTTGATTGCAATTTTTTACAGCTCCTATTATATCCAATTTCTTTTATATAACATCTATATATATATTTTATTATATTAAGAGCTTTAAAAATTGACAATTAATCTTCTTAGCAATCAATGATTGTTCTAACAAGTTTATTGCAATTAAAATTTATTGCAATTTTTTTATTGTAAAAAACTACAATCAAATTGATTGCAATAAAATTCATTGTCATTTTTGCAATCATTGCAATCATTTCTTTTTTTATCTAATACTCAAAATCGACAATGCTATAGTCGAAAATATACATACATTTTGGCACTGGTAGTATCAAAATCAAAATCAATTAGAATCAATCTAATCAAAATGATTTAGGATGAAAATTGATTGCAATGAAATTTTTATAAGTCTGTATTGCCATTGTAATTTTGACAATCAAAAAATTTACAATCAATGTGATTTACAATCAAAGTTGATTGCAATATTATCCACTTTTTCTAATTGCAACACATTTTGATTGCAATTTTTACAGCTCTTATAATATTATATTTTCTCCAATTGCTTGTGCTTATAGTTTAGCTTGCCTACCTTCCGTTTTGCCATGCATTTTGATTAAAATTAGTTTAAGTGTTTATATTTAAAGTTTTACCCTAAAAATCGTTTCGTTTAAATTTAAACTTTTAAACTTTTTTTTTTAACTTTTTTATTTAAACTTAAATAATTCATTTTGTACGTGTGTATGTGTTTCCATGACACTGATCAAACTTGTTATTCCACAAAGTGAAATAAGTCAAAGTTTATTTCTTTCAACGTCATAGGCATATACTTTTGTTGCACGTTTTCGACAATTTTTTTATTCTTCCTTGCTGCCCAATAAATAATGCCTGGAAATATCCACAAGTGCTATGCATTTAATTAAAATCTTTATTACCTTTCCAGTTTACAATTAATTAATTTTTAAGCATCGTCAATTATTTGTATAGTGTAATAACACTGTAACTATCATACAAAAGTGCGTGTATCATTCTTTATTTTTAAAATTCTGTCGTCTAAGAATTCTTTATACAAGTTTCATCTTCATTACATATCAGCCATTTTATACTACACTTTTTTACATCTAATTTCCATTTCATACCAATGATATACCTTCCTTATTCCAAAATTAAGTGAAAAAGATTGATCCTTTGTTTTATTTTCATCTTTTTTTGCATATTTTTTGCTTTGTTTTCTTACACATTTAGATGCGCCCGATGCGCCTGTTGTCGTTGAACAATTGAGGCTGCCACACAAAAAAGGTTTTATTCATATTCCCTTTTTTTCGAAATTATGCAGAAAAAAAATTATGGTTGTTGTGGAAATTTTAATAATTAACTAAATAAACTAAATCATTGCAGCTCAAAAACTCTACTAAACTCATGCTATATTGTTGATTGTTGAGCATCTTCTGCCTTCAATTTTTCAGTGCATAGTTAAACTACAATTGAAGTTGCTTCAGTTTAAACTTGCCATTTGTAAACGAAATTTACTATTTATTTTAGTTTAGTAGCAAGTTTGAACTAAGCTTAACTTTAAGTGTAATTTAATTTTTCGCTGGAAAATTGAAACTGAAACTAACAAGCGCAATTTAAAGTAATAATCCTCTCTATTCATAAGGTGCCCTCACTATCATGCACCCAAATGCACACGCATATATGCATATGTATGTATGTATGTATGTATTTCATAGCAAATAGCACATTTTCGCGCTCAGCCGTTTTTTTTTATCTAAACCCAAAGTAGTTAGTTGGCATGCTAATTAAAAATAAGAACTAATCTGCTGTACGCTGTGTGATATGGTGGGATCCTCTGGTTGGAAGCAGAAAAGTTAAAGCTATTAGGATACTATTACTTTAAAAAATAACTTTTATATGCCTTCGTAAGTCAGTGTCTAGCTTTGTGCTTCAAGCTCGAAAGCTTTGTGCATCATTGCTTATTAAAAGACATCACATAAACGCTGCTAATAAACATATGTGTTGAATATGTGATATATTCATTACATCGTTGCATATCACATTTATCTATTATCTACTATCATATCCATTACTCAAACTAGCGTGTATGTAGATATAAATTAGTTAAAATCATAGATTTTACTACAAAAAATTGCAAAGGTCTTTTTTCCTTGTTCTCATTCCTTTTAAACTTAGTCTAGTCTTCGTTGAAGATTCGTAAATTTTGTAAAACATCTTTTTCCAATAACACCTTCGAAAATGAACGTGTAAATGGTGGTTTTTCGATTCGAGAACTAGTTTATTCACCAGTAAAACTTAGCTTTCATTACTCAATGCATTTTTCTTTCGTTATGATTTCAAGCCCAGCTCGAGCGAAAGTTTTAATGAAGAACAGTGGAGGTCTTAAAATACACGACTTTTTCTTTTCCTGCTATTCTGAACTCTTCTCGATTCTTTATCTAGTACAATTTGAACGTTGAAAAGCTAAACACCCCTATTGCGAGTGTCGACTGTGATAGATAATCGACTGTTGAGCGATCAAAGAGCATGTAAATATAATGCTCCTGGATCGATCAACAATCGATTATCTATCACAGTCGACACTCGCAATAGGGGTGAAAGATGGTTAAAATTCTCTTCTCAGTTCAATATTTATATTACATTAGCAAATACCTGTCCAGCTTCGTAGCGAAGAAAAGCTACACTTTCCTTTCCTTTACTTTTGCCCTTTCCTTTACCTCTACTTTTACTTTTACCTAAGAAGAAGAAGAAGTTTCCGTTTGTATAGGAGATGCCCATCCCTGTTTTCTTATAATTACAATTTTTATCCATGAGTACATAATTATCCCATATGCCTTCACACCAATTTTAAGTACCCTACTGAAAATATTTCAAGAGATATTCGCTGTGAAAGTTTAACTTGGTATGGGAGATGCCCATCCCTGCTTTTCCTATACCTACCATTTTTATCCGTTTAGCGGTTATCGAGTGAAAAGAGTTTAAACAACATTTATAATATAGATAGCGATGGGTATTTTAGCACGAACGCCAACATTTTTACTGGGTATTTAAATAGAATGTCAGCGTGATTTTTTTTCTAATCTCATCAATTACTTATAAAAAAAAATAAATATTTTCGATTTTTATTATTAATTTTTAATTTCATAGAAATAAAATTTTCTTCTTAGGCTAAAATTAGAAACTAAAAAATAGTAGGCACCCCTGTTTAATAGCTCTGTAAACAACTTAGTTCTCATATTAGAAACAGATTTTTATATTAACATACACTTATACACGCATATTCATACATAAAATAAACATTTTTATAAATATGTAAGTGTGTTATTTTTACTTTTATTTTTGTATAACATCTGGTGTTTGTGTGGCTTTTTCATTTGTATATAAATACTTACTTACTGTCTCTTTTACATATATCTGTATGTACCTAATTGTGCTTTTACATAAATAGAATTACTTACCGTGTGTACTAATTTTTTTCTTTTATTTTTTTGTCTCAATTTAATTAACGTTGATTAGCTGTTCGCGCTGGTGACTATTACATGTTTGAGGATGTGGACGACAAATTTGAATTGGATGTTATCGACGATGAACAAGATTTCCTATCGGAGCAGGAGAGCGAAAAGAAATTGCAACGGCGCAAAACAGTTATAAATGTAAGTATTAAATGCGCTGCTTAATATTTCAAAAATTAAAAAAAAAAAAGATGTCTACCAAAGTAAGAACCACATTAAGCTAAAAAAGAGCTTGACAAATTGTAAGCATACTTGCTGCAATACTTAGTACTTGCGCTAAAAAAAAAAAAGAAAAAAAAAACGTAGTTGTTTTAGTTACATCAAAATGCGTTTACTTTTACTACACTTGCTAAATATTTATTTTCCAAATTAATTAATACTTAATTTTTACTTATTTTACTGCCCTCATTCGGATGCTTCTTTAATCAAAAAAAAATTTAAATAAAAATAAATCGTAATGTATTACACACAAATAAATACTTGCGCTTAAACATTACATAACACACTGTTGTAAATGATATCGGTAAAACAAAAACAACAAAAAAACTCAAAATGCATGTATACTTCGAAACCCCTTTGATGTGGTATATATACCACAGGTTTGGAAAGATATACAAACCGCCGAATTTCGTCGTCACTCGTCGTGCAAACGTCAGCGTTCGTACGCTTCGGCGCCTGGCTCACGTGTTGGCATAAAAATTGATGAAAAATCGGAAAACGAAACCGATAGAAGAACAACTGTTGGCGTACGCACATCAACCGCATCCGAACCGCACGGTTATATCGTACCGCCGCGTTCGGCTAGTGAATTCTTTGTGAGTTCAAAGTTATTCTTGTGAATGTACTTTTAACGTACTTTCTTCAAAAGTGTTATTTATTAATGCTTTAGAAAATAATTTAAAAAAAAAAAACATGTATATTTGTAAAAACGAGAGTTTCATCATACTTTAAAACAATGCTTCTTTAGTCCTCTGTGAAATTTAGTAGTTGAGCAGAAAACCTGTTCTAAAGTTCACTGCAGAATTTCACTTAAAATTTCACAATTACAATACACTTACACTCACATATGTATGCTAAGCCACATCTTTTATAACATCACAAAAAAAAAATTAATCAATTTTGCGGCAAATTAAAAAAATCACAAATTTATACTCTCACAACTACTTAGTACACGCTATTAAAGCCCGTCTCCACATAACTTGATTCGCCAGCGAAACATCTAGCAAAACATCGATGGCACTCGTTTTGAGGTCGAAATAAGATTGAGAGAGCGAGTACAGAAAAAAAGAGCGAAGCACGTTATGTGGAGACATGGGCTTTGTTCAGAAACTCAGTTTGAAGCGCAACCTGATTTTGTAGTACAAGCAGAGCGTTCATAAACGTAAATTTTGCATGAAGCGTCGCTCATCACAATCATCAAAATAATAATTACTGCCGCTGTTGCGCTTCATCCTGCGTTTCTGAACAAAGCCATGGTATTAGATACTGTTTGGTTTCATAGTCCTCTATCTATGTAGATATGTAATTATCCGTTATTGCGTCGTTTCCCTCTACTAACTCCCAACTTTTATGTAGGTCTTAAACTGTCCATCACATACAAAAGTAACCCTTTTGTCTACAAAATCACAAAATATCACTTTAACACATTTTGTACAGCCAGTTCTAGAAAATTAACCCGAAAAGTTGCTAAATATGCTATAATTTTTTTTAGAAATGCACCACAGCTTTAATACCTAACCACATTTTTCATATATTTCATCACTTTGGTTAATTTCATTCTATTGGCTAAATCCAATTTGGAAAAGCTAAATACTTTGTTTTGTATGGCAAATAAGTAATTTTTCACTATTATTCGTCTAGACTGATATTAAACGCAAATCGGAATCGCAAGGACCATCGACTAGCCAAGAGGCAAAAGAGGAAACTGAAATGGAAGAACAAATAAAGAAAAGAGATGTGGTCGACTCCGAGGAGTCCGATGGAGGTAAGTTTGACTAAATTACAAATTAAAAGTGGTCTAGAATCAGTGAGGATTGTGTAAAGAAATTAAACTTATTTGAAATTAATTTAAAATATTTTTGTTGCATATTTTTAGGGTTACTTAAAAACTTTATTCTTGTTTTATTTTGACAACTGCGTAGGTATGTCATTTAATAAGCTTTTTTCTTTTTTTCTTTTAGATTTGGAAGCAAATCCCATTCTACGCCTGCTGGAAGGTTTTCTGGTTTCGGTTACGATTGGCTTGCATCGCTTATCGCGCAATTATCGCTATGTAAATAAAATCATGTCCACAGAGAAGCGTTTATTGAAGGTATGTATCGCAAAAATGTAAACTGTCTAAAAGTTTAATTAATTTTTATTTTTAACATTTGTGTCTCTACTATGGTTTTGCTTGCAGGAAACACACAGCGCCAATTTGCTTATACGTCCTTCCAGCAGCACCGCTTATGTCAGCATTAAGGGCATGTCGCCAAGGTACATTTAATAATACCGCTTATGAACACAAATTTTATTGCAAATGCTAGAGAATGAATTTGTTTTGCTGTTGTTAGATCGCAACATTCGTTGTTAGATTTTTAATTTGATAGGATGTATGCTTTAATATGCGTTGGTTTGTTGTTTGAATTTAGTTTGTCAGTTACAGAACGTGATGCAATTTCATTTAGACAAATATGTAGATTTCTTACTTTTTATTTGTACCAACGTATAAAGTTTTTATTTTTAGTTTGCATTGCATATTTATTGTACTTTTTAATTTAATTATTTGTTTTTCATTTTTCTTTATTGTTTTCTTTTTTTCTTGTATATGTTTGTGCCGTGTAACTCCTACCCATACACATATTCCTGCGATGTGCTGCAAATACTACATCATCATAAACATCGATCGTCTCGCTCGATTACGCAACAACAATACAACACCAACAACATGTTTTCCTTTTCATCTTTTATATTTATTTTTATTTTGACCTAATACACATATTCGTTTCCTTGCAATTTGATCCATTACACTCCATTAGCATTGAAAATCCCGATATTGCTGCTGGCTCAATTGGGTCGGCTTCAATTGCTACACAAAATGAAACAAATACAACACGACCATTATCAGAAAATATTACGAATGTTACCGATTTGAATACAGACACCACCACTCCAACATCCATTTCACAACCAAATGATACACAACAACAACAACAAGAGCAAACGCCTGATTCGCATGCTATTATTGAAATGGATACCGTCGATAAAAGAGATAATAGGTAAAGTTTAAAATTTTTTGTTTCAGAAGACTATTAAGGTTGGGTAAAAATGTACATAGTTTTAATATTTGTATTACTTACCATACAAAATTAAGCCCATAAGCATACTAACACCACCTAAACTACAAACAATACAAGCTTCACTAAATTTATTTGTTTATTTTATTCATTTAGTACAACTTAAATATTTATTTATTAATTTAGTTTAACTTTTATTTTATTTGATATTTAAATTTTATTAGTAGTCGCTTTGCAATCACCTGCTCTGTAACAAAATTCCACTTTTCATTTATTATTAACCCTTTATCATTCTTTCATGCTCCAATATTCTCCGCAGACGCGATGAAGAGGGAATATTAACGCTTCACAGATCGTAAGTACATGACATAACTTCTTATGCTATGCATATCCATTTAACACTTTACAAAACATACGAATTTTTGAGAAATGTAACAAACGAGAATGAATATTTTTTTATATACTTTTCTTTTAAATAATTTTTATCAATACTCTTTTTTGGAATCTTATAAAAAAAATATCGTAAAAAAGTTCGCGGGTTCTTTTACAATACAGTTTTATTTAAATAGTTACTACAAAAATCATTTTCATTATACTTATGTACATATATTGGATATGAAGGCTCGGCTTAAAAGTGCGCTCTTTAAAATTAGGCTATTTAATTTGTTTGCCGAAAGTTTTAAATTTACATCTTCATTATTTTCGACTTTCAAAATAATTGTTGTATAGTTTTCAAATTTGTTTAAACAGAACTTTTCCACGACACACACAAAAATTACCTATACCTTTGTATAGTATACTACCTATATTTGTATGTATATGTTTAAATTTGTATGTATTTCGCACATTTCCTTAAACTACTCTATATGTACATAAATATATTTTCCTCAACTACCCAATCCTCTAAAATCAGTAATGACTCGATTGACGTGCCAAAGATAAGCGTTAAGGCACCATCTATCGATTACAGTAACCACTATGTTGGCATGTTGAGTAAACAATGGTCGTATGAGAAAATGTACAGGTAGTTGTCAATTATTGATATTTTAATAGGGTTGTTATACGCGCAAAAAGTAGTAGAAAAGTAATTTAATGCTCAAAATTTTGCATTTTCATTATTCTTATTAAAGCAAAAATCTTTTTGATTTCATGATTGAACCATTTTATGCACGATATGATATCTGAAGTATTTTGCAAAAGTTTACTTAGCATTTAGTGCGTTTTATTTTTCTTGCAAGTTAATCCAAAATTAGCATGATAAATATATCAAAAATTCACCAGAAAAATAGCTCACACATTGTTTCATAGTTTTTGAAGAAATATATTAGCTTTTTCAATTCGAATTTCAAGGTTCAATTAAATTAAATTAATACTCAACATTCACTAAAGTGCATTCGTAGCATTGTTCTTCTGCGTACTTGCTATGGAAAATGTGTTTGTGTTTTACTTTAGCCTCTTAGTAACTAATTCATTTATTTTTACAAGCATTTTATGCTTAAGCATATTTGATTTATTCGTCTTGCTATGCATGCCTTACCAATAGGAAATAGCATTTATATACCATAAATATAACATGATTTAACTAAATAGATATACTAAGTAAATAATGATGAGAAGCTTTGTGTGAGGTAAACAATTTTATCACCCTTATTACGGTTGTCGTCGTCGACACTCACTCGACGCTGTCGGCGACGACCTATCAAAATCGGTATTACGTATGGTAAAGTCGATAACTTGTGACAACTATCGAAACATATTTGGTATCAGCCAAGTCGACGTCGACGGTCACTCGTTGCCATTTTCGTCGACGCGGTGTTTAATGGTGACAAGAAGAAAATTTAGTATGTGTGCATTTTTGTTTTTAAAATTTTATTACGGGAGTGTTAAAATTAGTAGAACTAACATCTGCAGAATATTTCCTGCTCGTTTAATTGAAAAATTCCCACTAATTTAAAAATAAATTCGGTGAGCGCACATACCGGAGCCGACCCAAAGGTTTTCAATCGGGTACGATACCAACTAATTTTTTACAACATTGAGAAGCAATCACCATTAAATTGAATGCCTTGGCACCTCCTTTAAGAAAGATTGAGGAGAAAACTAATTTATTAAATATTTATGTACATACATACATATGTATATATGTATTTCAACTAAAATATTTTTTCTTTTATTAATTACTCGAGCACTTCATTGCTATGTTCATCGCTAAAACTTGATGAATCATATGCAAAATACATTTATTATAAAGAAATAAATTATCTAAATAGCACAGATTAAAAATACGGAAAAAATTGCGCACAGATTGTAAATAAAATCAAACTGCTAGTGCAGAAATTATAGGGATGGTACTTTTGTCATTCGGTTTACCGATAAACAGTCGACGTCGTCTCAATACGCTTAGCTAATACCGATTTTGCGTCGATGTGACGACGACGTCGAGACGACGTGATGTCGACTGAAAAGTGACAACGACGTCGACGACGACAACCGTAATAAGGGTGTATATTTGGTTGATTTGATTTGGCCAGATTTCATTTCATTTAATTTGATGTGATTTTATTTCAGGTGATGTAATTTTGGGCGATAAAAATTACAGGTGATGTGATACGAATTGCGTTTAGATGTTGTGACTTGTTTCCAGGTGATTTGATGTGGGGCGAGTTGATTTTAGATGATGTGACTTGATTACAAGTGAAGTGATGTGATGCGCGTTGGTTTTAGATGATGTGACTTGACTACAGGTGATGTGATGTGATGCGAGTTGGTTTTAGATGATGTGACCTGATTTCAGGTGATGTGATATGATGCCAGTTGATTGAAGCGAGTTGATATTGGATGATGTGACTTGATTACAAGTGAAGTGATGTGATGCGCGTTGGTTTTAGATGATGTGACTTGATTACAAGTGAAGTGATGTGATGCGCGTTGGTTTTAGGTGATGTGACCTGATTTCAGGTGATGTGATATGATGTCAGTTGATTGGTGCGAGTTGATATTGGATGATGTGACTTGATTACAAGTGAAGTGATGTGATGCGCGTTGGTTTTAGATGATGTGACTTGACTACAGGTGATGTGATGTGATGCCAGTTGGTTTTAGATGATGTGATTTGTTTACAGGCGATGTAATTAATGTGATGATGATTTGAGATTTGATACAGGTGATGTGATGCGAATTGATGTTAGGAGATATGATTTTATTTGAATTGATGTGATATGATCGGTTTGGTTTTGGATGATGTGATTTGATTACATGAGGTGTGTTGAGAAGTGATTTAATTTTAGCTTATAGCATTTTCAGGTCAAACGAAACTTTTTTCAAGTCAAATGAAACTTTTTTCAAGTCAAGGGAAACTTTTCAATTGAACTGAAACCTTTTCAATTTCATTTCCATTGAAAAAGTTTTCATTTCAATTGATAAAGGTTTCAATTTATTGAAAAAGGTTTCACTTGAGTTGAAAAGTTTCACTTGCTTCAAAAAGGTTTAATTTGATCTGAAAAAGCTGTATCTGATTTGATTCGATTTGACAATATGATATGAATTCATGTTAAGTCATATTTTGTGTGATATCATGTACATAAATGTTATTTCATTTCATTCAATTGAAATAGATTTGATAGTATGTAGTCTGATGCAATGTGATCCGATATTAAGTTACATAATATTAATATTATTAAATAAGCTGATGTCATATGTCAATATTTTGTCTTGTCTCAGTATATCGTTATGAGTAGATTTTCATCAAATTTTAACTGCACCCATTAGAGCCCGTGCACAATTGGCTTTGTCTGCTCCAACTTTGATAGAAAAAACCTTAAAGCAAAGCGAAATTCCAGATGCTTGCTACAATTAACACTTTGACAATTTCCACTTCACTTCTTATAAACCTGATTTTTGGTAAAATATTTGGGGAATTAGCTTTTTTCTGCTTATTCGAATGTTATTTTTTACTTTTCTCTGTTCACTTCTCACGAAATTGCGCGAAATCGATAAAATAAGTGTAGCTATACAAACATACACACACACACACACAAGGGGAGATGTTTGTCAAAGTGTAAAAAAGTTGAAAGATGGCTAACTTTATACCTTGCTTTACTCGCTTCACCTCAATTGTGAACATGTCCTTAGCTTCTACATCGTTATTTACGAAAATAGAGCTAGATGTTTATATATTTTTATTAAATTATAACATTAATTTATTTTCTTCATCTCTACAATAGTCACAGTCTCGTTATGCTTGAAGAGGATTTCACAGCGCGTGAGCATAATATCATAATCGAATTTCTGATATCACTTTGGTATGCATTGCTATCGAATACGGACATCATTTGCTATTTGGTTGTGTTCATCAATCAGGTAAATTGAAAACTATAATATTTATTTGACATTCTTTTATAATTCCTTTTTTTTTCTTTCTTTGCTTTAAAGGTCGTTAATGCCAGCATCATTTCCTTGCCATTGCCTTTGATGGTCTTCCTTTGGGGCACATTATCGCTGCCGCGACCAACCAAAACATTTTGGGTCACTTTGATTGCATATACACAAGCGATTGTTTTGATTAAATGCATTTTCCAATACAAATTAATTTGGGCCAATTATATTAATTTGCCAAATGAACCGCTGGCGCCGGCGAAAATATTTGGCGTTGAATTGAATCCGAATTATGCCAGCTATGATTTGGTATTGCTGTTGGTGTTATTCTTTCACAGATTCATATTGAAGTCGCATGGCCTATGGAAGTCGGAATATAAGCTGCCGCATGGCTTGGGCACAGTGGACACGTAAGTTAAAAAAAAAGTACAATACATATTATCAATAGCTGCATTGTAATCATATTCATAATTTCATTTTTTATTATTTAGCTCAAAGGGTATGGTAATCAATGAAGAATTCTCAAGACTTGTTGAAACCAGATTACTTTATTATATTAACCAATTGATATCTTTTGAATGCAATTTTATTAGGCAAAATTTCTGTTGCGCTAAAGAAACGCGTTCGTTTTGATGATGATAAAATCATAAATAATCATAAAAGGTGTTGTTGTAATTGTTTGATTATTGTTTGTTATTTGAAAAAAAAAAAAAAAAAAAGACACAACACAACAATACCAGTGACACTTTTGAACTACAGTAGTTTTAGTACGCAACCAACCTAAGTAAATAAAAATAGTTGTTAATTTACAAAGAGGGAATATTAAAAAACATTTTATTGCTATCCAACAAAACTGAGACTCTTCATATATTCGTACACTACTTTTATTGTAGTTCTTTAATTACTTAAGTTGTGACTATAGCATTTTCAGGTCAAATTAAACCTTTTTCAAGTCAAGTGAGATCTTCAATTGAGTTGAAACCTTTTTCAAGTCGAGTGAAACCTTTCTCAATTAAAATTAAACCTTTTTCAGTTGAAATTAAATTGAAAACGGTCTCATTTCAAATAAAAAAGGTTTCAATTCAATTGAAAAAGGTTTCACCTGACTTGCAAAAAGTTTCACTTGACTTAAAAAATGTTTAGTTTGATCTGAAAATGCTATATAAACTAAACCTCTTATAGCACATCATCGATTTTAATCTACAGCTCTTTCATACAATACATCTATGTATATATGTATATCATATTACTTTATTACATCACTTTTTGTTTTATATTTTTTAACACGGTTAGCTTTCGTTTGTCCTTTTCATTAAACAATAGTAATATACATATGTACACATATATTCCTAAAACACAGAACACCTGAGGCAGAAAGTGATAAGGAATCTGAGAAGGCAGTAGAAATTCATAACGCTGGCCAATTGACTAAAAGTAATACTTCGCTTGTGGAATCTGATAGCCTACGAAGGAGACGCGGACGCATCGAAACAACGGATAGTACAGAGAGTGATACAAATACCAATACGAATAAGAGTAGAACAAGAAAAGAAGGCGAAAATGGCACCGGCGATAACCGAACACAGGAGATTGAGGGTGCTGCGGAAGAAATGCGTATGCTACGTTCCGAAAGCATGGGCAGCCAAACTTCACAAATGTACAAGCGACGCATCAAGCATTTGAAGTACGTGTGATGTAAATGTTTTGTTGAATTTTTGTTTTATTAATGAATTTTGTTTTCCTACTCTGCATAGACGTGCCAAATATCTTTCTTCGGTGCGTAAATTCTTTACGAATTTGCTTTCAAAATCGCGTTTGCCCACAGACGTGTATGCGCTAATGTTTCTTTGCGATTTCGTTAACTTCTTTGTGCTGCTCTTTGGCTTTACCGCATTTGGTGTGAGTATATAAAATTTATTTTGCAAGTTATTTCGTTAAAAATTACACGCAATATTTTTCTCTTTCGCTCTTTTTTTTAGTCACAACAATCCGACGGCGACGGTGGCGTACAAACCTATCTGGAGGAGAACAAAGTGCCCATACCTTTCCTAATCATGTTGCTTGTACAATTCATTTTAATTGTTATCGATCGTGCTTTGTACTTGCGTAAGGCACTTTTGTACAAAATTATTTTCCATTTCTTCTCTGTCATCGGCATACATATTTGGATGTTCTTCATTGTGCCGGCGGTGACAGAGCGCAGTTTTTATTCGTTGGCACCGCCAATCATCTTCTATATAATCAAATGTTTTTACATCCTCTTGTCGTCATATCAAATTAAATGCGGTTATCCAAAACGTATTTTGGGTAATTTCCTAACGAAGAGTTTTTCGCTTGTGAATATGGTGTCTTTTAAAGTGTAAGTTTTGCTTGGCAAATAGTATCAAATTTTTCACAGTGTAATATTCATACATTTCTGCCTTTTGATCTTCCTCTACAGCTACATGGCCATACCATTTTTGTACGAATTGCGCACCATACTCGATTGGGTATGCACCGACAGCACAATGACGCTTTTCGATTGGCTGAAAATGGAAGATATCTTCGCTGATATTTATTTCATAAAATGTTCACGTCAAATGGAAACCGATTTTCCCGCCATACGTGCCACCAAAAAACCCACATATAGCAAACTTTTCATGGGTGGTCTATTTATTATTGCCATTGTTATTGCCTTATGGGGTCCATTGTGTATATTTGCGCTGGGCAATGCTGTCGGCCAATCGAATATACCCTTACAAGCGAGCATATCGATACGCATCGGTTCGTATGCGCCCATCTATCAAACGAATACACGTGATAATATTATTGCTTTTGATGAATCCATGTATGGCGATATGAAGGGTGCCTATGTGAAGGATAGAGCGGCCATTACGTTCTTGAGTAGTTATGATGCTACCGATATTGCGGCAATTAAGCTGCCAGGTAATTCACCATCACTATGGAATATATCACCACCCGATCGTAATCGTTTGTTGGAGGAGTTGAAGAGTAATGGCACAATTGTGGCTAGCTTTGCCTATTCGATTACGCGCATACCGCCCGATAAGAATTTGATTGGAACGGTTTCGAGTGAGATAAATTTCTATATGAATGATTCGTTTGAGGGGCGTGAAGATTTGATACGTATGCTGGAGGCGAATGGTACGGCGTCGGAGAAGGCGATGGCTATACCGAATATGGTGCCGAAGTTTATTAAGGTGGGTGCTGCTTTTGGTTTGTGTTAAGTATGTATATGTATGTGAGAAGTGATAAATGATATGATGTATTGTGGAACGATTTTCCATCATCCCTTGTCATGTTTGGTTTGAAGACAAACCGGTTTCGGCTAATACTCGCCATCTTCAGTGTCTTTTTTCGTTCTGAGTTATTTTGTGTAATTTCGATAGTAATTATAGCAACTAACATCCGTCGTTTGGTCAGGTACTCCGTGTTCATGTGATGTGTTCGTGCATTTGTGCGTTCGGGCGACATGCGTGTGCGTGAGTCTGTGCTGTGCGTTTAAGTATTCAAATCTATTTTTAACACGCTTTTATTAGCTTCACCTGTATGTATGTATGTATATATGTATGTATGTATGTATGTAATTTCTAGCTGCTGCCCAAATATATGCAACATATTTACTAATGAGATTAGGTTTTAACTACCGCTATCTTCTAGCAGATGTCGCGCGTGTATTTATATTTTTAAAATATTCACTTATTCTGTCATCTTTTCATTATTCTATCCTCATTAACCAGGTAGGTAAAAGTCCGTTATTGTCCCCTTGTGTGTTGTTTTATTTATGTCGGTTTTAGGTTTTCTGTCCTCTTTTCGGTATAATAGCTTAAGGGATTCAAATAATGTATCTGATGCGATGTTTATTATTTGTTCATTTATTATATTTTACCTACGAATGTCTTCTGCTTGTATATCTCCATATTTTCTAATACGTTAAGCCTGTAGCATGTCAGAAATATTTGAGCACATTCAACTCGTAATTTAAAACACAAAAATATGGAATGCACTAAAAGTGCATTCAACCTATCTCATTTATTAAAATTTATAACGTAAACAAACAACAGCCAAATTTTATGCTGACGCCGTATTTCTGATTTGTCGCATTTGCCTTTAAGCTAAGTCGTATGTACGTATGTATGTGCACGGGCACTTGACTACACATTAAATGCATAAGCCGTACATATGTACATACATATCTACATAGCTAGTAAGAATTAGTGTAAATATGTATTATAGTAAATAAGTAGTACATAAGAAATTTTGTGTATAAAAGGGATTGATTTTGTTCAATAAACAATCAATTATTGACTCGCTGTCTTAATAGCGAGACCACAAAATACTTGTTTTATTCGCCGAAGAAAGGGCGACAGAATATGGCGATCCTGCCAGTTAAACAGGATCCTTGCCAGTTAAACAGGATCCTTGCCAGTTAAACAAGACATCCTTGCCAGCATCCTGCCAGTTAAACAGGATCCTTGCCAGTTAAACAAGACATCCTTGCCAGCATCCTTGCCAGACAAACAGGATCCTTGCCAGTTAAACAAGACATCCTTGCCAGCATCCTTGCCAGACAAACAGGATCCTTGCCTGTTAAACACACCAGGATCCTTGCCATTGATCCTGCCAGATCCTGTCATTAACCAGTCGTTTACACTACATGGTGATGGACGAAGTAAACGCAATATTTGAGAAATGGGAAAAGTATTTTAGTGAGCGGCAGACAGAGCAACAAGCCCAAGAAGAAGAACAACAAAATAAACCCGAACAACAACAAGAGCAACAAGCCCAAGAAGAAGAACAACAAAATAAACCCGAACAACAACAAGAGCAACAAGCCCAAGAAAAAGAACAACAAATTAAACCCGAACATCAACAAGAACAGCAACAGCAGCCAGAACAACAAGGTCCTAGAGCAATTACAATCGAGGAGTACAGGCGACGGCAACAACGCCCAGCTCGCAGAGAACCTGCACAACCACAGAAACCTTTATACCACAGGAGACGTGGTGGTAAAAAATACCAAGCGCGGCGACGAGTTGCCGAACTCTACCAACAACTAGTATTCGCAGATTCTATTGCAAAACGGAAGCATATAAAAAAACTAATAGCGATTGAAAGGCTTACTAATGGCCTTATTAACTGATCACTAACTAATCTTATGGCAACCTTGCGGCTGCCTATTGAAGGGCAAGAGACCAAAAATCCTTGCCGTGTCAATTCTCGATACTAAAAATTTTGCATTTTTACATATACACATTTTTCTGGCCTAAGCCACAACAATACTAATTTTAATGATTTAATTAAATAAATAAATATATATACATACAAAAATAATTATTGTGATTATAATGCCTAAATCAAGGAATTCAGTAGGCTCACTTCCTAATGAAATAGAGAACAGGGACTTAATAAGGGAATTAGAATCCTTAAGGACTCTTTGGCGTATCATAGGCATGACTAGGGAACCAACATTAGAAGACGTCATTAACCCCACGACAAAAATAGAAGAAACACAACGCATGTTTGAAAAATTCGGTATTTTCAGATTTTAGGAATTTTTTTTTTAATATTCAATCAATATGGGTGGAACAACATCAAAAATTGATAAACCCAACGCAAATGTAGTTAACTCCATAGAAATTGATCACAGCGAAGCTTTAGATTCAATCAAGCTTATTCTTCTTGTTATTGCAATTGTATCTTGTATAAATTTATTTCTAAAGATTTATTCGGTACACAACAAAATTTTAAAAAAGCGATATATTAGTCGTGCAAATGGATTAGACAAGGTATAAAAATCAATACCGAATAGATCCTTTTCAATGGATAATTGGGATAATATATATGCATCACTACTAAATGAAAAATCAATTGCAGAAAAATCATACAAGTGCATTAACAAGAATGTTTTTATTAGAAGAGAAACAATTATTAAGCATTTAGGTTTTATAATAGATGCATTAAATAGAATAGGAAACGCCTTGAGGAATATAAATAGTAAGCTTACAGCCGATCATCAAAAGCAGGCATACCAAATATACCTATACGTCAGGGATAAACTTGTTTCATCGCTAGCACGATACGAGATTGAAGAACAAGTACCCACGTCATTCAACAAAGACATAAAAATTGACACAAATTTATTACTACCGGACTATCCAACGGAAGCCGAAAACAAAAATTCTTCAAACGATAAAGAAGAAACTAAAACTCATTCAGAAAGTACCAATAATTCAAACACATCCACAATGCCTCAGACAGCGGTAGATTTTATTAAAACAGCTTCATCTGTCCTACCAGAGTTTGATGGCAACTCAGAAAATCTAAATAGCTTCATAGATGCACTCGACATTCTTGACCAAATCAAGGATGCCCATGAAGCACTTGCAGTGTCTATGATAAAAACAAAACTAAAAGGCACAGCAAGAAATTGTATTCAGAATGAGAATACAATACAAGATATAAAATTAAAATTGAAAAGATCAATCAAAGGCGAATCAGTAGAAGTATTAACAGCAAAACTGCTAAACATCCAACAACGCAGTAAAACAGCCAACCAATATACTACTGAAATCGAAAAATTAACAAAATCATTAGAAGGAGCATATATATCTGACGGGTTAACCTCAGATTTAGCAGGAAAATATGCTACACAAGCAGCTGTAAAGGCTATGTGTAAAAATTGTTCTAATGATAAAGTAAAACTAATCATGCAAGCCGGAACGTTCACCTCAATGAACGAGGCAATTTCAAAATTTACAAACAGTTGCACTGAAGTAACAGGCAACCCAAACGCAATATTGAATATAAGACAACAAAATCATTTCCGCGGCAACTTTCGTAGAAATTTTCCAAATAACAATTATAGAAATTATCGATCTAATCAAAGATATAACAATTTTAACAGATCAAACAACAATTACTCACAAAGACAAAATAGGAATTTTGGTAACCAACAGCGACAAAATAATCGCAACAATACCAACAACACTCGCAATGTACGTAATTATACCCAGCAGGAAAACCAACAAACTCCACTCCAAACATAGAAAAAAAATTTGTGTACTAAATTTACACCTAAACAGCTACATATCCACCAAAACAACTTTAAATAATTCAACTTCAACTCTCCTAATAGATACAGGAGCTGACATATCACTAATAAAAAAGGGTCAAATTCAAAATGATGTTAAAATTAATGAATTACAAAAAACAGATTTAAAAGGCATTGGTCAGGGTATAACAAACACTCTTGGAACAGTTAAAACAGATTTAAAGGGTGACGATCTTTTGATTCGACACAAATTTCACATAGTAGAAGATGACTTCCCAATCCCATGCGACGGAATTTTGGGACTCGATTTCATTAAAAAGTATAATTGCATTTTAGATTACCGAAATAATGAAGATAGACTTATATTACGACCATATGATTATCCAGAAAATATAGCAATTCAAATGACAAATGAACCAACCATTAATTGCATATCAGTACCAGCTAGATCAGAAGTAGTTCGACAAATTCACATAAAAAATAACAATACTGAATTATTCATACCACATCAACAATTAGCAGAAGGAATTTTTATTGCCAATTCAATAGTAAATCCAAATCAAGCATTTGTTAGAATTATTAATACAACAGATAAAAATGCAACTATTCAAAATTACAATATTAACACAGAAAACTTAGACGACTACATAATTATAAATAATAAACAGAAAAATGAAGCAAATAATAAAGAAAAATTAGAAAGATTAAATAAAAATTTCCCATCATTTGCTAAATCTCAACTTAATACTTTATGTTCAGAATTTATTGATATATTTGCATTAGAATCAGAACCTATAACCACTAATAATTTTTACAAACAAAAACTTTATATGAAAGACGACAACCCAGTTTATGTAAAAAACTATAGAATACCAGAAGCTCACAAACAGGAAATTAATAAACAAGTAAATAAGCTAATACAAGACGACTTAATAGAACCATCAATGTCAGAATACAATAGTCCTATTCTACTAGTACCGAAAAAATCACTCCCAGGTAATAACGATAAAAGATGGAGACTAGTTATTGACTATAGACAGGTAAATAAAAAATTAACTGCAGATAAATTTCCATTACCAAGAATCGACGATATTCTAGACCAATTAGGTAGAGCAAAATATTTTTCTTGCTTAGATTTAATGTCCGGTTTTCATCAAATAGAATTAAGCCCAGAATCCCGAGATATAACATCGTTTACAGCAGACAATGGTACCTACCGTTTCAAAAGATTACCTTATGGTCTTAAAGTAGCCCCAAATTCATTTCAAAGAATGATGACTTTAGCATTCGCCGGTCTAAAACCATCACAAGCATTTTTATATATGGACGACTTAGTGGTATTAGGATGCTCCGAAAAGCATATGATTAAAAACTTAATAGATGTATTCACAACTTGCAGAAAATACAATTTAAAATTGCATCCAGATAAATGTCTATTTTTCAACCAAGAAGTTACTTATCTTGGACATAAATGCACAAGTAAAGGAATTTTACCTGATCCCACTAAATACAAAATAGTTCAAAATTATCCAACTCCCAAGAATGCCGACGAAGCTAAAAGATTCGTTGCATTCTGCAATTACTATAGAAGATTTATACCAAATTTCGCGGAATACTCTAGAATATTAACAAGACTTTGTAGAAAGAAAGTAGTATTTAATTGGACAGAAGAATGTGAGAAATCATTCAACTATCTAAAAAATGCATTAATTAGCCCAAACATTTTACAATATCCCGATTTCAATAAAGAATTTTACATAACAACAGATGCAAGCGGATACGCCTGCGGAGCAGTACTAAGTCAAGAATACGAAGGAAAACAATTACCAGTTGCTTATGCCTCTAGATCTTTCACAAAAGGCGAAATAAATAAAGCAACGATTGAAAAAGAATTAGCAGCCATTCATTGGGCCATCACTTATTTCAGACCGTACATCTACGGCAGAAAATTCACAATTAAAACAGACCATCGACCCTTAACTTACCTTTTTTCGATAAAAAACCCATCATCAAAATTAACTAGAATTCGACTAGATTTGGAAGAATATGACTTTGGGGTGGAGTACATAGCAGGAAAAGAGAATTATGTAGCAGACGCACTATCGCGTATAGATATACAAGATTTAAAAGAAATGTCAATTGAAGCATGTAAAATATTGAAAGTTACCACAAGATCGGAAACTAAGGAAAAATCCAATAATAATATAAAAAATGAAGAAAAATGTCACAATGAGAACCCTATAATATACGAAGCGCTTAATAAATGTGAAGTAAAAAAGCTAGCTCAGCTCGTTTTCGACCCCCCGAAACTGCAGTTCAAAAAGGGAAAGAAAATTTGTAGCGAAATAAATATTGATAATTTAATTGTTGAGGCGAAGATTGATTTAGATCAATTCTTTGCCAGGCTTATGAAAGAAGCCGGCAATTTGAAAATAAACAAAATACAATTGTCCTTAGGAGACAAATTGTTTAAGAATAATTATACTCGAGTAGATAAATTTAAAGATAAAGGTACCAAAGTTCTCAAAAATTTAATCATTGCATTAACTCCGGAGGTTATGCATGTGACAGATAATGAAAAAATTAAAACTATTCTTCATAAATATCACGATGATCCTGTTAATGGTGGCCACCCAGGAATCAATCGTACAACAAATAAAATAAAACAAAAATTCCATTGGAAAAATATGAAAAATGACATAAAACAATATATTAAAAAATGCGATCATTGTAATAAAAATAAAACAAGAATACATTTAAAAGATCCAATGACTATAACCGAAACACCAACTAAGGCATTCGATGTAGTTCAAATTGACACAATTGGACCATTTCCAAAATCATTGAATGGAAATGAGTATGCAGTCACCATAATATGTGACTTAACCAAATATCTAGTAGCAATTCCAATTGAAAGTAAACACGCAAAAACAGTAGCCAAAGCTATATTCGAACATTTTATTCTCATTTATGGATGTATGAAAACAATACTGACAGACATGGGAACCGAATATAAAAATAACGTTTTTCAAGAACTAAGTAAATTGTTAAAAATTGAACACAAAACCTCAACACCTTACCATCATCAAACGTTAGGCACTGTTGAACGTAGCCATAGAACATTCAATGAATATGTACGTTCATACATATCCATTGACAAAGACGATTGGGATGAGTACCTCAAGTACTTTACTTATTGTTATAATACAACACCTTCAACAGTTCATGGTTACTGTCCTTTTGAACTAATATTCGGAAAACCAGCACCGACATACGAATTTTTACAAGAAGATACAATCAGCCCACTGTACAACTATGAGGCTTATGACAAAGAAGTTAAATATAGACTTCAAATAGCACAAGAAAGAGCTAATAGATTAGTAAGACAAGCAAAAGAAAAACAAAAAATTTACTACGATAGGAAAATTCAGCATAAGGAAATAAATATAGGAGATTTAGTCTTAGTAAAAGATGAAACAGGTCATAAATTAGACAGTAGATATAAGGGACCCTATAGAGTAATAGGTATTGATAAACATAATAACTATAGTTTAATTCCCTATAGAGTAACAAATATTAATAATCACAATAATTATTCACTAAGCTACATGAATAAGAAAATCATAGTACATAAAAATAGACTTAAACCTATAGAATAAGAAATTTTCACTTTTTCCAATAAATGTAAGTATGTAAGCACAAAACAAAAACTGAAATGTTAATTTTACCGAAATAAATAAATAAACACAAGCAAGTAAAATAAGCAATCCATTAAATGTAATAGAATGCTCATACATTGACCCTACAAATGTATAAGCATTCTTTTTAGGAAAGGAGGTGTAGCATGTCAGAAATATTTGAGCACATTCAACTCGTAATTTAAAACACAAAAATATGGAATGCACTAAAAGTGCATTCAACCTATCTCATTTATTAAAATTTATAACGTAAACAAACAACAGCCAAATTTTATGCTGACGCCGTATTTCTGATTTGTCGCATTTGCCTTTAAGCTAAGTCGTATGTACGTATGTATGTGCACGGGCACTTGACTACACATTAAATGCATAAGCCGTACATATGTACATACATATCTACATAGCTAGTAAGAATTAGTGTAAATATGTATTATAGTAAATAAGTAGTACATAAGAAATTTTGTGTATAAAAGGGATTGATTTTGTTCAATAAACAATCAATTATTGACTCGCTGTCTTAATAGCGAGACCACAAAATACTTGTTTTATTCGCCGAAGAAAGGGCGACAGAATAAGCCGTTTTCCCTTATGTTGTATGTGGATAATTTTAGCTGTTTTTCCCATTTTCATGGGTGTACACTTGTTTTCTGCCAATGTGCTTGGCGAAATTTGATTCCACTGTCGTTGATGATTTCCTTACGTAATCCCTTACGTGTTCTCGATATCTCGTCTTGATTTGGCGTCCTGTTTGTCCTATATAGTTAGCTATTTTGGCATTCGCAAGTCAATTTGTATACGCCTTGTTTGTCAAAGGCGTCTTCCTTGTTAATGTTGTTTCGCAGAAGTTTTCCCATGCTGTTCCTCGTTTTAAATGCTGCATTAATGTTATATTTTTGGAAAAATTTAGCCAACTTGTAAGATGTTGCTCCGGCATATGATAAGACTGCCCATTTCTTCTCTACGTTTTCTTTGTTTACCGATTTTCTTGAAATTCTGTTTTTTCATTTTTCTTCACCAAACTTTTTTGGTACTCGTATCCGTTGTTCTCTGCGATTGTGTATATTGTGCTGAGTTCCTTGTTGTAAGCTTCGTTTTCTAACGGGGTCCGTTCAAGTGGTGTTAATAAATGTCTGAAAGCGGCGTTCTTGTGTTGTTGAGGATGGCTAGATTTATTGTGTGTTACTGTATCTGTTGCTGTGGGTTTTCTGTATATTTCGTAAGTAAATTTGTTAGTCTCTTTGTTTATTTTAATTGTTAGGTCTAAGTAGTTGATTTTTCCATTTTTTTTCTGTGTCCGTGGTGAATTTGATATTTTTGTGTTAGTCGTTGAGGTATTCCAAAATTTGTTCTTTATTTTCCGATATGAAGCAGATGATGTCATCTACATAGCTGGCATAAAAATTAACCCCCAGATTTTTCGCCAGTTCTTCCATGTAACTTTCCTCCAAATGTTGCATAAAGACTTCCATAAGGATATCTGTCGTGGGATTACCCATTCCCATTCCCAGTCCGCGAGTTTGTCTGTATATTTTATAGTCAAATTTGAAATAATTCTGGTCCAGGGTTACTTCAGCGTATTTACGATCTCTGTTGCAATGTCTCTGTTCGTTTTCTCTGTCAGTATTTGAGTTAGAGTTTTTAGTCTTTCTGTCAGTGGTATCGAAGGGTATAGATCCTTCACGTCAAACGATACCAGTTTCGAGTCCTTATGTACGTTCAGGTTGTTCAGGTTTTTGACTAGTTCCGTTGTGTTTTTGATTGTGCATTTATTGGACAGGTCTAGTCTCTTGCTTAGTAGCGCATTTAGATGTTTCGATAATCTATATCCTGGTGCCGATTTATGGTTTACTATTGGTCGCATAGGTGTTCCTGCTTTGTGAATTCCGATGGATTCATTGCCGTGAGAATATAGGCTATCTTGTTGTCTATTATATTTTTTGCCTGTTTTATTGCACGCTTTATTGCCATTTGGTATTCCTCCGTTGGGTCCTTCCGCATCACTCGGCAGCCCATTTCTTTGATGAGTTGGCCTATTTTTGCGGTGTATTCCTCTTCGTCCATTAGCACCGTTGTATTTCCTTTGTCTGCTTTTGTTGCTATTATTTTATTCTCGATTAGTTTCTTCCTTAACTCTTTTACCGTTTTATATTCGTTCGCTACCCTTTCCTTTCCATCAGCTTTTATACTCTTTTCGATTATGCGTCTGCATAGATGCCTTGCGTGCTCCTGTTCCTCGTCTGATGTTAGTGATATGGCCATCTCCGTGTCCGCAATGGTGTTCTCCACGTCTTTTTTCCTCTCGTAGCTTTCGATGTTGTATTTCAAACCTTTTTGTAATAGTTGTGTTTCCTTGGCGTTGATTGAAAGATTTGTTAACAAATCTTGGATAGAATGAAGTTTTATTCTGTTGTGAGCCTTTTTTGTTGTTGTTTTGTTTTGTGTCAAGGTCGTCCAGTTTTTTGTTGAATTTTTTGTATTTCTTTTCCATTGCTCTTTCGATCTCCTCCTTTATCGCGTCTAATGTTTTCAGTAGGGAACTGACGGGAATAGCTCCCATCAGCTCCAGATGGATGCGTAGTAGTTTTTGATTCATGCGCTGCTTCTTTGCGTGTTGGTTCCTGATCTCGCATCTAATGAAGCTGTTCTCTGCTTTCCTTATAATTTTGCGTTTATCCTCGTTCATTTTGTGTCCTATTTGCGCGTATTTTGGAATGAATTTGCTCATTAAACATTGTTTATTAAACCATATGTTGGCTTTGGTGTAAGCAACTATAGAAAATACACAACACCAAAACCAACATATGGTTTAATAAACAATGTTTAATGAGCAAATTCATTCCAAAATACGCGCAAATAGGACACAAAATGAACAACGAGGAGAAATGCAAATTTATAAGGAAAGCAGAAAAAAGCTTCATTAGATGCGAGATCAGGAACCAACACGCAAAGAAGCAGCGCATGAATCAGGAACTAGTACGCATCCATCTGGAGCTGATGGAAACCATTCCAGTCAGTTCCCTTCTGGCAACATTAAACGCGATAAAGGAGGAGAACAAGAGAGCCATGGAAAAGAAATACAAAAAACTGGATGACCTTGACACAAAACAAAACAACAACAAAAAAGGCTCACAACAGAATAAAGCATCATTCTATCCAAGATTTGTTAACTTAACACATCTTTCAATCAACGCCAAGGAAGCACAGCTACTACAAAAAGGTTTGAAATACAACATCGAAAGCTACGATGGGAAAAAAGAGGTGGAGAACACCATTGCGGACACGGAGATGGCCTTATCACTAATACCAAACGAGGAACAGGATCAGGCTAGGCATCTATGCAGACGCATAATCGAAAAGAGTATAAAAGCTGATGGAAACGAAAGGGTAGCGAACGAATATAAAACGGTAAAAGAGTTAAGGAAGAAACTAATCGAGAATAAAATAATAGCAACAAAAGCAGACAAAGGAAATACAACGGTGCTAATGGACGAAGAGGAATACACCGCAAAAATAGGCCAACTCATCAAAGAAATGGGCTGCCGAGTGATGCGGAAGGACCCAACGGAGGAATACCAAATGGCAATAAAGCGTGCAATAAAACAGGCAAAAAATATAATAGACAACAAGATAGCCTATATTCTCACGGCAATGAATCCATCGGAATTCACAAAGCAGGAACACCTATGCGACCAATAGTAAACCATAAATCGGCACCAGGATATAGATTATCGAAACATCTAAATGCGCTACTAAGCAAGAGACCAGACCTGTCCAATAAATGCACAATCAAAAACACAACGGAACTAGTCAAAAACCTGAACAACCTGAACGTACATAAGGACTCGAAACTGGTATCGTTTGACGTGAAGGATCTATACCCTTCGATACCACTGACAGAAAGACTAAAAACTCTAACTAAAATACTGACAGAGAAAACGAACAGAGACATTGCAACGCATACGCTGAAGGTAACCCTGGACCAGAATTATTTGACAATAAAATATACAGACAAACTCACGGACTGGGAATGGCTAATCCCACATCAGCTATTCTTATGGAAGTATTTATGCAACATTTGGAGGAAAGTTACATGGAAGAACTGGCGAAAAATCTGGGGGTAAGTTTTTATGCCAGGTATGTAGACGACATCATCTGCCTCATATCGAAAAATAAAGAACAAATTTTGGAATACCTCAAAGGCCAACACAAAAATATCAAATTCACCATGGACACAGAAAAAAAATGGAAAACTCAACTACTTAGACCTAACAATTAAAATAAACATAGAGACTAGCAAATTTACTTACGAAATATACAGAAAACCCACAGCAACAGATACAGTAACACACAATAAATCTAGCCATCCTCAACAACACAAGAACGCCGCTTTCAGACATTTATTAACTCCACTTGAACGGACCCCGTTAGAAAACGAAGCTTATAACAAGAAACTCAGCACAATATACACAATCGCAGAGAACAACGGATACGAGTACCAAAAAAGTTTGGTGAAGAAAATACAAAAAAAAAACAGAATTTCAAGAAAATCGGTAAACAAAGAAAACGGAGAGAAGAAATATACAGTCTTATCATATACCGGAGAAACATCTTACAAGTTGACTAAAGTTTTCCAAAAATATAACATTAATGCAGCATTTAAAACGAGGAACAGCATGGGAAAACTTCTGCGAAACAACATTAACAAGGAAGACGCCTTTGACAAACAAGGCGTATACAAATTGACTTGCGAATGCCAAAATAGCTAACTATATAGGACAAACAGGACGCCAAATCAAGACGAGATATCGAGAACAGGTAAGGGATTACAATAAGAAAATAAGTAAACCATCAACGACAGTGGAATCAAATTTCGCCAAGCACATTGGCAGAAAACAAGTGTACACCCATGAAAATGGGAAAAACAGCTAAAATTATCCACATACAACATAAGGGAAAACGGCTTAACGTATTAGAAAATATGGAGATATACAAGCAGAAGACATTCGTAGGTAAAATAATAAATGAACAGATAAACATCGCACCAGATACATTATTTGAAACCCTTAAGCTACTACATATATCGAAAAGAGGACAAAAACCTAAAACCGACATGAACAAAACACACAAGCGGACAATAACGGACTTTTACCTACTTGGTTAATGAGGATACAATATTGAAAAGATGGCAGAAAATAGATTTGCATACATAAACGCACAGCACAGACTCACGCACACGCACGTCGCCTAAACGCACGAATGCACGGACACATCACGGACAGTCGAAAAAACAAGCAACCAAAAAGTATTTGATAAATCATAAATGATAAGCGATAAATGACAAGTGTTCAATGATAAACAGTAAATAATAAATGCTGATTGTTGAATGTTAAATGATTAGTGATTATTGAATAGTTATTAATGATTATTGATTGATGATTAATGAATACCGATTCATGATTAAAGATTTATGAGTAATGATTACGGATAAATGAGTAATGATTAACGATTAATGAGTATTGATTAATAAATAGTGATTAATGGTTAATAATTAATTATTTATGTTTAAGGATTAATGACTAATGATTAGTGATTAATGATTATTAATTACTAGCTAATGATCATTGATTAATTATAAATCATAAATTATAAATATAAATAGTGTGATATATGCTATATGATATATCGCACCCTAAATCATAAAGTGGCACAACTCAAAATTCAAAAATTTTCAGGAGAGCCAAAAAACTTTTTTTTCATTACAAGCAATCGTATGGCAAAGGGCCAGGTATAATGGTTATTTTTCGGTTGAAAGAGACAGTTATTCAAAAGTTTTTTTTGGCAATCGCTAGAGATATGTTCCGTATACCCGTTTATGAAAAAAAAACTCGATTTCGAAAAATTTTGAGTTGTGCCACTTTTTGATTTAGGGTGCGATATGATATTAAATATCACGAAATATAACATTAATTTCCAATGCTTTTTACAGATTCTAAATTCTGGCGATGTACAAATTGTTCACCAACTAATGTCTAACGGACAAGGTGAGCCTAAAAACTTGTTATTTAGACATTTGTTAAATAATAAAAAAAAAATAATAATATTCTTGTTGTTTCAGTATATCGCCCACTTGTGATACGCATGCGCACCAGCTCTTCAGCGCGTATTTGGTGGGAAATTGCGGACTTTTGTGAGGACGTTTTTCACACCGAAACCTTGAAGAAGCTGCCATTGGATAAATGCAACTCGGGCATCGTTATGTATACATTCAACGATAAAAAGTTCCCATCGACATTTAGTTTTATAACGAAAGGCGGGTGAGTTGTGTGCATGAAATTAATTCCTAATTTTCCTCACTAAAAAAGTAAAATTTTTCTTTCAACAAAATATTTGAGCGCCAATGCATTAATATATTAAAAAATAAAAAACAATAATCTCTCTGTTTGTTTCAGCATTCTCGGCGTTTACACAACTTTCGTCATCGTTGCCTCGCGCTTCTTCAAGTCCTTCATTGGTGGACAAAATCGTAAAATTATGTTCGAAGATTTGCCTTATGTGGATAGAGTATTGCAATTGTGCCTTGACATTTATTTGGTAAGTTTGCGAAAGTTTTAACGTGTACAAGTCTGCTTGAAAAAACTTACATATTTTTAATTTACAAATTTTTAATTCACATTTTTCTCTTATTTTACGCAGGTAAGAGAAGCACTGGAATTTGCTCTCGAAGAGGATCTCTTTGCCAAATTAATATTCCTATATCGTTCGCCGGAGACGATGATAAAATGGACGCGCCCCAAAGAGGAGGCGGACGATGAAACGGATTCGGAATCGCTGCGCAGTCGCGTCAGTCAACGTCCACCGCGACACGAACGGACAAATAATGAATAATAAACGCACTGAATAACTAACTTAGTTATGTATATTAGTTTTTTTTCCACTTGAACAAAAATACATTTCAACTCGAAAGTTATATGTACATATTTATACATAAGTATATGTACATAACTACATATGAATTCTGAATTATCATATCCCTGTTAAAATGCAACATCAATCATGTACTGAAAAAAATGTACACATTTTTTTTTATTGAATGGCTTTGTGTTTAAGATTTTTGTTGTTTTTAATGTAAATTAATCATTAGACACATTTCATATTCTATATACACATAGTAAGGGTTAAAATGCTTAACGTAATGATGCTTTTATATACGTAGTTGCAATATGTTTTTGTTATTTTTTTGTTTTTTGTTGTTAACTTTTTTTTTGTTTTTTTGTTGCTTGTGTTTTTTTTTTTGTTTTGCTTTAAGTCAAAGTTCATTTTCATTTAGTTAAATATTATACGCAATTATAAATAGTTTTTATTTTATTTTCTTTATTTTTATTTTGATCATATTCAGAAGCTTCATTTCATATTCAGAAAGTTACAATTGATATTCAGAAAATTCCAATTGATATTCAGAAAATTGAAATTGATATTCAGAAAATTAAAATTGATATTCAGAAAATTACAATTGATATTCAGAAAATTAAACTTGATATTCAGAAAATTACAATTGATATTCAGAAAATTACAATTCATATTCAGAAAATTAAAATTGATATTCAGAAAGTTGTTCAGATATTTTTTTATACGTTACATTCAAGGAAAATCTAACATGTTGGATGCATTGTATAGCTTCGCATGAATGCAGACTTTATGTATGTCGAACTTTTGGGAAAACTGATTACATAGACCTGGAGGGAGAGGAAGAGGATGAAGAAGACAGTCCCGGGGTGAAAGAGAGTCAGAAATGAAAAACCTTTCCACAAATAAACACGGCAACGAACAGTGTAATTCTTTATTTTCATACAACGCAAAATATTTACATAGTAACAATATATGTAGAAAGTGTAAAAAAATAATGTTAAGTAACAATGGTAATATTAAACATGAGCTAAGTGGTATCTTATCAGGGTGTTTCATTTTTACCTGATATTTTAAACAAAAATGTGTATGCAGTAAATATTTAATTTTGTAAATGTGTATGTGTGAATATTTAATTTTGTTATACACCGGCTGGCATATCTCGCAATGCAACTACGTCAGCATGGAAACTGAAGCAGTGCTGGAAAAAAAGAAATAAAATGAATTGTTAAAAAGGGTTCTGAAAAACCTTGCTCAAGTTTCAAATGCTTACCATCAATTGAAGCTCTGCATATTGCGCAGAGCTTGGGTATTGCCATGAGCAGCGTTTCCGCACATTGCGAATGGTAAAGATGCCTACATGGTAACACGCGGCACGCCGCTCTATATGCCATGGTTGTGAGGCATATAGAACAATTGTCTTTTAATTCCATTGCAGATTTTGTTTGTTTTATTTTATTTTTTAAATTTTAATTTTTACGTTGAAGTCACGACCGTTGAGGTATGTACAAAATAACAGAATAAAAATTATATAACAAATATTCTATGTGAAACAATTGCTTCAATGCACATATGTATACAATATAAAATTTACACTCGTACAGTGAAATTTTCTGAATATCAATTGTAATTTTCTGAATATCAATTTTAATTTTCTGAATATCAATTTTAATTTTCTGAATATTAAATGTAATTTTCCGAATATCAAGTTTAATTTTCTGAATATCAATTGTAATTTTCTGAATATGAATTTTAATTTTCTGAATATCAATTGTAACTTTCTGAATATGAAATGAACATTCTGAATATCAATTGCAACTATCTGACTATGAATTGTAACTTTCTGAATATCAATTGTAACTTTCTGAATATCAATTGTAATTTTCTGAATATTAACTGCAACTTTCTGAATTTAAAATGGAATTTCTGAATATCAATTTTATTTTTCTGGATATCAATTGTAAATTTCTGAATATAAACTGTAACTTTCTGAATATGAATTGTAATTTTCTGAATATGAAATGGAAATTCTGAATATGAATTGCAACTTTCTGAATATGAAAGGGAAATTCTGAATATGAATTGTAACTTTCTGAATATCAATTGTATTTTTCTGAATATAAATTGTAACTTTCTGAATATAAACTGAAAAAGGTGTAGTCGAATGTTTGTACTATGTAATGTAATTTGGATTTTCATTTTTCTAAAAAAAAAAGTAAAAATAAATGTAAAAAAAGCTTGTAAAAAGAGTCATTCATACTATATAGTAGTACTAAAGAGGCATAGATAAAAATAAAGCAGCATAGATAAAATGAAAATTAACTCCATGTACATATATGTATCTATTTATGTATATATAAATATTAATATACAATAGTTATGTATGTATGTAACGTTAAGAAGTCATAATCAGGGATCTTTAGCATTTTATACTGAATTTATGTTTTTATTTTCTAAATGCTTGATAAGAAATGCGATGTAAATGTAAAAGCATAACATAAAGCAACAGCAACAACAACAAAAATTATAACAATGAAAAGGTAATTTGTAAGAAGAAAAATTGTATTTATTGTTAAGCTAAATAAAGAAGTAAAAAGAAAATAAAATATATATTTTTTTTTTAAGTAGAAGGTTTCTTTAAAATAAATATAGTGAATATAGCGTCTATTTCAATATACTCAATCAAATAATATGTAAATTGTTTTTTGCAAAATTTGCTTGAAGCAGCATAATGCTATTAAATTCAGCTTAGCGTCAAATTTTGCTATTCACTTTTTCTCATGCATAATAAAGCAATATGTACGCATTCATTTTAATATATTTATTAACGCTTTCTTATTTTTTAACTTTGAAATACATATATTTTTTTTAAATTTTATAAAAGCTTAAATAACTTTTTTTTATAATTTCATAGATTTCTAAATTAAAATTAATTAGCTGTTAGAAACACTTAAACTGAGAAAAGTTATGCTATAAGCTTTCATTGTATCTGCTCTTCTTCCATAGAAAAACTTAAATGGTTTCAAGGCTTAAGATGCTAACTTATTTAGCAACTGGGCATAAGCGTTCTAAACTGAGCTTTGAAGTGGCCGTTGCTGTAGATAAATGCTATGTAGACACAACGTCAACGTTAAGCTAAGAAGACTAAAAAGAAACGCAACGAGATAGAAATGTACACGCGCGAATTTACATGTGTATGCGTCTGAATTTTTCATTTGCGCTTAATTACTATTTATTTTTAGCCCAAAAAGTCTAAATGTGGAATTGAAGAAATTGCTGAAATCAACTAATTTGTTTGTTTTTTGCAAGAATCAGCTACTACAAAGTTAAACATAGCTAAATGTATGTATACAATTAACTAAGCTAGCAATTTTTGTCCATGTTAATATTACTTAGCATTCATAAATACATATTTAGCTATTCAGCAAAGAATTTCTAAAGCTTGAAATTTTTAGTTTTTTTTTATATGCAATATATAATTCTATTATATTAAATGCAGCTATTCAACTTACATATTAGAAATAAATAATAAAAAAAAACATAACTGAATGTATGTAAGTATTTTTTGTACTACAAAAAAAATAATAAAAATTAAAAAAAAAAATAAAGGTTTAAAATACAAAAACACAAAAATACAAAACTAAAACCTAAAAACTAAAACAGCAAATTAAATTCAACAATTTAAAAACAAAAAATAATAAATATATATTTAAAAATAAATGTAGCATTAAAATATAAACAATAAATAAAAAAAAGAGATATAAAATAAAAAATTAAATTAACATACTAATGTACCTAGTTCCATATAATATTTATGTACGTGTACTAATCTGAATTTATTATATATGTAAATGTCTAATGTGCAAACCAAGATTATATAAAAAAGCAACCTATAAACAAATCGTCGCTGCGCCAACAAAAAGAGCTATACGTTTTTCAGCAACTTTTCAGGAGAGCAAAAAACCGTTTTCTGGTGATCCTAGAGAATATTTTTTCTAGTTTGAATTGTTAACTAATGATACTACACATATGTAATAGACTTGTGCAATTTTTTTTTTACTTTTTTTGACCAACCACTTCGCATGAAGCATTTGCGCCGTTTTACAGCACATAGCTCTTTTTACAAATTGTTTAAATTTGCTAGTGGGGGTAAGAAATCGTGAAAGATGTGTATACAATTCTTCGCTAGGGTCCGATGCAATTAGCGATAGCTTGGAAATGCATTATTTCATTGACCAGTGCCCCTCCTATTTTGAAAATTGGTCACATACGTTTTTTTTAAATAATTTTTTTACACAAAAACTGAAATCAAAAAGCAATTATACGAAAATAGATGTATAACTGATTTTACAGAGCATTTCTACTACTGAGAGCATATAGCTGTGTTTGATAACTTCTAACCAAAGAAGGATATCAAAAAACGGGAAATGCAGAAATGTGGCTAGCGGATAGCGCTAAATAAATATGTAATAAAAAAAATCGAAAAAAAACATATAACTGAATTTGTTGGCGCAGCGACGAAATGATAGTAATTTGGCGAAAGAGAAAGATTTTTTAATTGTATTTTTGAAATTATCATTGCAGTGGAATTTAAGAAAATAAAAATTTAATAACAATAATATAGTATGTGTGTCATTTTCTAAGAAAAAAAAAAAAACTCACCCAGCAAACATTCTCCAGACCTCAAAATTTTGGGTTTCGATATGAGTACGAAATATGCCTGAAATCAGAGCCTCAGAAGTTTTGAGCTTAAGTAACTTTTTTATAATTTTTTTTTTTTGTAAATGATAATTGTAATTCATAGATGCTTTTTCGAAAATGGAGAAGTATAAAATCATTACGAAAACCAATAAAATACTTAATGTCCCACTATATGATGACGTTGAATACAATTTCAATCTGATGTCGTGGTTCGAATCCGGAGGAGAATACAAAAAAGACAACACTATAAAGCAAGGAGTGAAGGAGAAGAAGGTTGCACAAGAGACGAGGAGAACATGCGGGAGGGTAAGCTACATATTTGTATTTGGAAATCGAATGAAGAGATGATGAACTGGGTCAAGGGACGGAAAATGCAAAAAAAAAATATTTTTTTTTTGGTTTTACTAGTCATTAAAGAAGGAAAACAGAGTCATAAATATGATTCCAATTGGAGTCTTTTTTTTTACCCTTATTCAGGCACAAATGATGTATAAAGTGAGGCTAGGGTGTGCACCATAATCAGAATTTTTAAATTCCAGACAGATCATAATCCCGACAAGCCAAAATCCAGACAGGGCCACCACTGTTGCTCTATTAAAAAGCGAAATTCAATTCGAAAGTACAATCGTAAAAATAATATCAGGAGGAAGAAAAAGATGAGGAAGAAGTAGCAGAAAAAGGAGAATAAGAAGAAGAATAAAAATAAGAAGAAGAAAAAGAAGAATGGGGATAATGACGATGATGATGGTGATGAATAAGAATAAAAATATAAAGAAGAAGAAGAAAATAAAAAGAAAAAAAGAAAAAGAAGAAGAATCAGGATGATGACGATGACGGTGATGAAGAAGAATAAAAATAAGAAGAAGAAGAATGAAGATGATGACGATGATGATGATGATGAAGAATACAAATAAGAAGAAGGAAGAAGAATAAGAATGAGAATGATGAAGAATAAAAACAAGAAGAAGAAGAAGACGATTAATGATGATGGTGATGAAGAAGAATAAAAATATAAAGAAGAAGAAAAAGAAGACAATTTTCCAGTCGGTTCTCTAGATAGAGACCAAAACGTGGTCCCGGATGTGCCTCAAATATTTTTGCGCAATATTGGCATCAAATTAAGGGTGCGTCTCAGGGTTACCATATATGTTTAGCGCTATACGGATATCTCAATCGGTTCCCGATATTAAGGCTCAAACATGAACCGGAATAGCTCGAGATATTTTTGAGCAATGTAGTAGTAATCAGGGTTCCAATATACAACTAACTTTTTTTTCGATACCCAAATCGATTTATGTATATGATATAGACCGATATGTGGACCAGGATGGTCATGGAAAGTTGTTGATAAGGAACGGGAGAGGGAAAGAGAGAGAGAGTAGTATAGGGAGAGGTAGAGACAGAGGGAACGGGAAATACAGAGTAGTAGGGAGACCGATAGGAAAAGCAGAGTGTTTGTCCACACATTTTTGATAGGATCCATTTGCCATAAAATTCAACACCGCCAAAATCCGGACAGTTAATGACAAAGACGTCTGTTGATCGTCATATGGTTGTAAATCATTAATAAGGCGCTGGCACAATTGACGGGTTAAACGAAAATTTTGCACGAACAAATTTTCACTCAAAGAAAATGGAGCGCGCTATTTTCCTCATTTTCTTCCTCATCCACCAATAACAGAAAAATTAAAAAACCTTGCGATTCCATTATTTAAGAAAATATAAAAAAGTAATTTTGAATTCAAAACAAACGAATTTTATTTGTCAAGACCAATCGACGTATTGACAATTTGGCAAGAAAAGAGCTTGATACATGGTGAAATAAAAAAATAGGTGATATCACGGCCAATGACAGCAGTTTAACGTCGCACTCCTATTCCGGTCATGCATTTGAAGGGAGTAGAAAAGGGGGAAAAAATTAGGAGTAGTTTAGTACTTTTTTACTACTTTGGTGTGTTTTTATATGACTAAAATTGTGAAAGGGGAATATTTTTAAAATGCATATTACGTAAGCATTTAATTTGGTTTAGATAACAAATTCTTTGTTCCATACTTACCTATGTATGTTAATATGCTTATCTATACATCAGAAAAGAAAAAAAAACCCAAAAAGAAACTTGAGAGATATTGAAAACATATGTAGTTAGAGGAATTAAAAACAAAGTTTATTTTTTTGTTTATTACAATTTACAAAATCGTAATATATATATATATATGAACATATGTATGGAGAAGTAGTAGTAACATAATAAGCTAATTAAAGAAAATTATATTTAATGTAATGCACAAAACGATATTAATAATTTGAACCAAACTAATGCTATATGTTTATATACTAAATTACGAGAGGCATGCTCATAAAACAATGTATGTGAATTTAACAAAAATTTAACAAAACGGTTACTTATTAATAATTTAAAGCAAACTAATGCTATATGTGTATGTAAAAACATACAGTGAATACACTGCGTATACGTAACTTGTTTACATTTGTATGTACAGGTGAAACTAAAGCGCATTAAAATAATATGGCAAATGACATGACATTCGTATATTTCACTTTTTCATACGACTGTTTAAAAATTTCATGCGGAAATACATCCTGCATGTGAAAAACTTTTTCTTTACTAAATCAGGTAAATCAACCTGCTCCGCTTTCTTTCTTTTCTTTCTTCTTTCTTCTTTCTTTCTTCTCTCTTATTTCACCATGAGCTTGATAAATAGTCAAAATTGACAAATAAGCAATATGGTGAATTTGTCAAGTACACAGAATAGAGCTGTTAGGTATATACGAAACAAAGTAACTGGTAAAAGAACAAAGCAGTAACGGTCAAAAACAATACAAACAAAACAAAACGACTAACAATGGAATAATCGACCTTGCCGTTAAAGGCTTACATTTGTATTTGCATTGCCAGCCGCAACGTTCATGAACCATTTGACTGATGCAATTGCAAAAAACAAAAACCACCCATTCTCACCATTCTCTACTCAATCAATATACAAGATACTGCAAGCGGCACGAAACAAATTTTAATGCTAAATAGTTAGTGAAAGGCTTCTTCAACAACAGCAAAAACAAATGTAACAAATCGATAGCAGACATCACCTAATAATGGCATAAGCAGAGGCAGTTAGTACTTATAGAAGATTATAAAGGGTTAAGGTTGCGTTGTGTTGTTAGAATGACACCGAGAAAAGGAGGTTAACAATTCCAGCAAACTGGTTTGCACATTATTTTTCCTCTTTGGTTGAATAAAGATATAGGTATATCTCTAAAGTCCAATAACTTCTCAACAACTTTTGGATAACTGGGAGCTTGCTACCTTGCTTATCAAAGTTTTTACGAACTCGGCCAATGGAGGGGTTAATGCGTTAATGGTTTGGTGATGTTTCTATATCAGATTTGATATTGAAGATGTGAGGGTAATGTTTCAATATACACACAGAGAAAAACTATTGTAAAATCACCTTAAAATCGCACATAATCCAACTTAAAACTTAGGAATAATTTACTTACTAAGTTTTTCGTCATTTTAACGAAAATAACTTAGTAAAAGCTTGGAAAAGCTTCTACTTGGGTAATTTTGACAAAGTGTTGTTTAATTTACCCAGTTGGCTTAGGCAAATTTTTAACCAAAATACTTAGTCAGCTTATTCACTGTAATTTCCGTATCGTGAAGACAAGCTTTAAGATCTTTTATTGAACTATCGGATAACACGATACTTTTTATCAGTGCATCGGAGCAAAAGATTTTTTTATTATATTATAAAACTGTTAAAGTGCAAAAAATTTATGAAAATGGTGCAGGTACACTTGAAGAAATGGGGTTTTTAATATCCCGAAACTTTCGTAAATCCTCCTTAATATTTCATCATATAATAATAAATATCCCTTGTAGAAATATAAGGTATGTATATGCAGTAAAACAGCTGATTTGCATTATTTATATAAGAAAAAAATGTTTATTTACTGCCGTGCATTGAATTCATTGTTATAACATGGAAATAACAAAAAAAAAGTGTAGGGAATTTCCTGGGGAAAATTTGAAACAGGCGTAGGGAAAAGTTTGGTTTTTTTCTTGCTTTGTAGGGAATTTCCAAAAAAGTGTCTACCATCACTGTATTACCCAAGAAAACTTTGATACATTTCCCAAGCTTTGTTTCTGCCGATCGTATGTAAGTTTCCCAAACAATTTGTTGATTTTCACATAGTTTTCAAAGTTCATATAAAAAAAAATACCAAAGCTAAATTAGTCAAAACAACACCTTTTTTTGGTAGCCAAAGTGCTTGGGTAATAAATGAACTAAGCTTTGTTTTCCAAGGCCGGGTATAAATTGTGTAAGTATTTGGGTAAGTTGCACAAGTTTCTTGGGCCCCATACAATTTTTTTAACTAAGTAAACTTTGTTGGATTTACTATAGTTTTTTCTCTGTGTGTATGGACCTGAGAAAGTTCTAATCATTTAGAACCACTACAACCGTATTTAGTAGTTTTAAAGTTGAAATAATCCACTACAAGTAATCTCTAATGCCTATTCCAAAACTCGTTTGGTTACATTATTTTGTTACACAGGGTATTTCGATTAGTTAAGCACATCATGTAAGAGCGTGAGCGCATATTATGCCTACACCAAAGTATACTTTGGCCTCCACCCAAGTACATTTTGTATAAAACTGAGCTTATGGCCGCGCTGCGCTTTTAGTACATTTCTAGCGGTCGACTTATTAACAACACAAACTAAATCGAGCAGTTGTTAAAAATCATTTGCTCACGCTTGCAAAACATGCCTACGCGATCGGTACACAAATGGATGTCCAACGAAATGGAGCGCTTTACCACGAAATTGGCGCGCTACAAGCCAAGCTGCAATGGCTATAATCGCATACAGCCCGTTTTGTTATCGCGTAGTGTTACACACATGTTGAATAATCCTTTGCCTGTAGAGGATCAAATTGGTAGCATAATGACGACAACGACGACCAGTCAGATACAACAGCAACCAGAGCAGGAGCAACAAACACAAAATTCACAAACCCGAAGACAACCGCAAGCGAAGGGATGCGCGCGTCCTAAAGGCGTGCTAAGTCGTTCCGAGGCCGAATGGGAGGAGGTTTATCCCACAGTGCAATTTGGCAGCAGAAATGATTATGGTGAAAAGGATGCGAGCAATGCGAAGACTGAGCAAAGAGCAAAGTTTGCTTATTATCGCAATTGTTCGACAAGAATAAGTTAGAGAGTGGGTTCCTGTGTGTTTGGAATGTGATCCTTAAAGTTTATACAATGCATACATACATATATGGGTGTGTGTATCAGGGTTGGGCATGATTCAACTAATTTTGAGTGCACGCAGCCTGCAACTACCACTCAAACCTGAGTGGTAGTTAAATATCTGATTTCAAATTGAGTGGTAGTTGAAAACGAGTGGTAGTTGAAAAATGCCCATCCTTGATGTGTATATGTGATTAGCCACAGAGCAATGCGTTTTTGGCACTGCTGTTGAACAAATGTAGGTCCCTAGCAATTAAAGTTATTATTATATTAATAGTATTATTTTTTGCAATAATTGGAATCGCGAATATTTTTTTTTTGCAAGTAGAGAACGAATTTATGGTGACAGGTAACAAGGTCAATGGAAATAAGGTCAATTGACCTTATTTCCCACCCGGTTGGGAAATAAGGTCAATTGACATTATTGCGTTTTTGGAAAACGCAATAAAGTCAATTGACTTTATTGTGTTTTCGAGCATTTAGCTTCGCATCGGTCCGTGTCGGTTCGCGTCGCTGCTGTTATTAGAAAAGTTAAGTGCCGCAGGCGAAAATTTGGAATAAAAAATCGCGCGATTTTTAATTCCAAATTTTCATTTTCCTAAACTGCTTTTTATAAGAAAAGAAAAGCGAAGCAGGCGAAAATTTGGAATAAAAAATCGCGCGATTTTTAATTCCAAATTTTCATTTTTCTAAACTGCTTTTTATGAGAAAAGAAAAGCGCCGCAGGCGAAAATTTGGAATAAAAAATCGCGCGATTTTTAATTCCAAATTTTCATTTTCCTAAACTGCTTTTTATAAGAAAAGAAAAGCGAAGCATTTCCTAAACTGCTTTTTATGAGAAAAGAAATGAGCCGAAGGCGAAAATTTGGAATGAAAAATCGCGCGATTTTTAATTCCAACTTTTCATTTTCCTACTTTTTTGCCATGCCGCAGGATAAGGCAAGTAGACATAGTTTTTAAATAAATTTTTATTTAAATTTTTGTATAACTAGATATTTAACATACTTTACATTATTATATAATTTATTGAAATATTTTTGCTGTGTTGGCAACTCTTTTTCGACGACCACACTTCACTAAATTCACTTATCAACAAATTTGTAGTAACATAAGAGCGAGTAAAATTGTATTTTCATTCATTAACAAACGGTACTCATAACGGGTTTGTAGAAGAACTCAGCAAATATTTTCATGAATGAACAAGTTTTAAGCATAGTTGACATTATTTCCATTTGGATTGGGAAATAAGGTCAATAATTTTATTTCCAAATTTTCGTTGACCTTATTACGTTTTCCAAAAACGCCGGGTGGGAAATAAGGTCAATTGACATTATTTCCGTTGACCTTGTTACCTGTCACCCGAATTTATACATTAGTTATTTTATTCTTAATATTAAATAAATATTCTGTATATATTTATATGTACATATATACGTACGTGTATTTTAAATAAACACAAATAAAGTACTTTTTTTGTAATAACAGTTTTTTTTAATGTTAGTGTTGGATGTAAGCAAAATTAAAGCGAGTTCGATTTTCCAATGATTAGATTTTACTTTATTCGAAAAATGAGAAGAGTCAACCACCCTATCTGCTACATTACTTTTTATAATTTATAGAATAACTAGCTGTACCCTGCCAAGCTTTGCTTTGACTCACTTCCTATTATAGTATATTAGAAACGAAAAACGGCACACTAAAACACATAAAATACAAAAAGTGAGGGAAAAAATTTATTTATTTTTTTTTTTCAAAAGTTCGCCCCTCTTCATGTCCTTATCCCTTTCTTCGTCGTATTAGTCTCCCACTCCCTTTCCCTTCACTATTCCCTTCCTCTTTCCCCTTCCCTTTCATTTCCGTTTTTTCCCTTTTCCGACACATTTCCTCTTCCCCTTCACTTTCCCTTTATCTACCGCTCTCCCTTACCTCTGCTTCTCCCCCTCCTATTCCTTCTCTCATTATCTTCCTAGTTCCACTCTGCCCATCCCCCTCCTTCCTTTTTCGTTTCCTTTGCCCTCTTTATCTATCTCTTTTAATTTCCCTCTCCCTAGGAACCCCCCCCCCCCCCTATTTCTTCCTCCATTCCTTGTTCTACCCTCTCTCCCCCATCCCTCTCCATTCCATTTTCCTTTCTTTTTCCCTCTCATTTTGTCCCTTTCCCTAGAGAACCCCCGATTACCACTTTTCATTTGCTTGGAAACATTACGGGGCATCCCGTAACTGGGCAACCAGCAAAAGAATGATAATAAAAAAAGAGCTATATGTAATAGCGCTGGTCAACACCTTTGATTTGATACCAGCATTGTTCAGCAGTATTCTGGGCTCATCCGGGTCCACGTATTGACCCATAACTGGGGACCCGGCTTAGGAGTCACAATAAGTACAGCTTTATGTAGAAGCTCCGATTTCCATATTTCCTTTGATACCAATATCGCTGAGAAATATTCCGGGTTCATCTGGGTTCAAGTTTTGACCACCCATATCTGGGGACCGACCTGGGAATCATAATGAGTGGAACACATGTGATGGATTTCGTAGTATTTTATTTTTTTATTTTATTTTATTTAATTTAACATGTGTACAAGATTGATAACTAATTCTATTTACAATCTATATACAATTAACAAATATGTAAATATGATAAAAAAGTGGTAAGCTTGATTTTAATACGGAAAAATATTTAAACTTGTAAAGTTTAATTAACTCATATAATATTGATTTGTAGAGACTATAATTGTGCAGAATATTTCAATTGCAAAAGCAGTAAAAACTAATTATCGAAATCAAAAAATAAAAACTTTTTGCTTTTAAGCCTACATTAGTGGCTACTACTTAAAAAAAAAAACAAAAAAGCAAAAAGAAAAGAAAAAAACGATACTTTCATATACTTAGCAGCGCTACACACAATACAAGTGCATTACACTTATGTAAACTATATTATTTAAAAACTAATAACTTTGGCCAAGGGAGAGTAAGTGTTCGTCAGTCAAATCCAGACAGAGTCACCGCCTGCATTAACTTAAGACACATGACAAGTCTCATGGTGCGTTTGATCGCCGCCATTCGCAAAACTAATATCGCCCATTGTTGACAAAGCGCCGCCTTGTAGCACCTTATTGACAGCAGCGCGTGCCAAATAGCCCGTCGTTTCGGTGTAAACGAGCGCAAAGAAGCGAGTCATATCGTTGTTGTCGTTTTTACGTTCGATATTGTTGTCCTAAAAGTATAATAAGTAAGTGAATTTTCAAGTAATTATATAAGTTTACTCATTAGCATACCTTGCAATACATTGAAAACGCTTCATTGATTATGTCATCGATATCGAGCGCTTGCTTGAAATGTAATTCTGGATTGCTGTAATCAAGCAGAAACGCTATATAAAAAAAGCTACTTTAAAAACTAACAGTTACTGCATACCGATTCAATATTGTCGCTATAATACACAATAGCTCTACGGTAATTTGACGCCTTTCGGGACAGTCAATGCACATAAGTGTCTCTTCAACCAACAGCGAAAATGTTATTTCACCACGACTCATATTTGTTAGTGTTGGCACGGTGGGTAGCATATGTCCCTGCGTTGTAATACCTTGTGTGCGTTGCAGTATCTCCCAGATTTTATTATAAAAATGTTTTGGCACGCGGCAGAGACAACCCTCCAGTTGGCGGCGTTGCAGTGTGGTGAGTCTGTAATAGTTATTTTTATATTAAATTAAAAAATTAGTATGCAGTTGTATATATGCGAACTTACTTTTCATCAGCTGCCCATTCGCTGACAGTCAAAACTTTTTGTAAAAGTATACGCACTTGATAAGGCGATAGGTTTTCCAAATCAATCGATTCTTGGCCAGACATTTGTAGATATAAGCGCATAGCTTCCAACACCCAACCAATGCGAATCTAATAAGCAAAAAAAAAGATAAAAATTCTCTAAACCAAGTAGACTCTTAACCCACCTTCAATATACCCCTAAACATGGACGGATTTGTGGCAATCAAACGCCCGCAATACAACACCACCTCCTGCTGCAGCACCGCTTGTATCACATTGTATGGCTGCACCGTTGTATACATAACATTTTTGATTTCCGCCGGTGTCATTGGTTTATCGAAATTTGTCTCTTTTTGTCCAATCACACCAACAGTCAGTTCTTTGCCATTCACCAGCACTGTGGTAATGAAAGGACTAATCGAATCGACTATGTGATGCAGTAGCGAGGAGCAATAGCGTACGGCACGCCAATAACGCAACGAGCCGGCGCGATGATATAGTTGTGTCAGTGCTTGATTTACGCTCAAACCATTAACTTCGTAATTGGGACCCTCGCGCTCCAATAATATGCCCCACAACTGGCAAAGGCAATAGAGTGATTCTGTGCTGCGCATAGTTTCGATTATTTCGTGGTTTGGTTTGTGTTTTAGGTGCTGTAAAAGAGAGTGGTGAGTTGGTCTTTTTTTTGTTTTCGCGGCTGAAGTATTCTGTTATCCGGTTACGTAGAATTTACTTCAAACTTCGGTGCTGTTACAAACTACACTTATAAAATTAAACTTAGCTAGTAAATCCTGCCACGCGATGCTGTGGCTTTCAATTAGACTGTGCGACAATTTCACGGCGGAAGTACCACTACTCATATAGTAAAACCTCAAAACCGTTCGGCCACATTTGGCAATTTTTTATCGCTATTTTAAATTTGAAAAATTTCGGCTCGTGTTTATCTGCCAATCTAATACAAAATATTTTATTACTTGAAGAAGAGGTTTCCTCTTAAAAATTGCATAATATAAATTGAGAAAGTTTACTCTAGCTTCCGCGTAAGAAGTTCGGCTCGTTTTTATCTGCCAATCTAATACAAAATATTTTATTACTTAAAGAAGAGGCTTCCTCTTAAAAATGGCATAATATAAATCGGCTTTAAGTCCATATTTTCTTATTAATAAGAGATAAAATGAAACATATAACCCACAAATTTTCTGAACAAACATTTTGACCGAGGACATCCATAGTGAAATTTTACGTCGAATAATTTTCTAGTAGAATATTTTAACCCCTTATCGACCTCCAAAATATAATTTTTGGTACTCCTCTACTCTTTCTAGTTTTCTTATCTTTCTCTTCCCCTTTCCCATTTCGCGTTTCTCTTTTCCCTTAATACTTTTTATTTTTCGTACACTTTCCCCTTCCCTTCCCATTCCATTCTTCTCTTTTCTTTTCCTTTCCTTTCCTTTTCTATGGTGAACAAATTTCATGTACATTTTTTTAATAGGCGGCAACCCTTTTTTTAAATTAAATTTTATTATCCACCTATATGCCACTTCAAATTAAAAAAAAAACTATAAGGCACCTGAAATTTAGAAATGAAACAAATACCGGAAAATTTATTTTTCAAACAGGTGGCAACCCTCTTCAAAAACAAATAAACCTGCACATCTACAGGCCTCATCGGTATAACGGTGTAAATCTAATGACTTGTACAAAAAATCCTTTCACGTATTATATATAAAGATTATTTTTTAAATAAGTGGCAACCCCTTTTATAAAAATTAAATTTTATTATTCATCTACAGGCCAAGCCCTTTCATATACCACTTCAAATTACAAAAAAAAAAACTATAACGAAAAATAATTTTTCAATAGGTGGCTACCCTATTTGTAAAAAAGTATAATAAATTACTCATTTTCAGGCCCAGCCCTTTCATATAAAACTTGTAATTTAAATATAAAAAACTACAGGAAAATTAAGTCTTTAAACAGTTTTTAAAAATGAAACCTTCCTGCACATATACAGGTCAAACCCTTTCATTTGACACCTCATTTTCGAAAATCGGTAAAACGGTGTAAACCTGATGACTTGTACAAAAAATCTCAGCGTATTATATATAAAGAAGATAAGTACTAAGCAAAGCTTTTTTATGCACTTACCTCCAATGAAATCTTCTGTTCCACATACGTTAGCGCTTTAGGCACATCTGTCAACGATTGATAGCCAATATACTCATGACTGATTTGCACAAAAGCATTTTCATTATCCGACAAATTGCTTTGATTCATAAAATCCAGATGTTCTAACAAAACAAAAACAAAAATATTAATATTTGATTTTAATTATAACCAAAGTTCGCGCTCACCAGTACACGAGCTACTTATTAAATTCTGCAAACGTCCAATGCGCACTTTCATGCCATCACAATAGCCCTTCTTCAACATAGCCAACAAATCAAGCATTTCCTTGAATTGCGGATCACGCATATGCTCTTCGCGTATGAGCAAACAAACGGTGGGCCGGCCAGAGAGACGCCAATATTTACCAACAAATTGCAGTTCGGTTTTAATATCATCAATTAACAATGCCATATCACGATACAAATAGAAATCGGATACTTCGAATATGAGCGGATAGCAGAGTACAGTCATGCCACAAATACGATACACTTTACTGGTGCCCAGCGAACCGACTGGGCGGCTAGGACGACCGGACAGGCCGAGTTTATTATTGACACCCAAGTGTTGATAGACCTTTATTAGTTCGGTGGATGACCAAATTTGCACGGGTTCCACCTGGCGAGGAATGAGTAAGAAGAAGGTAGAAAGAGATAGTAAGAGATAATTATATTAATTAAGAATTTAAAGTGTGCATATAATCTCTCAAAAGTACTCACCTCATGTGGCGTTTGCGTTTGTATGCCATAAGTGGCCATCATGGCTTGCAGGCGTTGCGACTCAGCGATCAGCACAATTTGTACTACCAAATCCGTGGCAGTGCCCTGCATTTTTGGTTGGTTGTTAATAAGAAAAAATGAAAATAAGTTAGTATAAGTGAAAAATGAAGCAAGTCAATAAGAAAAAAGGCAAAGAAATTATTATCATAAAATAAAAGTCTGTAAACTTAAGCAAATGCAAACATAAATTGATTTAATATTATTTTTGAGAACACTACTAAGATAAAACTAAAATAAAAACATGAATTCATCAAAAATATATATAGTAAGTCAGCAAAACATTATCAATCGGTGAATCAAACGACATGCAAAAAAGGTAAATTTTATTTAGTATTTTTTATACAAACTAAAACTAAACTAAAAAACATAACCACCCTTATTACGGTTGTCGTCGTCGACGTCGTTGTCACTTTTCAGTCGACATCACGTCGTCTCGACGTCGTCGTCACATCGACGCAAAATCGGTATTAGCTAAGCGTATTGAGACGACGTCGACTGTTTATCGGTAAACCGAATGACGAAAGTACCATCCCTATAATTTCTGCACTAGCTGTTTGATTTTATTTAGAATCTGTGCGCAATTTTTTCCGTATTTTTAATCTGTGCTATTTAGATAATTTATTTCTTTATAATAAATGTATTTTGCATATGATTCATCAAGTTTTAGCGATGAACATAGCAATGAAGTGCTCGAGTAATTAATAAATAAAAGAAAAAATATTTTAGTTGAAATACATATATACATATGTATGTATGTATGTATGTACATAAATATTTAATAAATTAGTTTTCTCAATCTTTCTTAAAGGAGGTGCCAAGGCATTCAATTTAATGGTGATTGCTTCTCAATGTTGTAAAAAATTAGTTGGTATCGTACCCCATTGAAAACCTTTGGGTCGCCTTCGGTATGTGCGCTCACCGAATTTATTTTTAAACTAGTGGGAATTTTTCAATAAAACTAGCAGGAAATATTCTGCGGATGTTAGTTCTACTAATTTTAACACTCCCGTTATAAAATTTTAAAAACAAAAATGCATACATACTAAATTTTCTTCTTGTCACCATTAAACACCGCGTCGACGAAAATGGCAACGAGTGACCGTCGACGTCGACTTAGCTGATACCAAATATGTTTCGATAGTTGTCACAAGTTATCGACTTTACCATACGTAATACCGATTTTGATAGGTCGTCGCCGACAGCGTCGAGTGAGTGTCGACGACGACAACCGTAATAAGGGTGAACATGCAAACTTAATTCAGCTAATTCAATATGAACGCATAATTTATTAGAAGTACTAAGGAGTGATGATTTTTCCTAAAAATAACTAACAATTGAAATGGACACGTTTTAGTGAAAGGGTTTAAACAGAATTCCATGTGAGGCGGAGGTCTGCGAATAAGACTGTTTTAATTCTGGCTACTGCTTTGCTATTGAATAAACTTAGATCAAGCATTTTTATGTTTCATAAAAGTATCTACTTCTTCTATGTTCTACAGTTTTTTGCAGATTCAAACGAATAAATTCTTATAAAGTGAGCAAGTTCTGTTCACGAGCAGAATTGGATCGGAATATCTCTAAAAACAGGTTTAAGCAACATCTTCATATTGAGTTACTTCATATACTGAAAACAACCTCTGAAGAATTCGAATCACGGCTTCAAATCACTATCCTCCACTAAAATTAGCTCATGCAATGAGGAGAGTTCGCTTAAAATATAGACAAGAAGATTTTTTTTGTGATGACTAACTCATTTTCCAAATCAATTCTATAAGCAGACCGACAGCCTAGCCTTGGCAGGCAACATTTACTAAGTCAATAGGTCTGATGACATTCCTAGCAGGATTGAACTCAGACAAAAGGAAAGGATATATAGCAGAAACTTCAGCCCTGCTAAAATTAAGCCCTCAGAACAGCCACGGGTAATCTCCTGATGGCGCAGGAACATCACCTATATCATGAGGCACAAATGCTCCCAGTCAGGTAACACAATTAGCCCTATCATTATTATGAACTTCGTGTGAATAAAATGTTACCAAAAATTGCAACGCAAAACAGAAACAAGGTGTGAAAAATTGTTATTGTTTTGCTTTATATGTATTTTCGAGGGAACTTTTTCATATGAAGTTCATGATAGGGCCGAATATCATGCTGAAGAAAGCATTGCTACTAGGATGCAACCGTAGAAGCCTTCGACCTCTCCCCAGAAGTTGAAAAATACATAAAACAACCCTTAGACACAGCGGCTTACAGGCAGGCCCGTTTCAATCCGCACGTCCTATTCTAATATCGAGAGACAAGCGGCCCTCCATAGCAGTAGAGGAATTGAAGCTGTCGAGCGAAACCTGCGTCACCCTTGCGCAACTACGGTCGGGATACTGCAGCTGGCTTAACTCATATAGGACCAGAGTAGACCCCGCATGCACACAACATCTCTTCACATGATCACTCAACCTTCTGGGCTAGCCCAAAAAACGCTGCCACATTCCAGGGCCTCCCGTTATGTTAGCCTGACGACGATCTGTGAGCCAAGCATGCCGGCTAAGTAGTGCTTAGTACTGCTATAACAACAGCAACAACAATGGGAGGGTACAATTCCAATTCCAATTTCAAATCGATAATCGATCCGGTACTTCAAAAAAGTAATTTCAGGATTTTCACAGAAATCCTTACAAGACATCGGAGACGAAAATTACAAACACAGGCTAGGTATTGCATTAAGCCGTCTATGTCGTTTTTTGACAGTTCTAGATTGATTTCCGCCGGGGTTCGGCCTAAATGAGAAATGTGATAATCAGAAGGTAAAATAGATCTAAAAGTCAGAGTATAATCCTGATCTAAGTAATATTCTATTCCTAGAAAACTGAAACAAGCTTCAGATCGATTTACGTTTCGAATTCATAATGTGATCTTAAATTTTCTATACAAAATGACGATGAAATTTGGTAGGCGTGATATACTTACTTAGGCAAATGTTTGGACGAAAAATTGCCAAAATCGGTTAACGACCACGCCCACTTTTATATATGGGTATTATAAAGTGGCCTAATAAAAAACATTTTAAGCGATATCTCTGTCAAATATAAAGGTACATCATTGAAATTTTATGGCAGGAGTCCAACTGCGGATATAAAACGAAAAGCACAAAAATTTTGGAAAATGGGCGTGGCACCGCCTCTTTTTAGAAGCAGGAATATACGATTGTACAATTTAAGTATGTAATTTATGTATAACTCATAATGTGATTGTTAATTTCGTTATAATAACACAGGCCGACAAAATGAGACCGATTTTTTTGACCACAAACCAGACCATACTTTCCTAAAGGTTTTCGATGCGCTGAATTCAAATCTGGACGCAGAATTGCTCTATCACGTCAGGATTTTGAGATATCCTAACCTAAATGTGCAAAAAATGCCGTTTTTGCCTATTTTTGAGGTTATATATAAACGACAAATTATTTTTAAAAAAAAAGAGCACACATAGCATCTTAAAGAAGAAGTCTTTCTCTTACGAATGTCGTTGAGTTTGCTCAAATATCTTTTTTTTTCGCTAAGATGGAGCAATTGAAATTTGCAGACTTATCGTAAGAGGTATGTGTTCTACTGCATCATACCTACGTTAATTCATATAAACTTTAAATTGCTCTATCTTAGCGAAAAAAAAAAGATATTTGAGCAAACTCAACGCCATTCGTTAGAGAAATACTTCTTCTTTAAGATGCTATTTGTGCTTTTTTTTTACAAATAATCTGTCGTTTATATATAACCTCAAAAATAGGCAAAAACGGTGTTTTTTGCACATTTAGGTTAGGATATCTCAAAATCCTGACGTGATAGGGCAATTCTGCGTCCAGATTTGAATTAGCGCATCGAAAACCTTTAGGAAAATATGGTCTGGTTTATGGTCAAATTTCTTGTCGGCCTGTGTAATATGTTGTGTATATATTTTTTTTAATGTCTTTTCAAATAAAAATTAGACTCCCTGATGAAGACGAGAATACCGTCGAAACGCGTAGGAGAATGAAGGGAATGTAAATTTGCCTTTTATTTTTCATCGGCCGAAAAGCTCTTTTCAAAATTTAAATAGGAATATACGAGATTTCTGAGCCCATAACTCGACAAATAATTTAAATATAATGACGAAACTGGGTGTGTACACTTTTATTAGTTGTGGTAATACATGTTCAAAATTTTAGCGAAATCGGTTGGCGACCACGCCCACTTTTATATATGGGAACTATAAAGGGGCCTAATAAAAATATTTTAAGCGATATCTTTGTCAAATATAAAGATAATTCATTCAAATTTTGTGGCATGAGTTCCACAATAGACCGGAAACAAAAAATAGAAAAATTTGGAAAATGGGCGTGGCACCGCCTCTTTTTAGACAAAGGAATATACGAAATTTCGGAGCCCATAACTCGACAAATAATTGAGACATTAAGACGAAACTTGGTTTATACACTTTTATAACTTGTGCTAATAGACACGCAAAAATTTATTCAAATCGGTTTATGACCTACGCCTACTTTTTAACAAAGATATTTCTGGAACACCCTTTGGGAATTTGTAACGTGACATCTTTGTAATTAGAAGTCATAAAGGAATGAAATTTTGCACAAAGAATAATATTCATATGCTAAGTTGGATGACTGATAAAAATGTTGAAAATGGGCGTGGCTACGCCCACTTTATGCAGCACTCGCTTTATATAAAATACACCGTGTTTTCATCAAACGCAAACAAACAATGAAAACATACAGCTGAGTATCTAATGTTCGATTCCACTCGAACTTAGGCTTCCTTACTTGTTTTGTTTTAGTTTGGACACAGACCATGTATGACAAATGGCTCTTCTGATTGCACAGAAACCGGTAAAGCAGTATGCAATACCTGCGCCTTAAAGCAGGCAGCAAAAAATATGGGAATTATTGTAATTTGCAATAACAATAACATAGGAATTTTCCGACGGCGATTGTGCACATATTTTCCAAGCGATTCTATTGAAAATCAAAATGGACCTATTCTCGGGATTTTCTTTCTAATGATGGTTAACTTTTAAAATCGGTTCAGTAGAATCGCCGAAAGGTCGCGGACAAAATTCATGTTAGCGTATTAATATATAGATTTGTATCTATAATGAGGAAATCGAAGTATCGCTGACGGTAGAGATAGTTTTAGATCATTATTTTGTTTTCTTCATACTTTTTTACATTTGAGGGAATGCGCTGTTTTTTTTTTTATAGATTTTTAACAGATTATGGTTTAAGATAAACATGTATATGTACATATATTGTTTATATATTATTATAAATCAAATGATAAGCTAAACAATATGATAACGAGGCATTCCAGCATACTAATAATATCAACTTGTTTTTTGAATTGAATATTGTTTTTGTATTGGAATGTAAAACATTTTTATGTATCGGATTCTAAATACTTTTGGAATATTTGTGCGATTAGCTATGTACATATTAAGGTATGTATTTAGAAAAAAAAAAAAAAAATATGTACTTATTTCACTAATTGGCTATAGTAACAAGTTTACCTCCTTGGCATCCAGTGTTGGTACACGCAATCTCTAGTCACAAGTGAATTAATTGATTATTTGGTTAGTTAAATTTTATTTTTCTAACGGTTCGTATATGTATGTATGTATAGAATTAAAAGGTGTTAGTGTAGTTTCGAATACTGAAAACCTAGAATGTATGTAATGAAGTACGTGTCAGTAAATTTTTGTATGTATACGTTTATAGTTAAAACAAAACGAAATTTATGCATTCAAAGTAACTTACTTTATTTTAAATTTTATATTTCAACAAAAAAATAACAGTAAACAAAAATTTAATAAACAAAACAAAATCGAGTAAAACCACAATTCTGAACAAAACATATACAAACAAAAATTATTTAAGCCACACACACAGGAACCAACGAAAATTTGTGTGCTTTTGATTTTGGCGTGTGTTACTTACAGTGCCCGGTTTAGCCTAAGTGGGGAAGGAGAAAGTAAAAAAAAAAAACAAAAGAATTTTGTAGTTGGAAAAAATTTATGCAATGCAAGCAAGTAAAACTAAAAGGCGTTAGGGGTTTAATAGTTAATAGTACATTTAAAAAAAATTGTTTTTGGTTTAATTGAAAAACAATAACTTTGTAAGAACTAAATTTATTTTATTAGTTTCCACTTGAGACATGTTACCAAAGTACCAGAAGAAACAATAAATTTGTACAGGTAAAAGGAACAAAGCGAGGGTTTTTAAGTTTGAGTGAGCGTGTGTTTCCGAATAAAAGAATTGAAGCGCAATTGCAGGTGAGATTCATATTGAATTTTAATGCAAACTGAGACTAAAATATAATATTTAAAGAGATAGGACAGATTGAAATCGAAATTAGAATGAAATTAAAGTCGAAATTTAAACCAGAATTGAAATCAAAATTGAAATTAAAACTAAAATTGAAATTGAAGTCAAAATTGCAATTGTAATACAAATTAGAATGAAAATTCAGATTGAAATTAGAATGAGATTGAAAGTAGAATTGAAATCAAACTTGCAATTAAAATTGAAAATGGAATAAAAATTCAGATTGAAATTTAAAGAAAATTGAAACTAGAACTGAAATCAAAATCGCAACTAAAATTGAAATTAGAATGAAATTAAAATTAAAACCAAATTTGAAATTTAACTTGAAATTGAAACTAAAATTTAAATCAAAATTGCAATTAAAATTGAAATTGGAATGAAATTGAAACTAAAACTGAAATAAAAATTGTAATTAAAATTTAAATTAGAATAAAATTGAAATAAAACCAAATTTGAAATTGAAACTAAAACTAAAATTGAACTCAAAATTGCAATTAAAATTTGAAATTAAAATGAAATTGAAACTAAAACTGAAATCTAAATTGCAATTAAAATTTGAAATTAGAATGAAAATTGAGATTGAAATTAGAATAAAATTGAAAGTAGAATTGAAATCAAAATTGCAATTGAAATTGCAATTAAAATCGAAATTAGAGTGAAATTAAAATAACTTTAATAAAAAAAAGAAGAAAATTCAAAGTAAATTACCATATGAATGAATTTGCCTTAAACGAAACGAAATAATTTTGATATTTTTTTTTTTTTGATAATCAACGAAACGAAATAATTTGAAATTATTTCAATAATTTTTATTTGATATTCAACAAAACAAAATTTTTTAGTTAATTTTTATTTGATATTCAACAAAACAAATTTTTTGTTGATATCGTTATGCAGCCTTGATCGAAACTGCAACTAAACATGAAATCCAATTTGATACCATACTGAAAAAAACTGCAAATTTAAATTGGATTTGAATTTGAGTGAATTGTTAAACAAATAATATTTTTATTCGTTAAATTTAGAATTAAGAATTAAAATTAGAATTGAGAAAAATTAGTGGATTCATTTATAACAAAATTAAATATCGTGTTTTAAAGCAAAGCTCAAAGGGCATTGATAGAAGGGCAACTGGGAATGGGAATATAGGTATTATAACTAAATAGAAGTCGCTTCCAACGAATTTTAAAAATCGCACAATAAAATATTATATAGATAATGTGACTAAATTTTTTTATAAACAAAACACAGTACATATTTATTTACATTTACATAGCACAGGGTGTGTAAATCAAGATGCAAAGCAGTCGAAAACGGAAATTGAAATACCTTCAAAGGCGTAGTGATTGTGTATTCAAACAAAAGACAAATGTTTAGCGTGTGGCTACTACATATTTACAAAAGAAATTAAAATTCATAAGAAAAAGTATAGCGTGTGCTGCTTAATTTTCGAAAATTTACCACTTACGGTTTGTTTGTCATCGTGGATTTTCCCCTGCCACATTAAGTATGTAGTATGTGTGTTATGTAACCAATATACATGTTATTTTTTTGGAATATTGTAAGGGGGTTTGCAATATGTATAACAAATAACATATAAAAAATATATACGTTTATAGAATAGCCAATTGTATTATTTAAAAAAAATATATAAGTAATAAATAGCTTCTATTCAAATACTATTGAAATCTTGTTAAATTCTATCTATAAATCAACGGTCAGTAAGTATGTAAGTCCTGCTTAGCAACAAACTATTGTTTATGTATAGTAAACCAATTTGTCAGTTAAAGTTTTGCTATGAACGTTAAGCTATATAACCTAGCAAATACTCAGTAATATGTGTTATCAAAGCTCATACATAACTAAGCAATTTCAATTAGCACTAAAAACCCTACCTGAAAAGCTGAATAACGACCAGCACGTCTCGGACGATTATAGCTGGGCAAATAACGACGTATGGGATCCAATTCGTTAATATGCAGCAAACCACCAGTGAGTAGCTGTGCTATAATAAACATCGATTGACCCCAAAGGAAGAGAGTTTGCGATGGTGAGCGTATATAGGAGCCCTCTCCATCTGGTGCATAATACATAGTGACAACGGGATCACCGTTTGTGTCCGTATGCAGGCAATGACGCAGCTCACTTTGATATTCTTCAATTTGTTCGGTATTGCTTTTGAATACACCATCAATTATCATTTGTATATAGAATAAAGGCCATTCGCATTCCATGCCCTCAAAATCTTTCAATTCGCCTATATGGTAATAACTGAATTGAGAAGAAAAATAGTAGTTGAGAAAAATATGGAATAAATGGGGTGTAGCGTATTATTTTAAATTTTTTATTACTTTTTTATTACATACTGGAATTATAGCATTTTCAGGTCAATTTAAGCCTCTTTCAAGTCAAGTGAAACTTTTTTCAAGTCAAGGGAAACTGTTTTCAAGTCAAGAGAAACTTTTTTCAAGTCAAGTGAAACCTTTTTCAATTGAATTGAAACCTTTTTCGCTTGAAATGAAACTTTTTAATTTAATTTCAATTGAAAAATGTTTTATTTCAATTGAAAAAGGTTAAGTTTCAATTGAAAAAGGTTGCAATTCAATTGAAAAAGTTTCACTTGACTCGAAAAACTTTTCTTGACCTGAAAATGCTATATAAGGTATAACAATATAATTTTTTCAACTCACCGTCTATTCTTTTCCTCAAGTTTACTCATGAAACCATCACGACTGAATCGTTTAAATCCACGCTTGCTACGCAAACGCGTAATAACATTTTGTTTAGTTTGCTCGACTAAACGTTCCTCATGCGAAGCAAAAGCCGGAAAGGATAATGTTAATAAAAGCGAAGAGTCAACGCCCTGTAAGTTAAAGCGAAATATTTAAAATAGTTATTAGCTGCAGAAACTCATATCGAACATATGTACCTTGGAGCTAGACTCCCTAGGCAACATTGTTTCAAAAATGCTGCGATTGCGATTATGCGCATCAATATCGACATAGACTACACTCCACGAAGCGCCTTTCTCGCCAAACAGATTGCAACCGTTAATTGCCTCTAAAGCAGATTTAGCCATGCCTATAGAAATCAAGAGAAAAAGAGTTAAAATAGCAGTTAGATTAAATTTAAAACATTGATTGCGTTACCAATAGATGAGGCATGTATTTCGGGTGTACCATTATTGTATTTGGAACCACGCTCCCACATACCAAAATCCGGTATGCGATAAGCGCGCTCAACATAATAAACCAAATTCTGTACAAAAGCGACTTCGTCCTGGAATTTAAATAAAGAAAAAGAAAATTAGAAATTTAATTTGTTATTATGTATTTGAAGTGATCACTTTAACTAACGTGCGTATAAATTATTTGCAGTCCAGACGTAATCATTTGTACCAAGAATATGATATACAATGATACCAAATCAATTTGCAAATGATTGTAGGCATCATCTGCATATATTTCCTCGCCGGTATGCAAGTGAAATTTACTATGTAAGGCATATTTATTCGATTGGCGCTGCTTGAAAATTTCAACGCGTTTCGCCTGTTTAACCCAACACTCTAAAATTCCGCGCATACATTTTACACTCGATTGTCCTAATTCATATGATTTGCCGCGATCATCATCGATGCGTCGATAGGCTTGATACAAACTCCAAACAGCTGCCGCACAATAAACGCTATCACGTACAGAGCCAACTTCATGATCGGTGCTCATGACGGGGAAGAGACCAGTTATGGGACTTTGAAAACGTAGCAGTTGTCTTTTGACTGTGAAGAGGGAGGGTAATTGGTTGAGAAAAGTGGATGTGTTAATTGCTAGTTTATATTTCTTTTTATTATTTGTTGTAAAATTGTATATTTTGGTGTTTTTTTAAGCTATCCAGTTTTGTGGAAGACAATGAGAATCTTCTATACATTGGACATCTCAGAGCTAGTCAGATGGTAGTAAGAGGACAGAGTTTGTGAAGTAATAAGACATATCAATGAATTGTGCCCTAATTGAACTCCCAATGATGGCATAGTGAAAGGACAATAATTTAAATTTGTTTTTACATGGCCGTTTTTTTTTTTAATTCTAATAATTATTTCTTAATTATAAACTGGCCAATAGCTCATATAAAATTCACATAAGACAATAATTTAATTTTTTAGTAATATGTAATAGTTATAATAAGAGTATTATAATACATTGTAAGATTCTTAACAACATATAACATATTGACAATTATAATATATGTATATTAACAAAATAATATTAATAAATTAAGGACTACATTTAAAAACAATCCATAAATAAAACAATAAACTTAATTGACTCCTTATCACTAAATGTGAACTAAGTTCATGGACTTAATGGGCGCGGAGCGAACACAATGCTGTAAACAAGGTGCCAACAAATACACCAACAAAAGCCAAAATGTTTATAATTTTCATAAAACAAATATACATATCGCCTATGCCTTTGCAAAATCGATCAACGAATAATTGCAAAACCGCCTATTTACCAAAAACAAAATTTTACAGTAGAGCTAAAATATTGCTTTGCTATAGATGGTGGCATAAGTAGTTGCTATTTCAATAACCGTTATTTAAAAATTTGTTACTGAAAAAATGTATTTAATATTTGCATGTGCTTTCATCGCTGCCTGGCGCTCAAGGTTTCCAAATCTCATTTTTGCCACAAATGCCAATTAAGTAGGTGGATTTGCAAGTGTTTGATGTGAGGTTTTGTAAAGGCATCGACGATCTGCACATATGTATATACAAATGTTTATACGGACAAGCACTAGACAACAGGCTATTGTTATTAATGATAAATGCCCGTGACATGTCTAAAAATAGCTTAATTGACAATGCGAAGCGATAAACATTCGTTCCGCTAACACAAAATTATATAACACAAGCATATCGCTGTTATTGAAGCACACATTTTTTTTCTTACCAATTCCATAATAAATGTCCAATTGTTTAACTGTATCTTCATAATTAGATGTTTTAAGGAATTGATCCAAATGTATGTCCTCCAAGCTGGCATGCCTGCCGCTGGACGATGGTGCACCTGATGTCGCCGCTGAGCTACCTGGCACCGCTATGCTAAGGCTGCAAAGAAATTGTGTTTTTTTCTTATTTCTTTTTGTAATTTTACCATATGAAACGTACGTTTTTGTTTGTTCACGCATTTTAATTGCATGATATTAGGAATTAGTCATGGAGGAACAATAAAGGAGAATGCATAACGACTAGAGCTGCAAAACCATCGATAGTCGGACCACTCGATAGTTTCGATAGTCGAAAAAAAAACTATCGATACTATCGATAGTTTTTTATGAATATTTCACTAAAATAAAAAGAGGGATGGTTTTGTTTACAGTTTTCTTTCCAAAAAGTCTTTAATTTTTTACGCAAAACAATAATTAAATAAAAGATCAAATAATGGGACCGTCAGAATGAATACTTTTCCGGCAATCCAGCAGCGTTTAACTGACATATACTTCAATTTCATATATTTGTTACGGCAAAGTTGAAGTACTGATTGTGGCGATCTTCATTCAAATACATGTAATTCCACTCTGCTGTCAGTTAAACGGATTGCTGGATTGACGGAAAAGTATTCATTCTGACACCCCTATAAGAATTAGATACTTCACTTACACTGAGAGAAAAATCAACCAAAAGTTGGTTAATAGTACTAATTTCACACTTGAAATGGAATCAATGTGAATTTTGTTTAATATTACCATTACCACTGTTGATATATTAGACAGTGTTTTTGGTTATATTAACCATGATATTTGTTGATATAACAAAATGTTCGTTCAGATCTTCAACCAATTTCTTGTTACTATTAAACAATTTGTTGGTTATATTTGTATGCCAGTAGCAGCACTGCTATGTATGATCTATAAGAGAGTGTTAATATGTTAACTGAATAACAAAGAAAATTCCAAATACTCACTCACAACGGAGCCAAAGCCATAAAGCGTAAATATTTTTACTTTTTTTTTTAGATATGAATTAACCAATATTTTCGTTAATATAACAAATATACACGTTGGGGAAACCAACTTTCTGTTTGATATTGATTGTTACCCAAATATTGGTTAATGGTACAATGAAAATGTACATACTACATTTTTTCCTTTTGACATGAATAAATCAACCAATAAAAGATTAACCAAGAAGATGGTTGAAAAAACCATTGTACTTTTTTCTCTGTGTATGTATATAGCATTTTCTGGTTAAATTAGACCTTAAAAAGAGCGATGGTTTCGTTTACATTTTACTTTTCAGTCTTTAATTTTTTTTTTAACGCATAACATTAATTAATTAACAAAAGAACAACAAATAGGAATTAAATACTTCACTTATATATATAGCATTTTTTGGTTAAATTAAACCTTTTTCAATTTAAAATTTGCACTTGATTTGAAAAAGGTTTCATTTGACTTGAAAACGCTATAGTAATAAAACTAAAAGTAGTACATTTGTTTTTTAGCATCTTTGGCGCTGACTAGTACATAATGTTATGTTCAGACACAACCTTAATTGAACATTAAGAGCCTTCATTCAATTTTCAAGCCCAATGATTCTCAATTTACCATACAAAAATTGACCAAGTTAATGCTTCATTAGAAATTAATGAGTTGTTAATGAAGAACAATTCTGCATGCAACCCTGTTAAAAGGCTTGTTTCATAAGTAAAATGAAATGTCATGAAAAGAGAAATGTGATTAGCGTCAGTGTCCACTAAACAGGTTGGTTCGTCAGATCCGCTGCATTCTTGTTCTTCTTCATCACCTATCAAATTTGTTTTTATTTCTGCTTATTTTATACATGCATTCGTGTTTACGATTGGTAAAAATTGTGAGATGAATGTCAAATTATTTCGTCCTCCTTGCACTTTTGACATTTAGGTCACGAGAGTTTGATATTCAGCTCACGGCGTGTATGTGTGTATGTATCTTGAGCCGACCTGTTAAATGGGCCAAGTAAATTAAATATGTCTGAACACCAAATCTAAAGATGTTCAATCAACCCCAATTAACTTAATTAATTTTTATGTCTGAACATGATATAAGGCACATTGTTTATACATTTCATTAATGTAAAATACCGATAATCAAAAGGCACACTGTTTAAACATTTCATTAATGTATAATACACTATGCTTTAAATAAATCAAAAAACAAAAAATACGAAGAATTTCAGTTATGGGGGAGGATAGGTATGGGTATTTTTTTTTTATTTTTTGTATGGTTACGTTTTTGAGATAACGGTAATTTTGTGTTTTTTGTTATCACTTTATTCAAAAATTATGTTCGCTGGAGTTATGCTTCTAACAATATACAACTTGTAGTAATTGAACCACACCTCGCTAAATGACATCTGGTCAATGTCAAAATTTTTAATTTTTTGCGATTTTTGAAAAAGTTTTGATTTTCAAATTAAGTTTTTTATAAAAACTTGTAAAAATCAGAAAAGTTTTATTTTTTTAAGATTAGCCCGTTTAATTGTTAACGTAATATCAAGGATATCTGATAAAAACATTATTTTTTAGCGATTTCTTTCATGTGAAACAAAAAGGATATTTTATGGACGAAAAACTCGGTTAGATGACTCATCCGTGTATAGACAAAAGATAAAATTTGTTTGTGACTTCACCCTCTCATAGGGTTAGCGTTAATCAGAGGTTGAGTAAACGGCCCTTAAGCTAAAGATATAGATACTTATGTATTGTGGAACGATTTTTCGTCATCCTTGTGAAAAAATCGTTCCACAATACATCATATTCCTACCCCGTCGGAAAACCAAGCAAAAAAAGGAATAATGAAAATTACTTAACTATTGCTTGTCATTATATATCAGAAGATTTCAAATTGCGATTAGCTGTACTGTAGACACAAAAGCTGCTGTCAGATACAAATCATTCCGCAGCTAATATATTGGAAACCTTGCACCATGTTCCATGCGAGTTACCGTGTTTTGCACCTTCATTGAATTTAGCTGTGCGAGCAAATTGTTTCTTATTTTAAAGGCAGTACTATTGAATATGAGAAGTTTAAGGCCGCGCAAGAAGTCTATAGTGTTTTGCAAAAAAAAGTTGTAAAACGACGCCCTATACACGGATGAGTCATATAACCGAGTTTTTAGTCCATAAAATATCCTTTTTGTTTCACATGAAAGAAATCGCTAAAAATAATGTTTTTGTCAGATATCTTTGATATTACGATAACAATTAAACGGGCTAATTTTTAAAAAATATATTTTTTCTGATTTTTACAAGTTTTTATAAAAAACTTAATTTGAAAATCAAAACTTTAAAAAATCGGAAAAAATTAAAAATGTTGACATTGACCAGATGTCATTTAGCGAGGTGTGGTTCATTTACTACAAATTGTATATCGTTAGAAGCGTGGATTTTGGTCGCCTCTTACGACAGACATTCCTTAACACGGGTATATTCTAAGCCCCCTAACCCGCTGGGGTATTAATTTGACCAATTTGATATCGATTTCCAACTCCTCCCTAACTTCAATATTCTTCTCATGTGACAAAACTACAAGAATGAATAGGGATAACCATCGATAGTGGAAAAAAACTATCGATAGTGACACGAAATAAAAACTATCGATACTATCGATAGTGCCATCGATAGTTTTGCAGCTCTAATAACGACATACCTTCATACATAGTGGGCCGAGAAGTGTCATGCAAAGAGGAATGTAGAAGAATTTGACAGATGTAGGGGCCACACAAATGCTAGGGTGCGTGTGTGTGTGGAATATGTCAACAAAAAAATGCTTGTGTTCGTGTGTGTTTATGAAGATTGAAGAAGAAGTCAGCTGATCTTATGCATTCTCCTTTATTGTTCCTCCATGGAATTAGTTGTAATTAGTTCACTTCTCCGTTGTTGCGAAAATTTTGTGCGTAAAATTTTGTTGAAAATTTGCAAATTACAGTTACGAAAACCAGTTTGACATCTGTTTGACAATCAGCTGAATTCCGTTAACTGGCATAGGGATGCCACATCGAAAACCAACAAACGAATTTAAACATAAATCTTTTGCAATTTTCGCTCGAACACAAATTCGCCCGAAGTTACTCCATTCCACATATTCCACACACATATTCCATTCACATTCCATAGTGTATGCTCAGTGGCTAGATTAGGTTGAATATGAAACTTGTGGTTGTGATTTATAAGTTATGAGTTTGCGAGTAGCTATTAAATTTATGTAACACTATAAAAAATATGTACTTACATGTTTGTGTAAAAATTTTACGTGATTATATGTATATTCGCGCGAACGCAAGGTTACTTACTTACTTAATTGGCACATAACCGTCTGACCGAGTCTAATAAAGCGTGCCAGCTATTTCTTGTTCGAGCAGCATGGCGCCGCATGGGAATGCCTAATGAGTTAGGATCAGTGTCCACGTGATGTTCCCAACGCAATGTAAGTCTCCCATTTCTTCTGCGTTAAGCGGGTTTCGATAGAAATACTTCCTTGGCCGGAGCACCTTCATCCATTCTCACGACATGACCTGCTCAGCGCAGCCGCTGGTTTTTTTTTTGCAGCGCAGTGTCGATGTATCCGTACAGCTCGTACATACCATCGTTAAATCTCCGTCGATACTTGCCCTCGCCAACGTGCAACGGTATAAAGGATTTTAGTCACCTATTACGACAGGCATTCCTTACCACGAATATATTCTAAGCCCTCTAACCTGCTGGGGATCTCATCGGTATACACCAGGAGTTGCACACTCTTGTGGTATAGGATACTTTCTGTACGATGGAGTTCTGCAGCTCGTATTATTTTTCCAGTATCAAGGGCTAAGCGCGAAGGCAACCGTTCAGCTATAATTCGCACTACATCCACGGCAGCGGTCGGTTGATATGGCAGCATTGCCATTTGTTAGGCTGATGTGGCAGCGCGCTTGACTGGTTTGTTGATTTTTATCAGCTGTTTTCGGCGTAAACAAATTGGAAACAAAAAGGTAAACGAAGTTAAAAATAACAATAAAACTCACCTGAGCGTGTAAAACCGGTCAAACTACAAATTAAAGCGAAAAAACAACATACGAGCAGAAAAAGCGTATGAATTTGCTAAAAGAATAAAAATATGATTTTAGTAACGAAGGTTAAATAACGAGTTAAGCCATCAACTGGCCTCATCGTCGGCTTGTCTGCCTTTGTTGGTACATAAATACATATGTTACAATACAGTTAAAACGTCTAGGCGGTGAGCCACAGAGAGTACTCTTTCCTATTAGAAGCAGAGAGTTTACCAAATTAAGAATCATCCATCCATTCAACTTCTTGCGGTGAGCTCATCCATTTGTACATGCTTACTTTCATTCATATGTAGAAATGTAAGTGTCGAGAATCGTAAAAAGCAACAGCTGCAACACAGCGAAACTAATTATTTTCTTTATCTTTAGGGTAATAACAGAACAGTTGTAATTTGCTACAGAACACGAGATGCCGCACAGTTATTAGAGAAACGAGGCCTTGTGAATTTTCTTGTTGGAAAGTACTTATTTTTTATTAAGAAAAAAGTGTAATAGCGCTGTGAAAACAACAACCAAAATGCCTCAAAAATCAACGGTAATACTCATTTTCCTAAGTCAGCTTATGTTCCAGTGTACGCAGGCTACAGTTAATGGCGAAGGCGTCGCCAAAAGCCACTCACCCCCACTCCTGCCGAATTTACCAGCCAATCATCTCATACGCTACCTCAATACTTTTCCTCAAGTGCGTGAACAATGCTTGCAGAGTGAGGAGTGCCAGCGTTCGCTTAAAGCTAATATTTCTACAAGTGACCACATGCCTATGCAAGAACTAGCATTGGCACCGACAACAACCACCGAAATTTCATCCTCCACTACCACCTACTCTGAGATTGAAATAAGCAATGCTTGTTGGGGCCATGAACGTGACTGTGCCGAAGAGCAACGTTTTCAAACGCCTACTTGCCCCGGCGAAGATACCGGTTGGGTGCAAAGCAAAGCTGCACAAGTTAGCACCTTCTACTCTCAAACTGATTTTGGTTATATACATCAACAAATTAACGAATTAAAACTTGTATGCGAACCCAGCTATATAACCGATTCGTCGTTGGAATGCAGCGATTATTTGCGCTTTTGTCGGGGACGTAAAATACTTTTTGATTTTCGCGATTTACTGCAACGCAAAGAGCTCATACGTTATCACATGGATGTACTGAAGCCCGGTCAATTATTGGGTCATTGTAAGTTAAATAGGAAGTTTTTAGAATCGGAATTGGATCACATGGGTGCACTGCAGTCATGGGCACCAGAGTTGCGGAACTTCGCTGAGCTGCCAATGCCACTGATGGGGAGTGATGTGTGCGACTTGACTGTGAATACGCCCACTTTTATTATGAAAATCGATGCAACGTATAATATGTATCATCATTTCTGCGATTTTTTCAATTTATACGCCTCACTATTTGTAAATCAAACACACCCATTGGCATTTCATACCGACTTGCGTATACTGATTTGGGAAACATATCCATATGATTCACCATTTGCAGAAACATTTAAGGCATTTTCCAGTAAACCCATTTGGACATTAAACGATGTGAAAGGAAAGCGCGTTTGCTTCCGTAATGTGGTATTGCCTTTGTTGCCGCGCATGATATTTGGATTGTTCTATAATACACCGTTGGTAAGTATGCTGAAAAACAGCAACAAAATTTATCGTAAACATTCCATTACATGCTACAATCCTTTTTCAGATCCATGGCTGCCAGGGTAGTGGACTATTTCGTGCTTTCTCTGAATTCATTCTCCATCGCTTACAAATTCCATACCGTCCGCCGTTACCTGAAACTAAGCTACGTATTACATTCCTATCGCGTCGCACAAAATATCGAAAAGTTTTGAATGAAGATGAGCTGCTCGAGGCGTTGGGCACTAATAGTAGTTATCATGTGCAAAGGATTTCGTTTGAAAGGTATACCCACATTTCGCTTCGGGTTTTTGTATTACTACTCAACTTACAACATTCATTCTGACAGAGGTCTATCATTCACTCAACAATTGGCTATAACACGTAATACGGATATACTAATTGGCATGCATGGCGCTGGTCTTACCCACCTTCTCTTCCTACCAAATTGGGCCACCATATTTGAGCTGTATAATTGTGAAGATCCAAATTGTTATAAGGATTTAGCACGTTTACGTGGTGTAAACTACTTAACATGGGAACGTGATGATTTGCTTTATCCTCAAGATGAGGGTCATCATCCGCAAGGTGGCGCTCATGCAAAGTTTACAAATTATCGTTTTGATCCAAAGGAGTTTGTGCGTTTAGTTGATAAAGCTGCAGAGCATGTTTATTCACATGGCGAATTTCAAAAACTATATACTCATAAAAGTCAGACGATCGAGGCTAGCCAAAGTAATGCCGATCAGCTAAAAGCTGTTAAAGACGAGCTATAGACGAGATCCATGCAGTATTTCGGAAATTTTTGTATTAATTGTGATCTTGTGTAGTGTTTAAGTGGCGTAAACTTAATTTTTTATAAACCCTAAGGAAGCTAAGAAAAAATGTTTTTTATGAAAAAATAATATAAAAATGTCCATTTGAATATATTTCTATTGCTATAGAGGTAACCCGATAATTTTTGAAATTCTTGCCATAATTTTATTCATGAGTAGGTGTCTACAAATAGGAAGATTCGATTGCTGTGGGTACGAATATCGATTTAAGGTACAGTATAATAAAAAGAGGAATTGTACGCGAAAAGTTTCTTTGAAAATTATTAAAAATGATTATATAAATTTAAGCGATTGCAAAATATGTGTTTGATTTATGTTATTCGTCAATGATGTGCAACAATTTAATTCTTGCTGATATGGCAGCCGACCAACAGTCAGAAAGTATGGTAATCATCGTTGTAATATAAAACCACAGGGCTTCGGAGGGGATCGGAGCTAAGATCTAGTACCCAAAGCTTTTTTCCGGACCGGAGCTAGAGCTCAAAACATTGGCAGGACATTCTCCGAATAATGTACAATTTTGACCGCGTCTTTGAGCCAAGTTAAACGTCAACAGATATTGATGCGGTCCATGGACGGCGATCCATTTTAATCTTGGAACTTAAAGTATTGATGGATAGCAAAATATCCAATATCAATACCAGGGACTGCAACGGTTATAATATATCAAACAAATTATTTTTAAAGCCCCTGATTTTTGTGAATTACAAATAAATAAATAAATATTATTATTTTTCGCTTAGTTATATTTTCAGTTTTATTTTTCACTTAAAAAATAAAAGCTACTTTTTGAATTTTATTTTTTTCCTCAGAAAATACAAATTGGATCGAGAGCGGACCTTACATAAAAAAAAATGGAGCTTGTGGAACCAGGGGTAAAAGAGAGAACGCATAGGAAGCGGAGCAAACGATAAGAGTAATTATGCTCCAAAGCCCTAAACATGCGGTAAACAGCTGTTTTTTGTTTACGCCAATCATTTTGGCTTTTTTGTGAGATTTGGATGGTGAATAATTTTGGTTTTCAATAAATAACACATCAGAATTAATCAAAGAAGTATCTTATCAACAAAGCAGATTTATTGCATTATCGTTATTGTGTAATAGCGACTTTTATCTACAACAACAACTACTGTATTAACGAAGTATATTAAATTCGAGTAAACTTGTATCAACAACTCGACATGGAAGAGATTAGGCAAAGACTTAATGGCTCTAGCCATCACAGTGATTATAATGCGCGATATGCTTGCTGCCATTGTTCGGCGAAACAACAGTTTTTATGTTTAATTTCCAAAGTAACGTGCACGAATTGCGAATTGCCGCTAGATTATATGGACGTTTACGACAAGAAGTCTTGGGAAACGTTGGACAATGCCATTGGTACATTGTCCGCCATCACACCGATTATATTATTTTATGCTTTGGCACGCTTGACCAGTCAAGCGGTAGTAGCAGGCCAGATGATGAAATTTATAATTGAATTCCTGTTGATCGTTGTGCCCACCGTACTCCTGCTTAGTGTCTACCATGACTTTACCACATATGTGTTGATGGCGTTCGCAGTTGCTGTGCTAATTTCATTGTATGTTGTGTACGATAGTGGCACTTATGATCGTATTTACTGCATGGATGGATGTAGACCCTTTCTCTTAACCTTGATTCGCGCCACCATCAATCTACTAACGGTTGTTTGTATACTTGCTGTGGATTTTCAAAGTTTCCCGAAACATTTTCGCAAAACTCGTCGTTATGGCGTCGGATTAATGGATGCGGGTATTGGTTTATTTGTATTTGCAATGGGTGCGGTGGCACGTCCACCTAAACGGTTTGCGGAATTTTCATCTGCATTGCGTCCAGTGGCAGCACTGCTGGTGTTCGGCATACTGCGTACGGTAGCAATAACGCTTACAAATTATAGCCAAGATGAGCATGAATATGGTAAACATATGAATGCATTCTTCACTTTGGGTATGACAAAGCTGTTGGGCTTGCTATTTGGTGTGATGGTACATAGTACATTGGAGCATGTTCTAGCTGGCATTGGTAGTTTGATATGTGTTTGCTTCTTGCTTATATTTTAATTTAAATTTATATTTTAATTTAATTCTTACAGCTGTTCTTATACTCCATGAAATCGCCCTCCAGTTCCAAATCGCCAAATTCGTTATGAACCCTTATACGCCACGCAACACATTGATCACAGCTAATCGCGAGGGATTGTGCTCGTTACCGGGTTTTCTTGCGTTATATCTTCTATCGCATACAATTGGACGATGCTTACGTTCGGATGATACATATTTCTCTTATCATAAATTCATGAGCAAATTAAAAGCGATCGGTATAGGTTGTATAGGACTTTGGATATTAACAATCGCCTGCATTTTTACTGTTTCGATAGCGCGTGTTACCTGCAATTCCGGTTATGTCTTGTGGATTTTAGCTATAGCCCTCACGATGATGCTGCTCTTCATAATTGTGTTTGATTTAATTTTAAACTCACTTTGGCCCGTTAAGTGCAGTGAGCAGCTGAAAGGAAAAGGAAATGAAATTCAAAATGACATCAGGAGCGTAGATAATAAAGCAATCCTTCCAGTTTTAGTGGATGCAGTTAATACGAATGGACTTGTCTTCTTCATATTGGCAAACTTGTTAACCGGTTTAGTAAATATGTTTTTAGCGCCAAATGAGAGAACTAATGCTGAGAGTTTTGTGATATTAAGTTCTTATATGCTAATTTTGACTTTGATTCTGCAGATTCTACATTATTTTGGAATAAGAATAGCATAAGCTTTTTTATTTGTTTTATTTTTAGTTGAAAATAGTAATAGTTTAGTGTGAGAAAAGACTTCGCTTACGCTAACAACATAAGATTTGTAAAATTATTAATTACTTGAGAGCAACCAAAAAATTACTTGAGAGTTATTCGCATAAGCTTTTTTATTATAAGATAATATTTAGCGCTGCTTTTAACTATAGTGATAGTATAAGACAAAGAATATGCATAATTTTAAAGTAAAGTGTTTTAGAAGAGAAATGATTTCGATCAAAGGTGTTATACACACAGAATTATTTGTTATACGTCGCTTAAGTAGTGTTGAAAAAAAGAAATATTTCACAATTATGTACTTATATTTGGTATACCGAATATCATAAAATTGTTATCCTTTAGTCACCACTTAAAATAGCTATAATTATTATGCCTTTCATGTTTTTTACTACTGCATTTACTCCTGCCATGAATCTGCTTAGTTTTATATATACAATCATCCTGTAAATAATTTAGACCAATTGCACAATAAAAGTATTTTCTATTATCAACGTTTTTAAAGCGTCTAAGTAATAGCGGTTAATCAATAGTAATAAAAATAATAAAATAAATAATAAATAAATATTTGTTTATATTTTTGATACGATATCGTTAATGAATAAATAATATTTCTCAAATATTGCGTTTTAATACATATCGTCGTTGAAGATGCATTTTTGCGTAAGAGGTATTTTCATTTTCGCGTAGCGGACATTGGATGAACTTTACAGGAGAGCATAAAAACTATTTCGTTTCAAAACCGTTACTTATTTCTGCGTACAAACTCAAATTTAAATAGTTACGTAGATCAGTTTGTTAGCCATAACATCAACTTAGTGTAAAAAAAGAAACAAATTGAATTATTAGGACTCTTTTTTTTCATGTGCGGTTGTGCAATTTTTATTTGGCACAAAAATCACGCACAATCGGTTATGAAATGGCAAAATGTTCAATATAATTCTTATTTTAGCATTTTATAAAGAAAAAAAGTTACAAAACTTGTACATATATTACATTTTAAACTAAAATTCATATTTTTAATTAAGAAAACGTAAGTTTGTTTACACATAGGTGGAGAACTCTTAAGGTAAATGTGGTAAATTGTCATAAAAGCTATGACAATCGGACGGCATCACTCTTTTAAGTTCTTGTAAATGTTGATATTTACGTTTTGTAATATTGAGGTGACCTTTGTGGATTGGATTAGGAATATCCGTGTCTATCTGGTTTATAACCTGACTTGAATGTCTTATAAATTTTCGCATAAGAATCATGGCCTACAAAAAACATGTTTTTATCGCAATGCAATACATTAATTTTTATACACAGCTGTAATAGTACACAGATTTAAATATTTTTATGAAATTTCGTATATAGGTTCCTATCCAGACTGGGACGGTTGAAAATGGGCGAAATCGGACCACTACCACGCCCACTTTTATATATGATTATTACAAAGGGGCCCAATAAAAACATTTTGAGCGCCAATTATAAAGATAATTCAATGAAATTTTGTGGCACAAGTACCACGATAGATAGAAAACAGAAATATTTTGGAAAATGGGCGTAGCACCGCCTCTTATTATACAAAGGACTCTACGAGATTTCGGAGCCCATAACTCGACAAATAATTGAGATATTATGACGAAAATTGGTGGACTTATATCTACCACTTGCGGTAGTATATGTGCAAATTTTAGCGAAATCAGTTTATAACCACGCCTACTTTTTAAGCAAAAATTTTCTCGAATGCCCTTCAGAAATTTGTAACGTGACATCTCTGTAACTAAAAGTCATGAAGGGATGAAATTTTATAATAACAAGAATATTTATACGTTTAGTCGGATTATTGATACGAATTTTCAAAATGGGCGTGGCTGCGCCCACTTTATGCGGCACGGCCTTTTTTAAATTGCACCGTGTATCTAGCAAACGTAAAAAAAAAACTATGAAAGCTTATAATATTTGGCTCCACTCGAACTAAGGCTTCCTTTCTTGTTTTGTTTTTTAATTTTTGATAACTTTAGTCATAATTTGGTTGGGAAAATTGTAAAGATTGTAGCAAAAAAACGTAGCTTACCAATTAGCAACTTCATTAATTTGTTTAAAATAATACCTGCTTGATATTTACCTGACATTATTTGTTGAAATAAGTTAACTTTTGCTCCCTTTCATAAAAATTCGCCATTTAATTTATTTATCTAATAACATATAACTTCGCTTATATGAATGAACTGAAATCATACGCGGTAATGCTGCCAAATTTTAACAATACCCTTCATACGCGATTATGCAATTTACTGTTATTATGCGTTTTTGTTGTTAGAATTGCAATGTTTTGGTATGGATCGATAGAGGTGAGCGTCAGGAACTCAGGGTTGGAAAATCTCATTTTTGGCAAAAATGTCCCTTACTCGAAAATGAAAATACCTCTTACGCAAAAATGCATCTTCAACGACGATATGTACGTATATTGCGTTTTAATGCGTACCTATTTATGTAAATGTATGTACCATCTACTTGTATGTACATATGTATGTAGGTTGGGATATCTAATTTCTATACATTCCCTTTACCTTAATAGTGCCACAATTTGTTAACTCAAAAGATTTTCATGAGAACCGTTAAATATAAATCCTCAATTGGCAATCATGGTAAATGCGGACAAATCGCACGCTTTGAGCTATGTAGGTATGGTATGTAACTAAAAATATTTTTTTTAAGTTATGCATTGTTTTACTATACAAAGTCATTTATGTGAAGCGGCCATCGCCGTGCGATAGTCATGGAAGTTGTTATGTTCCCTAAAGAAAATGTAAGGAGGAAAGTATTGAAGATTTGTAGTACCTTTGGATCTACTGGGTGTACACATTTGTATATATGTATGTAATCTTAAATTACAAAATTTAAGAATTACATGTAAAAAATTATTAAAATTGCTTTTTGATACTAAACGGTGTAGGGAGGAAGATATGCTTGGCTCTGAAAGAAGTGCTAAAAACTACAAATAATTATGTAAAGCTTGCAATTTCACACATATTATATACATTTTGAAATATTTGCGGTTGAGATAGCAGCTTTTAGTGGGCTGGAGACAATGGCCTCATGCATAAAAATCGAGCTGTAGCTCACACTAATTTTCTTCGTAAAATGTGGATTTTGCATGTATAAAAAATATGTATTACAATTGCTAGATTTTACTAAACAAATTACTATAAACCTAAGTTTATAAGTAACAAAATTAAAAAGTAATAAAACTCCACTGCAACTTTTGAAGATGTAAATGACCATAACTATGAAAAGCCAATATTAGATGAAGATTTTTTTGACTTCGGCGGTAAATACCTAACTACATATCTATATAACAACTTAATATATATTTTATTTAAAACTCAATATACCTTTAGAAAACACTGATTTACCTGAAGTGCTTCCTGGTAGTGGCTCAAACATTATAGGAGAAGAATTTTTTAAATATTTGAACGATGCTGATAGTAGCCATGGCTGTTTTAAAAGATATCCTCTGATTAAGAAAGCATCTTTAAGATTCAGCACCCCGCTTACATCGTCAGCACCTGTGGAAAGGCTATTTTCGTTGGCGGGCATTATAAACAGTCCTCGACGTCATGCACTTTACGATGTTTCTTTTGAAAAATTAGTTCTGCTTAAGGCTAATATTGAATATTATTGAATGTAAATTATCCAAACAGCAGTCTTAATTTTGTATCTTTATTATTTCCGCTAATTTTCTCTCTTCTTAATACACATCCCAGTTTTAATTGTTTACTTAATGTGTGAGAAATAAACACATATGTATGCATGTATGTGAAAATTATTATTATTTCTTGGAAAATGATGTTGGGTAAGTATATCACTGTTTTTTACACATTGTAATCCCAGAAAACGAGAACAGTAATCGTAATTTCAAGTTTCTTATGATTACGATTACAGTAATCGTAATTTCAAGTTTCTTACGATTACGATTACAGTAATCGTAATTTTTGTAACGACGATTACGATTACAGTAATCGTAATTTCAAAATTTCTAAGATTACGATTACTGTAATCGTAATCATCTTGTAAACGTAATCCTTATCGCCCAGCTCTGGTATGTATGTATATACATTAGAGTGGTCCTTAAAAATCAAATGAATATTTTTTTCAGTCTCACCCCCTAAATCGGTTAAAGTATGGTCAAAGATACCACATACATAAAAATTTTGGCCACGATCGGAGATTGATAAAGGGTGTCGCACAGAGGTCAAAGTCAGATTACCATATAAAGACTGAAAAAAATTGATTTTAATTTTATTTTAAATCTAATACCCAAAATCGATACTGCTCTACTCAAAGATAAAAACATGGTTTAATGTGAAAAATTTAAACGCGTCTAATGCATAGTTTTAAGCTAGCTCGTTGAGCTTAACTTTGAATCGCATTTAATGCATATTTTTAGGCTACACATTCGTTTACATACAGCTGAAACTAATTAAGGCGTTAAAAAGAAAACTTGAATATATGTACATATCTTGGTATATACAAAATTATCAAAGCTTTGCTTTGCACTTGACTTCCGAGTTGGTTCGATCATTCCACGCCTTCTTAATTTTCCAGCGCTGATCGCCGAGCACCAATTGCAACGCATCCATATAATCACACTCCCTAAAGGGTATCTCATGCACGACACGTCCAAAACTATCCGATATATAAAGAGTGTGCTCATCATCGGGTTTCGGATTATACTCCGTTTCTGTCGCCTCTTCGGAGCTCGTTCGGCCAATCATTTTTGTATAGTTGGTGTGTTGTGGTTGAGATTGAGGCTTTCTGAGAATACACTCGCATTGTGGGTAGGGTTGGGCGTGTTGCTGTGCTGGATTTGGATGAAAGTGCTTTTTTTGTTGTAACCAGTTTTGTTGTTGTGTTGTTTTCTGTTGTTTCGAACGTTTATTTTGTTGTTGTTGCTTTCGCACACACTCTTCATCGGCATTTTCATCGACATCAGCATCGGCGGCCGTTGTCGAAGAGTTCGAGCGAAAATTGTGCCGCACTTCCATACACGAACGTAGCTGTGGTGCTTCGGAGTTGAAGAATTGCTCGAAGAAGCGGCTGCGTGTGGTGTAACTGCCGTTGGCGGAGAAATAGGGCGAGGTGGACAAATTGGGGCGTGTGCGCATAAAATCGATGTGCTCCTTGATGTTGGCAGTTTCGAGTAATATGATTTGGCGTTCGGCGCGATATACTTTTAAAATGCGATACAATAAAAATGCTACATATAAATTTAAAATATAGATAATTGTCCAGAATAATTGCGTTAAATTTTGAAAATTTACTTCAATTAGCATTGCTTAATTATTGTTATTATTTTTTTAGTTATTTATAATTTAATCTTTCTTTTTTATTTTTTTACAAATAAAAGGGCGAATTTACTTTATATTTGGCTGAAAAAAATTTTAGCATTGCCAGTCTAGAAAATTACTAGTTTTAAGTTTTTTGCTTTTTTGTCTGTTCCCCCATTTTCACAAATATTTGGTCTAAACTGCCCATGCTTTCTTTTTGTCCCAAATAATTTCATATTTGCCATCTTCAATAGATCCAACCTTGTCGAGCAACATACTTTTAGTGAAATAGCCCACAATATGTATACATATCCATTTAATAATATTAGCATGGGAATGATATTATCCGGTTCGCTTTTTCCTTTGATTCTACTTTCAGCTTCAAATTAGAGATTATAAAATTAGTATAAGAAGTCTAAAGTGTGAGCTCTATTAACCACATGAGTCCTCGTGCGATTTCACGCTTGATGGAGACGACATGGCTTTTCGATGGAGACGATATGGCTGACCCTTAACGTATTTTGGCACGCTCGATAGTCTATTCCACACCTTTCTGTTCCACCGATCTCGAGTTTAGTGGAATTAATGACATAACAATGGAAATATTTGCTTTGTTACTACTTTCCGCTTCTCAGAGGTCAATAACCCAATTAATTAAAAAAGCCCCTACGTTCAAGTGTAATGAAAAGTCTACAAACTAACGTCCTAATGTTTCAAATACTATCGGTTGAATTTCGTACCTCAAAAAATCGTAACGGATTTTAGGCCAAAATCACAGATCAAGGCAATCACAGATCCAAAAAAACGCAAAGGTAACACTTTTTCGAGACATCAAATTTTATCAAAATTCGTTTTAAAACATATTTATGAAAAAAATATGTTTACATGTACAAAATTTAGAATTTGCATTTATAACGAGCCATACTCAACTAGACAGCTTGGCCGTAACGTCGACCTAATCAAAACCAATTAAACCTAAGCCAAAAATTTCAAGTATTCATCGCGAATAACTCAGACGACACATATGAAACATTCCCCAAAACGCCTCGAGAAAATATGGATACTCTTTGCAATGCTTTGCGTCAGACCAAAGATCCAGTGCCCGCCTATCCACTTGTGGCGCGAAGACTAAAAAAGAATTCGATGCCAGCGTGTGATGCCTTCGGTCCCTTTCCCGATGAAACGATTGTGTCTGGAATTGATCGGGCGCTCTATCTGATCGGCGCACGACGTGTACAGGAGTTCTTGAACTTGCCAACAGTATCGATAGACTCAAGCAATAGTGATATTTCGTTAAGCGTGTCGCAGGTATCTTGTCCCGAATCGCATAGAGCGTGTCGTACTTGTGATACTGTTATTACATCGGGTGAGTAAAACCAACGAGGTAGAATTAGAAGAAGATGATTTAATATTCATTTTTTATTTATACAGATACCAAAGACAAAAACAAATTACCAAGTTGTTTGAAAGTTACAAAAACCTGTTCATGTGCCAAGTGTCGCGCACGCACCTCTAAAGTCATAACGTTATCCCGCAAGTCATGCTGTTGTTCCTCATCGGCGTGTTCATCTAGAAGTAATATGTCCCGTGTGCAAATATGCGAACCACCAGCAACCAAATCGAAGAATCCTTTGAAACGTTCATTTTCGCTGTGTTCACTGGCCTGTCGTAAATTGAAGGAAATGCTAACCTTTCCACCCAAAGAAGTTGATGGTAAACCAAAATGGCTTTGGGCGCGAGTTCATTCCACAGGAAATGGTTGCGAAGTTTATGAGATATTCAAAAACTCTGGCGGCTATAGTCATCCATCGCAGATTGAGATGAAGCGAACGCCACAAGTGATCTTCGTTGTGCTGCGGGATGGTGCCATAATGCCTTTTGAAATATTGCAAACACATTGAGAGAGTGAAAACGGAATGTAGAGAATAGCGAACGATCAGTTTCTAAGACATAAAAAGAGCGTAAGCGTAAGAGAGCAGTGGTAACACAGAATTGGAAAGAAAAGATAAAGAGGCCTGCCTATGTCCGTACTAAAGATAACTAGAAAGGACTTTGGTGGATTTAGATTACTACACCGCGATTTCTATGCGCTTCAGTAATTTATAATTGTAAAATTTGTTGAAAATTCAAGTAATATAGTAATGTGCTGTATATTTTAAGAAAAGTGAATGTTTTTGCAAACTCTCGAATGAGGAAATATAAAATACCCCGACGAAGGTGAAAAAAAGAGGCAAATTTTCACGGAAAAGCATTCAGAACGAAATAAAATGGTCCTTAAAAGTCTTCCCATACTATTTCTCAAAGCAAATTTGTACCATTTTGGAAATTCAAGGTCACAAAGGAAATAATACTTGCAAAAGCAATTCCAAAGTTTCGATTTCTGATCTACTATGCCTTAGAAATACTTCTTGAGACGCTTTCTTCTTCCCTCCTGCACCATAGACAGTCGATAAGAAAGCTTTAGCTATAGTAATCTAAGAAATTGACGAGTCTCTAACCTGTTCTAAAAGCATTCGGCAAACGGTTACAAATTACCAAAAATCCAATCTCGATTCTCTTTCATAATCGAAAAAACCCTCAATCTCTCAATAACGATTGAATTATGTCCCACAATACTTTTTCTACTACGAATCATGATACAAACTTCCCCAGACATTTCCTTTTCAAGCTGTCTGTCTTGAACTTGAAAAAATTCAAAAGCTCTAAAGAACATGGGAAAAGTTTTTAACGATCAAATTATAAAAATTTTATGTGCAAAAAATTTAAACAAAATGAAAAATGAAATCGGTGAACCGAATTTGAAGAAGAAATCTTCACATTTGGGTCGCGGCGAAAGTTATGTAGTCTTTTTAGATCGCGAACATCGCAAGCAGCTGCAACGGCAAATGGGTGGTATGGATTTGAAAGCTGGCGCAAATGAGAAATCCTTCTGCACCATAGATTCGACAGCACCAAGCGGCATCACCGAGAACGTGACTATAGTAAATGCGGTTACTGTGGACGAGAATTGGCTAAAACGCACATTGAGTTCAATACGTGCTGCGAATGACGGCGGTGGTGGTGGTAATGCGCATAGCTTGAAGGCGAAAATTTGCCAGAGTTTGTGTTCGGTGTTGCCGAAACGCATGACGGATATGCTGGCGCAACGACAAAAGCCACGCGATGAGAACGAGCGCGTAACGCCTGTGGTATTCGGTCCATTTCTCGATGAGACCTTCGTTGGTTTTATCGATCGTTTGGTCTATTGTATTTACGTAATACTCGGTAGGGATGTGGCTGAGGTGCAGACGGCGACGCGTGATGCTATTTGATGATGATGTAAACATATGCAAGTAAGATGCTGAGGGTCTGAGAGAGGAATAATGTTTATAAAAGTGTATGAATTGTTGAACTATGTCGAAATTTTTTATATTGAGTTTGTAAAATTATGTACGTTTATGGAAAAGCTATTTTTGGAAAAAAATAAATTCAACGGCGAGCTTTTAAAAATTGCATTTTTGTTTTTGCTACTCTACTGATCTCTGAATGTAGCCAAAGCCCAGCGAAAGTCTAAAACGAAAAGCAGACTCCCGAACTAATTTCAGCTATTTTTTGAAGGTATCATAGGCTTTACATTTTGGAGTCGCATAAACTTTTTAAGGCTTTTGTTGAGCATAAAGCCTTAAGCCTACATTAACTCACCTTAAATCAACTCTATTCAACACCCCCTCACACTTACTATATTATAAGCATGTGCTTAACTTAAATTCTTCCTCACGCATGATTTTTGCTCAAACCATTTCCGCTGCTCCTCAAACAATTGTATATCTATTTCTACACCCCCTCCCCTTCCCTTATTACCGTTTGATGATTCCTTAAGCAGATAAAATTTCTATTAAGGAAATGACAAAAATTACTGCTATTGTCCTGTCGGATTTGTGAGCCAAAGCAACGACAAACAGTAAAGGTTAAGGTTAAGCATACGGAAAAAAGCGAGAAAAAAATAAGCGCAAAGAAGGATATTTAATTTCCCACAGGCAGCGTGCCGCAAACCTTGAAGAAATGCGGGGTGAGACACTGTTGAATGAAGTGTTGAAAGAAAGGCCGGATCAGGCGTAAATGGCCATTGCAAGACAATCTTACAAACATTTATCTTTACTTTTGTCACATTTTTCTTGTCTTTAGCTTATTTCTTATACTTTTCTCAACTTAAATGTAATTACAGCAGCCAAACAAACAATGAGCTATTCTGAAAAAGCCTGTGAATGGTGAGCTTTAGTTACCTTGTACTTGTATTGCGAATGAATGAATGATTTTGTGTGAAAGTAACTAAAGTTGGGCGATTATCGCTTAAACTCATTTAAGGACTTTCAAATTTGATTACTGATTTATCTGGGCAAAAATGTATTCTCTAGTCAAGCTTATCTTAATGATTTTATCCTTCAGGTTGCTAAATAGACTTTGCTTTAAATAACAGCAATTATTTATCATTAAATACAATTAGACTTTTTATGTCTTCGTTTAATAGTCGATTTCCTTTTTTATATGCAAAGCAAGTGGCATCATCATAAATAAACTGCATACAATATAATTTTATCTGATTTTTGCATAAAATGTAATTGCCGTAAATATTTGTATGAACGTTTTCCCCTATGTGAAATTTTTGAGGCTCACGCTTGAGGGGTATTCAAAAAATAATGCTGGGCAAAAGTTTGTTACAAAGAATTATTATAAGGGGAGGTGTACCTACCTTGAAGTACTTTGAAGTTTTAATGGTTCTAAGCAATAGAGTATGCTAGACGTAGAGCCAGTGGAAGGCCTCTACTACATTGGAATAAACTGGTGGATAATGAATTGGCTTCTCTTGGCATTAAAACGTAAAGAAAAAGTACTGGATCTGCTTATTTTACTCCATCAGCTTCGTTTAGATAGTTAAGCGCCAATTGAAGAAAGGCAGAAAGAAGTATTCATTGATGGGTGATTTGGTAATGCATGTAACAGTGCGCGAAAAACACAAGGGGTCAAAATTCGGAAAACTCTATGGAGCTTTTGTACTCAAAAAACCAAATGCAAATTTTGGTCCAGAGGGGTCAAAGTTCAGATTACCATATAAAGACCCAAAATTAAATTAAATGTTTTTTAATGTAATGTACAAAATCTATAATCGCCTCCGATCGGGACCAAAATTTATATTTGGTATCCTTGAGTACACGATTCTCGATGCTGTGCATTAGATATACAAAAATTTAATTTAATTTTTTGGCCTTTATATGGTAATCCTTAATTTGACCCCTCTGAGTCACCTCTTTATCGTTTTCGATCGGGACCAAAATTTATTTGTGGTATTTTTGACCGTACCTTAACCGATTTAGTGGGCGAGACTGAAAAAAAAATGTTAATTTGACTTTAAGGACCACTCTAATGTACATACTTATGCACACACGCTGAAACCGGAAGCAACCCTTTTATTCGGCGCTACCTCAATCAACTGAATAACATACCCATGTACATATGTATGTGAAATAACTTATTTCAAATAACCATTACCCTTACACGACTTTCATACATAGGTATGTATATGTATGTACATACCTCCCACATCCCTTCACTTGTTTGACGAGATGTTCTGATTCACTGTTTGTCGCCATAAAAAGCAAAGTGACGCGATTTATATTGAGTTAATAGAAAAAGTCACAGATACGTAATCGTATTCATTAACGGGTTTTTAGTTGTTGTTACAGTTGTTTTTGTTGTCTGAAAGCGATTTTTGTTGCGGCAACTGCTTTTTGGTTTGACGCGTCGCTTCTGGCAAGTAAATAGTAATTTTGTTTAACGGAGTTTAACTTTATTCTTTTACGTGGTGCGGGTACAAAAGAATATTTAGCTGCTTTTGTTGTTGTTCTTATAACATTTTTTCGGTTTTTAGTTACGCCCACCTGTTCCCTGCTTTTTAGACAACTTAATAAATGAGCTGAAAATTTTGTGAATGGTATGAAATTAATGAATGAATAAATGAATGGTAGCCATGACTTGGAGGGTTGGATTTTTCACTTTGATGACAGATTATATTCATTACCACAGCACAGCACGTAAAGTAAAGGGTGTTGTAAAAGTTCGTAGATACATACATATGTACATATATGTAGTTCTAAGCGACAAAGTGTAGTGATTTGCCGAAAGTTTTTGCGTTGTTGATGTCGTATGAAATGCAATACTGCGGCATCCTTGGTAATAGTTCTTATCAGAACTCTCTGCTGCAAATCGGTTATCGTTTAATATATTATCTTCTATAGTGGTCTCTTACTTACCTGGAACTATACTTTCTTCATCACCTTGTTCCTGCAACCATTTATAAATGCCTATCAGGCAATCAGGCGTGCGTCCACCTTGACAACGTCCAATATTGCCGCCTTTGTTGTACAGTTGCTTGGCCGTTTGTCAGCTGATGGTTGTTCATGATAAGCGTTTCTTCCCCAACTCCAAAGCGTAAATGTCTTTTGTCAGTTTCGTCGAATCATAAGAGTTTCAGCATTGCGGTTTGCGCATCCTCCACTTTTCCTCCGCCGCCAATGGTTTTATTGTGGTGTTCATTTTAACGTTAATTATTATTTTCATATTCCTGGTCGTTATGTAAAACATGACAATGGACATGATAGCTGAGCTGATATACATACATATATCTATTCATACAAATGGGCAACAGGCTATTACCACAAAAAAATGGATTGAATACCTAGTAATTACCAAGGATAATTTTGTATGCTATTTTTGGTGGATGTTGCATATATTATTTAGGCTTTTAAAATATTTACAGTGTTGAGAAAAGTGTTCTTCCTTTTTATAATTAAAGGTAATGGGTACTTTTTCCGACTCATTCGTTCAACACTGTCACAAATTTAGATGTTTAATTGAAAGAGCATGGGTTTAATGTATGTATTTGCTTGTAGGTAATATCCCTGCAGTAAAAATCCGCAATGAATCCTTAATGAATCACTGATGCAATTCACCTATGACGAGGAGGCATCAGTGAATACTTTCATATAAAGACTGATGAATTTTTCATATAAATGGTTTGCTTTCCTCAGAAAAAAAACAAAAAAATAAAAATTGTACTCAGTTATGACGACAGTGATGAATATTCAACAAGGAATCATCAATGATCATTCAGCAGTGAAACAAATTTACTGCAGGGATATTGGTGGTAGTAATTTTGTATATGATTGATGTATAAATTTGTCGACAATTAGTCTTGCGGATATGCTTAGTATGTATGTATGTTATGTGCGTGGCTCGTAAGTCGTTTTGCGTTCATTTTTGTTGTGGATACCTTTTTTTTTGAAACTTCAAGTTTAATCCTATTTTGCTCATTAAGGCATAGCTTTGACGTAATCGAAAAAATAATAAACACTTGCATGTGCATTGTATTTGATTATATGTGCTGGTACCTACCCAAGTTTATGTAGGCCGATTATAGAAAAAAGCCAATTCCCATCTCTTTAAATAAGCGTATACGCTTATGTATGTATGTACATTTGTATGTATTTCTGAATGCTTATTACACTGGTCGACAAAATTTCAACAAATTTTTGTTACAGAAATAAAATTCTACTTTTCTAAAGGATTTCGGAGCGCTGAATCCGAATCTGAAGTCAGATTTTCTGTAATACGTACAGATTTTTAGATATTCATGCCCAAATGGGCGAAAAACACTTTTTTTGCCTATTTTCACTCCTAAATATCTTTTAAATTACTCACTTATTTTAAAAATTGATTAAAGCTATTGAAAGCTCGGCCATTTCCCTTGAAGACAACGTTTTAATTTTTCGGATATCTAATTTAGGTATGTAGTAATATATGTTTTTGTACAACAAGGTATTTGTCGTCGAAAACTACGGCAGCATTTGTAGCATTTTATAGGCGCAATCAAATTTTGTAGTTGCTCAGCAGAACAATTTTTTTACGAAGCCACTTACATACGTCCATAATATAATAAACTGCCTAAAAGCGTGCTTCAAAATTTTTAATTATTTTTGTATGGAGAAAATATTGCAAAACTAATGAAGCTTAATATGCAATATTGCAAGTTACAAGAAAGATATATGAAATATTAAAACGGTTTCTTCAAGAGAAATGTCCGCGTTTTCAATAGCTTTAATCAATTTTTAAAATCAGTAAGAAATTTAAAAGATATTGAGGAGTGAATATAGCCAAAAATCGCGTTTTTGGCCTCTTTACACATGAATATCTCAAAAACTGTACGTATTAGCGAAAATCTGACTTCAGATTCGGATTCAGCGCACCGAAATCCTTTAGAAAAGTAGAATTTTATTTCTGTAACAAAAACTTGTCGACCAGTGTTATCGAGCATTTATCAAAAACTCCTGCAAAACAGTGAGCAAATACTTTGGCAGTATTAAAATATGTCGCACTTCGGCATACTTAGCAAAAAAGTTATCAAATACTACATGCTCAAAATGTCATGATGCATACATAACTTGTATGAGTTTTGTAGAGTGTGTATATTGCGCCATGCATCCCTTCAACTTTTTGGTTCATGTCACATATTTGTGGTTGCCGTTTTGTTGTCAATTTCATGTTTTTTGTTGTTGTTTCTACACCAATTCATTGCACTTTTTCCTGTTTTTGTTGTTGCTGTTGTTCAGTCTCTTATGTGAAAAAGGCTTAGTGAGTCTCAAGGGAAATCTGTTAAGCCGTTCACAATGAACACTCTCATCATAAGAGTTTTTGTACTATGGAGCTGGATTGTAGAGAGAGGGGGGAGAGAGGTGCAATGGAGTGATAAATTTCTATTAAAGATATGAATATTCAAAAGATTTCGATATTAATGAAAATACTGCATGAAATCGGCAATAATAACCATATTACAAAATTCAGCCGAAGATTCCTAATATGAACATCTAAGCCTGCTGTGTATCAGCAAGGAAATTGCTAATAGAATGAAATAGTTCAATGAAATTACAAGATTCATATGTAAAGATTTCTAAATATTTTTTGCTTATTAATTTATACAAAAATTAGATAAATTTAATTGGAAAACGGCTGTAATGACTGAAAAAACCTTTCCCAAGAACCAAAATGACAGTCTTTGGTGGGTATCTACGAGTTCAGATTAAGGCGGGAACGAAGTAAGTTGGTTAAAACTCCTTTTTCTTCTCAATGATCCTTGAAAGGTTACTACAATATCTCATAAAATTTATCTGGCTGATTGCAAGTTTAAAAGCAGAAAAGCAACCTCTAACTGAGAATTGAGTTTCCCGATTTTAGTCTAATCAAATACATTTTTGTGATTCTATCAAACAAACCGTTTAATATATGGCAGCCACCACTCTCAAAAAACGTATAAAATTCATCATCATTCGCCAAATACATACATACATACATACATATGTATGTACATATCCATTTGTACATATCTATTTATTAAGAAGACAAAAGTAAATCTTTCTTAGAGCTTCCCTAAGAACATTACATTAAACATACGCATTAAATCACAACACCAAACAAGCTCATAAAACAGTTATTATCCAAAGCATTAAAATAACGCTCAACAAACATTTATGTATTTGTTTTTTTTTTTCGTTGCTTCACGGGATTTTTCGTCATGGCTGCACTTCCGGTAATCATAAATACGATTATACATATATACCGATTTAGAGAAAGAAAATAAAATTTATAAAAAAGCAGAGTGTAAAGAAGATCTCATAGCAGACGCTACTAACCTCGTGTCTCGTGGACAATAGCTACACTGATTTCACATTATTATTGCTGTTACTTGCTCTAATGTGCACATTTCCGCTGCGTAGTTACCAGCCATCCGCAGCCACCCAGTCCACCTGCACCGAGTTGGGTTAAATCGTGTAGAAGGTGATATGATTAAATGTTGCCATAGCGGCACATCCGTTTGGGGGCGCCACTGTGCAGCAGCAGCAACAGCAGAAATATGTAACTACGTAAAACGTTTTGCGTAGTGCATCACAAGTGTTTGGGGGGTATGGTTACCAAATATGTGCGAAGTAGGCGGCCGAGAGGAATGGGCAATCAATTTATTGATGGAAACCATAGAAGTTAAAAAAGAACGCTATTAGCAGTTACAAAGGTGTGTGAGGCAGCGTATATTTACAGGGAAATCATATAAATTGAAAATCAATCAAAAATTATTGTTTTGTATGCAAAAAAAGAACTAGATTTTTATTTTTTCATGGACTGAATAGGCAGAAGAAGACGCAGAAGATGATGCAGAATAATAAGTAGAGGGAAGTAAAGATGAAGAAGAAGAAGAAGAATAAGGAGAATAAAAAGAGATAGACAAAGAAGAATGAGGTAAAATAAACTCGTCCAGTTTTTTTTGGCCAACATTATAAGCAGCTTGTAGAAAATTTCAAGCGACTGATTACACTGTGATACAAATTGAGATTTTTTGTGTGGAGGCGAAAGACCAATATCCATGTAGTAATACCGTTTTTCTTACTGACGTAAATTTTTTTAAATTGATTTTTAAATTTGCGAAATTTCGTATGAGTGATTTTTAAATAAAGAAAAAAATGGGTTAAAATACATATCGTATAGAAATAATTTGTTAGGAAACTTATATTAAAGTTGCACGAGCTTTAATTACGTAGAATACCTTAGCGCTCTAGTACCTCCAAGAAGAGGTCCTTTTGACCCCTATTTTAAAAAGTTTCGAAAAAAGTAGTATTTTTAAGGTCGTTAGAGGGTTAAAATTTTCTAGAAAATTATTCGCAATAGAAATTCACTAAGGGTCTTCTTAGACGAAATCTTTGTATAAGTAACAAAACGGGTTTGCTATTTGGATAGTGGTCTATCGTTCTGTTTGGGAATTATTTCGCCCCAAAAGTGCTGTTGCACAGTGTTACTTTTGAGATTTTGATGTGAGAATTTCAGTGAAAACATTACTAAAAAGATATATACATACATATATATGAATTTATCCTACATTTGGTTAAATATTGTTATTATTTTTCTCTCTGTCTCCGCGTCAGTCGCTTCCTTTTTGCGACAAGCCGGCTTTATCAAGAAACACCAATTCAGCTTAACTCGTTAACGCAGTGGAGGTTTACTTTCCAAAATATGTATCTATGGACATCAATAGGATTACTTTATCCCCATCGGATTAGGGGGCTTAGAATATACCCGTGGTAAGGAATACCTGTCATAAGAGGCGAGTAAAATCCACTGGCCTAGAAAGTTGATAATGGCAACAAAAAAAAATCGTTCGCATGACAGTCGGACTAGTGTCAGAAGGGACTAGTACCCGAGCGTACCGGATATATCCGGCAAAGGACTGTTACTTCCAAGTATTTACACATAACTTGATTGATAAAGAAATTAAAAAAAAAATGCATTTAAAATATGTTTAAAACCAACAAAGTCGAATTTAAAGTCGAATTCTTATATAGTACCAGAAAAATATACATACATACATACATACATACATACATACATATATGTACAGAAATATACATATGTATGTCATCTACTAAAAGTTCCCTTTCGCAGCAGAAATCAATTCCACGGCACTTACAAAAATGCGGTAGCAAATAATTTCAATTGTGCTAAAAGCATTAAGTTTTCAAAAAAAAGAATAAGTAGAAAAAACATTGAAATAAATTGTCATCAATCTGCTGATATGGCCAAAAATCACGTAATAAATTTAGCTGTAACATTAAGAAGATTAATTTGTATTTTGTGTGAGATTTTCGTTTGTATCTGTAACTGTATGTAAGCCTAGTAGGAACTTTCCCTTTACCAAAAAAAAAAAAAAAACAACAAAAACAAGAAAAAACAAAAATTACAGATATACACTTGCAAAAAATATAAATAACATCCATTGTGTCAACGTTGTCGCTAGCAAAAAAATTGCTAAACCTAAACCGAGCCTGCCAAACCGGAAGTCTTGCCATATTTTCTTTGCATCCATTTTTTCCCTTTCTTTCCTTCGCTTGTTTGCTAATGTTTTCTTTGCAAATTTTTTTTCTAGTTAAAAATGTAATGCGAAACCTCCAATCGATTTGTTTTTCTTTCTTTTTTGCACTTTTGTGTGTGCAGAACAAGAGGAGAAAAAGGAAAAACTGGAAAATCTAAGCATGGGAGTGGGCAAAAATCTAAGTTTTGAATTAACAAAGACGCAATCGACAAATGTTGGCAGGCGTTCAAGATGTTTGATAAATCAAAACAAAAATTGCAGAACATTGAAAAAAAAATATAACAGCCGCAAAACAAGCCAAAGCCATATAAAACCATTATTTCCAAAAAGAGAAGAAAAGCAATCTCAACATCGCTTTGCACACAAAAAGACATAAGAAAAAAAAAAAGCATTCTAAAATCACATACGCACACTTTCTTCAAAACTCATAATGTTGAGTGTTGTTATAAAAATGTTATTGTTGTTTTTGTTGTTGTTGGCTCTGCTTAATGGTATGTTTCTATTACATTTAAAATGCTTCGCCGTAACAGTCAAGCTTCGAAATGTTGAACTTGGTTGCATGTTGATTGGCTGGTTGGTTAGAATGGCGAGTCCAAATGACTCCAATTAGCGCCGAAGCGCCGTTTTGATACCACGATTCGTGAGTAAAAACTAGAAAAATAGCTTAAAGAAGAATATAAATTCGAAAGCAGGGCAGGTCCTACGCCCTGTACCCATCCTGTTGAATTTAGGTATCTGAGAAGCCTATCAGGCCTGACGTCTTTGAGTTCCGAGAGGTTGTCGAAGAAAGGCTTGCCAAGGAATTTCATTCTGCGTTGGTAGTGCGAAGGACACTCATATAGCAAATGCTGCACCGTCTCCTCCGCTCCAGAAAGATTACAGCTGTGGCATAGGGTGTTATGGTCTAAATCCAGTCGGGCCACGTGGGTGTCAATAGCCGAATGTCCTGTGAACATCGCAGTTAAGCGGGAAATGTCTCTCCGGTCCATCCTTAGAACGGGTGAAGACACATCTCGTTATATTAGGGCCCCAGACTTCTGTAGACTCGGCAGGTCTGCAACCGTTTCCATATTGTTTTGGCCTCCTCAAACCAGTGCCGACAGATTTGGCCCTCGATGAAACACATGGACTCAAGCACCCCCTCCGCCTCTGTGAAATAAAGAGCCGTGCCTTGCCGGGTTAATTGATCAGCCATTTCGTTTCCCTGTATGTCGGGTAGCGTACAGGCCTCCTGTATGGTGAAGACTTCAGATTGAAAAACGCTCGCCGTGTACGACAGCCTGACTGATATGGAGGTACCCAGCAGAGCTGCGAAGATACCCGCTCTCACTCCGCTAGCCATCTTGGCCCCGTCCATGAAAACTGAAAGGTCGAATTTCTGAGGGAGTTTACTATCTCATCAGTCCTTCATAGATGCCAAGATAATTTTATAGTTGCTAGCAAAGACTGTTATAAGGCAGATATAATCTGTTTTCGTGTTGATATCGGAGTAGGTAAAATAGAGCAGATTACGTCCGTGCCCGTATGTAGGCCCGTCACAGATTCCCGCAACCTTAAGGCACTCTGAGATGCCTTTTCATGTTTGTGGTAATATACATATGTAACCCTATCCAAACCCAAGATGAATCTTCCTCCTTCCTTTCTGTATGAGCACAATTCGGAATCGACAAGAACTAGGGGCAGGTGGCTTGAGAATATGTGGTTTATTATAGAGAGCTTTGTGCTATAAAATTGAGGCAATTTTTGAAAGCTCTTATAAAAGTTTTTGGTAGCGACGAGTTTTAGAAAATGCAGATTTTATAGTTATCAAAGACCTGAAAGCCTTATAAAAATATCACAGCTACAGAAATCTCGCATTGTGTTTGGATGAACAAATATTATCTACTTCGAGTCGTTGTGTTCCACAAAAAAATAACTTTTCTATCATCCTACACTTCTTTACAATGAGGCTCCACTGTACACTCACTCACAAATTCATATGCATTTAATACCGTAAAATGAAATGAGTTCATTCATTGCGTTTTTTGTACTCTTAACGTTTTTTTTTTCATCCATTTTACATTTATTTTCTTTTTATTCTGACTTTCATTCACATCGTGCCACAAGAATGGCAAGCGTAACCGCAGCGCGTTAACCATTAACTAACTGTTCTATGGTTTGGTTGTGATTCACCGCCCACAAAAAACAGCAGTTAGTCGGTGCGATACGCACATGCACATATGCACAGACATGCCGCCATACATACATACATATACCGTTTACAAGTTGGTCACACAGCTTCCAACCCATGTGCCACAAACGTCAATCAGCCATGCGTCACTCAAGCGTTGCGAAAAACTTGCGTATTACATATGAATGTTTAGCAAAGGTCCTGTAGGAATAATCTGACAGAACTCTAAAGCTCCATTAGCACTATTAGTATTTGGTTTTGCCACATGTTTCAAGTATGAAAAGAATTTCCTAGTGGTTTAGTCAATATTCGCCAATGCGTTCACCCCACAATCGTTCATGTGTGAAAAGGTACTTTTGGCGCTGATATCGAAACCTTTTAAGGGAATTCCTTTTCTGGATTATTGCAATGCGAGTTACATAGATTTGAAAAAAAAAAATAAGGCAAATACTTTTGAGTGGCAGACAAATCATATACATACATATGTGGATATGTATATACAAACGTGAATATGTACAAAGTTTAGATTTATCTGTTATTGTGGGAGCTTCTTTGTGCTCCCTTGGGTCGCGAAATATACTTATGTATGTGTATATATTTCAACAGCATCAAAGGGTTAACGGACTTATTTCGAAAATGCATATGTACATATGTATATATATATGTGAAAATACACATACTCGTACTCATACTCATACTCATACTCATACTCATACTCATATTCATACTCGTACTCATAGAGACACCATCAGCTTTTACATACGACACTCATATCTATTCTGCGCATGTCTATACAAAAGTATTAATGGTTCATTATGCTCTTTCGTATCAACACTTTCTTAACTGATTAGAGAACGCAACTTGAATCCCACATTAATCTAAAATCCGCAACGCCCATTGAGAAAACAGAAAACTGCTGCGCTGCCACAAATCGCTTACTAATAACTCCACTCCATTCCCTCCGTTGAAAAAAAAAAGTTCCTACAACCACCCAGTGATGCCAGATAATCTCAGCTAAAATTCCCACAGAAATTGGAAAAGAATCCCTAATTTCCCACATTTTAAATAAAAAAATCCCACAAAATTCCCACCGAATTTATAGCATTTATTTCAGTAATAAAAGAATATATAACAGGCAAATACAGTTTTTTAATAGCTAAAGGTATCAGTTGTACAAATTATTTGCATTGTGCAAGTGGATATTATTTTTGTTGATTTTAAAGTTGGAGCAATTGATATTTTTATATTGAAAGGCTATTCATACTTTACTTATACTATTTAACATATCACTAGAAAGTTTGTTTCGCTTTTTACATTTAACATCCGTTACAATTGAAAATATTCTTTCTAAATCAGCATTTGAATGGGGTAACGTGAGTACAATTTCAAGTAAATATGGAGTTGGAAGTTCCAAAACTTTTAGCTGTAATTCCCACGGAATTGTAAAAAAGTCGGGTTTTAAGAAATTTCTTGCAATTTTCAACACAAGTGTCTCAGCTTCTTCCCCTAGTCGGTGTATAAGTTCATTTCTGCTTTGGAACAATGCGTTAAATTCATTGAAAAATGTTAACAACGTACTTCAAAAATTTAAAATAAGCCTTGTTTCGTTCTTTCCAATTCTTCATAAATAGTATCTGCTTTTTTACGCTTATCTTCAAATGAGGCTAGGCGAAAATAGCTTTTAAGTGGCTCCCAATTGTCCAAATTCTTTCGATTACACTGCTCTACAGCCAAAAAATACTCTGAACGCGACCATCCTATTTATATGTAAAATCGGTCGCTGATTCCGAAAATCGGGCTCATTTTTAATTCTATGGGAAGGTTTTTGAGATATCGGCAATTTACCGTTATTTGGCCAATGGCTCCACTTAATCCTGTATACCTCTTTAACGCAGTGAGCTATCTTCCTTGGAGTGACACTCAACGAAAGAAAATTAAATTTCCTTTTCATCCCTGCTACAACATTTTTCTGTAACTCTTATAGTTTCTGAAATATTGACGATTAAATTTGAATTTTTTCGATTTTTTACGATTTTTTGAAGAAAAAATTGATTTTGTCAGGCAATATCTTTTAAACCAATGTCTTCACCTTCGGTTTTACTCCTTTACGTGAAGCTCCATTCTATTGGGAAAAAGATAAGCTATCAACGAAGAAAATCCATGGTAAAATAGAAAAGTTATAGGCGATCAAGTAAATACATCCAAGTCGCGCAATGCCTCTGCACGGGTATATTCTATGCATGTTATACCAATACCTACACATCTGCAGTAGCAGCACATTGGCAGCGCAGTAGATAAAAGCCCATTTACGGGTATAACATGCATAGAATATACCCGTGCAGAGGCATTGCGCGAGTTGGATGTATTTACTTGATCGCCTATAACTTTTCCATTTTACCATGGATTTTCTTCGTTGATAGCTTATATTTTTCCCAATGGAATGGAGCTTCATGTAAAGGAGTAAAACCGAAGGTGAAGACATTGGTTTAAAAGATATTGCCTGACAAATTCAATTTTTTCTTCAAAAAATCGTAAAAAATCGAAAAAATTCAAATTGAATCGTCAATATTTCAGAAACTATAAGAGTTACAGAAAAATGTTATAGCAGCGATGAAAAGGAAATTTAATTTTCTTTCGTTGAGTGTCACTCCAAGGAAGATAGCTCACTGCGTTAAAAAGGTATACAGGATTAAGTGGAGCCAGTGGCCAAATAACGGTAAATTGCCGATATCTCAAAAACCTTCCCATAGAATTAAAAATGAGCCCGATTTTCGGAATCAGCGACCGATTTTACATATAGATAGGATGGTCACGTCCAAAGTACAGACAAAAAATTTCATTTTGTGATCCAGTGTTATTAACAATACAGTACGAATGTGCACAATGAAAAATAAATTACCTAAGAGTGGCGATTATTACCACGCTTTTATTAGTTTCACCTGTATATATGTATTTATGTAAACAAGTTACGTATACGCAGTGTAGTTCACTGTATGTTTACTTGTACGTATGTATGTAACCGACTCCTTGGGGGGTTTTCAGTGTGAGAGGTGCTTAATTTAAGTTATACTATAAATTATACATATGTAGGTATGTAAACAGTTCTGCAACCAAAAAATCCCTTTTTATACTCAGCTGTACTAGTACACAGAGTATTATAGTTTTAATCACATAACGGTGGATTGTAACAGAATGAAATAATCGAGATAGATATAGACTTATATATATCAAAATGATCAGGGTGAAAAGAGAAATCGATTGAGCCATGTCCGTCCGTCCGTCCGTCCGTCCGTCCGTCTGTCCGTCCGTCCGTCTGTCCGTCTGTCCGTCCGTCTGTAAACACTCTAACTCGCGCAAAAATTGATATATTTTGATGAAATTTGAAATGCAAGTTGGTATCGAGACTGGGACGGTTGGTATTGAAAATGGGCGAAATCGGACCATGACCACGCCCACTTTTCCTATATAGAAAAAATCGGAAATTTGGTATCTCAGCCACTAATATAGCTAGAGCGATGAAATTTTACCCACGTGTTGAGCTCAGGCCCCTATGAAGAAATTTGGTGAAATTTTAGAAAATGGGCGGTGCCACGCCCACTTATTAAGGGTCAAACATTGAGGGTTTTATAAGCCATAACTCAGAAACCATTGAAGATATATCGATGAAATTTGGTACGCGTGATATACTTACTTAGGTAAATGTTTGGACGAAAAATTGTTAAAATCGGTTGACGGCCACGCCCACTTTTATATATGGGTCTTATAAAGTGACCTAATAAAAACATTTTAAGCGATATCTCTGTAAAATATAAAGATCTATCACTGAAATTTTGTGGTTTAAGTCCAACTATGGACATAAAACAAAAAACACAAAAATTTTGGAAAATGGGCGGTGCCACGCCCACTTATTAAGGGGCAAATATTGAAAGCTTTATGAGTCATAACTCAGAAACCATTGAAGATATATCAATGAAATTTAGTACGCGTGATATACTTACTTAGGCAAATGTTTGAACGAAAAATTTCCAAAATCGGTTTTTATATTATATATATTATAAAGTGACCTAATAAAAACATTTTAAGCGATATCTCTGTCAAATATAAAGATATATCATTAAACTTTTATGGCAGGAGTCTAACTATGAACATAAGACAAAAACCGTAAAAATTTTGGAAAATGGGCGTGGCACCGCCTTCTTTTAGAAGCAGGAATATACGAGATTTCTTAGCCTATAACTCCAAAAATAATTGAGATATTATGACGAAACTTTGTTTATACGTTTTATAACTTGTGGTAATATACACGCAAAAATTTATTGAAATCGGTTTATGACCACGCCTACTTTTTAACAAAGATATTTCTGGAACACCCTTTTGGAATTTGTAACGTGAAGTCTTTGTAACTAGAAGTCAAAAAGGAATGAAATTTTGCACAAAGAATAATATTCATATGCTTAGTTGATCGACTGATAAAAATGTTGAAAATGGGCGTGGCTACGCCCACTTTATGCAGCACTTGCTTTATATAAAATACACCGTGTTTCCATCAAACGCAAACAAACAATGAAAGCATACAGCTGAGTATCTAATGTTCGATTCCACTCGAACTTAGGCTTCCTTACTTGTTTTATATGGACGATAACAAAATGTCCCTTTTTTCCCTCTTTAAAAATTTTGCAGTGAAATATCCCTCAAACAAGGAAATTTCCCTCAATCTGGCACCACTGCAACTACCATCTACACCGGCGTTGAAACCAAACAAAATCATCAAATTTTCATTTAACCAGCGAAATAGGAGAGCGAAAAAAAAAACGCTAAACTTTTTTCCGCAACAAAGTAATTAGTCAAACGCATCAAAAGGATACGAAAAACAAAAACAAGCACAAAAAAAAAATATCGAAAATTATTTTATTTATTATTTATTTATTACAAAGAGGAACAATTATAAATAATTGTTACACTTATATCTAAACAAGCACTGGCTGCCAGGACCGTCGGCTTAGCTTTTTTGACAAAGTTTTTAAAAAATGTGGCTATTTAGATAAAATACGTATGTACATACATATGTATGGTTATATGCATTAGTGTATGTGTGTATGTGCTTATACGTATTAAACGTGAATGCACTACACACATACAGTCATGCTTAGCGAGTGAATGGGACCTGTGTTATATGGGTAGCTAACTTATACTCTATGCAAACTTTAATAAACTGCTAAGTAAATGCTTATGTGTATACCTTATAAGCTTATTTTAGAAAGAGCTATAAACTTCGAAATAATATTGATGTTGTTATCATTAATATCTTTTAAATGGTCAGAAGGTTTTTTGTTAGCAAAGACGGATGATCGGATATATTGTAGCCCCGTGCAGTCATCGAGTATGTGTGAAACTGTGCAGATGTTGATACCACAGTATGCGCATGTTGGAGGTGGTTCGCCATTGAGGATGTGTACGTGGGTTAAACATGTATGCCCGATTCTTAACCTGACGAAGTTTTTGATACTCATGCAGGATACATTGGTTGGGAAGATCGATTTTAATCCGGAGGCATTGCAGGTTTTGTAGTGATGATCGTATTCCTGCCAATCCATTAGCCAGTTTTCCCGAAGGATTTTTTTAAAGTGCTTGGTGATATCGCTGTTTATATGGTAGTCAAATGTATAGACAGGCTCATTTACGACTTCTTTCGCTCGTTTGTCAGCCATTTCGTTTCCGGCTATGCCTATGTGTCCAGGTATCCACATGATTTTTATTGCACTATGCTGAAGCAGAGTTTCTCGAATTTGTGTTACCAGGTGACAGTCGTGTTTCCCATTTAAAATGGCTTGTACCGATGACTTACTGTCGGTGCACACTATGTATTTATTTCCACTTTTTGAGGCATAAACAACTGCTTCTAGTAATGCAGCTGCTTCGGCTGTAAATACTGAGCAGTAATTGGGTAGGAAGCCGAATATCGAAAATTATGATGACTAAAGCTGAAACCAAATAAAGTTTCGCTTACACTTCTCACTCCACTTCGACGGCGCTTAATCGACAACGACGATGCTACCACTAATTACTGTCACTCATACGCAGTGGAGATACTCGTATCTACTCTGGCATTACCCATACCATTATCAGCTGTAATGATTCTATTTTAGTTTGTCACTTTGCTGCGCGCGTTGATTTGTAATAATTTACGAGCCGCTTCTTAATGCTTAAGATAAAACCGAAGTAAATATAAAAAGTGGTGAAATGAAATTCGATTATTCTTCATTTGTGTCAATCAAAATTTTAGCTGGCGAAAAAGTTGGCAGTAACAGTAACGGAGTAAGTGGCGACAAAGAAGCTATTATGTTACAGCGTTTTAATGAGCATAAACATTTTAAGTAATATTTTATGTACTCTTGTGTTGTTTTGTTGCTCTTATGCTTTAATAGCTAAAAGTTTAATCCTTTAAATTAAACCTTAATTCAAAGTACACAAATCTTAAGCTTTATCCTTAAAGTTAAAATTACTTCATATCTTGTGTGACTATTTTGTACCAGAAAGACAACTAAAACAACTTCTATAATGATATTCCTAACTCTGAACAGTTCTTTAGAGTCTACAATTTAGACAGTCGCACATGCGTTAGTTAGAGTTAAGAAAAAAGTAGTTTTAAGTTCCATGACAACTTCGCTTCTCAATGAATATCACATTCAGAGTACCTACAAATAAAAGGGCGAACAAATTTCCTCCCAAAAAGCCCAACTTCATAGTACCGGTAGATTAGCTCTTCCGACATTGTAGGTTTAATCAGGATGATATTTGCTATTAGAGACTGATTCGGTTTCGTTTGATAGAGCGGAATCAACTGAGTCCAACCGTCAACACATTCCAACCGTCATTAATTGAGCATCTTACCAGTCATTCGTTTACGTTACTTGTGTTTACTTCTTCTAATTTTCGTTACAACACATTCCAACCGTCATTAATTGAGCATCTTACCAGTCATTCGTTTACGTTACTTGTGTTTACTTCTTCTAATTTTCGTTACACAGCAATCGTTCGGAGTCAGAAAAGAGTCAGAAGGAAATCCTATACCGGAGTGTTCACACTCATTATGAGCTCATTTTGGAGTCCGAAATGTATGTATTTCTGCTCTTCAGATGGTCGCCCAATATGAGCCTAATTTCATACATCATATGAGTCTGAATAAGAGTCATAAAAACTTACATATTTATAATGGACTCATATTTATTACTCTTTTTTCCATCTTTTATGTCTAGTAAAACCAAAAAATATTTTTTTTTTGCATTTTCCTTCCACTGAACCAGTTCTCTTCATCCTCGTACATTCAGCGCCGCTTTTTGTCCTATTCTGTCATTGTGGAACCTTCTTCAATTTCACTGCTTGCTTTATAGTGTTGTGTATTATCTACTAGAGGTTACCCGCGGGTTTCACACCACGTGCTTTTAAAAATATTAGCATATTGAGTTAGTCCAAAAAAGTTACATAGAAAAATATTATTCTTGACGTCAAGGATAGTTTTCTAATTTTTTTTGTCCGTTGAGTATGTAATTATCTCATATGCCCAACACCAATTTTCAGTACCCTACTATAAATATTTCAAGAGATTTTCGCTGTAAAAATTTCAGTCTGTATGGGAGGTGCCCATCCCTGCTTTACCAAGACCTAGCGTTTTTACCCGTTTAATACATAGTTATCTCACATGCCCTCACACCAGTTTTCAGAACCCTACTACAAATATTTCCAGAGATATTCGCTGTGAAAATTTCAGTTTGTGTGCGAGGTGCCCATCCCTGCTTTACCAAGACCTAGTGTTTTTCCCGTTTAATATATAGTTATCTCACATGCCCTCACATCATTTTTCAGTACCCTACTACAAATATTTCCAGAGATATTCGATGTGAAAATTTCAGTTTGTATGGGAGGTGCCCATCCCTGCTTTACCAAGACCTAGCGTTTTTACCCGTTTAATACATAGTTATCTCACATGCCCTCACACCAGTTTTCAGTACCCTACTACAAATATTTCCAGAGATATTCGCTGTGAAAGTTTCAGTTTGTATGGGAGGTGCCCATCCCTGCTTTACTAAGACCTAGCGTTTTTACCCGTTTAATACATAGTTATCTCACATGCCCTCACACCAATTTTCAGTACCCTACTACAAATATTTCCAGAGATATTCGATGTGAAAATTTCAGTTTGAATGGGAGGTGCCCATCCCTGCTTTACCAAGACCTAGCATTTTTACCCGTTTAATACATAGTTATCTCACATGCCATCACACCAGTTTTCAGTACCCTACTACAAATATTTCCAGAGATATTCGATGTGAAAATTTCAGTTTGTATGGGAGGTGCCCATCCCTGCTTTACCAAGACCTAGCGTTTTTACCCGTTTAATACATAGTTATCTCACATGCCCTCACACCAGTTTTCAGTACCCTACTACAAATATTTCCAGAGATATTCGATGTGAAAATTTCAGTTTATATGGGAGGAGAGTGCCCATCCCTGCTTTACCAAGACCTAAATTGTTTATCCGTTGAGTATCAGCCCTATCATGAACTTCATGTGAAAAATTTCCCTCGAAAAATATAAAGCAAAACAATAACAATTTTTCACATTTTGTTTTTGTTTTGCTTTGTAATTTTTGGGAACATTTTGTTCACATGAAGTTCACGATAAGGCTGTATATATTTTTGTATTATTCCTTCACAAAAATTTTCATTATTCTAGTACAAATATTTCAGGAGATATTACGAAAAAAAGGAAAATTTTGTATGGGAGGTGCCCATCCCTGACTTTTAATCAGATTAAAAATATGCCTATAGCAATTACCGGGTGAAAATACCTAGGTGTGCAAAGTTTCGTGAGGATCCGTTCAGCGGTTTTCTCGCCAATTGAGTTTAAACACAATTTCCATTTCACATTTATAATATAAGATTTTGTCTTCTTCTCGGTATTTGAACCTGATATCAACCTGAAATTCCATTGAACGACATCATTTAGTGGAACTCTAAAGATTATATTGAACTTTACTGATACCTTTATACTGCCCCCTTTTATAAACAGCATCCATAAATTACAGCTATCATTTTAAAAAACAAAAAACAAAAAAAAAAAAAAATTATAAAAAAATCTTAAGCTCATATTATTCACACATTTCGTACTCATATCGAACTCCAAAGCTTTAAGGCTCATATTATACACATATTTCGTACTCATATCGGACTCCAAAATTATGAGGGCTCCGAGAATGTCTGCTGGGTAAAAAAAAAGATTTCAGTTAACATTTCAATATGATTTTTCTTTCTAACCCAATATTGTGCATGCATAAACACAAAACAGCTTATAACTTATTGTATTTTGTTGTATTTTCTTTTGTTATTGTATCAACTGAACTGCGATTATTCATAGTACGTGCTTTTTTATCGCCACAATTGGTCGCCAGTCTGTCTGTGTTATTGTCTGCCACACTGTCTGTCGCAAGTTTTTCCTTCGACTGGGCTATGCTTTTTCTATTTTCTTACAAAAGATATCTGTGTATTTACGCATGAGAAATATAAAGTTGTAAACGTTTAAAAAAATCTCCACATAACTAGTAGGCGGTACCCCGAAATAAGTCCCAAATGAAATAAGTCCCAATGAAATAACTCCCAATGAAATAAGTCCCAATAAAAATGAAATAACTCCCAACTTTTAGAAATGAAATAACTCCCAAAGAAGGAAATGAAATAAGGCCCAATATTTGGGACTTATTTCATAATGAGGCCTAAAATCCCAAAAAATATGAAATAACTCCCAAATGAAATAAGTGCATCACGACATAAACATAAATATGTATATCGCTTCAATAAACCATATGTTCAACTAATGATTGTCATAGAAATGCTTTTAGGAAGAATTGAGGCTGGCCGACTTTTTCGGCATTTAATAAAAGTCTTGTGTTGAAGGTAGAAGATTAAGTAACCTCATTTTTCAATGTATACAAATCTTACTTATACCAAATGGGTACATATTTCTAATAATCTGGAATAATTCTGTAACTCACCAAGCTTTTCCTACAAGTAACAACAGCTCAGAGTTTACTGATGTGTCTTCCGTTCAAAATCGGCTTGTACTTTATTTGTGTTTATCGTCGACTCGATTCTGTTTCCATTTGCAACATTATTATTGCTTTTAACAGCATTTTGTTATTTATCCTGTGCTCAGTTTAGCTTAGTAAACAAGTTGTCTATCAGAGATGCTGGCAGGAAGATACGCAGTAGGTATTTAGCGGTGAGTGGCCGATTATTCACTTGAGTATGATTATGGATTTTTTTACATTTTAGGATTTCTTAAGTGAGGTGATGGTGTGATTGCTCTGAAATTGCTAAAATCTCGCCACCGCGAATCATTGATATTAATGAGAAGATAATGTATGTAAGGTACCGAGTAGCATGCAATGCATGTCTCATAGACTGGGTTCATGTTGCCTTTTATGACAGGAAAAATCGAACTTTTTGTGAAGACAAACCAGCGCATTTACCGTCATGTATAATTTAATTTGGTGACCTTTTGGTGTATTCAACCTTTTCAATCGTTCTTGAAATAGCAATCATCTAAAATGAAATTGCCTGAATTGAATCTTTGGCGTACCACCTAAAGGCAGTAGCGATCATGACTAAGGATATATTCCTGTAAACCCCATGAGTTGTATGTCTCTCAAAGGAAATATTTGTCAGTAATAAGTACCTATTAGAGAAAAATCTCACACCTTTGTATTAACCTGGGAAGAACTCTAGATCTTTTATTTTTAGAATAAAATAAATTTTTACGTTTGTTTTTACATCGCCGTTAATTCTAATAATTATTTTTATGTTCATTTTATAGAGCTATTGGCCAGTTTTTAATTAAGAAAAATTTAAAAAATTTTTTTGGTAGAAATTAGGGATCCATTTCGGAGACCACCACATCCCCTCATCAGACTTCTTCAGGCGGCCTCATCCGAGGATCGAACTTAAGTCTTTTCGATTGGTAATCCAATGACATCCCATTGAGCTACCACCGCCGTCAGCTTTGTTTCGCTTAAATCTCCGCCTGAAGAAGTCCGATGAGGGGATGTGGTGGTCTCCGAAATGGATTCATAACTTCTACCAAAAAATTTTTTTCAATTTTTCTTAATTAAAAACTGGCCAATAGCTCTATAAAATACACATAAAAATAAATTTTCATTTTATGTCCATACATTGAAGCGGCTACCTTCACTCCAACCCTCATCCTACAGTCACTATGCATTATATTAATTTCACGCTCATTAAATATGCTACAAAAGCTCATCTATACTAAAGTCATTCCAATGCCCAATTTATGCATTATACACAAATAGTAAATTTTTCGATACATGCATGTTTCATACATTTCAATTTACTCAAACTCTAAAAAAATTGTTGTTATATTGTTTGTGTTTTTGCCGCGTGCCACTTTCCTCACTCAACGCTTCTACACCTCTCCTACCTTCCTCATAAAAATACTCATATATCCATTCAAATTCATTCATATTTTTCAGTGCTCGCTTCAGTGCCTCTTAAAATACATTTTCTAAAACGCTTTCATTACATTGCGGCACGCTTCTCACATTTTCTTTTTGTTTTTTTTTTTTGCTTTCGTCCTGCCGACGCTCTAGCTTAATGCACCAAAACAAAAAAAAAATAAATGAAGGGACGAAGAATGCTTTGCAATCACTTTGCTTGTGTATGCTTTTTTTTTAAGCGCCAAATGAAAAATGACACAAAAGCCAAAATGCCACAAAATGCACATGAGTGCAGAGAAAGAGACGGTACAGGAAACAGGGGAACAGTCGAGTGAGTTTCAATATGGCAATATTACATGGCTAAAAGCTATTGTTGTGGATATGCTGTGCCGCCACAGTTACTTCGTCATACTACGCCAACCAACAGATTTTTAAGGTAGAATGCACTGCAGGACACTCTAGTACATGGCGTGAGGTAACGGATGAGCTGAGAGCTGTTGAATAGCAGCGGCGCCACCGGAAGTAACATTAAAATGTCCTTTGGCGTTCGATGAAGTTTTGTAAATATATATTTACAGACATATGTATGTACTTACATACATAGTGCAGGAGGAATGGACTATAGATTTATTAGTTTTTTATATTTTCTGGATGACTGTTAGTGTGATGGATTCTCTAGATTTTCTGTAAGCTGTAATGAGTTGATATTGTATGAAACAGAGGTTTCAAACTGGCTTAGCATTCGCGTTTGAAATTCCATTCATTCCAGATTCTATGAAGATGGACAACTATTCTCTTCACATACAATCATTTTAGATACTGGAGAAATTTCTCTCAGATCTGACAAATTGCCAAAATATAATTCGCCAGTAACCGGGTTTATTGCACTTCGCTCTCAAAATGGATCTGTTCGGTTTAGTAACTGACCAATGGAAGACTTATCACCACTTCAATATATCTCTGTGGCGCATGATCCGTTATAGAGTAAAACACAACCACCAAGTTCTCTGTCCTCCGAATCCATCTGTGTGACATCAAAAAATTCAAGTCCACCACCCATATCGGCATAAAAACCAGAGTTATGCCAAGCTAAGTTAGCGGTTTACATTACATAACATAATCGGTCCGAGTTAAGTTAGGTTAGGTTGCAGTGGCTGCTAGTTCCTACATAGCACACTTAGGCCCCGACGGTCTCATTGTGATACCACGTGGATCCGAAGACCTCCCTAATCAAGCCATCGTGTGGACTCCACAAATCTTTGAATTTTCTTGAATTCCGATGTCACTAGAACTTCCAGATCCATAAATTGGTGGCCTCATAATACCTCAGTCACCTCCTTCTTAGTGCCCCAGTCATCTCCTTCCTAGTGCTGGGAAATCACACAACAGCTGTTTTACTCTTTCGGGCTCCTCTTCGTACTCACAAGCCCTAAAGTAATCGTAATATGGAGCATTCATCCTCTCTGCATGCTTCCCAAGGAGTATATGGCCTGATATTAGCCCTGCCATTAGCGCAAGCTCGGATCTACCGAGTACGAGTACACTCCTTGTCCATCTGGCGTTCCAGTTAGGCCACAAGAGCCTGGTAGGGTTGCAAGTACTCAAACTGTGCCACCTGTTATTTACTTCTTTGATGTAGAATTCATTCAGCATGTCATTCACTGCAGTGAAAGTGGAGCGGGTGTGCCCCTTTAGCAAGTTTGTCTGCTATCTGGTTTCCCTATATGTTACAGTGTCCAGGCACCCACGCAATGTGAATGCGAAATTGCTCAGCCATCTCCATAAGAGATCTGCAGCGGCAACTTTCCACGATTCTGGACTTACATGTGACAGTCCCAAGCGCTTTCAGTGCAGCTGGCTCTCTGAGAAGTCTTTACCTTCGCTGTTCCTTGCATTCAAGGACTCAAACGCCTCCTTAATCGCCGTTACCTCCGCCGGGAAGACACTGCTGTGATCAGATAAGGGAAAGTTACATCGGAAAATTTGCTGCTACCAGATGTCGCTGGACTTCTTAATTATGTGATTTCATTCTACTCGGCTCTTATAATAGGAGCATAGGCGCTATGATGACGGAAAATGGGCATCGGTAAAATTAATGAAATTATTATACTCTGCACTCTGCGGCATTTCTTTAACCAGATATCGCTGCTCTCTTTAAGAATTTAATTTTAATTAAAATGCCTCACAGCTTTTTCTTACGTCTTTTCTTACAGAATTTTTAACGTAGACCTTTTCACGTGCTGTTTTACCTCTTAAAGTTGTCACCAAATGGCCATACAAATTGATTTGCATACACACTTTCCTCCCGCACGCTCCACGCGCAAGCTCATACAAATTCATATAATTTATCAGTCATCATCTATCGTTGCTAAGGTATGTATATGCATACAAGCATAGGCTTCGCAGTCATCAACTGTCCAATTCCCTGCCATAATGAATCTAATCACTTACGCTTGAGTGCATCAATTATGCTGCCATCAAGCCAGCCAGCCAGCCAGTCAGTCAGCCACCCATCACAGTCATCACATCATCAAGTCAACTAAACACCCAACCGCCCGTGCAACCACTCTTGCCGCCTGCTTTGCCATACACCTCTCAGCATACTTCTCCACCAGTTACACATTTATTCCCTCACAAGCCTCTGACCACCCGCCTGTCCTTCTGTCGAGGCTTTATTCCTCCACTACCCACCGCCATACAGTCTCTCCTCTGTCTCCATGGTTCATCTCCATGGCAGAGCGCGTCAGCCTCATTCATCTCTTTATACATTTTTTTCCTACACCGTTTTGTTTTTTGCCGAGCGTAACAAAAGCGTCAGCACGTAATCGTTATGTTTTTCGAAAATTTGTTTGCGTCATCGTAATGAAGATAACTTTATGATTTTTCCTTCCACCTACCATACCTACCTCCTGCTTCTTCATACATTACTTACTCTCCTCCTTTTCCTGCGTATATTTGTTATGCCACACTTATTTAGCTGGGCTTTCTATTGTATTACACAGATTTACCGTGGGGTTGGTCTTTATGAAGTGGTTAAATATGCGAATGACTATACAAGAATGTGCGGCTGACGGGATTTTCGGCATGTGTGTGTATGTAATATTTTTTATATTGAAAAATCATCCTTTAGAATTTACAGCTTCTCCTTCCATCCTTGCTTGTGTCTAAGCGAAATCACGTGTTTATTACGAATATTAAAAGTCACAAAACAAAATCGTTCACACAAGACACGTGAGTTTTTAGCTCAAGGAAATGATTGAAGTTATTATTAAGTTGCTTAACATTTAAGTAATGGGCTCGCTTAGCTTGAGGTGGTTTGTATGTACATAAGTGAGATTAGAGTACATGGACTTTGGGCGAAAGGGAAGTATTAAAATATGTGGCAGGAGTGAAGTATGTCTTACAGAAATGCTTAGTCATTGAAAATCCCCTTTTAAGGATCTCTGTTTCCATGAGATCTTTTTTTATACTATTTCATACAATTCGAAGAACTTACTCATTACTTAGAAAACCCCCTCTGTGGACTAATCCATTTTTCGAAGCATGATACTTTGGTTTTTACTTTGACAATTAAATTCAATCGATACATGAATATGATTTCATTGAATGGAGTGGAATTTTAAATCTTTCTCAGCTCCTGTTTTATCAAAAGATCGAAAAGCTCTAGATCTTAGGGTTTTCCGTTCCCAATAAACAAATGCCACCTTTAGACCAAGTTATTGCCGGAAGGATCCATGAGTGTTATGTAAGAGGGATTAACCCTCGACTCCTAGGGATCTTTGCTTAACAGACATCGATCAGGTAGGAAATACAATGCATGACATGAAAACAAAAATGGTCGAGCTCAACAGATGGCTTCTGTAACTTTTCTGCGGCTGAACACAAGGGCAAACGAAGTTTGGAAGTAGAGTAACAGTGGAGTGCCAGCCAGGCTGAACTGAGTGTACTGGAAACTGCGGGAACCTCTTCAAAAACTGTTCACGAATGTAAGTTGGCTTGGTAGAAAAATTGAACAAACTTCTTCGCTGATCGGCGGTAAATTATAGGACCAAGTTAATGGTAGGCAAAGTTGTGAGAGATATGTGTGAATCGAATCCGAACAAAATTGCTATGATTGGACCAAATATAGCAGACACTGCGAAGTACATCAGAGACTCCATGAGGGAAACATACGGGAGACGCTGGAACTCTATAGATGCCTGTAAATTTACAAAGTAATATAATATAATACAATGGCGCTATTATAACTCTGGCGAGTTTTATGGCCGAGCTTCTCCCCCAATTCGAGGTGTGCTCCTTTTTGTTTTTCCTACTAATTGGGTGGACCTACAGTTTTATGCCGACTCCGAACGGCGAATGCATTTTTTGTGAGAAGCTTTTTCATGGCAGAAATACTCTCGGAGGGTATGCCGCCCACTGCCGAGAGGTGACCGCTGCTCTTAAAAAACCCAATAATTGGATTTTTACTAATTAGAAAAATTGTTTTGGTGTTTTGCTCGGACCGTGGTTTGAACCCGAGACCTCAGGCATAGCAGGCGAGCACTCTACCCACTGCACCACAGCGGCCACAAAGTGCTTTCTGAAAAACCTAACACGGAGGGAGCAAACTTCCCTCCCCCAAGCAGAAAAAGAGGGAAATTCGGGCCTATGTGGGGTTGATTACAGGGCGCAACCCATGGGAACCGCACCTGGCCATCACAGGCATTATCGAGAGCTCATTATACATTTCCTATCTGGAGGAAGACGACGATGACACACGGCATTTTCTATGCAGTTTTCGCTAGACTAAGATTCCTCATACTCGGCTCAGTTGCCTTGAGAATGGCGGCTGCACTTTCTTTACCACTCGACAAACTTCTCAGATTTATAAGAGAATCTGTGAAGTTTTCAGAGGATTTCTGATTTCACTATACAACCTTTTCCCCCACATCGAAATCCTTTAAAAAGGCCTTAAGTACAATGTGCAAATATGCCTGAGTGCTTGGGAAATACATAGTTTTACTGGCCTACCACAAGTCCATTCCATTCCAAAAGTGGAACCGTAGTGATACGCCCGCCATGAGAATTCGCCAACCCAAGTCACTCATATCATCCGCTACCTCTCTGTTGGCAATTATAAAGACTCTTGAGGCTTTATTACTTTATATGGAAAAATATGATGCGTCCTTGGAGATAAAAAACAAAAATTGTTGACCTTTTGAGATCTGTAGATTAGATGAATAGTTCAAAACTCCTTTTTTTAAAGTCGGCGGTTTTAAGTTTAAAATTTCATTGTTGAAAAAAGTTATAATCTCAGTTCATTTTTTCATGCGTTATTAATCACTTTCTCTAAACCACTTACACCCTTACGCTGCTGTTTGTGTCAAAGGTCATTCAAGCAAAAAGTAATCATTAAAAGTCATTGAATCGCATAGCGCTGATATTAACTCATATTGCCATCACTCAACCCTCTGCCTATATACACTTATGTACTTTCTTCTGTACTCTTACATACATATTATGTACTCCTCATACCATTTTTTTGTTGTTATCATGACTCCTTCCAGTTGTTTTAACACAAACAATTTGAGCGAATGTGCAAATAAACGTGTTTTCAATATAATTTTTTTTTTTTTTTTGTAATATCACCCCTCAGCAACAAGGTATCTATAGGCCACACGGGGAGAAAGTAATCGGTAATCGTTTGTTGAGCGAGTACACACATATCACAGATTTACTGTAACACATCAAGCTGTCAACATATCGACATTAATACATACATATGTACATATGTATAAACATAAGCTTAGAAGCACCGATGGCTGGATGGGCGGACGGACGGACGAACAAAACTGCTGGCATACCGCAGCATTTAGGCGAATGATTGAGTGGGTGGCTTGATGGATTGACAGCATGAATCTGCTAAATCAACAAAATAACAAACTTTTGCAGGTCATATTACAGTGTTTAAGCGCAACACACACATGCAAAAGGGTGCATATCCTTACATATTATATTTGTTTTATATCCTAGCGCTTCCTGAACGCTTCTTTTTTTCCTTTTTTATTTTACTTTATGCCTCAAGCGAGCACACGCTCCCACTTCCACACATATAAATATGTACGCTCATTCACTCATTGCCTCGGGTTATTTGCTCACTTTTCCAATATTGTTGCAAAACGTAAAGTTCTTTGTAGCAACAGAGAAAGTGTTTGTAGCTTTTGGTTTGTCTGTCCGTCTGTCGGTCTGCGGTCTTTAAAAGCGCGCAGATTTCGTATTTTTCGTTTATTATTTTCCAGCTGTATTAATATCGGCGCTAAATTGAACTTTTGGGAATAATCATGATGACTTTTATTTGTTTGGGATCTATATCTGTGTGTATAACGTTTGAAATTAACCTAAACACGGGGTCAAAGGTCATAATAAAATTTAAAGAAATATGGGAGCAAGCACTTTATTGAGGGTTGTTTGATAAGTGCGTGACATTTTGAATTTGGATAAAATTCATGGAATGATATGGGACGATCAGAGAATGAAATTGCATGAAATATCTGAGATCATAGGTTCTTCAGCTGAGCGAATACATAATATCTTACATAAATATTTAGACATGAAAAAGCTATCCACGCGATGACTGCCGCGATGCTTACACTTCATAGGAGTGTTTGACGTAATCCGAACGCATCTTTGTGTTTTTTTTTTTTTTACGGAAAATGAAATTTGGATCCATCACAACACACGAGGAAGCAAGGAACAATCAAAATAGTGGGTTCTTCTGGGTGTAAGTACGTGCTCCAAAGAAGCCCAGTGGCTTTGTCAGCCAATATCGTTATGACTACGGGCTTTTTTTTGGGATGCACGAGGTGTAATTTTCTTCGCTTATTTTGAATTGGGTAAAACAATTACCCGCGGATATTACTCTGAACTTTGGGACAAATTCGAGCTTGATTTCGAGCAAAAACGACCGAAGGTTCATAAATTCGGTTACAAATTGCTACATCACCCACTATATTCTCCAGATTTAGCACCCTTCGATTATTTACTGTTTCCAAACCTGTTGAAATGGCTGGGTGGTAAGCGATTCGTGTCAAATGAAGAGATCAGATCACAGAAAAAATTCCTATTTTGAGAGCCTTGAAAAGTCCTATTTTTTGGAGGGAATAAAAAAAATTACTAAGTGCATCGAGCTAAAAGTAGATTATGTTGAAGAACAAACTGCAATTTTGCCGAAAAAATTATTTCTTACTCTAAATGTCACGGACTTATCAAACAACGCTCGTATTTATAGTAATTTTCGAAATTTCTTGCCCGGTTGCCATAGTAGCCTTAATTGTCTCTTTCTATAGTCAGTCGTCTTTGCAACTTAGATATAGGAATGTTCACGCATTCTGTCATGAGTGTGTTTTATTAGGTACATCTGCAGGAGAAGTAGCGATTTGGTAACCATGCATAGGTTTCCACGCCTTATTAGCTCGCTTGATTATATGCATTTATTCCGATTTTCAATTTCCATGAGTTCTTGGACCTCTAATAGCCCCTCTCTCTTCTCTCTTCTTTTCATGCTAAATTTTTCTGGGCCTCTCCTTCAGTCTTTCTTTCCCTTCTATGACCTTGTAGTCCGGTAAGCAATACAAGTAGATATTCCAGAAATTTTTTACTTTCTATCACGCTTCCAGCAGGAGGATGATATTGCCTTTATGGCTGTCAGACAACCAATATCTCTGTTTTCGCAAAGCCCATGGAAAATTTAACCATTAAACATTCAGATTTTTTCCTTCCGAAAATATCACAGTCAATTTTTATTTCGTCGTACCATACGAAAACTAACATCATATTTGTTGTGGCTGACGAAAAATAACAAAATCGACTTTGGGCTGACGAAAAATAACAAGTTCAACTTTTGGCCGACGTAAAATAACAAAATCGACTTTTGGCTGACGAAAACTATCAATTTTGTTTAAACAACAACAATTTTAATGTAAAAACAGTGTATAATTACTGATACTTTTCGTCAGCCAAAAGTCGAACTTGTTATTTTTCGTCAGCCAAAAGTCGAACTTGTTATTTTTCGTACAGAATTTTTTTTATTGGGTACATTCAGAAGGCGCAACGGTGGAGCACAACTGTTGTGTAGATATCAGTAATCGGAAAGTGATACAATTTTCGCCTTCTGAACGAGCTGATACATTAAATAAACAAATTAGTATTTTAAGTATCCCCAACGTAATTGCCAATAATTTCGCGGCTTTGAAACATTTTTATTACATTCCAAAATTCATAAACACTATTTATATTTTTGTGCATATGTCAAAATCGTAAGCTCAACATGTTGTGTAAAGTGAGCGTAAAAAATTTATGATGGAAAAAAGTCTCCAAAATCACAACGTGTTGTGTTGATCAGAAATACTCAACGTTGCGTTCAGAAGATAAAACACAACAGTTGCGCAACTGTTGCGCCACGGTTGCGCCTTCTGAACGTAGCCATTGATAGCTTTCGCCAGAAATTTTAAATATGTTAGTTTTCGTATGGTACGACGATTTGTAGTTAAGTAGTTATTCACAGTCTAGAAAATCTTGAAATCAAAACTGTCACAATGATCGTATTGCGCTTTCCATTTCGCCATTTCTCCATTACCATTAAAGTAAGCAACAAAGCGAAAAAGCGTAATTAAATCTCGAACACACATAAGGTATCAACATCTTCTGTAAATTTAATTAGAAAATTTCCTTTGAACCAGTATCTACTAAAACTTGAACACAGCACACTGCCCACCAACGTGCTCAAACCATGAACAACCACTAATAGACAACACACACAACAAAAAAGCTAAATACCATAAAAGGACAGACCGTAAAGCAGCTTTAAATGACAACCGTAAAAAGTTGATTATAACCACAATTATTATGCTGAGGTTGCAAAAACGAAAGAGGAAGACAATTTTTAATTGTTGTTGAGAATATATTGAAATTTAATATTTTTTGAAAGATTTAAAACTTTTTTGCGAGATTAATAAATATGAATGAAGGGATGACGAAATGTTAGTGAGTCCAACCTAAATAATTTTCCATGTTGGTTTGCGACACGATCTAGGCTTATACGAGTAAATACATAAGGAGGTAGCTAACACTTTACTAGAAAGAGGCTCAGGTTTTCAGTAAAAGTTTGGATTTAAATGTAGTGACTTCTCAGCAGTCTCCAAGAAAACTATATGTGGAATGTTGGCGAAGATAAAACTCAGCATCGTGTAACATTTGAGCCATCAATTTCAATTTCTTGCATTTACCTTTTCTATTCCCAAACAAAACTCACCGTCGCAATTGAACTTCCGAAAGTCTAACTGCCTAATCCTGCACATTAGTGTGCTACACAAATAACTTAAGAATAAGAAATAGCTAAACAACAAGATTCTTCCGACCCCAGAGAACACAAAAAAACTCTTCGAGGGATTTAATCAAATAAAATGGTATAAGAAAAATTCATGTTGGCAATGCATGTAAAACAATTATAAGAGTGCAAAACATGTTTACAAATTTGTAACAGAAGCTGCAGTAGTAGGAGTGGGATTGGCAGTGGGAGTCGGGAGTTACCGCTGCGCTCAGACCAACATAACAGCAGTAAAAACCGCGACGCGAACGTCAGTGATATGGTTGGCTTCAAGCGTTTCACGCAAATCTACATTAATAGACTCCACATGGGGCAAATAATAATGGGGAAAATAAAAAAGCATGGAGGCAGGCAGCCTTAAGAGGCTGCAAGGACACAAGAACGGGAGCATATCACGAACGAAAAATGCTGGTAAGCTTTTCATAGCAGCAGAGTTATTCAAAATTCAAAGTAAAGACATTTAAGTAGATTAAAAGGCGTTTATGTCGACTTAAATGTACGACGACAGCAGTAACAACAATAACGACGACATTAGTAAGGACAACAAAGACAATAAAAACCAGCAAGTAGTCTTTGAAGCCGGTTGGAGCTAAGAAACTCAAAGGGAAACTGACTTACTTGTAATTCTTCTTTGCATGGGATTTTTTTTTTATGTTTTGCTGACAATTATTGAGTTTAAAGCTTAAGAAGACGTAAATGTGTATCTGCTATGCAATATGTGCTTACATACATACATAAGAGAATATACCCTACAGAAAATCGCGCTAGTTCTAGCCTAGTGCAGAACTACACCATTTCAGGGTGGATTGTAGAAAGCATCAACTGGATTTTAGAAAGCGAAATATTGAATTTTGGGGAAGTAGATTAGAAATACATTTAAAATTTTTTAAAATCCAATTGTCTCTTTCTAAAATCCAGTTGATGCTTTCTACAATCCACCTGTAAATTGTGTAGTGCAAAAACAGACAGGCTTGATTCTCGTCCTATCCCATCGCAATGCTTTTAACTGTCTTTTTAACACGGCGATATCCTACGAAGTGGCAATTTTTCCCCTCTGCAGAACTTTGGAACGCGTTCTAAGCTACTTCCTATATGGACAGTCCTGCGATAGTTCAAAAATCAATAGTTCTTTTAGCCGAGTTCCACTTGGTACTATAGAGCAAAAGACAGTAAAAAGGGACATTATTTTAAAGTGCAACATTTGGTTTTGCTCAACTTTAAAGTAATGGCTGCACTCAGAGAAAAGTTGCGGGCTAAAATCAAGCTATGTCGAACTTGTTTTAAGAACTACTGAAATTAAGGAAAAATATATAAAATTTAAGTTTCTCCAATCTTGAAACCGGAATTGCATTCTTGAAGCAATATAAAAATCTTTTTTAAGAATAACATTTTCGATTTAAGAATGAAATTCTTAGTTTAAGAATACTATGTAGTGTAAAGTTTTCTCTGAAAGGATACATATGTATGTATGTACATAATTTTCAATAGTCGTAACTTTTTTTGTTCAAACGAAAACTTTTTTTAACAATAAAAATATACATACATACAATGCACGAAATGGAAAATAAAAAAAATGAATTTGCACTGCTTTGAAGTGGCGCTCATGGCACTGGCGGGGACTCCAATGCCATCATCTCCTAAGAGGATTTGCAGTTTTGCAGCGCCAACTTTTGTGTGCATGGCTCCAATGGTCATGGCAGCTTGAATCGTGCACCAGACAATGAAAAATTCAAAGTATGTATTAATGGTTTATCTATGTATTTTGTATTACTGCGCATTGCCATTATTGCCATCTTCTTTGATCCCCTTAAAGGTTCACAATCGGCACAAGAACTATCGGGCATGGAAGTATTATCGGCCACTTTCCATCAAATAAAGAAATCAAAACAAAAATTGATCATTCCATTATGTTTTTCATTACCATGGATGGCATTTATTTGGAGCCGATTTCACACAGGCCTACATATCATGCGCATTGGGCATCAATTATTTTTGCATAAATATGTAAATATTTATAGTTTTATAATATGCTATATATTCATATACGTGTGTACATTTCTGAAACTAAAACTAATTAAAATACAATTCATTGAAATAACCACTTTTGTTTTTTTATTTTGTGAGGTGGGTTAAATGATTTCGAATTTTGAATTTCGAAAAAGTGGAAAATCAAGAAAAAATATTCTTTAAACAAAGTTGAACGTTCTTCAAATAAGATTTTACATTCTCAAACCAATCATGGGCAATGCTGAAACTAAGTTTATATAAGCTTGTTACTCTCAAAAAATATCATCCTAAAAATAAGAATATATTCTTGATTTTAGCATTTTCGAGCTTAACAGACTTTCATAACGTTTTCGGCTTGATTCAAGCCCGCTATACTGAAATTTAGATTGCTTTTTCTCTGAGTGTGTAAACATACATTTTTCATGAAGTCACAATAATAAAGTGTCCCGCTCTGCATCCCTCTAGAACTAGTTCTGGGCTAGTTGTGAATTCTCTAGTTCTAGACAGTCGTTTTTCGGCACTGTCTCTTATATTAGCTGCAGGGTAGATGTACATATAAATAAGCCAAATGCAAATATGCAATAGATAGGGTTGGTCCCCATACGAAAAAAAAAGTTGTAAAAGTCCGCCCCTAAATTTGAAGCTTATGTTGAGAGGGTTAAGGTACACAAAAAAAAAAATTTTTTTTGATCCCGCGAAATACCGCCGAAACGGTTTTTTTATTGTAACTTTGTTATTTTTCATCGGATTTTTAAAATTGATACGTCATTATTTTCGTATTTTGCAGCTCTACACTTCCTTCTAATGCTCTTTTGAGCTCTGAAGTCGTTTTCACATAGTTGGGTCAGCTAACTTATTTGTATGTCCATGAATTATCCTCTTTGTTTTGCCAAATGAAAGTGCTTCAAAATTCATGACAATGTTGCCTTTAAAGGGTTTTACTAAATTAATAAACAAAGAAGTTACGTCACTACGAATATTTAACGTAGCTATTAGTTAATTTATTTTTTAAGCAATTCAATATATGTAAAGTTGTAAAAGTCCGACCCTAAATTTGAAGCTTATATTGAGAGGATTAAGGGACGAAAAAAAAATTTTTCTTATCCCGCGAAATTCCGCCGAAATGGTTTTTTCTTGTAACTTTGTTATTTAACTTCCGATTTTTAAAATTGATACGTCATTATTTTCGTATTTCGAAGCTCTATATTTTGTTCTAATGTCCTTTTGCACTCTGAAGTCAAATAACAAAGTTACAATAAAAAAACTATTTCGGCGGTATTTCGCGGGATCAGAAAAAAAAATAAAAATTTTTTCTTTAATCCTCTCAATATAAGCATCAAATTTAGGGTCGGACTTTTACAACTTTACATATACTGAATTGCTTAAAACAATTAGTTAAATAATATCTACGTTAAATAACTTCTTTGTGACGTAACTTCTTTGTTTATTAATTTAGTAAAACCGTTTCAAGGCAACATTATCATGAATTTTGAAGCACTTTCATTTGGCAGTACAAAGAGGATAATTCATGGACATACAAATAAGTTAGCTGACCCAACTATGTGAAAACAACTTCAGAGCTCAAAAGGACATTAGAGTGAAGTGTAGAGCTTCAAAATGCGAAACTAATGACGTATCAATTTTAAAAATCGGATGATAAATAACAAAGTTACAAGAAAAAAACAATTTCGGCGATATTTCGCGGGGTCAAAAAAAAATTTTTTTTGTGTCCCTTAACCCTCTCAACATAAGCTTCAAATTTAGGGGCGGACTTTTACAACATTTTTTTTCGACCCTATCTAATATGCAAGTTGATAAATTTGCTTATGACGAACGTTTTTTGCCTTTGACGTAGAATGTGCCTTACGTTAAGGGCAGTAAGGAAGAGTTTAAGCAATTGAAATGCTAATTCATACATACATATATAAATTTAAATATTTTCGAAAAGATGTTTACTCGAATGATTTTTGGAGTGGGTTTGCAAACTCTTTAAAAGATCTGATTGAACCTCATTCAGAGGAAAGCTATAATGCTATTTTTTTGTCACAATAATACGTAGCAGACATTGAAAATAATTGTGTGGAGGTATTTGCCACCTTTCCAAAAAGCTAAGCTCCTGAACTTATCGCTGATAACATATTGCACGAATATTATGTATGTATTTCAAATTTTAACCGCAAAATGTTTTATTTTCATATTTCATTGCACATGCTGCGTTCAAAACCAGCGGCAAACTAGCGGCGGTGAGTCCGTACAAGCCCGTAGACTAAATCGTTGGACTGTTAATATATTCTTCATTTGCTTAACGAACTGCCATCACTCTTCTGAGACGATGGATGTTGTAATACGAGTATAAGACAATGAATGCGATATGGCCACCCGACTATGCAAAATATTCCAATAAGGTGAGCTGAGCAGCAGAGAATTGTGGACGGATAGTGGCCATATGAAAAAAAAAGAAAGTAAAAAGCAATGTAAGAATATCAAAAACAAAAGGAGGATGTTCTGGAGGGAGATGAAGCCAGTAAAGTAAAAGCCAAGAAAAAGACATACAAATTTTATTGATTGACTTTCGTTAGACGTTTAAGATTTCAGGATACGGTTCTTGAATTGCTAAAAAGAACATATAAATCAGTCATAGAGGAAGATGAGCAAAATATGCAAAAATTGAAGAAACACAAGAGACGTACTCGTGCTTTGAGCGGAGCATTGAAAAACTCTGTTACTTGTATTGAGTTTTATTAAAATAAAAACAACGCTTGAAGTAGACATACTAATGTGTAATAAAATATGCCGCCCATAGACAAGCGCCAAGACTTGAGTACAATGGAGAAAAGCATTCGGGTGCCAAACTACATCCGCGCAAACTCTCATATGGTTAAGAGCTCAGGGGGAGCATCACTTTTTTTTTTTTTGACAACCGCGACAAGCAATAAACGACGACATCCTTAACCGTATCGATGGCGCCCCCTGGAGAGCGATTTGTAATTTTATGTTGACGATTGCGCTTTTTATGCTCTTTTGGTTATGCATCCAAAAATCAGCAGCAGGCCCAAAAACATAGATGTACGGAATGGGTCTGGTTAGGTAAGCGGGTGACTAAAGCAATTGCATTGATGTGTGCTGCGAAGAAGCAGTGGGTGGTACGCGTTGGTTGAGTTTTGGCATTGAAAAATTGCTAATGCGGCAGTTTTGCGTTATAATTTATGCGTGCATACTTTAGAAAAAAAAATGAAAGAGCATCTATTTTTAGAAAGTGAGAAGTGATTAGTATGCAGCAGTTAAAATGGGCTTTGTTTTGTAATGTTTTTAATACTAAGTGTGAGAAAAGCTAAGTCCATAAAAGTCCGCCGTTATATTTTTATACGGAATGAGGTTAACTCGTGAAATAGGCAGCGTACTCAAAAAGACAACCCTACTTTGTCGAGTAAGTCCGAAGTTCTGGTAAAGGATACCACGATCGCTGTATTCACGTATTTGGAGAGCCTGAATAGGAAAAATAGAGGAGATTCTAAGTGCAAAACTGAAGATCTAATGAGAATATACCTGTATAGAAGAGAAAATCATTCTGATGCAACTCTTTCGGAACGGAACTTGAGAGAGATTCTTACTTAAACTGCGTTCTTTGGACCTTGAGGGTGGGGGGGGGGGGGGGGGTTGGCACAAAAAAGAACAACATAAGTAATATGTGCCTACTAAGAAAAAGAAGAAAAAGAGTAAGAACTAATAGAAAAAAGGAAAAAAAGAATCGGCTACTTCAAAACAATGTATGCAAAGTATTATTTGCACTCAACAAAAAGCAATTCACTCAATGTCTAACAAATAATTTGTACACGCGCCAAAAATGCCACTTGAATGTGCAAAGCGAAAACTCAAGTAGAATAAAAATACTCCTAAAAGTGAAGCTAATACTACTTTAGCTAATGGAATTGCATTTTTCCGCAATAGAAGAAAATGTATAAAAAAGGATTCGAAAAAAAAAAAAATTAAAATAAAATTGTTTTATATTAAATGTTTTACACTGACCACAGGCAATATTCATACTGTAAGCATTTATGTCAACAAATTCTACTAGCTGCTTGAGGGAAAGAGAGGAGAGCCTTTTCCATTGACCATAAAGACCAATTAACAATGTCATCACTGGCATGACCATTTTTTCGTTATGGAAAACAATGCCCTTAGACAATCAAGCAAATGGCTTAAACATGCATTAGGTTAATTGAAATGTCCACACTAAATGGTAATAAAATGCTGGTGTGTGTGTGTGCAAGAGGGAAGATGAGAGTTGGGGCGCGAGTGAGAACAGGAATAAAAATTGGATGAGTTTGTGCGAGATTGGACAATGCACTGACTTGCAGCAGAGAGAATGAGGCGGCAGAAAAAAATAGTGTGAATTGCTTTGGTTTTAAGTGTTTCTAGAGGCTGTAAAGTTAAGGCCGCTGTGGTGCAGTGGGTAGAGTGCTCGCCTGCTATGTCAGAGGTCTCGGGTTCAAACCACGGTCCGAGCAAAACGCCAAAACAATTTTTCTAATTAGTAAAAATCCAATTATTGGGTTTTTTAAGAGCAGCGGTCACCTCTCGGCAGTGGGCGGCATACCCTCCGAGTGTATTTCTGCCATGAAAAAGCTTCTCACAAAAAATGCATTCGCCGTTCGGAGCCGGCATAAAACTGTAGGTCCACCCAATTAGCAGGAAAAACAAAAAGGAGCACACCTCGAATTGGGAGAGAAGCTCGGCCATAAAACTCGTCAGAGTTATAATAGCGCCATTGTATTATATATTATTATTATTAAAGTTAAGGAAATATACATCTAGGTTTACATTAATGGTCGGCAAAGTTGTGTGAGAGATTGTGTCGGAGAGTGCGTTATTTTCGCTTCATTGGTTCGCATGTAGGTTAGACCGTATCGCAGAAAATAAAGTTCGTCGTCCGCCCCCGCATATGGTGTCATTTTGGAAAACATTTCCGGAAAATTTTTTAATTTTTTTTTGTACGCCGCTAGATGTCGCTAAAATTTATTTTTCTCTTATCTTCAGTATTTTTAGTCCGAGTAAGTTTTATACACCAATGTCTTTGGCTTGAAAGGGCGGCTTATACTATGAAATGTTATTAACCATATGTGCGCCATTGGGGTCACTACCACCCTCTACTTAGTTTATACCACCCTAATGTACCTTTTTTATGTCTGCATGTTAAACGTAGTCAAAAATCATTAATCTTTTGCAAAATAATTATTTCGATCGCTTGAGCAGAACCCGAAATAAAACACTTTCAACATTCCGAGGAATATAGGTTTTTCGGTTCCTTTGGTCTTTTAGGTTAATTTTACAGAAAAATTTTCTGAGGAGACCTCTAATAAACTTTTATGCCAAATAATTTTCTAGAACATTTTAACCCTCTAGAGACCTTTAAAATACTATTTTTCCTGATTTTCTAAAAAAAGGGGGTCAAAATAACCCTTTATTGGCGGTGCTAGAGGGTTAAAATGTTTTAGAAAATTATTCGCCATAAAATTTTAGTAGGGGCCTCCTCAGAAGAAATCTTTGTAAAATGAATCTAAAGGACCAAAGGAAGCGAAAAATATATATTCCACGGAATGTTGAACGTGTTTTATTTCGGGTTCTACTGAAGCGACCGAAATAATTCTTTTGCAGTAGACAGGCCCGACGAGAGGGGGGGGGGGGGGGGGGAGGGGTCAATTGCCCCGGGCCCAGGCTTTAGAGGGCCCGGGAATCTCAAAATGATATCCAAGTTTTTGCTTACAGAAAATAAACGAACAACACCTTTATAGGCGAATTCTGTAACTCCGTCTCATCTCAAGTCACAAAATTTGAGATTTGAGACATGAGACATTTTTAGTGACTTGAGCCATTTTTGGTATTCTGTAAGCCACAGTCACTAAAAATTTCACCAAAGACTGTGGTGAAAATGTACTGAGACTGTTTGAGATAACAAAATAATTTAACGAATACTCACTAATCGATTACATACGAAAATAGGTTTTGGAAATGAATTTATGAGCAATATATTGCATTAAAAAAAAAAGCGTATCATTACTACTTATCACTTATAAAAATAGTTATGAATATAATGTTTTATGCGTGTTTTATCTGAACCGATTCGCAAAAAAAGTCATGTAACGTAAAACATTGAAATATCGATAAATATCGTATCACATCACTATTTACACTTGATCGAAATGGCGGAAAAAAGTAAGTCAGCAAAACCAGCAAAATTTTATTATTTTGCTAATTTCATACAAATAAACTTGTTTTATTGCAGAAAATAGCAAGCGAACAAGCAAAGAGCAAACAAATTGTAAGTTTTTATAAATTTTGACGCTTTATTTAGTTCACCTCAATGTTTTCTTTATTTTGTGACCTCCTCGCCACCAGGTCACTAATTAGTGACGTATTTTTTGAGACTTGAGACGTGAGCTCGCTTACGGAATACCAAATTGTCTCAAAATCAATCTCACCACGAAAAAGTCTCCAAAAGTCTCTATTAGTGACTTGAGACAGCTTACAGAATACTAGTATTAATCACCTTTCGTAGATAGCAATCATTTTAAATTTCAACAAATTTTATAAATCTCTTAAAGTGTCTGCACCCCACTTAAGGAATTGTTGGTTTTTGGTGTCGACTTTGCAGCATAAATTTGAATTCGTTTTCTGTTGCAACAGAAAAATTCGGTATGATGCAAATTCTTATACAGCGATATGGGTATATCCTGGGCGTTTCGGACGGTATGTTCGCACGATTTTTTGAACTTTTGAGGCAGAAATATCGCGAAATATTGTATCGTTTTATGATAAAAGGAAAGATTTAGGCCACAGCTAATGATTAAAGTATGTTAGCGACAGAAATTTAGTTTAATGCCTCTGTTTTAGCCACTTAAACTGCGTTCCGGACGCTACAAAAACACGTCCATTTTTTTTTTTTGAGTGGCTAAAACAGAAGCCTGGCATAGCAGGCGACCACTCTACCTACTGCACCACAGCGGCCATGTATAGATAAATTAAAGTTCGTAACTATATATTCATTGAATTTTGATTTTGAGAATTTGTTCATTTAGTATGGGGGCCCTTTGTTATTTTGACCCCGGGCCCGGATTTTCTCTCGGCGGCCCTGGCAGTAGATTAATGATTTTAGACTACGTTCAACATGCAGGCATAAAAAATTGCATTAGGGTGGTATAAACTAAGTACTTGGTGGTAGTGACCCCAATGACGCACATAGGGTTAATAATATTCCATAATATAAGCCGCCCTTTAAAGCCAAAGACATTGGTGTGTTAAACTTAGAGATCCGACTATAAATACCGAAGATAAGAGAAAAATAAATTTTAGCGACATCTAGCGGCGTCCAAAAAAAATTAAAAAAATTTCCCGAAATATTTTCCAAAAAGAAATCATATGCGGGGGCGTACGGCGAACTTTATTTTTGCGTCCCTATAAGGCGAGAGGGCCTAATGTATGTAGGTATTAATCAACTCCGCACAAAAGTGATATGGCCTGCCTATGTCTGGTTTACATTAAGGTTAGGTTAGGTTAGACTGGCTGGGTTAATGGCCTCACATAGACTTGAGTGAGTCGGTAGCGTTACCAGAAAAGTTCTCGAATATGAACCCCGGTACAATAAAAGCCTGGACTCAGACTGAAGAACAATCCCATCCCTTTAGCAAATACCAAGAGTTTCTTTACCCCTATTTTGTATACCAATTCGGGATCACTGAATACGTCTTCGCCTATTAGCCGAAGCCTTAGCCTGAAAAAAGCAGAACTGGAGCAGATTATATGTTCTAACGTCTCTTGATGTAACCCCTGCAATAAACGGCAGCTGCTACTCCTTCTGATATCTTAGACCCATCCGTGTATACATGAATGACGTCTTCCAGCATATTTTTACTCGTCTGCCAGAAAAGATTGGCGAAGATAAAATGTAAGATTTTCGAAAACAGTCGTACCAGGAGCTCAACGGTAGAAAATCACAGAAAATCTAAGAAAACCCTTAAATAATGTGCTATGCAAACATACTTTTAGAATAAGCAATAAAATAAATAAAAATTAAATAAATAAAATGTAGCGAAAAGGCATAAATCGAAATGAAAATGCAAAGATTTATTTGTCTCCAATTTCATTTATTTACCAAACTACTGAAATTTGAGTGCGAAGGATATGGAAAAAATCCTTAAAAACATTTATAAGGCACGTTTCAACACACTTGCTGACAAATAAAATACAAATCTTAAACATTTGTGGAAATTGGATAAGAGAGAATTGCAGAAAAAACACACACAAATACACCACACTGAAATAGTTAATTGTACATACATGAGTGTGTACTAGAAGTGTGCTTACTAGTCCAAAAGGTGTTGTAGAATATTGTGGGGGTACTTCGCTTGAATGTTGAGCAGAACGATTGTGGCATTAGCGGCATTATCCTAAGCTTTGCAGACGAATGAAATGCTAATGTAGAAATGGTTGTAGTTGATTTTATTTTTATTTTTCTGTGTTTATTTTTATTTACGTTTTTGTTTGTGTAATTGACAACAAGCGCTATCGCCGTTATGTGCCGCCATGAATTGTGGCTCAAGGGTTGCCACCTGTGGCGTGAAAAGTAAACGCTGCACGCCCGTTGTATTAAGATGCTTTGAGCTTAGCGGCACGCTCAGGTGCAAATTAAGATTTATCAATGAACAAATTGAATTTACGTGAAGTGGCTTTAAATTGGTTGACGACATGACATGCTGGCGTGCTGTGTTTGCGGGCGGCACTGGTGAGGTTAGGGAGAAAAAGTAGAGAAATGGGAAGAAAGAAGAGAAATGGAAAGTAAATGAATGCAAATAAAAATTGATAAGGTTTTCACCTTATTTAACTATGTAAGGTAAAAAGTATAATGAAAATTTAAGCGAAAAGTTTGGAATGGAAAGCACAATTAAATGTTCTGATATACGACATATTTTCATCAGCAGCACCAAAATATTCCGACCTCAAGTTCAATAAAGAGGAAAAAGCCTTAAACATGTTTACTTCAAATGCTTTACATTCAAATAATCTTTTCCATCAGTGTTATTTAAAGGCTCCAAACCACTGTAATGCTTTAGTTGTCACGTGGATAAAAAAAAATCACTCACCTGAGTGGGTGTGAATTAATACTTAATAAATTTTATATGACCTTTGGGAATTTTCTTTTATGAGGTATGTTCTAGTTGTTAACACAGGTATTTATGTTAACAAAATATTCTCATTATATGTTAAATATTCAACGAACATTTCATTTTGTGCGTGTTCGCGCCCTGAGGTATGCAACAAAATGTAAATATACACTGAAAAAACAACTTACTCAGATTATGGAAAAGTGGGCATGATTCGGCGCTAAAGACATATTTCCATATTTTGATGTACGATTTTCTTCAAATCAAGGAATAAAAACCACGTTTTAAAGAAAATTGTACATCAAAATATGGAAATATGTCTTTAGCGCCGAATCATTCCCATTTTTCCATAATCTGAGTAATTTTTTTTTGAGTGTAAGTAAAGGGCGGAAAAACTCACCCTAAACCGCATAAAGTACCGGTGCTAGAAGTCGTTTATATGTTTATTTTTATTTACGTGACGATAGCAAATCAACAGGTGATAGTATTTTGGCGTTAATTGCCAATCCCGTGGGAATTTTGCTGTATTTTTCGGATTGTGAGTTGTACAGCTTTTGTCAGCTAATTATTCATAACACCAAGGCTACCCCTAAGAAGTAAGTCGCCTTTGCAGGGTTGTAACTAAACTGGGGGCTTTGGTGGTTATCAACATGGAGGGCTAGCGCCTTGAAAAGATAGACCAAAGCCTTGTTTCTACTTTGATTCTTCTTAATAGCATTTTTCACATTAAATAAAAAGGAGCATAATTTTAGGCGTTAGCCCTTAAATATCATCCTTTGCATATTATTTTTAGCATCATTTGCATGTTCCAAAGATGTCATCTACTCACTGACAATTTGTTTCAAAAGAAAAAGTGTCAAGACTTTTTCCAATTTTTTTTTCAATGCCCTATTAAATAATTTAACAGTAATCATATCTCTTCTCATTCCCCATATTAAGTATTTCCTTTTGTAATTGACACTTGCAAGTTTTCCCTAATTTTTTTCATCGCTTATTATGGCAATCAATAAGCTAATAATGAAATCGTGGAAAAGAAAAGAAGTGAAAATTTTACCGCTAACGCGTTTTTACCCCTAAAAGTATGTTTTCTGCGTAATTTGAATACAACAACGTTTTCTTGCTGCTTTGCTGTTTCGTCACGTTTTCTCAGTTTTTTTTTTAATTTCTTTTGCATTCTTTGCGCATTGTTGGTTGATTTTTCTTTGGTAACTTAATACAATTTTTTCAATTGGCACATAAAATAAGCTGCACGATATTTGTTTGCATACATACATATGTATATATTTTTTATACACATATAAACGCCTTTCTGTGCTCTTGAAATGATTTTATAGCATGAAAAAATATATCAAAAAGAAATAAGAAAAAATAAATAAAATAAATAGAAATTCAATTAAATGTAATCGAATATTTGCCGCGCGAATTAGCTTTGCCGCATTTCACAGCGAGTGGGAAGTGGAATTGTTGCATGGAGGAACAATAAAGGAGAATGCATAACGACATACCTTCATACATAGTGGGGCCAGAAGTGTCATACAAAGAGGAATGTAGAAGAATTTGACAGATGTGGCCCCTATGGAAATGCTAGGGTGCGTGTGTGTGTGGAATATGTCAACAAAAAAATGCTTGTGTTCGTGTGTGTTTATGAAGATTGAAGAAGAAGTCAGCTGATCTTATGCATTCTCCTTTATTGTTCCTCCATGAATTGTTGTTAAGAATTTTTAATTTTATTTTTATTTGTTTGAAGAAGAAAAAAAAAATTCGAGTACAAGTAGGTAGAGATTTTGGGGTTGAAATCAGTGATGCCACTAACATATTTTTCCTCGTACCAAAAAACGTACCAAATTGCTTTTGAGAGTACCAAACAGATTTTTCCTGGTAACAGTCTTAGTAGACAAATAGTTTTTTTTTTTTGTTTATTGTTTTTTAATGGAAAACTAACTTCAATATATCGCACCCTGAATCATAAATTGACACAGCTCAAAATTCAAAAATTTTCAGGAGTCAAAAAACTTTTTTTCTTTACAAGCAATGATGTTGAAAAGGCTAAGTTTAATTGCTATTTTTCAGTCAAAAGGGACATCGATTGAAAAGTTTTTTTGTGGCAACTGCTGGAGATATGTTCTACTAGCAAATACTCGTTGCTTCGCAATGAGGAATAATAGTTAACCAAAGTCAAGTCAATTCAATTCAAGTCAATTAAATTCAATTCAAGTCAAGTCAAGTCAAGCCAAGTCAACCCAAGTTAAGTTAAGTTATTCCGGGGTTATCTGGGTCCACTTGATGACCTTGTCTAGCCATCACTACAGCTCTATATTGAAGCCGTTCCCAAAACTTTTCATTTGATACCAATATCACTCAAAAGCATCCGGGTCCGCATCTGGGGATCCGGCCTAGGAATCATTATGAATAGAACTTCACGTAAAAGCCTTGTTCAAAACCTTTCATTTCATACCAATATTGCTCCGAAACATTCCGGGTTAATCCGGGGTCTCATTTTGACCCATATTTAGGGACCCGGCCCAGGCATCACAAATAACATAATTCTACGTCGAAGTCCTCATCAATACCTTTCATTTGGTAGCAATATCGCTCAGAAATATTCGAGGGTCATCCGGTCCACCTGTTGACCCTTATCCCTCAGACACATCCCGACGTCATCCAGATCCACCCTTCGACCCATATCAGGAGACCCGGCATGGAAATCATAAAGAAAATAGGTCTGTGTTAAAGCCCTGCTCAATACCTTTAATTTCATACCAATATCGTTCAAAAACATTCCGGAGTCATCTGGGTCCACATTCTTACCCAGACTGGGGAGGATGTCTAGGCATCACAATGAAAATAACTATGTTGAAGTCCTGCTCAACACCTTTCATTTGATACCAATATCGCACGTTTAGGTGTAAATAGGCGTTCTTGAGTTATAACTACCCTGTAGGGAAAATCTCTAGTTCCGAACTAGGTCGCTTCTAGTGCATTTTTCGACACTACTAGTGCGAGCTAAATCTCTTTTGCATGTTATCAACTGGCGAATTTAACACGGCGATGTCCTAGGCGGTGTCAATTGTCGCCCTCTGCACTACATTTTCGATAGTTCCGAACTAGTACTAAATTCTACAGTTTACACTAGTTCATTTATTGGCACAATTTCGATAGTTCTGAATTAGCTACAAGTACCTACAAATTCTACAGTTTTACATCTGCCGCTTAAGTGCAGCATTTGACACACTTCATGCAAGTGGCGCGATGGCCGACTGGCTAACGCATGTGCCTTTCAATCTGTGGGTCGCGGGTTCGAATCCTATAGGTGTCAAGGTGGATGATAATTTTTTTAAATTTTTTTTTTACTATTTTTTTTTTATTTATTTATTTAATAAAAATTTACAATAATATTTAAAAAGTAATAAAATAAATAAAATTAAAAATAACCCTGAGGGATCGGAAAAGCATAATTAGGGGAACATTTCATTTCATAAGAGATGCAAATAGAAAACTTATATAAAATGCTTCATTAAACATCTGAGAATTGCAAAAATATACCAAGCCGACGGTAATTGAACGAACGAAAAATTTTCATAGAATTTTTGTCACTTCGAAATTGCTTAAAAATCAAAGTGTGTCTTATAATGGTCACTCAATTCACTCCTTCTGAACTGGTGAGGGTCTAGCTACTATTAATCTAGTTCCCTTTTGACACCTTTTCGCTAGTTCGGAACTAGAAATTTTGCTCACTAGTTATTGAGTTCCCTGCAGGGTATATATAGCATAGTATGCATGTGTAAACAGGCTTTTGATTGCCACCGAGACAAACAACAAACCGTGCAAAAACAAACATATGAGTCGCCTGCGCTGCGCTGGCGACGCCTCCACTGAACACGGCAAATGACCAAACGAATCTGTCTATGCTTGCGCTTTTTTGAGTTTTTCGAAATTTAAAACCGGGAAAAAGGTATTAAAGTCTCAGAAATGCGCAAAAAAAAGTACATGGTTGTCGAGAATTTACCATTTGTGACATTTTAAAATAAAATAATTATTAAAATCGGTCCAGTAGTTTTTGAGTTATCGCGTTACATACATTTTCCATACAATCAATTTTATATAATTAGTATAGAAGTATAGATGTACCGGTTTATGATAAAAAACTGATTTCAAAAAATTTTTAGTTGTGCCACTTAATGATTTAGGATGCGATATTAACTTTAACAAAAAGAAAGAAGAGTATTTAAAAATTAAAGAAAACAAACCAAAAATTAATAAAATTATCGCGCTTTAAATTAAGTAATTTAACTTTTTACATCTCCATCACTATATTTCCATTTAAAACTTGCTTGATAAATGTCCATTTATTGATTAGTGATCAGTGGCCGGATTCTAGTTTTCGCTATCGCCAAAACTCCATCGCCAAAATTCGCCAAATTGATTTTAGCAACTTTTAGCGATTTTTGCGATTCTATCATAAAAATGCGTGATAAAAAATCGCTAAAAATTGCCTATTTTAGCACATTTTTAGCGGATTTTAGCGATGAACAAAATGAACCCGGATAAAAGGAATGAACACTTTTTGACAGTTCAGTTAGCTAAAATTGCGATTCCGATAAATCAGCTAGCGCCAAAAATCGCCATTATTAGCCCAAACTTCTCCAAAATTAGCGACCCGAAAAATTTGTTGCCAAAAAGATTATTTAAGTTGAAAAGGTAAAAAGTATATTAATTTCCTTTTTAAAATACTTCATCGCATTAATAATATTCATAATAATAGGAAAAATGGAGAATGTTAACTCAAAAAGGATAATAAATGAGCAAAAATACACGGTACTTCCGCAAAAATTTTTCTGCATATTTGCTTTGGAAGTCGCAAAATTTCTACGAAAAGTTCTTCTGCAATAGAGAATGGAGCTGTGGACTCCCGCAAAAGTTTTCTTCTACTTTTCAAGCGATTTCTTTACTCTCGCTGAGAATATATAGACATGCGACATAAATAACTTCGGAACATACTCATTTTGACTACATATTTTTTATCTTAATACTTATTTAATATAATATTTTCTAATCAATGTAAAATGTCCCGCCAAATATGTATAGAAACTTTGACATTTTTCTTCCGCTACAAGCAGATCTACAAAGGTAAGCTCGGTGGCGAATTCAGAAACTACTTTTTTTATTTACAAAGGTAGAATGAATGTCAAAATTAAAGCGAATTCACATCATGGCCAATAGGAATGAGCGAGTCCCAGTCGAATTCAGATTTAAACACGTCGAAATATTATTTTTATATTACACTCTACCAATAACAATAAAAAAATACATTGGAAATTTCTGAATTCGCCACCGAGCCTACCTGGTAATTCTGCTTTGACAACAGCGACGCCTGCGGCGGATAAAGGTATTACAATGTTTGTTGGAGATTTTTGGCGATATGCAATCCAGAATCGCATTTTAGAAAAATCGCCTAAAGTCCGGATAATTTTTGGCGATTGCAATTTTGGCGATTTTTAGCGTTTTGGCGATGGCGAAATCTAGAATCCGGGTACAGGGCTCACTAACAGCGGCTGTAACATCCCATCAGATGAGTTTTTTCTTCGCTAGGAGCAAGTGCCACAGCACACAAAGGTCAAACTGAATTACTTTATTCCCTCTATACAATTTCTTTGCTAATTTTAACAACTACTTGCCAAAAAGATCTAACAAAATACACGGTAATTGTTGGTGGCATAATGCTACGGCCGGTATAGTTGGGTCCTGCTAGTGATCAAGAATTGTATCGATTTCATAACATCTACGGCTTTGGGATACAGATCGCGTGTTGGCGATGTAATTAATCAACATAATTACTGTTCTTTTAGTGGTCGAACAAAAATAAAATATAAATAGATTGAAATAAATATTGTTTTCCCAAACCGTTGCTTTTAAGGAAAAAGTACCAAAATCAAAAGCAACGTACCAACGTACCAAATCATTTTCAAAGTACCAGTTTTGGTACGAAAGTACCAAAAGTGGCAACGCTGGTTGAAATTGTAAAAATAAGTACTTTTTTTTTATAAAGTCAAACGAAGTATTGATTAAATACGAGTTCGGAACCCGTATACTCCTTCATGAAATATCTTTATTGTAGCTATGTATCTGTGTTATCAAGGTCTTTCTTATAGAAGTACATATGAATAGTACACTATGATCCCTTTTGGAGATTCGTTTTGCTGCAATGAGAAGAAATTTTGTGATGCGCTTGTCCATAATTACATTCAGTATCTCTTCTTTGTATGTACCTACTTTGGTTATTCCATGCAAGGATCATGGACCACAAACCAGTATGATTTTTGGTTGCTATCCTGGCAACCACGTTTAAATATCCATCCCAATAGCGGTATATTTTTGGTTAGTAGAGATTTTAGTTCTGTCATATATTCATCTTAAAGTTTTTAAGTAATTGTATAGGACTTTTAAGACCGCCTAGGTGTCCAAAGTAATGTGGATATAACTTGAGAAAAGTAGAGAGTAGTTTCGGCTCCACTTTACCAACTTTAGTGTTTTCTGTACCAGAACTCGGAGTTAGGAACAGAATATGACCATCCTTTTCACATAATTGATTTCATCATGAATACCTATTCTGTGTGGGATAGGAATCTTCTCGGATAGTCTGGCGGCTCTGAGGGCTTTGGGGTCTGCAACAGTGTTATCAAGCCTGGTCAGGCAGTGCCGTGAGTGGGTTATGGGCTTGGAAAGTGGACAAAGCGTATCGCTGATCTGGGTGCCTGGGCACCGTGATATTCAGCGCACCAAAATGGCCGATGAGCTGGCCAGTCAGGACTCGACTCTGGATGTCGTAGAGGCGGAGGAGGTTCTTGCGTCCCATGGCTAAACCCAGATGGAGGCTGTTGCAGACCTGTAGGGCTTGCAGAAGCTTGTGGCCTTCATACAATGAGATGCGATCTTCAGTGATTCTAAAGATGGACATAAGAGACATTTTCCGCTTAACTGCGGTTTTCACAGTACATTTGGCCATTGGTACACACGCGGCCAGATTGCAATTGGACGATAACACCTTGTGTCGCAGATGCAGCCTTCCTAGTACGGAGGAGATGGTGGAACACCTACTATGCGAGTGTCCTTAGCACTACAAAGTTAAGTTCCTTGACAAACCTTTCTTCGAGACAGCCTCAAATTTCACTTTTAGGAAAACCTAAATTCGTTTTGCTTTCTCTTTTCTAATTTAAGCACCACGTTGACTAGTAGACATTGACCAGACATGGCTACTAACTTTAGTTATGAAACATATATGTATGAAATATACTAAAGTTGCATACATACATACATATTTATATGGTAAGTAAGTTAACTCTTAGTAATACACTTTTCATAGATTCACACAATACCTGCACAGAAATACACATTGAACTTTCTAGAGATTCTAAAATGTGGGCGCAACTCTATTGCACCAGTCAACGAGCTAACGCTGCCGCAACAACGCGATGCCACAACTTCAACGCGTACCAGACGCTTGAAATCCACTTTAAAAAGTTTTGGTCTACAAATTAGTATCAGAAGTATCACGTTTCCGGGAAATCCCTTTTATATGACGCGACAGTTTGGAAAAGCGGAATGCAAAACCAAATTGGTGTGGTATGGGAAAAAGGAGCGCATAAAGTAAAAGGCGATGCATGGAATATAGAGGCCAAGCAAAATTGATGTTAATGTGACAAACTAAAAGCGAAGAAAAAAATAAATGGAAAAACCAAAAATCGCTAAAGTTATAAATTTTAAAGTTTTTTTACAGAAAAAATTTACTAAAGTCACAACTTTTGCACCCACACCATCTTAACAGGTGTCGAGCCTAGTTGCAAGCAAGTAAAGCAGCCACAACCGCCCACAATGCACAAAATGTGGTCTATCAGCAGGTAAATTAAATTATCAACGTTGTAAACTTTTCAATTACGTTCAGATTCAATTAATTTCGATTTCAAATGTTGCGCTGGAGTGGAGAGGAGGTGAGGTGAGTAGACTGCCACAGCAACGCCAATAAATCGACCAACTCAACAAAAAGTCAATGATGCTATTATTTTTGGTTGCTGCTGAATTGTTGCTGAGGAATCGTTGTTGTTGATGCGGCTGATTGTTTTTCTCGCTATTTGGTGTTTAAGGACTGATTTCGAATGATGATAAAAGCATCATTTTTACGGTATCTAAAGTTTGTTAACGCTCTACGCTGCCTCAACAAATGCGCCGACGACGAAATAAAAGCCTCAATGTCAGCACTCATTTAGCTGATAAAGAAATTCAATTAATGTCAAGTGTTGTTGTTGCCTTTATTGTTTTTGTTTTTGCTTTTCGTTGTTGGTGTTGGTGTGTTTAGAACAAAAGATATCGTTAAATGGATGGTCACGTGTGTGTTTCTCTGTGTGGATGCTGTTTAATTTACACAACAGTGTCGTAGAACGAAAGCAATAAGAAGTAAAAAGGTTAAGCCTCGGCTGCAGGTGAGCTTTATATAACACGCAGTGAGTTTTTAACAACAGTGATGACAATAATTATAATATACATATATAACAATAAAAAAGCAATACTACAACTATGTAGGTACATTCCAGCGAGAACCCCGCGCCAGAACAACTTAGAATCACATACAGCCCTGGACTGCCACTACCTAACTAAGTACATCTACTTACACTATAAGAAGTGTCTAAGTTCTTTTGCCGTTACAACAACAACAATAACGATAAAATCTGCGTATACATATGTATGTTGCTTCCAGCAAAAGCACACCAGTACAAAAAAATCATAAAATCAAAATTCTGACAACATCAATATCAATTCCATGTCAAATCCATAGAGAAAAACCAGCAAGCAGAACAAGACGACCAACATTAATGCTGGTGACACAGCGGTTTAAGTGTGAAATAACCATGAAAAACTGCCGCCCTGCCTTGCTTTCTCACTCAAAAATATGACAGTGGCGGATGCTTTATACAAGCCGAAAAGCCCCACTTGCATAAATATTTTCGTTCATTTCATTTTACGAATTTCTTTAAATTCTAGTTATTTTACGTTTATATGTGTTTACTATTTAAGTTCTAATGATGGTTATTGAGCATGCATTAACAGTTCCACACATTGCCTTCTATGAGGTTTTCAAAACAGAATAACATCCCACCAAAAAACTCGATGACCGTGGAATTAAGAGGGTAATCCAGAAAAACCCTGGCAATCGCTTCCACATTCGTTGACAGAATGCCTGACATTAACATGGGCTTATCATTGGAGGGAAGGACTTACCCATTGCATTACCGCCGAACGAATAAATCACACAATACCGCAAGGATTCTAGTGAATCAAATAAAGAATACCTTACAGGGAAGCAGAGAAAGAAGGCGAAACATGTAAGGCATGATGGAAATTTCCACTGGTACTTATTCCAGTTCATTTTTCGCGCTCCTTTCTACTTTGCATTACATGGAATGGGTAATGGAAGCTCATTCCACTCTGCATTACTGGCAATGCGTGAAAGAAGTGATGAACTCGCCAGATATACCATGGCAAGGCCTTCTGTCATGCCTGAAAGGTAATAGCGATGACCAGATTTTTGCTGGGATAGTTTGTTTTTTCTCGCTTTCTGTGAGGAGGAGTGAATTGAATTTGAATTTATTTTCGACTGAGCCTTGATTGCTGATGTACTGACCAAAAGTAGGTACAGCTAAAATAACAAAAGTCATTTAAATACATATTATATGATATTGTATATCAAAACTTAATTATTCTTCATTTTCTCGATTTCCCACCAAAAAGCTCGATGACCGTGGAATTAAGAGGGTAATGCAGAAAAACCCTGGCAATCGCTTCCACATTCGTTGACATAATGCCTGACAATAGCATGGGCTTGTCATTCGAGGGAAGGACTTGCCCACTGCATTACCGCCGAACGAATAAATCACGCAATACCGCAAGGATTCTAGTGAATCAAATAAAGAATACCTTACAGGGAAGCAGAGAAAGAAGGCGAAAAATGTAAGGCATGATGGAAATTTCCATTGGTATTTATTTCAGTTCATTTTTCGCGCTCCATTCTACTTTGCATTACGTGGAATGGGTAATGGAAGCTCATTCCAGTCTGCTTTACTGGCAATGCGTGAAAGAAGTGATGAACTCGCCAGATATTCCATGGCAAGGCCTTCTATCATGCCAGGTAATATCGATGACCAGATTTTGGGTTATTGCAATACAACAACAAATGAAATACTTTTGCAAACCGAATTTAATCAAATCAATGACGGAACGTAATCAGACATTCCGATAAGTAATACAGCAAAGAAAACAAACAAGAGCATGGCTGTATTCGGCCTTATCGAAGACTTTATGCCTTCCATGAATGGGTCTGATTTTGTTTAATTTACACATATTTTGACCTTGACAATTTATAGAAACATCGCTTAGGTCCATTTGGGTAGAAACACTACAAAGTTTTTTGTGCTTAGCTGTTTAAATGGAGAAGTTAAACCGCAAAATGTTTATATATGAACAATCGGTTGTATGGAAGTTACATGTTATAGTGATCCGATTCGGCCGATTCCAACAAATGGTCAGCTTCTCCTAAAAATACACTCACATTCCGAATTTCAAACAGATATCGCAAAAACTGAGGGACTAGTTTGCCAAACAGACGAACAGACGGACATGGCTTAACCAATTCAGTTCATGGTCCTGATCATATTGGTATATATTTGGGTGGCTCTGTCACGACTCCTTTTGGTACTTTCAAAATTTCTATTTCGGCACAAAGTTATAATACCCTTTCATTCCCATGAAAGGTATATATATAAATGGCTAATGGCTATGCTTCATATATAGCCAACTTATGTTAGGACCACCACTGCAGTATGAGCATTTTTATATCCTTGCATATACACACTTACATATGTATGTACAAATGTACCCTTGCTTCATACATTTGCCCTTCCATTAAGATCATTACGTTATCTATCGTCATGCAGTTTAACCTTTAAGTAAGTATATTTACCATGTACAAATGTACATATGAATAGGTATGTGTGTAAGTTTTGACCCACCACCCTTCAAGCAACATGCCATTCGATTTGCTAGGGGAAGGTGATGAAGAGCAGCAAGCGCTAAAAAACAGAAACACCAGTTCAGTAGCTTTGCTTACTTTTTATGACTTTATTAAAGTGCAGTGATTATCTGCCGATGTTGTTTATAGTCTTGTTGTTGTTTTTTTTTTGTTGCTGTTGTTGTTGCTATTACTTGTGTGCTTTTTGGCTTAGGCAGAGAGTGCCTGGATAAAATTTTTCCGACAACAAACAACTTGTTAGCAAATATTTACGGGAGTAACAAAATTAAATTTTGAAAGTATCTACTCGGCTAACCAAAGCCAGAGCGCGCAGAGAGAAGGATCAAAAAGTAGTCTTCAAAATGAACAAATCATATGAGATGGCACTTGGAGTATTCGAGGGAAAAGTTCCTCGGAAGATTTATGGACTTTTGCGCGTTAGCATCGGCGAGTACTGGCGGAGATTTAATGATGAGCTGTCCACCAAAAAACTCGATGACCGTGGAATTAAGAGGGTAATGCAGAAAAACCCTGGCAATCGCTTCCACATTCGTTGACAGAATGCCTGACATTAGCATGGGCTTGTCATTGGAGGGAAGGACTTCCCCTATGCATTACCGCCAAACGAATAAATCACGCAATACCGCAAGCATTCTAGTGAATCAAATAAAGAACACCTTACAGGGAAGCAGAGAAAGAAGGCGAAAAATGTAAGGCATGATGGAAATTTCCACTGGTATTTATTCCAGTTCATTTTTCGCGCTCCATTCTACTTTGCATTACGTGGAATGGGTAATGGAAGCTCATTCCACTCTGCATTACTGGCAATGCGTGAAAGAAGTGATGAATTCGTCAGATGTTCCATAGCAAGGCCTTCTGTCATGCCTGACAGGTAATAGCGATGACCAGATTTTTGCTGGGTGTATGAGCTTCACGCAGACATCGACATTGTTCAGCGAATAAAGATCCAGTGGCTGCGTTGGGCAGCCAATGTCGTGAGAATGGAAGAAGATGAGCACAGGCACAGAAAGTATTTCTATCAAAATCCGCCTCTAAAGGCAGAAGAAAAGGGAGACATCCACTGCGTTAGGAAGACCAGGTGAACACTCACTCGTCCTTCCTTGGTATTTCAAGTTGGCGCCAGGCAGCGCTGCGTTGGGCAGCCAATGTCGTGAGAATGGAAGAAGATGAGTACAGGCACAGAAAGTATTTCTATCATAATCCAGAAGAAAAGGGAGACATCCACTACGTTAGGAAGATCAGGTGAACACTCACTCGTCCTTCCTTGGTATTTCAAGTTGGCGCCAGGCAGCACGAAACTGAAACGACTGGCGCGCTTTTTGAAGTCGACCAAAATCATCTAGACGCTCTCGCCTTATATGAAAAAAAGTCCACTGTATGCCCCTGATATTATGTATGTATGTTTTTTTGGAAAACATATCCAGAAATTTTTTTAATTTTTCTGGACCGTGCTAGATGTCGCTAAAATACATATTTTCATATCTTCGGTATTTCTGTTCCGATCAGGGTTGCCACTTTGAAATTTATTTTCCGACCAAATTCGTCTCAAAAACCTACCAAAATAGCTTTCAGCCGACCAAAATTTTTTTTTCACAAAATTCGTCATATAAGCTGTTTTTTGAAAATTTATGTATTTTTATATATTCATTTAACTGTATATACCAGTATAGGAACTTATACATACATATCACTCTTCAAGTATTTTCACATGTTTTAGCTTAAAATAATAATATACGAATGCGTTTATACATATGTATGTACACATTGGGCACCGTGAGTGAAACGGATACGTACAGGAGCTAGGCCTCCTGCATCCGTCATTGCGCGTGGTGCGGAGCTTTGGCCTCCGCAGACCACCTAACACTGACCACTTTTATAAGAAATAAATGGGTGAAGCCTTTTAAGGCAGACTGAGGGCAATAACGCGACCGTTAATGACTTTCGAGCCTGGTGCTAAACCCACCTCCCGACGGTAGCTTGACGGTAGTACCGGGGGGTTCGGTACGACGACAGTAGGAGGTTTAGTGCGGTTGGAGTCCCACACTGACGGGATAAAGGCTTTCGATGCTTCCTCCTCGTAAAAAAAAAAAAAAAAAATATGTATGTACATTAGTTTGTGTATGTAATCTATGTTAACCTTTTAAAATAGTTACGACTATGGTTTAACAGGTAGGTCCAAGTAGGTATACAAATGAGATCAGAACTTTAATTAAATATCAAAATTGAATCTAAGATTTTTTTTGTGCATATTGCTTATTTCTAATTTGTTTCTGAGTTTGGTTTTATTAAAGAAAGTGTAGAAAATCTGCGCCCCGGGGCAGCAGACCTGTGTGGAAGCGTAAGCAGATTAAAAATAAATTTTGTGAGCCCGCCAAAGCAATTTTCATTAAGCGCATTTTTCATCAAACTAAAAAATGAAGAAAGGGGTTTCATGCGTATGCGTTCACCTTCTTTTATCCACTTTACACAAAACTCTGCCGAAGAGAAACACAAAAAGTATTCAAGCAAACTGTTGCTGCGAGAAAGAGACATGAATACATGAACTTTCAAACGTTCTTTCAACAGTGTTGTGGCAAAATCTAGCAAATCAGTGATGTTACTTGAAGGAAGGTAAAAACCTACCAAAATTCAAATCGTGCCAGGGTACACTTATAAGGTAGAAGCACAAGGGTTGATTTTTTTAGTAGTATTTTTCGAGACTAACCTTGAATTGTCAAATCTTGTTTATGTGTGCACACACATACGTACATTTGTTTACCCAATAAACATTTTAATTTGCAACTTGAGGTTCATCCGAGAACTAACCATATTCTCAAACATCAAACGTTAGTTATCAAATGAAATGGAATGGAATCAATAGATGTATGTATGTACTACATATTTGTATTCTGATGTGACGTTCTTCATTTACCCATGCGGGCGAATTTCACCGATGCCTTTCGACAAGTTACGTGAGTATATTAATATCTTTTTTAATATATGTATATACATGCCTGTGTAGAAACAAACTACATTTTAATAAAATTTGCGTAAATTCACAAAAACCCACAAGCACACAAAATAAGATGAAAAAATACAAAATCATATTTATACACAATAATTTCCAACCATAATCACTTCAACCGTTCAGAGATCGCTCGAGTAGAACAACGAACGCTGACTGAAATTTGCAAATACATAAAATTTCTTCGTTATTTCAAACCTTGAATGTTGAAATTCGTGAAATGGTACAAAATGCGAAACAAGTTTTTCTCAAATGTTTTGTAAGTTATTCTGAAATTGATAATAATATTTGACGAGCACTTGAAAATATATTTATTTTCGAATTATATATCGACGCTTCCAAACTACTGTACTAAGTCGACTTAGTATGTTCTCCCGTTTTTAGCGTTTTCAAGTATTGCGTGTCTAAATTTAGATGCTGTCAAATTTTGGTATCATTCGGACAATCCAATCAAAAGTGTACATATAACACAACTCGACATTTTTACAGAATAAAAACATTGAAGGCTTGCCATGAAAAACAACGAAACAAGTTTTTATTTTTTCTTATGGTTTTATACAAAGCGTATCCTAACTTAGATGGTGTCGAGTTTTGGTATTAACCTTACAATCCAAATAGAAGTTACAAGCGAAAATATACTTAGCGCACAACTGAAGTTTCATATCGAATTTAAACTTCGAGAGCTTCCCCAGCAAAACACAGTTTTCAGACTTAGTACAGTATTGTTTGGAAGTGTCGATATATGTTGATTCTCAAATTTAGAAATAATATTTTCTCAACGTTTGAGAATTTCTTTTTCAGTGCTTATTGGGAAAGATCTTACGATTCTGAACTGTCAAATTATATTGAGTGTGGGGATGTGTGTTCGCCAATTGGACAATTCACGTTTGACAGTCTAGCGACATGAGGCAACAACAAATATAATGGAAGGGTTGCATTTTTCGTAATGCTTCTACCTTCTCATTATACCATGAATCGTGCGACCATCCGACCAACAGGAAAAAAACCGACCAGTTTTGGTAGGAAAAGCCCACTTATCACATCCCTGGTTCCGATCCCTAATTTTAAGTCTTTGGCTTGAGGGGAGGTTCTTCTTTATAGTCGTATTGACCCTATGTGCGCCATTGGGTCACTTCCACCCAGTACTTATTTTATACCACCGTAATTTAATTTTTTTTTTGCCTACATGCTAAACGTCGACGAAAAACATTAATCTTTCACAAAAGAAATATTTCGATCGCTTCCGTAGAACCGGAAATAAAACATATTTAACATTCCGAGAAATATGTATAAGGTTTTCGCCTCCTATGGTCTTTTAGGTTCATTTTACAAAGATTTTTTCTGAAGACACTCCTACTGAAATTTTATGGCGAATAATTTTCCAGCACGCCTACGAAGGCGATAATTTTAACCCCTTTTTTACATAGTCTGGAAAAAATAGTATTTTTAAGGTCGCTAGAGGGTTACCAAGGCCTTCTTGGGAAGACTTCCATATTCTTGCCATTGTTCTAAGTCTCAGAGATAACACTTGGAATACATTTGATATATGTACATCGAAACAGTGAACTGATTTACATGTATGTAGCTTCGCGTTCCATAACAAATATATTAAAAGTGCTTATTAATATTGTAACTTTCCCTTCTGTAAATAGAAGATCCAACTAATAACTGCCAGGCATATAATTTTACGATCAAGAGATTAGCAAACAAGCAACTAAATACATACAAAAGTACAAGCAAATATGTAAGTATTTTGAACATAGGCAAAGTGAAACACGTGCTCGTCGCTATGGGATGGCGCTGAGCTGGCAGAAAGGGATATGTACATAAAACGGCAAGAGTGGACCGGTGGACCGATGGATGGATGGATTTGGTAAACACATAAGTGCGGCACAATTTGTTTGCGAACAAATAAAACTGATGCAACGATTTAAGCAATAAAGAGATGGTATTTTCAAATGGCAAATGGGTGGTAACATTAATTTACATATCGATATATGTATGTATGTGCGAGTTTATAAAGCAGCAGTAAATAAGCACATAAATAAGTATCAATGGAAAAAATTGACGCAGCAATTTCGCTGACAACAGTTCAAATTCGTGTTTTGTGTGTGTGTTTGTTGTTTAAATTGTTTACATATTTTGAAGGCAAAACATTCAAATCGAGATTTGAAGTAAATGTATGTATATACATAACTTTCTGTGAATTGGACTCAGCAGCAGCAGTGGTAGCATTCTGTCATCATACTTCACCGCCCACAAAGTCAATAAATATCGGTTCGTTTGTTAACGCCCTTCTCGGCAGCTTTTGCTTACAGGATATATTTAACTGTAATTTTTTTATGGATTGCGCGTTTTGAGGAGTAATTCCAAAAGAAAACAAAACCAAAGTTTGATTATAAAATGTGTACTTGTTACAGTTGGAAAATTTCTTAAGAAAATCTCTTTTTCAAAAGAAGTTCCCGGTAGATTAGGTAAGGTTGGAGTGGCTGCCCTCATAGCGGCACACTTAGGCCAGTATAGAGGCCGATTGTGGTATCAGGAGAAAACAGATTACTTCTCCTTTTTGAACCAATTTGAAATCCGTATGAGGTTCACCGCGCGTCCGCGGCATAGGCTATCCAAGAAAGAAGTCCCAGCTTGGCAGTGGCACGTGAGATGTTCGATCGTCTCCTCTTCTTCAGTATCCTTGCAGTCTCTGCAGCATCTGCGGTTGGATGCACCTAGCCGATCTGCTTGTTTCTCGATGAGGCAGTGTCCTGTGAGTACGTCCAACAGGTCATTTTTCGGTACTGTCTTGCCTTGCAAATTCATCTGCTTTACGATTGCCATCAATATCCCTGCGTACCGGGACCCACACGAGGTGCAAACAGGTTTGTTTGGCCATTCCTGTAGAGATCGGCGACAGTACAGTGTTAGTTCAGAATTGAAAGAGTGGCAGCCAAGAGACTTAATTGCTGTTTGACTGTCGATAAAGATGAATAAATCCTTGTGGATAGGTTCAATGCTCTATACGGTTAACAGCTTCCGATATAGCTGAAGCTTGAGGCTGGTAAACGCTGCAGTAATCTGCTAGCCTAAATGCTAGACTACGCCTCCAACTTTGTTGTCCCGTTTCGAGCTATCGGTATAGATGAAAACGCTACCTGGAAATGGGTAGCAACGATTTGGCTATTCCTAAACATCGCTATTAGGAACCATTGTTTAGAAGTTGGTGTCTGCAACTATTGTAGTAGTACAGTAGTCCGTTTTACCACGTAGAGAAATTAGATTGTTCGGAATCCTGGAGTGTCCTTTGGCTTTTGTGTACCAACTGGACGACTCTCTTAGGCCTAGGGCTGACGTAGCAGCGACTTGAAAACCTGCTAGATCCAATGGCAGGATATACCGAATGGCCTGCATAGCTTCGCTAGGTGTCCTTCTGAGTGCGCTACTTATGATGATCATGCTATATCTCTGGACCTTGCTCAGAATATTAAGGTTTGACGCCTTGCTCAAAGCAGGCCACCATACTGTGACGCCATATATCAAGAATTTCTCAGTAAATATGGTCAAAAAATTACTTTAGTATATAAATTCAAAAATAAAGCATTCACCAATTTTCCCTATCACTGTTCAAAAATCTTGCATCGCCTTGCCTGTTTGTTCAAAAACTGAGCACACAGAGACTCGTTTCGACTTCAGTGCAGTTAAATAAACTTCAGCTCTGTTATGCGTGGAATTCACCTACGAACTACTTTCATTTATTTTTGTGCCTTTACTTATTGTTTGTTGATGCTTCTTTCAATCTTTGTTGCTGTAATTAAACTTTTCACATTTAAAATTTCAATTTTGTATCTCTTTTGTTTACTCCCAGTTTTCCTTTTCTCCCTTTTTATTGCACTTACTTACATTACATTTAAATTTTGCTTCCTTTTTTTGCGTTACAAGTTCAAATGTTAAAGCTCGATAATGTATCCATTCGCACACGCTTTCCATACTCTGTCTCATTAAGTACATAAATCTTTTCCCATTTCCGCCTTGTTTTTGTTGACATATGCAAATTTTTTTGGCGTTTTTTTTGTTTGGTGGCAATACATTTTGGTTATTGCTTAAGTTTATGTCTGGGCATTTTATTAAATTGTTTGCGTTGTTTGTGATGATGTATGTACGTATGTACATAGTGGTTACAGAGTTGCAGGGAGAGGTTGGAGATAGTATAAATAGAAGATCTGCAGTATGTGCATGATTTTCATAGTAATAATAAATATAATATTATAATATCCTTCTGGGCCAAATTTTGGATATAAGAAATAATTGCTTTTGGAACAATAGTTGCTTTGAACCCGAGACCTCCGGTATTATAGGCGAGCACTTTACTCACTGAACCATAGCGGCCACAATTATCTGGTATCTAGTTCAATTATATATGTACAAATTCTTCTTAAAGGTTCGAAAGATGAATAGGAAGAATATTCATCTAACACATTTTCTGGATAACATTATCGATATACTTAAGCGCTAAGCAGAATCAGTACTTCTCCGTCATGACATACGTCGTTTTCGACGAACAGGACGTACGTACCGGAAGGAGTGGCACATAAAATATGTGTTCGGTGAATGCACTAAAAGTGTAGGGTAGAACAATATCAGACATTTGTCACAGATATTTTAGGTAAAGGCGGCAAAAAACGAAAATTAACGAATTGCTAAGAGCAAAATCGCATGGAATATGTATTAATAGTATTAATTTAATACTAATATTTAATTTTAAGTTACACTCAAAAAAAAAATTACTCAGATTATGGAAAAATGGGAATGATTCGGCGCTAAAGACATATTTCCATATTTTGATGTACGATTTTCTTTAAAACGTGGTTTTTATTCCTTGATTTGAAGAAAATCGTACATCAAAATATGGAAATATGTCTTTAGCGCCGAATCATTCCCACTTTTCCATAATCTGAGTAAGTTGTTTTTTCAGTGTAGTTACAAAACACAGTTTTGTACAGTTTAGTACAAAAACGAGTTATCGAACGCAATTTTCTGCACTAGAGTACTCTAATGCCTTCACCGAACACATCTTATATTACTGACGTAGGCAAAATAGAAAATTGGCAAAGTATGCCGGATCCGGCGACTGATACGTTGCCAATGTAGCGATGCACGAGCAAAATATACACAGTCTACTCAGCTGTCAGTTTCTTCCTTGTCCGTCATGACGGAGAAGTACTCATTCTGTTTAGCCCATTAGGCCCTTACCAGTAGTGTAAGTAGTCTGGCGCATACTATACCTGCGTACTTATTTTGATAGTGCGGTAAGTTTTGAGAAAAATGGGTTAGCAAATAACGTTTTATTTTTCTAAACGATTACAGAACAACGAGGGTCAAGCTGCATTCCGATTGCATTATTTATTTGGAAACCACACTGAAAAAACAGCTTACTCAGATTATGGAAAAGTGGGAATGATTCGGCGCTAAAGACATATTTCCATATTTTTATGTACGATTTTCTTCAAATCAAGGAATAAAAACCACGTTTTAAAGAATTCTACTAGATACGTCCATATTAATGCTGTCGTGATAGAATAGAATCAGTGTTGAGGATTGCACGTGGACCTATTAATCTATTGTACCCTCTCCTAATCACAATACACCATCTAAGCCGAGCTCCTCAAAAAAGGGAGGATGGCGCTATGCTTTAGATATTATATGCTCCTTTGTCCTGGCCAAGGCTAGCCAGTATGTGTTCTGCAGGCTTATCAACCATACACATTACAGAAATGACATAGGCTACTACACTAAAAAAAAAAAATTTCTCTCGATCACAGACATAATTTTCCTTATTTTGAACACGCGTCCCAATACAAAATTTTCTTTGTTTTGTGTAAATTTTCTCAAAAATGTGGAAAAAACATAAAAAAACATTCAAACAAATTCGTTGCCATGGGGATTTGTATGGGAATTTAATTTCTCAAAATTAAAGAAATCAATCTTCAAAACAAGGAAAGTTGGGAATGGAATGGCGCTTAAAGAATTTTTCATTATTTCATTCAAAACAAGTATATGAAACCATGGTAACGTATGTAACAACAATATTTTATGAACCTTTTAACATGTTTTAAGGAAAATTTACTCAAAACAAAGAAAGTAGTGTTCAAAATAGGTAAACAATTTCTTTGACCCCCATATATTTTTTTCTCTCAGTGTAGACACGATGCCTAGTCCGTTCATATATTTTTTGAGCCTGCAGTGCCCTGTCAGAATTCTTGTGAATATCCTCCTGGGTTCGTTCTTTGAGAGGTTCCTAATCGCTTTACAGCGGTTCTTGTTATACCCTCCCATTAATGCATTTGTCTTACGTAGTGCAGGTGTCTGTCGCCAGTACTCTTCCCTCAATTTTCTTCCTTCTTCTCTAAGGACATTTCTGATAGTATGCTGACCTATTTCTATGAATGGCTCAGTACCTATAGGTCTTGTGGTTGCAGCATGCCTGACCCTTGTATCGTGGTAGGCAGGATAACAGAATGGAGTTGCAAGTTACCATTTCGTTTATTATGTTTACACATTCTATAGAAAATTTATCTCATATGATGAGCTGCTTTGAGTGCCGCCGGACTATCACTAAAAATGATTATAACTATTCTCGTCGTTTGAGTAACCACGTTGCATTATTATGCCTGCACACTGACTTATGGCGTATACATCAGCCTGCAAACTGTTCGGGGAGACCCCCATAGGAGCGGTTCTACCTCCAGTTCCAATCCCCTCAGCGGATTGTTGATAACTCTCAATTCTAGAGACATTTCACGATTTATTGTCTCCTAGTTCTATTTTAAACATTTTCTCAAAGTTTATGACGCTGTTGATATCATCTCTGGGGAATTGGGAGATCAGGGTCTTCTTCGAAATTTTCGCCCTGTATTGCAATGATGCAACCTTACTTTTACCAAAGCATTCCCTTGTCGTGATAAACTTCCAAAAAAAGTGTGAGAACGTTTTCCAGCGTAGTGAATTATTAGGTTTCTGCCTCGAGGGCTTCCCTTCTCCTACTAAAAAGAGCATGGCCAATTAGATACTGCATAGGAAACTGGAGACACCACTATGAATTAAATAAATCTGAGGAAAACGCCCTTGGACTTATGTATATTTCTTCTTAAACCAAATAATCTCTTTCTTAAAGTCCCGAAAAAAGAAAACTCATTTCATAAGCTCACAAAAACATTTGTATATTTTATTCCCGAAGAATAGGTCACACTTTCAAAATTTATTATTTATAATCCGATTCACTCTCATTTGTGTATGTATACATATTACATAATACAATTTTTACACAAACTTATTTACTACTAAAACTTAATTTAATTTAAATTTTTGATATGGTTTTTTATATGATATTCTTTGAGTTGTTTAAAGAATTTTTGATATTTTGCGATATTTCTTCGCCGTGATGTCACAATGTTATGGTAGAACATCCTTCTGCTTCATGATTTCTTATATTTTAAGCGATTCTACGATATTTGCGATGAGAGCGCATCATCAAGGCCAACCTATAAGCGATGATGTTGCGGTAAAATTTTATATTTCCAGTGATGTTCATATTTCCAATGATTCCGCCAACAAGAGGCCAAAATGCCGTCGCTAAATTGTTGCTGCACTTGTTATCCGCCCTTTTCCTTCTATTATTTGTATGTATCCTTTCAGCACAAGTGGCAAGTGGTTGTTGCTGCTTGCGGTTTATTACGGTCTGCGTGACTCAACCTTTTTGGTAGAAATGGCAATCACCACGCAATGGCAAATGCCTTTTATACCACGATTGCCGAGTGTCACCGTGTTTGGTGAAAAAATAGCAGAAAGTTGTAAAAGCTTTTATAAGGATTTCATTTCGAATTGAGCTTTCTTTTATTTTGGCGCAATTTAAGGTTGGGGATGCGATGTGGTGAATTTGCTGCCAGAGACGACGGCAAAGAACATCCCTTTTGTTTTGTAATGACAAGCCAGCAAGCACTCGAATGTATTGTTGTATGGGTGGCGTGTGGGTGGAATGAGTTTTGAGGCAATGCGCCATAGTATTTTGGATACTATGTTGCGAAGCATAAACATGCATACATTCATATACCCCCATGGCCTCCAAAAAGCACTCACACAAATACAATTGGGTGGTTGCTTAGGATAATTTATGTGCACTTATACATACAAGTAGAAATTTATATGTGTTTTTTGTAGCAACACCAGCAAAAATAGCTATTTATTTTTAATTTTGTGCATTTGTATGCGTGACCTTTGCACTGACGTCTTTCAAACACACAAATGCATACACACATCCACAGCTTTATAGCTTTTCACGGCTTTGTATGCGTAGGTGCGCAAGGACATTTTGATTTTATTTGATTTTTATGCAAAAGGAGGAGCCAAATCTGTCGTCAGCTTATTTGAAGTATTCATAAAAATTTGCATTTTATAAAAAGTACATACATACTAGACCTCTGCACAATACCATTTGCCTCTGCTATATTTGCGAATACTCTATGCATTGTACAATTAGTCACAGCACAATTTCAATGCAGATACGAATATAACCCATACTTTTCATTTGGAATACAAATACTATTTCAATTTGCTCTGTTGGAGCGATTAGTGTACACTATTCGCCACGATAGAATAGAACATAATAATAACCATGTTATGAAGTATTCGCAAAACCTTGTTGCTTCTTTGGTTTGTTTGTTTATTTAATGTGCATATGGCATTAAGGTGGACCAAAAAATAAAAGCCCAACAAACATATGTTCCATTTTTTAATGATAAGAAATGTTTTTCTTGTTCATTAAGGACTTTAAAAAAAATTATGTATCATCACTGATATAAAAGGAGAAAGAAATTTGGAGGCATTTGCGCGACCTCTAAATTTTAATATATTAAAGAAAAATTTTAGGTATAGATTTCCGTATTATATTCCAAATCGGGTTGTTCCGCGAATTTCGGGAGAACTTTATTTCCTTCATAAAACCACCTTAATATGCCAATTAAGTTTCCTAACTAATGCCGAAAAAATCAAAAGAATCGAAGTATTGGTTACCGAGTTATTTTAAAATATATAGAACAGTTGGAAATATATGTATATCGTAAAAAGCTCTGGTTCGAAATTTATTTTAGACATATGGTTTCTTGGGCAAAAAAGCTTGAAATTACCCAAATTTTTATAATTGCGATGTGTCCCTGTTAATTTTTTTTGGCCTCTACCAATCGACCCGCCCTAGTGTGTATGCATATGCACATACACACACTCACACTAGCAGCGTAATTTTGCCCCTGCAGGGAACTCAATAACTAGTGAGCAAAATTTCTAGTTCCGAACTAGCGAAAAGGTGTCAAAAAGGAACTAGATAAATTTTAAATAGACCCTCACCAGTTCAGAAGGAGTGAATTGAGTGACCATTATAAGACACACTTTGATTTGTATGCAATTCTATAAAAATTTTTCGTTGGTTCAATTGCCGTCTGCTTTGTATATTTCTGCAAATCTCAGATGTTTAGTGAAGCATTTCATATAAAGAGTATTCTATTTGCATCTTGTATGAAATTAAATGTTCCCCTAATTATGCTTTTTCGATCCCTCAGGCTTATTTTTAATTTTTTTTTATTTTATTACTTTTTAAATATTATTGTAAATTTTTAATTAATAAATAAATAAAAAAATATTAGTTTAAAAAAATTAAAAAAAATTAGCATCCAACTTGACACCGACAGGATTCGAACCCGCGGCTCTCAGAATGAAAGGCACATGCGGTAGCCAGTCTGCCATCGCGCTACTTGCATGAAGTGTGTCAAAGGCTGCACTTAAGCGGCAGATGTAAAACTGTAGAATTTGTAGGTACATGTAGCTAGTTCAGAACTATCGAAATTGTGCCAATAAACGAACTAGTGGAAACTGTAGAATTTAGTACTACTTCGGAACTATCGAAAATGTAGTGCAGAGAGTGACAATTGACACCGCCTAGGACATCGCCGTGTTAAATTCGTCAGTTGATAACATGCAAAAGAGATTTAGCTCGCACTAGTAGTGTCGAAAAATGCACTAGAAGCGACCTAGTTCGGAACTAGAGATTTTCCCTACAGGGGCGGAACACAACGTCTGGATGTGTGTTTATGAAAATATGTATGTACATACATATATTTCGATTATATTCGAAGTATTCGCAAGTAGTGTACACTATTTGCAGAACCTTTTTAAGGTCATGTAATTGTCGCTACGAATAAGTAATTGTATTGGTTCTGTTTATGGTTGTGCTCTACTTGCGCTTATTCTAAAACGACAGAAACAAGTAGGTACTGTAATTGGACGGCCGCGAATATTTTGTTGGCCGTTTCAAATCCATTCGTGCAACCTTCTAATACATACATATGTACACATATTTACTTATGGAACAGTTTATAACCTTAAATTAATTCATTTAAAGAAAAGTGCATGAAATACCCAGTTCTCTCTCTTTTAGTGGGTATAAAATTTAATAATTTTTAACTAGAAATTTTTTTAGCAAGACTTTTGTTTCTGATGGCTTATCTTTTCTTTAGCATCGGCGCCTTCAAACTTCATAATGCCTCCTCTAAACAACTGAGAACACTGCGGACACTGAAGATGACAAAACGGCGAAAATAATTTGTTCCCGAATCAAATTTGAAATGGCGGAAAATCTCTCTCAAAACCAAAAATATTCAACCAAGACCTATGGTTAGGTTGGTTGATTGGAATGGCGAGTCGCACTGACTCCCATTAGCGCCGAAGCGCGATTTTGATACCACGACTCGTGACTAAAAACCAGAAGAATAGAGTAAAGGAGAATGTCGGTTCGGCAGGCAGGTCAAGTCCTACGCCCTATATCCATCCTGTTGAGTTTAGGTATCTAAAAAGCCCTCAGGACCGACGTTCTTTAGTTCCTTGAGGTTGTCGAATAAAGGCTTATCAAGATATGTCATTCTGCCTTGGCAGTGCGAAGCACACTAATACAGCAGGTGCTTCAGTGCCTCCTTCGCCCCAGAAAGATTACAGCTGCGGCATAGAGAGTTATGGTCCAATACCAGTCCGGCCGCGTGGGTACTAATAGCCCAATGTCCTGTGAATACCGCAGTTAAGCGGGAAATGTGCCTCCTATCCATCTTTAGAATATCAGAGGATCGCATGTAGTTGTATGAAGGCCACAGACTTCTGCAGACCGTGCAGGTCTGTAATCGTTTCCATCTTGTTTCAGCCTCCCCAAACCAGTACCGAGAGATTTGGCCCTTCTTTGAGGCGCATAAACCTCCTCCGCCTCTGCGATATCAAGAGCCGAGCCCTGCCGTGCTTACTCATCAGCCATTTCGTTTTCCTGAATGTCCATGTAGCTCGGCATCAAAATCAGAGATATGCTTTGTCGACTTGCTAAGTCCTTGACCCGCTCCCTAGACTGCCTGATCAGGCTTGGTGCTACTTACAGTACAGATCCCAGAGCCACCTGACTATTCGAGAAAATTCATATCTTGTTTCCAACACCGACACTTTTCGCTGCAAGTAGAGCCTTTAGCCTTTAGATTGAAAAATGGTCGCCGTGTCAGGGAGACTTACATATTGATATGGAAGTATCCAGCTGAGTTGCGAAGATACCCGCTCCGTCCGCCATCTTGGACCCGTCCGTGAATCTGTGAGCGAGTTTACCATCTTCCCAGTTGTTCTCATAGTTTATATCGAAGACTTTTGACGAATATAATCTATTTTCGTGCTGTTATCGAAGTCGGAAGTGTGGAGCGGAATACGACCGTGCCCGTATGTGCGTCTTGTGATTGAGCTCATGCTCATCAATGATAAGGTGAGTAGCTGAGTGTTGGGTGAGCCCGAAGTGCTTTCAAATCGAGAAAATCGTCATCATTGAGACGTCATAATCGAGTGAAAAGTAGGCTCGCTTCTCGACTACACAATCGAGATGTTTTTGGCGACTGTTCAGAGTCAGAGAGTCCGAGTGGCTTGTCTAAGCTAGGAATGTAGCTAAAGTGGAGCCGATATGCTTATTTTATCAGTTCGTCTGCTCTATCACTAACCGATATGCTGCAGGGTTAAGGCCCCAAATGGAGCTCCATTGTAAAGTGAGTTGGTTCTGAAGTTACACACGGAAGGTTCAAACGCCTAATACCGTCAAAAAACTTGAAAATAAATCTTCTAGTCTAAGCATTAATTTTAAAAAAGAAATAATAACAAAAAGAACGATGCGGGAGGTAAGTACAAAAACAATGACAAAATTGCTGTGGCATCAGAGCTCACTAAGAAAAATATACAAAAACAACAGCAACAACAACAAGACCAACGTCGTCGAGTGATTAATGCCATTAATGAAATTATCAAGGATTACGTAGATTTTCCAGCATTTTAATGCATTGCCACCAACTCCGCGCTCCAGCCGAGAAACCTTATCCCAAACTGGCAGGCGCACATTTCCTGTGCAGCGGCGTTGGCGATGAAAGGGTTAACGGTGTGTGCAGACGGTGGGCACGCAAAAGACAATACAATTTAGCGTAATTCTTTGGCTTCAATTAGTGGAGTGTTGGCGCGGTGTTGACAGTTTTTCCACATTAACAATGGTTGGTGCGAAGAGTGTGTGTATATGTGCGTGTCTATGTTCTGTGGGAGTTTTAGCGTAGCGAAAAATATGGTTTGAGTGATTGCAACCCTTTCGTTTTGTTCAAGAGATACTAAAAAAGTACTTTTATTCGCGGTATGAGATGCACACTTTTGTTGTGAATTAGATGTTAGTGCGTTTTCTTTCCTATGGGCGTGTTTGGCGACAGTTTGTGCAGCTGAATGTATATATTATAGAGCTTAAAATCTCATTTTATTAATTTGTCCGTTAATACCAGCAAACGAACTTAATGCATAGTCTTTAGTGATATAATTAATAAAATCTGCTTGTGAGTATTAAATTTTAAGTTATTTTTAATGTATATAAAAGTATGCAAGGTAGGATGGAGATAAGTAGAAAATACCTCTCAGTTTCTAGTAGCTATGGGTAAAGTTGGCATCCTTCACTCATATTTTTAACTTCGCTATTATCTGAGGCTGACATTTAAAGAAACTTTCTTTCATAAAAGAACTTTCTTCAAACAGGATGTTGCCATAAGCACTTCAATATTTTCGGTTGGTTCAGCGCGGATTCCATCTCCTGATGTAAGTTCATACCTCATCTTTTCCTTCTTGTTGTTATAGCCACTAAGATACTCGCCGAAGGTTTTGGGGAGGTTGGTTGGTTGGTTTAAGTGGCGGGTACCCACAGAAACAGAAGAATAGAGTAAAAGAGAATATCAATTCGGAAACCAGAGCAGTTCCTACGCACTATATCCATCCTGTTGATTTTAAGTATCTAAGAAGCCCCTAAAGGCTAACGTCCTTTCAGCATTCGCATAGCAAGACCTTCTCCTCCGCTCCTGGAAAATTACAGCTCCGACACAGAGTGTTTTGATCCAATTCCTATAGGGCCGCATGGGTAACAATGGTACAACGTCCTGTGAAAACCGCAGTTAAGCGGGAAATGTCCCTCCTGTCCATCTTTAGCATGACTGAGGAACGCATATCATTGGATGAAGGCCACAGACTTCTGCATATCCTGCTGGTCCACAACTGCTTCCATCTGGTTTTAGCTGCCTCAAACCAGTACCGAGTGATTCGGTGCTTGTTGAAGCCCAAGGGCGCAAGAACTTTCCGAGCCTGCGCGATATCAAGAGCTGAGCCTTGTCTGGCCAGCTCGTAAGCCATTTCGTTTGCCTTGATGTCGCGTTGCCCCGGCATCCAGATCAGAAGATACTTGCTAGACCCATGACCCACTCCCTGCACTGCCCGACCAAGGCTGATTAAACCGTTGCAGATCCCAGAGCCTTCAAAGGCGCCTGACTATCCGAGAAAATTCCTATCCTTTTTCCTACACCGGCACTTTCCGCTGCAAAGAGAGCCTTGAAAGTCTCATGTTTTGCGAAAACTTCAGATTGAAAAACGCTCGCCATGCCCGGGAGCCTTATTGATATGGAAGTGTCCAGTGGCCGCTGTGGTGCGGGTGGGTAGGGTGCTCGCCTGCTATGCCAGAGGTCTCGGGTTCAAACCCCAGGCCGAGAAAAGACCAAAAAAATTTTTCTAATTAGTAAAAATCCAATTATTGGGTTTTTAAGAGCAGCGGTCACCTCTCGGCATTGGGCGGCATACCCTCCGAGAGTATTTCTGCCATGAAAAAGCTTCTCACAAAAAATGCATTCGCCGTTCGGAGCCGGCATAAAACTGTAGGTCCACCCAATTAGTAGGAAAAACAAAAAGGAGCACACCTCCAATTGGGAGAGAAGCTCGGCCATAAAACTCGTCAGAGTTATAATAGCGCCATTGTATTATTATTATATTATTATATTATAAGTGTCCAGCTGAGTTGCGAAGATACCCGCTCCCACTCTGCATTCCATTTTGACACGTCCGTGAAAACTGATAGATTTTGGGAAGTGTAGAGGAAATCTTTTGCCGGTTGAATCCGTTTCATTCCGGTACTAGTACCTTCTGACACTAGCCCGACTTTCTTGCCTAAGATTTTTTTTGGCCACTATCAACGTCCTAGGGTCAGTGGATTTTAGTCGCCTCTTGAGATAGACATTCCTTACCTCGGTTATATTCTCAGCCCCGCTTCTTCTTCGTTTCTTTAGTTGTTCTCGTTCATTAAAGCTCTGGTTGTGAGGTGCCAGACGGCCACGCTATACTCTGGAAAATTTGAAGACATAATTTCTGTCCTCCAAAGGTCCAGGTAAAGGAGCGCAAAGGAATCTTTGGCCTTTATTTTCATTTTTCAAATAAGGCAAAGTAGACTTTCACGCCGTAGTACTATTTCTGGCATTCTTATTTTACCAAGTGTATTTTAGGGTCGAAGATATTCTACAGTTCCATTAGCGGAGATATTTAATGAACACCCCCAAAGTAACCAAGTGGGAAAAATCAAATAAAGTTTTTTTTTTGTAAATGCTGGTTTATAGTAGTCATCATTTTAGTTCTTTCAGATGTTGGTTCAAGAAAACCCCCGCTGAAAGTTCGATACAAATTTTATACATATTTCTCTTAACTGGGGCGGTTTTGGACTAAATTGAAAACTAGGGCTTTTTTGAAATATTAGTTGAACTGGAGTGATCTTCTCTTCTTCTATTTTCACTTAGCTGGTGACATCTTCTTAATTAGCGCGTAACCAACTAGACGATTCTGGCCGAGTTTGGTGCAGCATAGCGTCAATTAGAAATACCAAGGGAGACAGCGTCGATGTCTCACAGTGGGCTGAAATTGGTCGGTAGTGGACATAGAGACATGAAATAAAAGCTAGTTAATAATAAAAAACTAATTATGGAGTTCGATTCTAAACCTTATTACATGAGGTTTTTGTATCTGAATAACTTTTCATAAAGTCTTTAATTTAAAAGTTATAGCAAATTAAAAAAAAAAAATGTATGGAAAAATTCAGAATTTTACCCTTAACTCAATTTCCTCACGTTTCCTCAAAATTAATTTCATATATTTATATATAAGGTCTAATTTACTATATATTTTACTAGTCCTCGTGGTTCGGAAAAGCTCGGAAAAGTTTACAATTTCAGTCATAGTTCCATTAATGACTAGGTCTTATGGCAATATTATTATTTTCGCTGAAGAGAGAAATGGGACAACCCCAAGCAGTACCTCGTTCGGCAGATGATTAAAATACGCTTCTAACGAAATACAACTTGTAGTGATTGAACCAACCCTGGTTGAGTGACAGCTGGTCAAAGTTAAAAATTTTTTCATCTTTTTCGATTTTTTGTTTGCCGTTAACTCAGATTCCTCACGTTTCCCCATAATTAATTTTATTTATTTATACATAAGGTCTATTTTATTAATTTTCGTGGCTCGTAAAATATCGGTTTTTTTGCAATTTCAATAAGAATTCCATTACTAACTGGGTCATATGCCAGTATTGCGCATCAGTTTTCATTGCTGAGTATAATGTGGAAACCAAAAATATTTTAGGACTTCAGTGTTAAGTCATTTTGCCGTGTCAACCGTTTCGCCATATGCATATAAGCCTAAAATTAGAGTCAAATGTCGCTGCTATTCTTTAAAATATTCTGGTATGCCTTATTATACCCCACTTTGCTTCACTTAAACTTCAAGAGCTCATCCAAATATTGTTAGATTTTTAATCTGAATGTATTTTTGAAACCTCCATTAAATTACACAGCCCCATGTGTAATTGAATTTAATAAAATTTTCAGCTATCTGGAAGAATATAGGACATGAAGTTGAAGATTCGCGATATTACCTTCCCTGAGTAGTGTACCAAAAAACTGAATACGCCATTCGTTTAAACGGTTAATTTTACGTACGACTAGATAACAATTTTTTATCTTGTGCAAAATCTCAACTTATTTCATAAACATTCCTTGAAATTCTTGAAAATTGCACGGTTTTTGGTGTAGCTCCATCTAGTTTTTAGAAAAGTGATTTTGTTTTTTCATTTTATTTACTATAAAACAACCTATTTTCATATTCTGGGGCCGGAGGGAGGATCTGAGAAGGTTTAAACAATGACATACAAATAAACGCATCTAATGTACATCTATTACTAAAAGCCTGATAACTTCTTAAAACAAGGTTTTACGAAAAAAAAGTTATATAACTAAAAGTAATGGCAAAATATCATAGAATATGAAAATATGCAATTGAAGTCCTATGTCCCTACTTGCAAATTTCAGCCCACTGTGTGTCTGCGTAAAGCTTGTACATCTCATTATTAAATCTCCGTTGATACTCGCCATCGCTAACACGCAATGGCCTATAAATCTTCCGTAGAACATTGCTCTCGACCTCACCAATATGAATGTTTAATAGGTTTGATGTATTGTGGAACGATCCTCCGTCATCCCTTGTCAAGTTTGGTTTCGTTCAGAACGAAAAAAGACACTGAAGATGGCGCATATTAGCCGAAACCGGTTTGTCTCCAAACCAAACTTGACAAGGGATGACGGAGGATCGTTCCACAATACATCATATTCCTACCCTGTCGGAAAAACAAGCAACCAAAAAGTATTTAATAGGTTTCTTATTAGGTGGGTAGTTCTTTAAGGAAATCGGGTTCGTGCATTAGAACTCAGTAAAAATTCTACATACTTTGAGAACCTTTCGGAAAAAGTAGCTATTTTGTTACACGAAATTAAACTTCAATTCAGCTCCTCTTAGAAGAACTTTAACTGCTAAATCAACCAACCGAAAAAACTTCTCACAATTTCTTCCATTTCACTTGAATTATATTATCCAAACTTCCGTAGAATTTGAACTGACCAAAAATAAGTTATCATCACAAACTCTTCTTGGAAAATATAAATTTCCAAACAAACTTTTCAAGTCACCAGCGAAACACTATAAAAGAAATTTTATTATTAAATAAGTTATGAAAGTATGCTGCTGAATGGGGAGGGAATTCAAACTGCAGCCAGTGCAGGTGGTTTCTCCCTCATGAGCGGAGAAGTGTGTGTGTTTGTATCATCGCAATGGTTACCCGGGTTTCAAGGGCAATAAAGTTAATAATATACAACTTCATTACGGTAAATTAACTTGCAGATATTTCCATGCAAGTACATCAAGTAAAAAATATTATGAATATTGAGGCGAGTTACACGATTATTACTGTGATTTAAATATGTATCTAGGTATATAAATATGTATATGGTTATTTAATATATGCACAAGAATTGATAATATCTGGTTGTTAAGCATCGAACGCAGCAAATATTTACGTCAATACATCAAGTGCATACACTCAGAAAAAAAAATCATCAACACGATTCATGTAAAATTAACACGATCGATCTTTACACATAGAACAGCAACAATTTTTTCAAATTACACGATGTTTGAAACATGATTTTGGCTTTGTAACTGTCATCTGAAAATTTGGTAAATTCAACCAAATTTTATTGTTGGTACAACATGAAGAAATTTTAAAATATACAAGATGATTCAAATATACAATTTTATTCCTAAATGTCATTTGGAATTTGGTTTATTTAACATGATGATAGTGTCAATATAAACTAAAAAAAAATGTTAGAAAAATGACGTACCAATTTTAGTGTTAATACAACATGAAAACAAATGTTAAAACAACAAGAACCACAATTAACAATAAAATTTGGTTGATATAACACGAAACAATGTTCAAACATAAACGTCATTTGGAATTTTGATTTATTCAACACTATGATAGTGTCAATATAATCTAAAAAAGTGTTAAAAAGAACGTCAAAACTATTTTGAAACATACACAATTTTTTTAACGTTTGAAGTTCTGCTGTTCGTGCAAAACACAAACTAATATTTTTTAACAAAAAGAAAATTTTGTGCCGTGGGAGTGATGGGAGTTTAGCATCATTGTCAGTGCGCGGTAATGGGGTTTCCATTTATAATTTTAGTTCGCAGGTAAGTTAAAAGTGGGTTGCATTTTTGTTTCTAAAAGTTTTTAATGTTCAATATTTTCTTTGTCCTCTTCATAGTTTGCAATATTTACCACGAAGAGATGTTTAGCGAATGGTGCGGTGCTTATACCGTTGCATTAGCGGCCAAACATTACTCGGTGCCAGTGATAGTAAGTACTACCGCCCATGTATAAACTATTCGTATGAGAAGGACGCTTTCAATTTGGTCGGTTGTGCGGGTGATGTACTCGAATATGCTTTATTGATCTGATGATTATATATTTTATGTTTTATATGGTTTTATATTTAAAAAAAATAAATAAATTGTAAAATCAACAAGACTTTCTAGTTAATTTAACAATAAATTTAAGGTAAAATCAAAAAGATGTTATTGTTAATTCAACAGGACGATTTCGTGTTAATTTAACCAGCTTTTATTGTAACATTAACTAGTTAAAATTGTAAAATCAGCAGGAAGACTCAACACTTTTTACTACTTGACAGTAGTGTTAAATTTACACGATTACATGATGGCATACATTAAGCATCGTGTTGAAAAAAATTAACCACAACATTTGTTGATTTTTGGTTGATTTCACACTATTTTTTTTCTGGGTGTACTCGAACCAACACTTATGGCTGTCCGAATACGCTCAATATATATGGGAGTAGAGAGTGAATGTAACCACCACCACCACCGCCCACGATGTCCTTCATCGATGTTTGGGTGTATGTTAGGTATAGGGTTGCCAGATACCTTTCCCGAAAAAATCAGTACAATGCCTTCAAAAAAAAAAAAAAAAAAACAAAAACAAACAATATATGCGGAGAAAATCGTCTTTATTACTGGCATTTTATTTTTGTTTCCGTATCGTTAACTGTCAATCATGTTTCTATGACTTCTTTTTAACGTTCGCGTTGCTGCCTCCTTCCTAAGTGTTTTATGGTTATGCCGTGGTTATGCTTACGAGCAAAAGACCGATGAAATTCGGACACATTTTCGTCATCGGTGAGAGGTGGTTACGCTTAAATCAATGATTAGAGTGCACATACACAACATAACACATTATTACCCCGAAACCTCGGCGTGCTGGGTGCTTGTTTCACACAGCAAATTTGATCGATGTGAGAGTCCGAAAATTCTCTCACTCGTCGGAGTGCACAAAAACAATTACACGTTGCTCGTCGAGTATTGTCGTAAGCATAACCACGGCATTACAAACGTCAAATGAAAACAGTTGGAAAATTAAAAACAGAGCATGGTGATAAAAATGAATTTTTTTTAGTGTCGGCTAAAAATTAGTACAAATCAGTACAAAATCCAAAAAATCAGTATTACGTAAGGTTTTTAAAACCATCAGTACGGAGCACGAAAAATCAGTATTGTACTGATCAAATCAGTACGTCTGGCAACCCTAGTTATGTACAAGTACGTAATTGTTTTTTTCTCTGGCTGCTGATTTAATTTGATTTTCAGATGAACGCCCAAAGGAGGATTTATGCTACTGTTCATATCTAAATTTGCATCTCAATTTAATGAATGCAATGAATTAATTTTTAGTGGGTGAGCAGTGATTTTTTGCTAAGACTTATATCAAAACTGCTCAGCTCATAGGGACTCAAAACACAATTGTTTTTGTTTTGCTCTGAATCATAGCCACAGATACGTAGGTATCGCAAAATATGCGATCATAATAAACACCGTACCGCATTTTCTTGATCAATTCCGGCATGCGGTAGTATGGATATCACAACACCGCAAACACCGCATATCGTAAGCACCGTATCCCGCAAACACCGCATATCGCAAACACCGCATTTCCCAAATAGAGATACATATTTACAATGTTGCCAGTGCGATTTTTTGTTTGTAATTTTTACCGTCATGGATTTCTGATGAAAAATACTACTGATTACAATTTGATTTTAACCAAACAATATCTATACAGGAAAACTCTCAGGATTGGTTTTTTTTTTTAATTTTTTCATTGAAAGGGCCACTTAAAATTTAGAGTTTGTTTACATTCAAAATAATTTGACTAATGAATTTCAAGATAAAAATATGTCCTATTTACATGAAATAGAGTTTTTTCCTAAAATCCTTGAATCACATTTATGGCTTCTTAGTAATACACATAAGTTTTGTTTACACATTTTTGCTTGTCTGTGACATAATTCTTTATTTTCCAACGAGGAATTCATTCAATTTTCACAATCGACAAAATTGGCTACGATACATTGATTGAAACCGAAGTTTTTGTAATTTTATTGGAGCAACAACAATACACATGTTTATTTTTATACATTTTATTATGCGCCCGTTGGAATGAATACTTTTCTGTCAGTCTACCAATTCGTTTAACTGAGAAACAGTTGAATTAGATGTCTTTTTTACTTCAAAGCTGAAGTACTGAATGTGTCGATCGTCATTTAAATACATTTAATTCAACTATGTTATCACTTAAACGGATTGCTAGTTTGAAGAAAAAGTATTAATTTGATTATTTCATTATTGAAAAATATTTTATTATTCAAAAAACTGCAACAAAAAACAAAGCACACAAAAATAAAAAAAAAATACTTGAGAATAAATTTGCTGTATATCTTATAATTAGTAACACATATCTATGTATTTATGTACAAATGAATATTCAATTGCCTATATCTTTGCAGTGTGTGAAAAATTTCCGGCAACACTGAATAGTATACAAATAAACAAATGCGGTGTTTGCGATATGCGGTGTTTGCGGTATACGGTGTTTGCTTTATGCGGTCTAAACAACAATAAATACCGCAATATCATTTAGGTTTTTAATCAATGCGCTAGCGGTGAATTTTTTTTCTGGGTACTTATTTTTTCAGCCACTTAAAAAATAAGTATTTTTGCGGAGCTTTAGAAAATGTGGTGCACCGCTGCTGATCTCTGGTACATACATACGTATTTTCACTTCATATATAAAAATTAAATTAAAATATGTAAGTGAATATTTAAAAATATAAATAGACACTTAGGGCCGTTTACTCAACCTCTGATTAATGCTAACCGGAGGATAAAGGTCCGGTTAACTTATGGACTGCATTATCGACCACATGATAAATACATGGTTTGATGAAGTCGATAATGATGTTTAACCGAACTTTTACCATGATTAGCGTTAATCAGAGGTTGAGTAAACGGCCCTTAGCCTTTTTTAATTCCCACTGCTGTGAAAATCATTATTAGTTAGGTTATAACCAGCGCCATCTGCCAGAAAACGGTGGTAATAACCTAATATCATTAGGAAATACATCCATACAGGTGAATCTAATAAAAGCGTGTTAAAAAATTCTATGTATGTGCAGAGGAAATGCGCTTTGTATAGGAAGCTCATGCACTACTGTAAGAAATTGAAATTTACAATAACAGATGTGCAATGAAAAAAAATTAAAAAAATGACAGCATGGAAAAAAATTATCTATGTAGTGTTCAAAAAATTTGCATACGGGCTACATAATATAAAAAATTAAAAATTTGTGTGATTCTACAATCTAACGATGACGGAGTTAGATTGCACTTCGAGACTTGCCAGCTTTCATCGGGATGGAAGACGGTCACGGCATTGGTTTAAATTTCCACAGCTTGACAAGCCCGAAGCAAACTAATAATTTACGGCAGGAGAAGAAAGTCCGTGGAAGCAACAAGCATAATTTAGGAGGAGTGGTTCTCACTCGTGTGTGAAAGGAAATCGGGTGATTGATAGAGAGAGGTTATGGGCATAATTTCCAATGATCGGTCATCGAGTTAACACATCACTACCATTTTTGTTATACAAAAGGTAGGAGTATTGAATTTTAGCTTGGTTTTAATCGTCATTCAATAGCAAATCTACACTCCGAAGCGGTTATTAAAATCAATCGGCATATGTTAACAATTACCCCCCCTCTTAACTTAATATTTTACTAGTATCGCCGGTGGTCGAAATTCGACCATGCAATTTATTTTTTCAACTTTGTATTGGTACAAAAATTATTCCTTTTCGCGGAGATAAGCAACACTTTCCAAATTCCAGTTGTACCGCAACACTGATTTGCCCTTTTGATCACGGTCCGACGCGAAATCATGTCAAAATCAAGGGAGATCTAGGAAGGTAGGCCCGGTGGTGAGCGCTTTTAAATTAAAGCGACTCTTCAACTGTTTTTACGATATTTGTAAACACGTTTACGATATCTATTTCTCTTAACTAAAAATCTTATTTATTAATTATAAAGAAATTAAATAATTTATAGAAAAAATTATATGCCTATGCACTGCTCCTGACTCATACGAACACATCCATATCAATTTTATGTGGATATATGTAAGTATGTTAAATGTGCTAAACAGCCTGGCAATTGTTTGTATGTGAAAAATGTTAGCCTATTAATATATAGATAGTGGGCACATTTGCCAACGGAGCAAAAACGAAGTAAATCAAGAATGGTACAAAACTAAAAACTTTATTTATTAATTATAAAGAAATTAAATAATTTATAGAAAAAATTATATGCCTATGCACTGCTCCTCACTCATACGAACACATCCATATAAATTTTATGTGGATATGAGTATGTTAAATGTGCAAAACAGCCTGACAATTGTTTGTATGGGAAAAATGTTAGCCTATTAATATATAGATAGTGGGCACATTTGCCAACGAAGCAAGAACGAAGTAAATCAAAAATGGTACAAAACTAAAAACTTTATTTATTAATTATAAAGAAATTAAATAATTTATAGAAAAAATTATATGCCTATGCTCCTCACTCATACGAACACATCCATATCAATTTTATGTGGATATGAGTATGTTAAATGTGCAAAACAGCCTGGCAATTGTTTGTATGGGAAAAATGTTAGCCTATTAATATATAGATTGATAGAATGATATGAGTCAGAAATGTACACAGAGGTCATGCCAAACATGGAGAGAATCTACTTCTACTTCTTAATTGGCGTGTAAACGCTTAGACGATTTTGGCCGAGATCAATAAAACGCGCCAGTCGTTTCTGTTTCCTGCTGCCTGGCGCCAAAGGAGGACGAGTTAGTCTTCACATGAGCTTACCAACGCAGTGGAGTTCTCCCTTGTCTTCTGTCTTTGGTGGCTTTCGATAAAAGTACTTTCTGTGCCGGTGCTCACCGTCATTCATTTCCACAATATGACCTGCCCAAAGCAGCCGCTGGGGTTTTATTCGCAGAACAATGTCGATGTCTGCTTAAAGCTCGTACACCTTATCATCAAATCTCCGCCGGTACTCGCCAGCTCCGTAGAATTTTTTCTCGAATACTCCAAGTGCCACCTCATCTGATTTTGACATCGTCCTCGCTTCTGCGTCAATGTTCATGAGTACTCATTACTAGCGCTTTAATTTTTTATTTTTATTTGTATTTTAATGTGTTTGAATAACATTCAAAGAGAAATTTTTTGCTGATCAACTATTGTATTGATAAAACACTTTAATTTCAGGTATTTGAAAGGTGTAACAATTTCTGGAAGAAACGTAAGTGGTCAAAATCTGCCGAAATAATATCAAAAACTTTGGGCTCTGCCTTAACTGTTCCCGTCGCTATCCGCTGGAATTCACTTTATGATTCGGTAACCAAAATTTTAAGTTACAAGGAGCTGCTTAATAAGCTCAGCGATAAATTAAGCCTTCCCAGATTGAGCTCAGAAGATATTGATTATTTGAAGCATTTCCAACGCGTAATAAAACCCATTGCGGCAGCGTTGGATTTCCTCCAAGAGAAAGAATACGTACATATATTTCGAATAACTTTGCCAGTACTTATGACTATATGTAAGTAGAAATTTGGCGAAACTTAGCAGATTAAATGAAATCACATATACAATGTTGTGACAAAAAATCTTGAAGAACAGTTGAGGCACCGATTTGGTGTATATTTCACGTTACCCGCCGAAGCAAACCTTGCCATAACAGCAGCGGTATTAACACCAGATGTTAAGCTTAACTGGCTAAAAGTTTTGCAGAAAAAACAACATGCATTCATATTGATAATTATGGTATGTATACATATCTAATTAAACTTACCAACATTAAATAACTAACTGTTTGTATTTCAGTAGAGGAAAGTAGCACAAATACTGTTTGCCCGTCCATTGATGACTTGACGAGCACTGTGCAATGTCAACTGTATAGTTATCTTGTCGATTCTTCGACTGTCTTTGAAATTTGGAAAGACCGGTCTACATGTGTATATTAAAAGAAGAGTAAGTGATTAAAATGTGCCGAAATAATATCAAAAACTTTAGACTCTGCCTTAACTGTTCCAGTCGCTATCCGCTGGAATTCACCTTATGATTCGGTAACCAAAATTTTAAGTTACAAGGAGCTGCTTAATGAGCTCAGCGATAAATTAAGCCTTCCCAGATTGAGCTCAGAAGACATTGAATATTTGAAGCATTTCCAACGCGTAATAAAACCCATTGCGGCAGCATTGGATTTCCTCCAAGAGAAAGAATACGTACATATATTTCGAATAACTTTGCCAGTACTTATGACTATATGTAAGTAGCAATTTGGCGAAACTTAGCAGATTAAATGAAATCAATATACATATACCATGTGGCAAAAAATCTTGAAGAAGAGTTGAGGCACCGATTTGGTGTATATTTCACGTTACCTACCGAAGCAAACCTTGCCATAACAGCAGCGGTATTAACGCCAGATGTTAAACTTAACTGCCTCAAAGTTTTGCAAAAAAAAAAAAACAACATACAATTCACAAATGACGCAATTCTCAAAAGGGTATTAGAACAATAAATACATACATATGTACGTACAAAATGGCGGAATTTCATTTCAAAATGATCCTGTAAAAACTAAAGCTGCATTAAAACGAAGTTCATTTTTTAATTTTGATAATTATGGTTTGCATATATAATTAAACTTACCAACATTAAATAACTAACTGTTTGTATTTCAGTAGAGAAAAGTAGCACAAATACTGTTTGCCTTTGTATCTTTGCAATCTTCTTATAGTTGTTTTGGGTGGCTTTTTCGTTGTTTATGTCTCGTAACAGAGGCGTACTTGGTGGTGTTGATAACAGCCTGGCTATGCTAAATGTCCTATGCCAACAACGTAATGGTTTTAACATAGTGCATTTTAACGCTAGAAGTCTTTGTAATGAAAAGATGGATTATGTTAGGTTTATGTTTGAGTCCTCAGCTGTTGACGTAATCTGTGTGACTGAAACTTGGTTTACACATGATTTAGATGATATCCATGTTAACATTAACAACTATAAAGTTATCCGTAATGATAGGGTTCATAAAAAAGGCGGGGGCGTGGCAATATATTACAAAGCAACTCTTAATGTTAAACCAGTGTTCATGTCTGAAGGCCCTGGCGTTGAGTACATATTTGTTGAGATGTTTGACAACTCTATTAAGATGCTGGTTTCATGTGTCTACAATCCCCATACATCTTTTAGTCTTGATACCCTGTTCTCGTCCTTATCCTCACATGTTGTTGAATATGATTACCTGTTTGTCTGTGGAGACCTAAATGTTAATTTTTTTGCTCGTGAGTGTTCTACTAATAGACTGCTGGATAATGTTGCCGGAGCTGGTCTCTCCATTGTCAATACGAGTGTGCCTACAAGATATGGTAAAAATTGTTGTCCTAGTCTGATAGATTACTTTATTGTCTCTGACCCTGAAATTGTCCTAAACTTTGACCAGATATTTTTCTTGTCAGATCATGACCTTTTATTTTGCACTCTGGATGTTAACTTTTGTCAACACAATATAAGCAGCACATACACCTTCAGAGATTATCGCTTGCTTGATAATAATGCCTTATTTTCTGATTTGTCCAGTGTTCTTTGGTGTGAATGTTGGTGTCTTCCAACTGTTAATGAGAAGCTAATGTTTTTAAATAGCAAAATCACTGAAGCCTACAATAAGCATATTCCCGTACGCACTCGTGTGATAAAATCCCGAGCATGTCCTTGGTTTAACAACATGGTTTTAGCTGCTATTAAAGCACGGAATAAAGCATACGGGAATTGGAAGAAGAGAAGACAGGATACTGACTGGTTCATTTACAAAAATGCAAGAAATTATGCTACAAAAATCTTAAGGAGGGAGAAGGTCAAATTTTTCTCTTCGCGTCTGGACCCGCTACTCCCACCTAATGCTCAATGGCGGAATCTGAAGAGTCTACGCGTACGTGGTAAAGCCCTTCCTGACTGTACTCTGAGCTCAGATGTTCTCAATGACGCATTTGTGAATAATTCTCCATGTAGTGTAAATCGTGTGAATGTTCTGCCTGGTGCATCATCTTGCAGTTCGAGTGGTATGTTCGAATTTTCCGCTGTTTGTGAATCGGACATTGTTAGATGCATCCATAAAATAAAAACCAAGGCTGTAGGAGTTGATGAAATTCCAATCAAATTCGTGAAAATGGTGTTGCCATTCATAATTAGCACAATCACTCATATAGTAAATCACTCAATAACCACATCCTGCTTTCCTGAAATATGGAAAGTGGCCAAGATCCTACCTCATCCCAAAAATAGGAATGCAAGCTCTCCTGGCGATTTTAGGCCAATAAGCATCTTGCCAGTTCTGTCTAAAGTTTTCGAAAGTTTATTAGCGGAGCAGATTAGTGCACATTTAAACAAGCATAATTTACTTTCACCGCTTCAGTCAGGCTTTAGAGCGGGGCACAGCTGCTCAACTGCCTTAATAAAAGTCCTCGAGGATATTCGCTTACCTTTTGATAAGGGCCACATAACGCTCCTTTGTCTACTTGACTTTTCGAAAGCGTTTGATACGGTAAATCACACACTACTTTGCTATAAGCTGCAGCGGTACTTTGCCTTTGGTAATAGTGCTCGGAACTTGATCGAAAGCTATTTGTCGGGTAGATCTCAATTTGTAAGCAATGGTCCAGATGTTTCGAAGCCAAAGAAAATTACGGTCGGTGTTCCCCAGGGGTCCATTCTGGGACCGTTGCTATTTAGTATCTTTGTTAATGATGTTTTCGGTGTATGTAAATTTGTGACCATGCATGCATATGCTGACGACATTCAACTATATTTGTCAAGTGGTTTTGGTGATATATGTGATTTGTGTTGTCAATTGAACAGTGATTTATTGTCCATACTATGTTGGGCGAATGAAAATGGCCTATGTCTCAACGCCGAAAAATTTTACATGTTACCCATTGCGAAAAAAGATGTCTCAAGGCTTAAAATACCTGATATTGTCATTGGAAGCTCTATTGTAAAGGCCGTCAATAAAGTTAAAAATCTTGGAATCATTTTGAATTCAAGTCTTAATGCGAGCGATCATGTGAACAGTGTAGTGGGTAAAGTATACGGAACTTTACGAAACCTGAGACAAACAGCATCCTATACTCCCCTCCAAATTAGGAAAAAACTTGCCCTGCAACTCATTGTTCCCATCATAACGTATTCTCATCTTGTCTATAACAAACTTGACTCAATATCCGCCCACAAAATGGAGGTAGCGTTTAATCATGTCACTCGTTATGTTTACAATTTGCGAAAATTCGACCATAACTCGGACTGGCGGTCTCAGCTCTTAGGGTGCCACCTATCTGACTACCATAAAGCAAGGAGCTGCATCTTTCTCTTCAGCTTAATCTCTCTGAAATCGCCCCAATATTTATATGATAAGATTAAATTTAACAAATCCAGTCGCTCTTGCACCTTAGTAGTACCCAGCTTTAACTATGTTGCCTCTACCAGGCTGTTCTTCGTCAACACCATACGTCTCTGGAATTCTATTCCAGCTACTTTGAGAAACTCTCTAAACCAGAACAACTATAAGCGAATTCTTTACAGTTTCTTTTCCGAGGATAGCACCTAGTTTGTCCATTTCAAATAATATTAAATTGCATATTGTTATTAACTCTTCTTTATCCTACCTATTATTTCCTTTTCTTCTTTTCTCCTAATTCTTTTCTAACTAAACTTACTCATTATGTTCTTAAGTCACCTCAATAATTAAACATCTAATACATATGTTAATACCTGTTAATACACATATATTTAAGTTAGGGAATGATGTGTACCAATATAATACCTGTTCGTTGTACGATAAAAGATTTTATGATCTTAGGGCCTTATTTTGTAAAACGCAACGCGACGCAACGAGTCACCCAGAGTCACTTATTGTCGTGTTCGTATTTTGTATCTCTTTAGGTGACTGAAAGTGACTGTAAGTGACTCGAAGTGAATGTGTTACGTTTTTTTGGTGAGTATGTTACGTTTTTGGTATTTTATAAAACGCAAAGTGACGAAAACGGTCACTTTAACTGTCAAAAGAGTCACTTCCTTTTGTTCGAGTGAGCATTCGATATAGTTTAATTTGCAACGGCTAAAATTAGCCAATTTAAAAAAAAAAACGGGGTATCAATCGACGCGTTTCAATCTCGCGAACCCGAATATGATGCTGAACTAATTTTTTCTTCGATTTAAATAAAACAGTTGTTAATAAAAACGTTTTAACTTTTGTCTTGCTTCTTGCACAAACACGAACACACAAATGCATCTTATTTTTTAACATTGGATAACGCGTACATATATTTATATTAACTGCATTACACACACATTTTTTAATATGTTGCATATACATAAATAATATATTTTATTCAAAAAAAAACTAAACAAAACACGTATGTATGTATTTACACACAATGTCAACAAACACTTTTTTTATTTTTGTTGACTTCCCACTAAACACTGAAAAAGAAATTCTCAAACGTTTGATAAAATATTGTTTCTAAATTTGAGAATCAGCATATATATAATTTGAAAATAAACATATTTTCAAGTGTTCAACAAACATTGTTAATCAATTTTAGAATAACTTACAACACATTCGAAAATAAACTTGTTTCGCATTTAGTACCATTTCATGAATTTCATCATGTCAAGGTTTCAAGGAACGAAGACATTTTGTATGTTTGCAAGTTTCAATCAGCGTTCGTTGTTTTACGTGAGCAGTCTCTTAACGGTTGAAATGATGGTTGAAAATGATTGTGTATAATAATGATTCTGTATTTCTTACTCTTATTTTATTTGTTTGTTGCTTTTTGTGAAGTTACACAAACTTTATTAAATCCAGTTTGTTTCTCACATTTGTGTATGCATATTAAAAAAGATATTAATATACTCATGTGACTGTACAAAAGGCACAGGTCAAATTCACCCGCACGGGTAAATGAAAAACATCACATCAGAGTACAAATATGTAATACATACATACATCTATTGATTGCATTCCATTTCGTACTAACTTTGAAATTGATTTCAGAAAATGAAATCTATCAAATTGAGAATCAGCCCAAAATCCCATACTAAAAATGTGCCTTTTTGTTTGAGAACGCTATCAAGAGAAATTTTAGGTGCATTTGATAACTAACGTTTGATATTTGACAATAGGGTTACTTCTCAAATGAACCTCAAATTAAAAATGAAGAAAAATGTTTATTGGGTTGCCAGCTGCCAACTCTTCAGAATTACCTACTCGACAAAATACCTCTATTAATAAAAAAAAACGCACTAAAAATTACTAAGGAAACTAAAAAAACAAAATAGGTGGCACATAAGCTACGTAAATCGTTTGACAATCGTCGTGACTACGCAACAGGATGAACGCGAAAACGTAAAATCTTATATAATACCAACTTTTGGACGAAGGTGAGCGTGAGTGAGTGTGAGTGACTGCGTCGCAAAGAGTCACCGCGTTTTGTATAATAAGGGCATTAATGTACTAATTATTGATGTCAAATAATAAATACAAATACAAATACAAATGTTTAAGTTACTTGTATGTATATGTATGTGGTATATGCCACACTAACAATATTGATATTGGCCATTTGCATAAAAACTGAGTTCTTTCACAAGAGACTCAACTCAAATTTAGGGCCTTTGCAAAACGCAACGCGACGCGACGAGTCACCCAGAGTCAATCGTGTTCGTATATTGTATCTCTTTAGGTGACTGCAGGTGACTGTAAGGCCAGCCACACATGGCGGCAGAACTCGGGCAGGCAGAAAACGCTGGTTTACAAAAACCCTCGATTTCATTGTATTTCGGGCTTTCTGCCCAAGTTCTGCGTGTTTTCTGCCGTCATGTGTGGCTCGCCTTTATCTGTCAAAAAAGTCACTTCCTTTTGTTCGAATGAGCATTCGATATAGTTTAATTTTCAACGGCTAAAATTAACCAATTTAAAAAAAAACGGGGCATCAAACGACGCGTTTCGATCTCGCGAACCCGAATATGATAACGGAACTAATTTTTTCTTTGATTTAAATAAAAAGTTATTAATAAAAACGTTTTAACTTTTGTCTTGCTTCTTGCACACACCCACGAACACATAAAGGCATCTTATTTTTTAACATTGGATAACACGAAGGTACATATACATATATTAACTGCTTTACACACAAATTTTTTTAATAATATTAAATTTATTATGTTGCATATAAATAATTGGGCAATTCACAAGCTGTTGTAAAGTATTGTAATGTTGTATACTGGTAAAGGTTTACAATAGGTGTATCAGTAGGGTTGATTTTTCTCATACAAATTTCAATACAACCAATACAACTGGGCAGCCTATGTTTATTGAGTGTGCTATTTGATTTAAGTTTTTATTCTGACAGTTTGTTAAAAAAAATTTAAACAAAAATATGGAAGCGGTTGACGACATTCCGCTAAATATAATGGAATTAAATAAATAAAAATGTTCTGTTTCACGGGGGCTTCGGCTAATTTTATTTCAGAGCCGTCTACATATCCTACACAACCAGGCGTTGCTGGTTAAGGATACAATTTTTTTTGCCGTTCGCGTTCATTAAATTTGGATTTAAGGTGCAGTATGGCTTTGAAAACACGTTTGGTTACTTTTTTAATGGTGCCCCCATCACCCACACCAAAAATTGAGGCCACTTTTCTTACCGATTGTCCATCGCCGGACGATCCTAGCCGATAAAGGGCTATTTTAAGCTGCAACTCTATAGGAAGTTGCAAACTACATGAGCTCGTTTTAAAACCATCATCGTTCCTTATCAAATTTAGAATATACATACATAGATGAACTCTTCTGGACGGACACGGACCATTTGGGTGAACCTGCTCTCATCAAGGTTTTCAAGGACATTACGCGTCCAATTGAATGATTTTGGTATACCAAAATGAACGCTTCTTCGATTGCTTAAAACACAAAAAAGGTTAATCGAAAAACCTTCAATAGCTTCATCTTCTTCTTCACCTGGGTAAGAAAACAAATTACTTGCAACGTGTGTATCATATATCAATTAGGACTTACTTGAATCCGCCGCTAACAAATCTAATAACTGTTTTTCGCATAAAGCAGTTATGATTTTGTTTTTTCACTTTCTCCTGGCATTTTTCTTATTAAAATTTTTGTAAACAACAAACTGTAAAGAATAACGAAATACAACAAAACACATACGACAGTCTGTTCACAGGTAGCCAGTGAATTGCCCAAATATATTTTATTCAAATAAACTAAACTAAACAAAACACGTACATATGTATTTACACACTAGGGTTGGGCGATATATATCGATATATCGATATTTTTAAAATAGTACAGCCGATAATATCGACGATATTTTGAACTACCGTGCATCGATAATCGATAATTTTTTGCCATTTCGAGCCAAATTCGATATTTTCATACATTTCTGATTCGCTTCGAATTTAACAGCAGAACATTTTTTAAGAAGTGGTATAACCATAATGTCCGGGTGCTTGAATTTACATTACTTTCTTCTTCAAGCAATTCTTAATGATTTTGATGTTTATACTTCAGGATTCGTAGAATGTCTGTAGATCCATCCAACTTTAACAACAAATTTCTAGTAAACTATAAGTCTGCGGCAAGTTTGGATTCCAGTTTTGAGATCTGTGAGAGCACCTCTAGCCCCGTGAAGAAGTGGTTTTTCGCGGGACGTGGTTCCTTAATGTGAAGCCAGCCCTTTCGATATATTGATATATCGATGTTTTTACACGGCATAAATCGATGTTTTTTTAAATATCGATACAATATATATCGATATATTTTTCCAATTTGCCCATCCCTATTACACACAATGTCAACAAATACTTTTTTATTTTTCTTGACTTGCCAGCTGCCAGGGCTCACTAACAGTGGTTGTAGCAAGCCTTCACATCAGCTGATTTTTTGTTTTCTTCGCTGTTATGGGCTGCGAGCAAGTGCGTCACAAAATTGTCAAATTGAGTGTTTCTTATTGACTTACTGAAATCCTACATACAATTTTCTTGCCTAATTTTGACAACTGTTTGCTAAAAAGCACTAACAAAATAAACGGGAACTATTGTTGGCGGCGTAATGCTACAACCTTTATAGCTTGGCCGTATCAGCTGCCAACTTTCGAGGTCTAACCACTCATTGAAACAGTTAATTTAAAAAAACACACTAAAAATTATTAAGGAAATAAATAAAACCACAAAAGTGGTAAATAGGCTACGTAAATCGTTTGACAATCGTCGTGACTACGCAACAGGGTGAACGCGAAAACGGAAAAGCTTAAAAAATACCAACTTTTGGGCGAAGGTGAAAGGGAGTGAGTGTTAGTGACTTTGATGCAACGAGTCACCGCGTTTTGTATAATAAGACCCTTAATCTCAATAAATAACCAAATAATTTAAATTTGATGGGTGGAGTTTTATTAATTTTTTTATGTGAGCAACCTAATTTCTTTAGTAAAATCGAGCAATTTTAATATTTTTTTGCATGCAAAATCCACTTTTTACGAAAAAAATTAGTCTGGGCTATTGTTCGATTTTTATGCATTGGGCCCATTATCTCAAATTCTCTTCTGCGCTCACTCGCCTTATGTAATAGCATTGACAGACGGCAGCGATAATCCCGATTACCGCAACACTTAATTCGATTAAAATTTTACCCTGACAGACGGCAAGTATTGCGGATTAACAAAACAGCTGAAGGAAGGTAGGCGCAGCGGCGAATTCAAAAACTTCTTGTTTTATTTCCAAAGGTAGGGTAATGTCAAAATCAAAACGAAATCACATCATGGTCAATAGGAATGGGCGAGTCCCAAACGAATTCAGATTTCAACCAAGGCGAAATATCATTTTGACATTACAATCTACCAAATACAATAACAAATAACATTCGAAATTTCTGAATTCACTTATGCGCCTACCTTCCTAGATCTGCCTTGGGTTATTCTTTTTCTTCCCTTTCATTCACAATAGACATTTTTCACCAGGGATGTCATTACAAAATGCTCTAATCCGGTAAAATTTTGAGGACTAACTCAAGAGATATTCCGGATTACCTCCACTTAATTCTCAAGTTAAGTCCGAATTAGCTAGATATTCCGGATTAGCGCTGCCGTCTGTCAATGCTATAAGTTAATATCGGATGTTTAAGAGGAGGTTATAACCAGCGCCATCTGTTGGAAGATAGCGCTGTTTATAACCTAATCTCATATTTAGGCACAAAAAGAAATTATATAAATACATACTTACATACATACAGGTGAAGCTAATAAAAGCATGTTAATAATCATAATCGGAATTTAACAGTGCCTCCGTGCTGACATTATTTCTGGTCTTAATGCTGCAGAGAATCGCCATGATTAAAGAGCCAGACAGTAGCCGAATTCTAGAGATCTTTAAAAAGAAACAACCAAAAAAAAATAAATACATATGTAAATAGAGAACATATTGATTAGGGTGGGCTTGAATGACGTCAAATCAGTGTTGCCACACGTAGGGTTTTATCCCTACTTGTAGGTCTTTTTGGTTAAAAAATGTGCCTGTAGGGTAAAAGGTCCGCTTTTTCATGTAGGGTTTTTTTTACATGGAAATGTAGGGTTTTTTTACACGGAAAACATTCAAGGCGCAAAATGTGCCCTGTGTTGACTAACAAAATGTTTCCAAACATGCGCCCTGGGTTGACCAACAAAATTTTTGCCAACTCTGTACATCATTGGCATTACATATCGATAAATGTGGTACACCTTATGTATGTATAAATACATCTCTATTATACATTGTGTTGACAGCTTTTTAAATTGAACTGATTTATAAAAGCTGTGTGTAAATTTAAGTAAGTAATAATTTTGTCTTTATATCCAAGAATTAACTTTTTTTTACTTTTTTTTTTATAAATGAGCATGTGCTCTTACGATTTATTTCTCTTTTTATATACATTTTTGTGTAACATTGAATTAAAATTTAGATGAAGATATCTATACACATACGTATATGTATAAAAACCTCGTTAAAGTTTTGTAAAGCTAATAAAAGTATCTGAAAAAATACCTATTTTTGATTATTTATGTATATGCATTGTCCTATTAAAAAATTTCAATAAATTATATGCGGGTTTCAATATTTCCGCAAGGAAAAAATGTAGGGATTTTTGTAGGTACTTTTTTTTAGCGCGTAGGGTAATCTTGGGAGTTTTACCTCATTTGTAGGGATTTTGGAGGAAAAAAATGTGGCATCACTGCGTCAAATTCTGTCCCGAAAATAATTCTGGCATGCATATTTACCACGGTATATATATTGAGACGGTAATTCCAGTAGGCGGAAATGTCAAATACTGCTTACGTCACAGGACCAATAAAGCCGCGAACAACCAAACAAACAGCTGTGCCAATTGCAAAAGGAAATGACGTATGAGGATCTGATACTTTTTTCTAAAACCGAAAGAAATATGGCGGCCAGCGAACTGACATGACCTTTTAATTGGATCATGCATATTTACGTCACGAACCAGAAGTGGGAGTTTGCAGCAGATGAGAGTTTTAATTTATAAATAGAACATATTCCCAAATATTTATATTGAAATCATAGTCTTTACACTTAAATGAAACAATTCAATTACTATTATTTTATGAACTAAAAATACATGCAATTTATTTGCGGAACAAGTATTTATTTATAGAATTTTTAGTAGCTAAAACACATGTTAATATAATGCATATGAATAAAAACCTTTACACCTACGCGAAATGAGTGAAAACTGCTAAAAAAACATTTTTAATCCCACAAAAAATTTACAATGAAAAAGTCGAAAAAGTATTGGAATAAATCAATGAAAAGCGGCAAATAAATAAACTTACCTATGTAACTGGCATGTAGGTGAAAGACAGAGAGAGTGAGAGATGCGAGGGCTTTCAAATTCAAAATGGCCGACACTAAAGTCAACAAAAGCCAAGGCATACGGAAAAAACAACAACAAAATACAGCCAAATGCACACACAAACATATACGCACACACAGAAATACACACCCACATGCAAGTTGAAATATCCCTGCAAAAATCATTGGATTATATGCTCCATTTGTGGTTACTCCATGGATTAATTTGATTGTTATGCGGGACTGGAGTATATGCTCCATTGCAATGACATGCAATGTTAAATGGACCATATTTTTTGTATGAAATGTGGCAAGTTATGGAGTAATCGGTTGGTCCATAGCGAGCACTCCATGGATTAGCGATTGGAGTACTCGGAATTTTTGCAGGGATGTATAATGGAAAATGAATGCGATCGCAGGAAGCAGAGAATGAGCTCCAGCAAGAAAGGAATGAGTGTAACGCGCTGAAAATGTTGTGTAAAAACAATAGAATTTCCTATATCAGTGCCAAACAGCAGCAGTGAGCTACTCTATGGCATAAATTCATTCCTGCTCTACTCGAGTCGAGATAGACATTTGGGCAAAAAACAATGCGCATTGCTTGGCAACAAACTAACAATGTTTTACACACGATTGCGCTGCTATGATGAGTTTGGTTGATGGGAATGGATGTGGAAATGTGAAAATAGTAGAAATATGTGCAGACGACTGAATGAAAATTCGAGATTCTATACCCAATTGTGATTGAAATACATATGTATGTATATGGTATTGGATTCTAACTAAAACAGAGGTCGGCAAGATTGTTAGAGAGAGATACTGACTTGATGATCTCAGAGCGTGATGTGTGATGTTTCTCATTTACTCATGTGTGTCAAAATATCGTTGTCTGATCCAAAGACCGATAAATCCAAAGGACTGAAATTCAAAGATCGATAAATCCTCAACAAATAAATTCAAAGACCGATAAATGCAAAGGAGAGGAATCCAAAGAACGATAAATCCAAAGGACAGAAATCCAAAGACCGATAAATCCAAAGGATAGAAATCCGAAGACCAATAAATCCAAAGAACAGAAAACCAAAGACCAATAAATCCAAAGGACAGAAATCTAAAAACTAATAAATCCAAAAAATATCAAAAAATCAAAGACCGATTAATCTATGAGACGGAAATCCTAAGACCGATTAATCCATAAGACGGGAATCCAAAGATCGAGATATTCATTAGACGGAAATCCTAAGACCGATTAATCCATAAGACAGAAATCCAAAGACCGATAAACCCATAAACCGGAAATCCGAAGACCAATAAATCCAAAGAACAGAAAACCAAAGACCAATAAATCCAAAGGATAGAAATCCGAAGACCAATAAATACAAAGAACAATTAATCCAACGGACAGAAATCCAAAGCCCATAAATCCAAAAGATAGAAAATCAAAGACCGATTATATACGGCAGAAATCCACGATAAAATTTGGGTATATGTATAATGCCCCCTTCAAGCGCCAAACTAGACCTTTCTTTGTCTGAAAATGCTTATGCAAGCGCCATATTAAAAAGAGGAAATGAACCCATACATGTGTGGGTGTGTTTGTGTTCCATTGAAGCTTGGCGCATACAGCTCCACTTTGTCGTAATTGTGATTGGCCAGTTGGCCAGGTGGCAACTCACACCGCGTGGCTTGGAATGGGTCTTAAAGGGAGCAAGCAAAGGTTTGTGTGTATGAGTAAAAGCATTTGTAACTGTTGCCTGTGCTGTGCGCGCAAGCCACCCTCGCCGTTTAGCATCACATACATACTTATATACACCCATTTTAGGCAAAATTCCTCTACATAGAACACGAGCTCTATGAGCATAGCTTTTCACCACACTAGCGCTGCGCTACTCTGCACCCATTAGCAAGAGCAGGCAGGCAAGCATTAGTTCCTGTGGTGAATTCAGTTTCCATGTCCTTTTGTGCGCTGTGCTGGTCCATAGTCCACGGATGGCGCTGCCATGTGTGCAGCTAAAAAAGGATAGTGAGGCTAGTTATTCGTGCGTAGTCCTGCTGTGTGGTGTAAACGGTTGTAACGGAGCTCCAAGCGTAGCAGTTAGTGAAAAAAATATATAAAAAATAATTAATTTAATTAAAGTAAATTAAAAAAAGTGTTAAATAAGGGGCATTTAAAAAAGGACACTGAAAAAAAATTAACAAATCTTTTACATTAAAGCGAAAAAAATTGCTTTTTGCATCTAAAGAAAAAAATCCACTTTCATTGTTCTATAAAAAGATTTCTGTGAAATATATATATGTTTCATGTATATATACCATTTGCTATTCCAATGGAAAGCTCATTAGCTAACTTCCAATGTGCTCAGCTAAGCTTCCAATGCATTGCATATTTTCGCTGAGTCTAGAGCGCTGCTGCAGCCGTCAGAGTCAGTGCATGCATTCTGTGTGCTTAGTGCAAGTGAGACAAATTGATTACTTTTTCTCTACCTTTCTCACCTCTGCATATTCCAGCAAACACCTACATACCTATACACCTTTCATTTGCGCCCACATTGCTCAAGCGCCTACGAGCCACGCATCTTAAATCTGAGCTTTGCAATATTACAAATACAACTTCAAACCTTTATATAAATTAAAAATTCAGTCACGCAGTTATCTACCTCGATCCTTTTTACTTCTGCCACTGGAGCAATTGGCCTCACTGTATTTTGCGTTCAAGGCGCAGAACCTACTCAGACAGAGATCCAAACGTGTCGCCCGCGCAGCTAAACGGCTCGGTTTGCCAGATGTCGCCAGTGTTGCTGGGAGACTTTAAAGTTTTATTTCGAACTATTTTTTCCACGTTTGTTCATTAATTTTTGAATTTTTTTTTGCTACTAGTGTACTTACTCAGTAAGTTTTGTGTTTCCACTAGCCACAGTTTGAGCTATAAAAATAATTAGTCTTGCTTTTCATCGCTTTCCATAGTAAAATCCGTTTAAAACTCCGACGCAAAAAGTAACTTATCATTAATTGTATCATTGTACCTTGTTTGTGATAAATATTAAGTGAACGTATAAATTTTTCGCTTTTAATAAAATATATGAAATAAAAAATAATACCTGCAACATTTTCAACTAAGTTGAAGAGAATGAAGTAAACAGAAATAGTGAAGAATGGATTACATAAAAGTTGAACGTAAGTATTGAAAAATAAAAATTTTAACAAAAAAGCCAAACAAGTAGCAAATATTAAGGAAATTATAATAAATGTGAAAAATAAAAACTGCCATAATAGGGGGATTCACTATTGCAAACATCCTAGACCAAAATATGCAACACATCGACAGCACCGTATTGCACAGTCGTAGGAAATTTTAAGAAGAAGCTTTTCTTTTTTGCCAAAGGGACGCGTTCGTCACTCACTTTTTAATAAATAAATAATTTTACTTTAGTAAATTTAATAAATACACCCGAAAAATAACATTTCAAGCAAAATTCGGATGCTGAAATTGAAATATAAGGTGTCTTTCTTCGTATTCCCTGTAGTGAAGGGCCTTTCGATATCTTGTACAACGTTGTGATTATTTATCCTGTTTATCTTCCATCACGACAAGATAAATGCATTTTATGCCTTCCGCCAAGCACCTCGAACCATGAGTGAGGAAGTCTCGCACCTCCTCCCCTGGCTCACGCCTTCAGAGGACCTACTCGACCGGACAACAGCCTTTTCTAGCCCTCTAGTGTGCCCTGGCGCAGGGCGGAGGAGAGACGGAGGTCCATTGCCCAGGCAGCAACCTCCTGGGGGTTTCGCCCTTCAAGGAGTCTAAATATGTTGGCCCCAAATTTTAGATACATGAGATTCTCCAGAATATTCTTTGTCAGTACAATCCGTCTTTGGAACTCACTTCCATCCAAGACAAAAGCTATTCAAAAATATAAAAATCAAGCCTATTTATTTGTCAAAATTTCTGGACGATATTGGTACCAAACAAAAGATGTACTAGTTATGATTCCTAGGGTGGGTTTTCAGTTATGGGTGAAGAAGTAGACCCTGATGCCCTGCAATGTTTCTAAGCAATATTGGTATCAAATGAAAGGAGGAAATCAGAGCTACAATCCCCGCCCCACACCTTTCATTTGATACCAATATCCTATAGTAATATTTAGGGAAAGTATCAAATAAATAGGCTTGATTTTTACAGCTGACAAAAAAAAAATAAATAAATAACAAGTAAGGAAGCCTAAGTTCGAGTGGAATCGAACATTAGATACTCAGCTGTATGCTTTCATTGTTTGTTTGCGTTTGATGGAAACACGGCGTATTTTATATAAAGCGAGTGCTGCATAAAGTGGGCGTAGCCACGCCCATTTTCAATATTTTTATCAGTCATCCAACTAAGCATATGAATATTATTGTTAGTGCAAAATTTTATTCCTTTTTGACTTCTAGTTACAAAGATGTCACGTTACAAATTCCTAAAGGGTGTTCCAGAAATATCTTTGTTAAAAAGTAGGCGTGGTCATTAACCGATTTCAACAAATTTTTGCGTGTCTATTAACACAAGTTATAAAAGTGTATAAACCAAGTTTCGTCATAATATCTCAATTATTTGTCGAGTTATAGGCTAAGAAATCTCGTATATTCCTTTGTCTAAAAAGAGGCGGTGCCACGTCCATTTTCCAAAATTTGTCTCTTTTTTGTTTCCGGTCTATTGTGGAACTCTTGCCACAAAATTTCAATGAATTATCTTTATATTTGACAGAGATATCGCTTAAAATGTTTTTATTAGGTCACTTTATAATACCCATATATAAAAGTGGGCGTGGTCGTCAACCGATTTCGCTAAAATTTTCAACATGTATTACCACAAGTAATGCAAGTGTACACAACAAGTTTCGTCATTATATATCAATTATTTGTGGAGTTATGGGCTCAGAAATCTCGTATATTCCAGCTTCTAAAAAGAGGCGGTGCCACGCCCATTTTCCAAAATTTTTGTGTTCTTCGTTGTATGTCCGCAGGTGGACTCCTGGCATAAAATTTCAATGATATATCTTTATATTTGACAGAGATATCGCTTAAAATGTTTTTATTAGGTGACTTTATAATACACATATATAAAAGTGGGCGTGGCCGTCAACCGATTTTGACAATTTTTCGTCCAAACATTTGCCTAAGTAAGTATATCACGCGTACCAAATTACATCGATATATATTCAACAGTTTCTGAGTTATGAATCATAAAGCTTTCAATGTTTGCTCCTTAATAAGTGGGCGTGGCACCGCCCATTTTCCAAAATTTCATCAAATTTCTTCTTAGGGGCCTGAGCTCAACACGTGGGTAAAATTTCATCACTCTAGCTATATTAGTGGCTGAGATACCAAATTTCCGATTTTTTCTATATAGGAAAAGTGGGCGTGGTCATGGTCCGATTTCGCCCATTTTCAATACCAACCGTCCCAGTGTCGATACCAACTTGCATTTCAAATTTCATCAAAATATCTCAATTTTTGCGCGAGTTAGAGTGTTTACAGACGGACGGACGGACAGACGGACGGACGGACGGACGGACGGACGGACATGGCTCAATCGATTTCTCTTTTCACCCTGATCATTTTGATATATATAAGTCTATATCTATCTCGATTATTTCATTCTGTTACAATCCACCGTTATGTGATTAAAACTATAATACTCTGTGTACTAGTACAGCTGAGTATAAAAATCTGAATAACGGTTATTCAGGTCCAAAACAGTTTTTTGGTTGTCATAACGGTTATTCAAGCCCAAAACAGTTTTTTGGTTGATATAATGGTTATTCAGGCCCAAAAATTATTTTGGTTTTTATAATGGTTATTAATGACCATGGTTAAAAATTCTCAAAAGAAGATAAAGGTTATTTTTGGGTAAGTAACTCTTTCATCACACTAGAAAAAATAACCGTTATTTTCGGTCCCTGTTTTTCTGTTTTGCACCTATATTTTGTAAGATTTTCATTGTAATCTCTTTACCAGATTGTAAGACTTACGTCTTACTTGTACAAACAATTTCTAAATAAATAAATAAAATAAATAATTTTTTTATAAAAAAAGAACACACAATAATACATACTGTTCACCCTTAGTTGTTTGCCGGAGACTCACCTTCTTTCCGCTTTTCCTTACCCAATCCTCCGCCATTCCTTCTCCTTATCTTCTGTTTGTTTATTTAATTAAAGTCCTTTTCTTTAATTTATAATTCAAAACTTTATTTCCTATCACTTCACTTCAATTTACTTTTAAATTTTCTCTACTTTATTTTAATTGCTGCCCGTCTGTCTGAAAGTCGCCAAAAGAATAAATAATCACGGCGGGCCGGTTTATTGCCGAACCGCCATTACATATTGTCAACATCTGTCATCCATTGTGAATGGCAGGTGCAGTACAAAGTGGGCGCGTTTACGCGATGCAATTGGCCTTGCCAGCTACATACGCATGTTACAAATACCATAAAGCTCTCAAAGCATTAATTCATATAAACAAATTGATTGGCCTACAATAAATTATGAAAAAATTTATTTTTTTCACTCACTTTTCTTCCGGGTCTCAAGATATATGTAGTAGGTTAAATAGTGGACCGCATTGATCCCGGATCCCTAGATAAGGGTCAAAACGTGCACCCGGATTTCCTCAAATGTTTTTAAGCAATATTGGCATGAAATGAAAAGTTGAAATCAGGGAAGTGGAAATGTGACGGTTTGAAAAGTTAAGTTTTTCACTCACTTTTTTCTTCTAATTTTTACTTGACTGTTGCGGAAGCCTGCAAAAAAATGCCAGCCCGAAAAAGCTCCGACATTCTGGTACTGTATATTAGGTACATAGAAAATCGATAGAAATTCACATCCTTTTTTTTGCCCCTAAAGTGAAGCAATAACATACAAATTCGTAAAACTCATCATTTTTGCACAAACCGAAAAACAGAAAAATTTATGAAAATAATCCGCTTATGACGATTCAGAATATGTAAAGACAGTCGGCATTGAGAGTAAAGAAGCCAACAAAAACAAAAAAAAAAAACAAATTACGCACAGTAAACTTTAGCATTAAACGTTATCAGCAAATGAACACGCTTCACTAAACCACAAACAAATAAGTAAAAAAAAAAAAACAAATACGCATGATGATGATTTCACTTTACTTTTGCTCATTTATTTGCAGAAATGAAATGAATGAGCCCAATACCAGAACTACCAGAACGGCCGCCAACACAGTAAACAACCAAAATTGCTATGTCTATGCTGATGATGGCACAAAACTAAAACACTAAGGAGGAATGCTGCAAAAACTAACAAATTACAACAAAAACAAGTCGCAATAAAATCCAAATCGCACAGCGAATGAAGAAGTTATGAAAACCCACAAATGAAATGAAATAAATTAAATATTTATGTGTATGTTAATGTGTACTATGTAGATAAGTTTGTGTACGAGCCGCTGGAAGCATCCTACAAATTGAGATTGTAAAACAAAATTAACTAGTGTGTAAACTTGCTTCGTGGTGCTTAGATAGCAATACGCGTGAAGTTGAAAATCGTAGCATAATTCTAGGCGCACAAATGAGTCACGGTGAAATTAACGCACGCTGCTGCTGCTGCTGCAACGTTAGATAAGAGAATTAGTGTGTGAAAAGGTGATAAACAGCATTTAATGCGATAGAAGCTGAATTTGTAAAGTGCTCAACAGCTCTGCGGTACGAACCAACGGCCAACGACCACCCATGATGCGATAATCAAATCTAAGCGCTCTGTGTGAAGTGTTTGTAATCAAGCTGACCAACCACGAGTGTACAAAAACAAAGAGAACAACCAACGGTGAAAAAAATATATTTAAAAAAGTCATAACAGTAATATAAAATATAACTACCAATCAACAACTGAAAAGAAGAAGAAGAAGAAGAAGAACAAAAACCACTACTCAACTCTCAACTTCCTCTGAATCCCCAGCATCATGAAGGGCTTAACGGCGTTTAAGGAGAAGGCCACGACCGCTTTTAGTGGGTGAGTATGCATGAGTATACCATAAACAGTAACAATAACAATAACAATAACAAGAACAACAACAACCACAGCAAAAAAGTAACTTTTTGCCAACACACAAAGTTCGAAATTTAATTTAACGGGCCACTGACTGGACGTTCACAGTAATAACAAGGCAGGGCGGCAAAGATTCGGGGGAGGGTTAACACACAAGTTATGAGTTTGAAAGAAGGGCAAGCTAAATTGCATTTTTTTGTTTTTTCTTTGGTTGTAGTCATAATGCTGGAGTCGTTTGAGCTAGCGGCAAATGAATTCATTTGTTACGGTTTATTATTGCAAAGCACAGTGCCGTCATTCGTCACTCTTTTTTCCATTTACTTAAAATTTAGTAGAGTGGGCGGTATAGATTTGAAAAATATGTACATATCTATTTTTTATTGCTCATATCGTATCGAAAGCAATATTTTTTTTTTGTGATTTTAATTGCTAATTAAAAATGTTATTCGATTTGACTTGGTAAATAGAAGTATGAAATTAACGATTTTGAATCTGCCGAATAGATACGACCTTAGAAAGTAAATCAGATTTCATAATAATACCATATTAAAAATCAGGAAAATTATTGCGTACATTTAAGAAGCTACAATCGCTTCTCTTTAAATATAGAAAAATAAAGTAAAAATAAGAAAAATTAAATTACTTTTTTTTGTAGAGAAAAGTGAGATTAATCCTTACTTCAATCCATTCTTAGAACCTGCTAAAAAAGACTACTAAGTCCCTTGCGCCTTTAGTCAAAAAAAAAATTGGCGTAAGTCAAGGCCGGACAGTTGCAGTTTAGGTTTTTTGTTTAACGCAGCTGGTATATGAAAAAATGCTTCTAACCTCCTTGAAAGTCTCCCAAAAATCGGTGTCGCCTGGGAGTATGCCTATCAATGGATGTTTTCCCTATTCAGCATTCTTTATCAGGAAGTTTTGGTTATTCGTGTCATACGACAAAATACTCAGTTTATATTCAAATCTGAACGGTTTGGATGAGTTTATGTGTTTTTATTACTAACTGGATACTCGGGCGCTCGAGAATTATTGGAACTCTAATTCCTGACTATCTCTATCCTGGGAGCAATTTCGAACCGCTAAGTAAAACTAAATTGTGCAGATCCTAATGGGCATATTTCCGCGCTTCCTTGTATAGGTTTGCTCTGCAAAACTTTCCTCGGCTTTATTTACAAATTTTGAATTCATTTAGATAACTTAACAGGGCTTAAGTCCTTGCTTTGAATATTTTTTTGCAAACAGTAGTGATGGGCGAGTTCGAGATGTTTAGACAATTGAGAGAACACCTTCTTCGCAAAATCACAGTCGAGTTAGGAATTCTTCGAGTTGTTTTTGCTATTGTTCCGAGTCGGAGGATGTTTCGATTAGTGATAGGCGAGTCCGAGATGTTGCAGCGATTGCTTCGATTGACGACTATTTGCGACTGGATCTCGAACGAGTGAAAATCATCGAGATCATTCGAGATGTTTGAACAATCGAGACAATCGAATGAATATCTCAGACTCACTTTTCAGCGATTTGCAAGTTTTACCAAATGAGTTTCGTTCTTGAGTATTGTGAAAGTGTGGGTTCATTGGCGTAGTAACGGGGGGGGTTTTGGGGACAAAACCCCCCCCGAAAGATTCGTTTTGTATAAAATTCATCTGACCATAAAACCACCTTTAACTAAGAGATGATTTACAGGAAAAAATCAATGAGAATATTAATTTCTCGAAATTGGTAATTCGAAATTTAGCGCTTTTTCACGAAGTATTATTTATAATTGTAGCGTTAGTTGAGCTGTAGGAAAGTGCAAGAACCGCAGGAATTTTATCACAATTTACATTCTTTGTACCCATACTCGCTCTTTTGTGGTAAAATTCCTACGGTTCCTGCACTTTCCTACGGCTCAACAAACGCTACAATTACACTACTCGACAAATTTTGATCAACTTTAACCACCAAAAATGAAATAACCAGACCCAGTTTTTGAGGTATTGGTAAAAACGTGGAAAAAGCCATATATGCAAACATTGCATCACATAAGTGCATCAAAAAGTTGTATTAGACATCGTGGCGATTTGATATCTAGGAGGAGCTGGTATAGGGAGCTCCAACAGACATTTTTTGCCTTCACACTCCAAAATTGGTCAAGTAGTTTGGTTACAAAAACAAAAATAATGAAAAAAATTTGAAAAAAAATCGAATTTTTTTAAAGAAATTTCAGATTCGACTGTCCTAAAATCAGAAAAAATCTTAATAATTTCCCTACAAGCTTAGGTGCTGAAAGTGATGAAAATTGTGAGAGATTTCATCAGGACTTAATAGTTTTTGAATGGTGATATCAAGGGTCTTGGTACGAGTATATGATGGGAGACTATTTTTTGGACAATCATACGTGTAACAAATGCAGAAAATCACAAAAGAGTAGTCAAAAGTACTTACTCACATCGCTCATTATTTATCAATAGCGAAATATGGATATTTTTTTATTCAATTAATTTTTTTCCTATTAATCGCTGTTTTGAGAGATATTGTGCACTTCAAAACACGTAATAAATGGAATAAAATAATCTTAAGTATTACTCCTTAATAAAGTTTTATGAATAAACCCAATTTTGTTGTTGAAATTTTACTCTTCCGGAAATGCATATTATTCTTTGTGCAAAATTTCATTCCTTTATGACTTCTAGTTACGCCGATGATATCGACATCATTGGCACTAACACTCGCGCCGTATGTTCTGCCTTCTCCAAGCTGGATAAAGAGGCTAAGAAAATGGGTTTGGCGGTTAACGAGGACAAGACGAAGTACCTCCTGTCATCACACAAAGAAACAGCACGCCTTGGCAGCCACGTCAATGTTGATAGCTACAAATTCGAAACTGTTGAGGACTTCGTCTATCTGGGAACCAGCATTAACACCAAGAATGATGTCAGCACGGAGATCCAACGAAGAATCACGCTTGCCAATAAATGCTACTTCGGACTAAGTAGGCAACTGAAAAGTAAAGTCCTCTCTCGACAAACAAAAATCACACTCTACAGGACGCTCATCGTTCCAGTCCTCATGTACGGCGCACAAGCATGGACAATTTCAAAATCAGATGAGATGGCACTTGGAGTATTCGAGAGAAAAGTTCTTCGTAAGATTTATGGACCTTTGCGCGTTGGCGTGGGCGAGTATCGACGGAGATTTAACGATGAGCTGTACGAGCTTTACACAGACATCGACATTGTTCAGCGAATAAAGATCCAGCGGCTGCGTTGGGCAGGTCATGTCGTGAGAATGGACGAAGGCGCTCCGGCCAAGAAAGCATTTCTATCGAAACCCGCTGAACGCAAAAGAAAAGGGAGACCTCCTCTGCGTTGGGAAAATCAGGTGGACAGCGATGCTGCCTCCCTAGGTGTTCCCAAGTGGCGCCATGCTGCACGAAACAGAAGCAATTGGCGCGCTCTGTTGGACGCGGCCAGAATCGTCTAGACGGTTAACCATTTCGAACCTCCTGGTACACCATATGTACCACTAAATTTTATTATGGGTTAACTCCTAAAGTTTGCACTCAAACTTGAAAAGAATATACTCGGACGAAGCCTGCTGGTTTTTCTAATGGTACATATAAAAAGGAGCTCATTCGCGCTCACAGTTTACACACAGCTTTGAGTGAAACAGCGAAGCATGCGAACGCGTACATTTTTTGCAAGTATTAGTTATTCAAAACAAAGTGCAAAGTAGTAAAAAATATATAACAGATAAAGATATTGACTTCGTTTATGAGGATAAGTATTGATAATGACAAATTTTGGATATTTATTATTGTATATTTTGAGTTTTACAAAACTGGTACGTCACGGTAGGCAGGAAGCGACGATAGGTTGCATGAAAATGTCGAGAAAAAAGGAAAGTGGGGTTGTGTTATGTGATGTTTATAGATGAAACATCCGTTGAAATTAAAATCCGAGCTGCTCCTTTTTCAAGGATATCCACATTTTTTGTTTTTTTTGAAAGGATCAAATATTGAGGAAATCGAATATTCGCCACCGTCCAAATTTTTCCGATTTCAATACATTATTTGGTCGCTAAGGGATACAAAAAAAGGTATTAAAAAGAAAAATGGACACCTGTAGTGGAAAAATCCAATGTGAACAGGACCTAAAGGATAACCACTGAAATATAAAATAACACAAAAAGTACCCACTTTAATTTGCGTATAACTCCTAACATGTTAACTCTACGTGAAAATTCCTTATAATATGTTTCATTCAGAATAAATAAAGGAATATTTCTTTGATATACAATTTTGATGTACCTGCAGTGGTTAATGCACTTTGGTCCATCTAAAGTGAAAATTTCAAAAAAAGTACGTTTTTTTTATGGTGCTATTTTAAGTTCAAATATTTTTCTAGTTTATGTAAATATTTTAATCTAATGATCCAATTCTCATTCTTACATATCTATACGTTAATATTAAAAAGAATTGGAGCTGAAATACGCGCTAGCTGTGCACGGTGGGCGGTAAGCAACAATAGGTTGCATGAAAATATCGAAAAAACGATCGCCGGCTAAACACTTACGTAAACTGATATTCTAATATACTTCATAAACACACAGCAAGCGTGAATAAAATCTCCAACATTTTTTTTAAACGAAAATTAGTACCAGCACACAGCTAGGCACATATTCGTTGGGCCATCGTTTTTACGATATTCCCATGCAACCTATTGTTGCTTCCCGCCCACCGTGCACAGCTAGCGCGTATCTCAGCTCTAACTCTTTTTTAGTATTAACGTAGAGATGTGTAGGAATGAGAGTTGGATCATTAGATTAAAATATTTATATAAACTAGAAAAATATTTGAACTTAAAATAGCACCATAAAAAAAACGTACTTTTTTTGAAATTTTCACTTTAGATGCACAAAAGTACATTAAGCACTGCAGGTACATCAAAATTGTATATTAAAGAAATATTTCTTTATTTATTCTGAATGAAACATATAATAAGAAATTTTCACGTAGAGTTAACATTTTAGGAGTTATACGCAAATTAAAGTGGGTACTTTTTGTGTTATTTTATATTTCAGTGGTTATCCTTTAGGTCCTGTTCACATTGGATTTTTCCACTACAGGTGTCCTGTTTTCTTTTTAATACCTTTTTTTGTATCCCTTAGCGACCAAATAATGTATTGAAATCGGAAAAATTTGGACGGTGGCGAATATTCGATTTCCTCAATATTTGATCCTTTCAAAAAAAACAAAAAATGTGGATATCCTTGAAAAAGGAGCAGCTCGGATTTTAATTTCAACGGATGTTTCATCTATAAACATCACATAACACAACCCCACTTTCCTTTTTTCTCGACATTTTCATGCAACCTATCGTCGCTTCCTGCCTACCGTGACGTATACGTACCAGCAGTCCTTTATACTGGTACATATGTGTACCAGCAGTACCCTTCGTCAATCTTTACATACTTATTGTTTTTTGTTTTACAAAGAAATAATATGTCGAAAACTTGTGTGAAGATGAAATAGCAAAGACGCTGGATGTTTATGGAGATTATTCTGACGTTGGCAATGAAGGTGGGGATGAAAGTGGGGACTTTTCTGGCGGAAATGCTGATAATTACGAACCGGACTCGAATACGGATAGCGAAAAATCTTTAGTATCTTCATCTTTATATTTCGATAGGGAATCCCATGCAGCTGAAGGTGTAAATGAAAATGAATCGGAAGAATTTTACCAAGAGCTCGAACATAACATGATTTCCATGACTTCGAACCAAAGGTCATGGTCTTGTCCTCAGCCAAATTTTATACCTAAGAATATTACAAACGAACATCGTGAGTGTAATATAAGTCTCGAAATTCCACGTACTTCGTCACCATTTTCAGTATTTCAAAAAAATTTCCCTCGAAGTTTGTGTGTATATACCGCGAAATGTACAAACGAACGCATTTTTACATTTGGAACCGCAAAACAATCACCAAATATATCGAAAACTGATGCTGGGAAAATAGCAATTCTGCTGGGATATATGTTTGTTATGTCCTACAAGAAAGAAACCGCGGAAAAAAGTGTTCTATCGTCTTTTAATGATTTCCGCTGCCAAATCTTCGGTCATTTATTGCGATCTCCGATGAGAAAAACTTCAATTTATCGATTTCATAATAATATTAGCAGAATCGCTAATATTTGAAGATAAGAAAACTGCAACCAGACGTAGGTCTCAAGGAATGGGGCACATATATGCAGGACAGAAGAATCTGGGCATTATATCTATGCATTTACCAGTTCCTATTAATACTAGAAGACGTTGTGAAAATTTTCGGCGCAACAAAAAGCAAACGAGAACAAAGTAAATGTGCCAGATATGCGATATACCACTTTGCATGGGTTGCTTTGCAAGTTATCAGACTAATAAATCAAATTAATACATCTCCATATTAATTTTAAAAGTATTTTTTCGTGAATATAAATACCTATATTATGTAAAATGCATTATTTGAATAAAATATAAGAAAATATATTCGTTGAAATAATCAATAACTCTTAGCAGATTAAGGACTGATGGTACATATGCTGTACCACACAACAGCACTGGTGGTACAATGGTTTACCACCACCCACACCTTGATAAAAATGGAAATAATTTGAATGTGGATTTTTTAGTTATAAGCTACTTAATTGTGGGAAACTAGTTAAATGTTATATACTCAAGCGGTTGAAAGCCGGTTCGAAAGGGTTAAGCGCCAATCAAGAAGAAGAAGAAGTTACAAAGATGTCACGTTACAAATTTCCAATTTCTGAAAAAAATTACATTTTGATCATTTGTAAAAAAAATTTTAGATTTTTGGTAATTTTTATTTTAATTCTGGTAAATTTTTTACATTGGCTGTGACCCCCCCCGAAAAATTCTCTTACTACGCCACTGTGTGGGTTAGTTAATAAGTTTGGTGCTTCCATATCTTATGATATCATAAGCGGCGGAAAGCAAAGACTCTCATTACTTAGAGTGCAGGCATATAAAGTAAATTCTCTTAACGGGTAGTATAACAGAATTACATAGGCTTCAAATTACGTATATCTAAGACAAACTGCATTTTCCTATGTAATTATGTATATGATCCTGGTTATTCCTGTGCCACTATGAACTCACATGTTTCTTGATTGCTCATCAGCCGGCTAATTTAAGGAAGTGTTAGATTATTCGAAATTAAATTGGAATTTACCTATATAGCTCAAAGAGATGAAATTACAAAGCCGGAAAAATATTGCTATTAGTAAAAGGATCTAAAGTGCCATAGGCAAAGTGGTCTTCCGTTCCTTAGGGTTGTTAATTTATAATGAGTGGTATTCCCCACCAGCCCTATATGTACATATGCATGCCTTCAATTAATTGCTGCTTTTAATACACGAATTGAATATAAAGACACATATTAAGAAACCATTAAGATAAAAGTGTTACGCGCTGCATTTCTTATGAATGAGCAAAGCAATTTCAATTACGATACCAACAAGTACATTGAGTGTCGCCCATCAAAACCGTGCGAAGGCGGAGGGGAACGAAAATGTAAATGCCATTTATTTTTTGCATAAGATTTCTATAGATATCAATTGGCAACGCGACGTTGCCAAGGACGCACTTGAAAAATTCCGCAACAACAAAAATTGTAAGGAGCGCTCAAAATGAAGTTTAAATGCTTCTCCGGATAACTTAGAAGCGCTTGCGAATGTGTCACAAAGAGTGCGACATGAAAGTGAAGACGGCGCAAGTATGAAAAGTGTTGGATGGGGTGACAATAGCTGAACATTTAAATGAATCAATCGTGCTCTAATTCAATTTTTAATTTCGCATTCAAAGCAGGTCGATTTATTGTGTGGCTTTCAGGCGCAAAATGCTCCCCCAGACTCGCTGTAACACATACAATTATTGATAGCAATGCATTATATGTATTTCTTGGTTTCTATTTCCATGAGGCGAGAAAACGTGTAAGTTCTTAGCGCTTCTAAATACAAAAAAATACTCTCGCTGAGTTCGAACAATAGCCGCGTTATTTGACAGACACTTGTGCGCACGTCTTCTTCTCTTAGAAGCGAAACGAACTTCTTGAGTGGCGTTTGTCAGTGAAGCTGCTGCTTTGTCTGCTTCTTGTTTTTCTTGTTCTTCTGCTGTCTATATCTTCTCCTAACTCACTTTCGCCTTTTCTGTTTATGATATGAATAACATTTTCACGCTTTGCACGCATTTCAATTTCCATTGTTTGCCCTTAAGTGGTTGCGGCACTCTTGGCAATGTCGTTGCCAAACATCTTTGTATGCTTTTCGAACAGCGTTTGAGTTTTCTTTAACCACCTATCAAGTAAGTTAATAAAAATTAAGGGCTGTAATTATATTTATCAAGTTTAATGTTAAAGCTAATTTGTATAATAAGCGAATGTTATATAATTTCTTGGGGGATTGCTGTATATAGTAGTCTTAATTTTATTTTCACCCTACTTTTTGATTTTTACTCTCCTTTTTCTTCGTAGTCTTCGGTCCTTATTTTTCTCTCTTCTTCTCTCCTAATTCTTCTTAGTCTTCTTGTTCATCCTGTATTATTCTCTTTTTCTATTAATATCTTCTCCATATTTTTTTTATTTCTAACACCTCTCTGGCCACATAGTCCTCGAAAAGCACACATAATGTCCCTTTTCTGCCTTCGACGACTATAGTAAAGCTCGTGAGGATGAACAGGAATCTGTGCGGTTGTGCAGCACTTTGTAGAAAGCGGCTCAAATACATGAGCTTATGTTTTTCTTAGAGATCTAGTCGCAATGTAACCCACAAAAGTTCAAGATTGTGGAACCCATACAAATTTTGTTTAGGGAGTGTTCAGATCCACGTAGTATCACAATAACAATTTATGGGCCCAATTGGAACGCAACCTTACCATATCTTCTCTCCTAATAGGCTTACATCCTTCCTGAGATCAAACTTTTTTTCTCCCTTAATCCTTTTTTTTCCTTTTCATTTTCCTTCTACTTTTTCTTCAGTGTTCGTTTTCGTCTTCCTTACCTTCTTTGTCGTATACTCGCTTTCCTTCAAGTAATAGTTGGTACTAGTTTTTCTTTATTTCTAATGGTCGGTTTACAGTTTAGAAAATATAGACCGAGTTCCTTCTTTTTCCCCTCGAAGTGAACTCGATACGCCATTTTGACTGAATCATCCTACGGAAGAGTTCTCAAATTCTGAAATGCTTCAGGAACTCTGATTTTTTACTGTCTGTTTAGAATGAAAAAAACAGGATTCCATAATACCGCAGATCATAATATAAACTCAATTTATTACAGAAGAAACTAAACGCGTCTTGAAAGCTACATCACTGTTGAAATATGTAGATCAGGATTGCATAAAAAACTCTGTATACGTATGTATGTATGTTTCCAATCTCAATAAAACTCTCCAAATTTGCTTCTTCCTGGAACAAACCTTTTAAGATTTTTAAGTATTTCAAAATTATTTCTCTCGGTTTCTATCTACAAATATTCCTCTACAGCTTCTGTTATCCGCAAAATACATCTTACCATGCACCTGACAAAACTTTCTTTAAATAAAAAAGAGTAAAAGAGTAAAAAGCAATAAATTACGCAAATACTTTAAAATCTGCTGAACTAAGCATTGAATGCAATAAATGTTCAATAAGCACTTAAGTTAAAACTCATCAGTATATACGAAGTAGGAGTATGACGCCGGAAAGTTGTAAAAATTATTGGCATACCAATAACAACTAGATGATGATAAATTCCTTAAAATGATGAAGGACGAAACGGTGTTGAAGGAATAAATGAAGTCAAACAGCACAACTGAACCACAACAAATACACCAACAAAAAAATAGAAAAAGCAACAACAACAACAAAGCATTTATAAACTTCTGAGCGCACAAAAATATGCCAAACATATGATGACATTGAACGCTCCGGTATGCCGGCTATGTCACGCGGTACGCGTCATCGTCGTCGTCGTTCGGTGTCGCCCAAAGGCGTTTTGGTGTTGTCTCGCACTTGTGGAGCCGGAATTCCGGACACGTTCCATGCACGTGCAACGCACAATAGAAGATTCTACGAGAGCAACCAACGGATATTATTATGAAGTGCAAATTTTATGAGCACAAGTTTATTTGCTAGGTAACACATAGTATATGTAGAAGAGTGCTGATAGAAGCGCGACAGCAGGGAAAGGTTGGATTGGATGACTTAGTAGTAGAAGTGGACAATGAGCGCTTTCAAGTGTGATTGAGCAAATTTAAATGGCATTTTGATAAATATTAAATATACATACATACATGTACATAGATACATACATATGTGTAACAAAAAAGACTTTAATGAGTTCTTTAAATTAAAAACGAATGTCATTGAGGTTATGTTGTGATTTTCCGTTCCTGTGTAAAGTTTATAAGTAGAGCCATAATGTATTTTGAAGCTGTCGAAATGACTTTCTTTGTGCCCTATACATATGTATGTATGAATAATTCTCAGCTCTTCTTGTACTACAATTATTTCCGTCAGCTTTTCATTTTATGATTTTTCGATGCCTCCGAATACAAAATCAAAATCAATTAACGAAACAAAACGTTCGTTGTCATAACAGCATCCAAAAAATAATCCTGTTTCCATTGCAATTTGAAGTGCTTCAATTCAAATTGGCTTTTGTGCTTTTCCAACAACTGACAGACCAATTATTTGGGTATTTATGTGAAAATAGCATAAAATGCCCAACAAAACAAAAGCGCTGGTACAAACAAGAAAACTCTTAAGCAAATGTTTTTTTTTTTAGTTTGACAAAAGTGGCTCTGAAACCTTACTAATTGCTCAGAAAGTAGAGTTTTGTGTTTTTTGTTAGATATTATGTTTTTGGTTGCTGCGTTATAAACGGGAAGAGAAAAAACTAAAAAAAAAAAATTAAAAAAAAATCCAAAACTCTGCTTTTCTCATCAACGCAATATATACATACCTACATATATATACATACATATGAGGAATAATAATGGCCATATAATATCTCATTGTCAACGAACCAGAGCATTCGTATAGTGGGGCATTTCAGTGCTTGCCCACTCTGACCTCAATAGTGACTGACAAATGCGCTAAAATATATACATATATAAAATAAATAAATACATATAAATGATCTGTTATATTGCACTGTAGTCACTAATCAGCCCAACTTACAAGCCACTGGTCATCCAATTTCCACTCATCACATCCAATGCCTTTCTTCTTTTCACTTCCTTCTTTGCACATTTTTACTACTTTATTATACTTTAGTAGCAAATATTTGTCTGTTGTCTCATAATTCAAATATGTGCCATTTTTCTCTTGTCTCTGACTCATTTAGTAGTAGTTTGATGTGTTTGTTAACAACAAGGCAGATCTAGGAAGGTAGGCCTGGTGGCGAATTCAGAAACAACTTTTTTTTATATGCATAGGTAGAGTGTAATGTCAAAATCCAAGCGAATTCACATCATGGCTAGGCTGACCATAAATATGAATCGAAAATGAGGGACAAAATTTCAAATGATATAAGTACGAACATATATGTATTTATGAAACTTGAAATCGTAAAAAATATTTATTCATCAAATAATAGGCTTACAAACATATGTAATTCACATTCTCTTCAGACTTTTTGTTTTAACAAAAGTAAACAAATTTGTAAGTTTAATTATAGGTACATATCTACAATAAAGCAAGCATAATGCTACGATAAAAAATAATTTGGTAACTTAGTTTAATGTCCACAAATCAATTTTAATACGATTTACCAATTTCTTTCAAATTAATTTGCCACACAGCAGCCACAAAAATTACATTCCAACAAACATATAGTCAATGAGGATGGTAGTTATTATCAATAACTACTTAAATTCTGATGAGAAAAAGGGCTGCCACCTCAACCTTTTTAATATAAAACAGATTTTAAACAAAAAGGGGAATATTCATAGTCAAAATAAAATATTGATTTTAACTAACTTAAAATCAGCTTTTATCAAGACTATGAATCTGCCCAAAATAAATAAATGAGGGACAAATGAGGGACACTAGGAAAAAAACAGAACATTTTGAGGTTTTCCGAAAAAACAAAAATACGAGGGACAGACGTCTGAAAAACAGAACGGTCCCTCAAAAAACAGAACGGATGGTCAGCCTAATCATGGCCAATAGGAATGGACGAGCCCCAAGCGAATTCAGATTTTAACCACGGCGAAATATCATTTTGACATTACACTCTACCAATTACAATAACAAAATACATGGGAAATTTCTGAATTCGCCACCGGGCCTACCTTTCTAGATCTGCCTTGGTTAACAATATCTTTTTTATACCGAGCAGCAGCGACCAGCGAAGTACTACGATAGTAGTCGCATAGCTTTATATTATAAATACGTTCCTTATACAAAGATTTTGTCTGAAGAGAGCCACAATCAAATTTTACGGCGAGTGATTTTCTAGAACATTTTAACCCTCTAAAGACTTTCAAAATACTATTTTTTTCGCATTTTCTAAAGAAGCCGACTTTCTTGGAGGTGTTAGCCGATTAAAGAGTTCGACGATATTAAAGCTGGTGCAATTTTACTCCATGTTTCCTAACAACATATTCCTACACGATATGTATGTATTTTAACCCATTTTATCATTTATTTAAAATTCACTTAAACCAAATTTCGCAAATTTAAAATGGCAATAAAAAAATTGACCTCAGTGAGCAAAACGGTTTGGCGGTTTTACTATATGGATTGTTGTCTTTCGTTCTGTGTGGGAATTTTTCCGCCCCCACACAACAACCCTCAATTTGTGTGACGGTGTTATTCAAAACTTGCAAAATTTTTGTTTGTTTGAATGATAATTCGATTAACATGAAAAGGAAATGACATATTATACATTTCTACCGTCCTATTTAATTTACAAGGGACGCTCTCGACCAGTCTTCACTCGTCATTCCTTTTGTCCGCTGTAATACTTGTTGTTCGTTGTTCATTATTGGATATTGTAAGATATCGATAGATCTCCGATGAAATTAGAGACTGCATTGATTTTGGCGTAGTTCGTAGGATAATTTGAACTGAATCCTCTTCACTGTAAAATTTTTTTTTAGAATGTGGCGTGATTCGACGTATAATTTGAGGATGAACGACGATATGCGAAGTGTATATGCCATTACTATTTACTTATAGAGAGTCCAATGAACTGCTAATCTCATACCGAAAACCAATTCATTTCGTGGCGTTACTGTTTTTTTCCTATTTGTTCTCCAAAGTTAAATAGTTATTTCCTAAAAAGTTTTGCGCTTAGACTTGTCAAACTGCTAATGGTTATATGGCATTACTACCCAATAACCTCGATGTATTCTTACCCTCGTACTTGTAAGTAGTTCGTTTGCCGTTCGTCCTGACAGCAATCACATACATTTTGCTATTTTACACATTTTTCCCCATTACATATTGTTTTTTTTTCTTTTTTGCTAAATTTTATGTGTACTAATCTCACTGTCGCTTGTGTAAATATACACAAATACATAGTTGTGACATACTCATGTATTTATGTATGTGACCCTCAAATGTGCCAGTTTTAGCCAACTAGTCTGACGCCAATTTTATTTGCTATCTATCTCTTTGCCAAATAACTTTTGAATGATTGTTATTTTATACGAACTTACGCAGATTCTTTTCATTTTTTTCTTCGTCGTTTTTATTATGCGCTTTTCTCTTGTCGCTACAGTAAAATATCTTTGCAGACTTCTTGGCGGCCAATAGATTAAAAGTGCTGGCGCCAGCGAATCGAAGATATTTTTGTGTAGTTATTTGGCAGTTATGTGTGTAATTTGTGTGCTTCTGTGTGTTTAGCTGTCTGTTTTTAGCGCAAATGACGCGACTAGTTCTGTGACGATGGCGCTGAAGCTGCCGGAAGTTGGCTGGCATTGAAAAGTGTATAAGTTGGATTGGAGTATGAGTTTTATATTGTTGTTGCTTATGAATAAGGTTATCCCTCACTTTTTATGTACTTATTTATGTATAAACACACAAGGATTAATCTATATATGTATGTATCTCTTCAAGCTCTAATAAAGTTTTCCTTATAAAATTTTGGTGCCGAAATGGTTTATAAACTTTAATCGATTCAATCTGAAATTGATAGTGGCCAAATGCTTAAAAAATCTTCTAGAGGAATTTTCTATTATAAATAACACAGTGATACAAATTGAGAGTTATTGTCTGGGCCTGTAATAATACCCGCACAGAACGAAAGACCATATTATAAAACCCCCAAACCGTTTTGTTCACTGAGGTGAAATTATTTTTTAAGTATTTGTAAGCCATTTTAAATATGGTCTGAGTGATAGTCTCTTGCGTTCTTTGTACAAAGATTTTTTCTGAGTGAAGATTTTCTCTTATTGACATTTTATCGCGAATATTTTTCTAGAGCATTTTAACCCTTTAACGACCTTCAAAATACTATATTTTTCGGAATATATAAAATAGGTGTCAAAACGACCTCTTCGTGGAGGTGTTAGAGGGTTAAAGTATGCTATGAAATTAAAGCTTGTGCAATTTTAGTTCTATATGATATATAATTTTAACCCTTTTTTCCTTTATTTAAAAATGACTCAGACAAAATTTCGCAAATTTAAAATGGCAAGAAAAAAAATCATCTCAGGAAAAAATGGTCTGAGGGTTTTAGTAGATGGATAGTGGTCTTTCGTGCTGTTGGGGAATTCTTTCACCCCAAAATTGCTGTTGCACAGTGTAATAATTTTCCATGCTTCTACATCGTACAGCAGACATAAACTTATCTGATGTATTGTGGAACGATCCTCCGTCATCCCTTGTCAAGTTTGGTTTGGAGACAAACCGGTTTCGGCTAATATGCGCCATCTTCAGTGTCTTTTTTCGTTTTTCGCAACCAAAAAGTATAAACTTTTTTTTTTTTTAGTCGATCTCCACAGTCACGGACAAAATAGTTTGCTTCCTTGGGTGGTGTTTCCTTGGGTGGTCTCACAGAGCTATTGCCATTGAATCACTTGAGATACAAATTAAACTCTTTAATAAATAAAGATGATAAATACCGTTTTCTTATATCAAATATTAAAATTTTTTGTTTAATAGAATAATGATTATGATCTTAAGAAACGTCATACTCTGAAGCAGTAAAGTGATCACTAAATTAATGAGCAAAATCTTAACCCAACTGTATCTCCTTCCCGACAAGATCGTGAGTGAAAATAAATCCTTAAATTCAATTTGCAGATCTCTGCTCTTTTTTACTATGCCATATAAAAAATTTATCTTGTTAATCATCAATTCTGAGAAGTTAAAAAAGCAAAGCGCTGATCTGAGTTACTCAATAAAATGCAACCCTCAACATTTTACTTTCTTTATTGTATATTGTTTTTCTTTATATTTATTTATTTATTTATATGTCTTCTTTTGCAAATAAAATAATTGTTGCAAAAAGTCCTGCGAAGCCAAGAAAAAAACAGCAACCAAAAAACGAATGCCACAACAATAACAATAACAAAAAAATACCTTTAGTACTACAACTATTGATACGCACTTAATAAAATTGAATTTTATTTCAATTGAACACGTATGTTTTACCTCCATGGGGAAAACACAAAAACTACAAGCTGAAATATAGATACCAAACACCCTCTGCTGTGACCCCTCTAGATACAAATCTCATGCTTTCGTCCCTTTAACAAATTCACACTCGCTTATTTGCTGGGCTGCTGCGGTTGTAGCTACAGCTGCTGTTAGTACCTTTGGGACTTTGGTTTGCCTTACGTTGGCTAGACGCTGTGTAGCAAAAATTAAAAATAAAATAAAAAACAATAAAAACAACAACACATAAGCTGTTTCCTGCCATCACTGGGTGGTGGTTTTCTCTAGCAATTGACGCTGATTGCCGATATCACGGCACACACACGCATGTATATCTACCTTGAGTCCTTTTCTTTGGCCGTGTGTGCGTTGCTTTGGCTCTTGAATGCTTTCATTCGCATTTCTCAGATTTTATTGCTCAATTATGTTGAAAGCTTCCAATCAACAGGTATTTTTGTGGCTTCGCGTCGATTGTATGACCATTTTGGACATATTAACATGTTATTTATATGACCTCTGGGAATGTATGGGAATGGAGGAATGGTATGGTTGGCTAGCAAGATGTCGCGCCAACAATTATTGTCATAATCAAGGTGTATGTACATGTGGGTATGGGGGAATATCTGATTGGCATCTAAGAAAAATCAGAAGAAGTTATAGAAATAAATTGTGTAATAAATAAGTGGAAACACTTACATGCCTTTGTATGGTTTGAGGACAGTTTGCTAGAGCTCTCGCTTTTCTTCGACACTTATGCTGCTCCTGGAATTTCTCAATGCTTTTTTTTTTTAATAGGATAAATAACACAAAATGTATCGTTCTACTTGCGACTTTAAGATAAAGAAGCGCTACTGACTTAAACTTGATTTTAATCATTTTTTGTAGCATACATTTTGGCGCTAGAGCTTGTACTACATAAAACATTTAAAACCGTAATCCAAACTTGAATAAAATAAAATTCAACTTTTATTTTATATATCAAACACTTAAAATTATCTTTCTTTCCTTTACAGCATCAAACCGAACATCGAAAAATTTGAAATCTCCAAAAACTATCATCATGGCGGTGGTTATGGTGGCTACGAGGAGATGGAAGAGCGTGAAAAACTCGGCGATGGTCCAGGCGGTGGTATACCGTACGATGATGACAGACCTGATTCGCCTGCCTCTTTCGAGGAGATCGAACGCCCGCCATTACGAAAAATCGATAAATACTGTAAGGCGGAGTGTCCCTGTTTGCCGGCGCGTTATACGATAGCGGTTATGGCATGCGTTGGCTTTATGATATCGTTTGGTATGCGTTGTAATATGTCGGCGGCAAAGCTGAAAGGCGAACAAAATCATGTGAGTACGCAAAAAAAATTCAAGAGACATAGCGAATGGTATGCACTAGTGATGTGTAAACCAATTAATTAACTAATGGGTTAACTAATATCTCCAAGTAAAGGCAATCATACCTAAATTGCAGAGTTTCATCATAGAACCCTTTTTTTCGCTGTATATAGTGAGAACAGCGCCATCTATGTAGTTTGTCCCATATTCCCTATTCAATGCGATCTATGTATTAAGATCAGAGTTGTAATTATTATAATGCCTCAGACACACATGTGGTAGAAATATCATAATATCAATACTATGATTTGGCTTTACTATGAAAATTTTCAATTAAACTACAATATGAGAGTGACACATATGTGGTATAGATCGCAATATTTCTACTATACTACGATGTGTGTCTCTAGCATAAGAGAAAAAATAAAAATCAAAAAATAATTATTATTGAAAGAAACATATTTTAAAAGTCTTTCAATAATAGTTATTTCTGAGATATTTTTTTTAAGTCCTTTTGTAATTATTATAAATGAGAAATTTTGTTTTATATCTTCAAAGACTTTTATATTGAGACAAATTTGAAAAAAGTCTTTGAGTAATTATTATCCGTAACAAATTGTTTTTTAAATCTTCAAAGACTTCTTCATTGAGACGAATTTCAAAAATATCTTTAAGTAATTATTTTGAGTAACAAATTTATTTTTTATATCTTCGATAAAAATCTTTCATACAATTTCAAATTGGAAATTTGCTTGAATTTTGAAGTACTTATATGAAAGTTATTTTCATTTTATACTTATATGAAAGTTATTGAAAATTTTCTGAGACTTTTTTGAACTTTGTCTCAATGAAAAATTCTTTGAAGATATAAAAAACAATTTGTTACTTATAATAATTACGCAAAGACTTTTTTCAAATTTGTCTTAATATAAAAGTCTTTGAAGACTTAAAAAATATATATTTGAAATAACTATTATGGAAAGATTTTTAAAATATAAGTTTCTGAATAATAATTATAGAAGATTTTTATCATTTTCATCAGAAAAAAAATATTATCAAAAGACTTTTATGATTCTGAAGAAAATTTGTAAGACTTTTTTATAATTTCAAAATGAAATAATAATTATTCTACATCTCTGATTAAGATTCATGGCTTGAAAAATCTCTTTCGAGTTGTGTGCGATTTTATTGCACTTATTTATACTACTTATCAGTGGCGGATGCTTCATACAAAACGAAAAGTCCGGCTTGCCTAAATATCATATCATATCATTTCATTTTTCGAATTTATTTAAAATCTGGTTATTTTACGCTTTAAATGTGTTTAATATTTATGTTCTTCAACGTATTTACTAGTTAAGCTCTCATGGTGCGTTAGCCCATCAACAACATTCACGTGTATTTTGCCTGTACAAAATTGGGCTGGCCCAGCCAATTTATGCTGGGTACGCCACTGCTGCATACATATGTATTTAAAAAGATCTCAGAGCATTTATACGTACAAATATATGCATTTATAATTGAGTTTATATCACTAATAATATGTATCATAGTTCGGCTGCTGAAATTTAGCTAATTACTTTATGCAGGCACATCCTTCAGTTGCAAGGATACATGTGTATATGTATATACATACATTTATACATACATGAATGCTTCTGCCCAAATGATGCGTATCTGTCAATTAATTTTTGATATTTGCGAAATTTCGCTCAAGGACAAAGTCACGTTCTGAATTTTGAAACATGCTGGCATGTTGGCAGCACATCTTTTTTTGATTGCTCAATGGCGACGCCGCACAACTTAAATTTTCGAGTTCCAACATTTCATATTTTACAATTCATAATTTAGATATACATTTTTTACTTGAGCACCCCCTCACTTTCACTACTCCCACTCATTTTCTTGTATCTATTACATTTATAAATGCATCGTAATCATCACTGAAACGCTGCCTGTTTATGGTCGTACATGGGTGTAATTCCATCACGCTTGTTAATAATGCCTTCGGGGCTTTTGTTTGGGCGCCAACTTTTTGTGTGCCATAAAGCAACAGGATGTTGTTTGTACTTATTTTCCGTTACTTTAAATTCGTCCCCCCATTCTTGTCCCGCTCTTTCGTTCTAACTTTTATAAATTTTTTTTAAAGCGCGTTTGTTACTGATGCTGCACTTTATCTTCGTACATGCATATGCATATCATTCTTGTTGTTTTGTATCCATTTAACTGTTGAGATTGGTATTCCGCATCATTTGTTGCAAAAATGCATTGTGTTCTCAGACAAATGCTGATGTAGTAAATATTTTCCATTTCAATGCAGCGCCCTTGAGTGCCTAAAATCTGTTTGTTGTGTATTTTTTTGTGCATTTGCATTAGCATTTGTTGCTAGAACTCATATTACAATGACTGTTAATTCATATAAAATCGTCTAAATGCATGAAAAATAGGAAGCTAGAGTTAAAGTTCTATTGAAGCTAAAATCCTGTTTATAATTTCGTCGAAAATTTAAGGACTATACAAAAAATCTTTGAAGGATAGTACGATATCAGTAAGCTGCGCTGTTTTGCTACCACAGCGGAGCCTTAGTTTCACATATGCTTAAAAGCCTTTCCAAGTATAATTGACAACGCGTTTGTTTAATTATAGCGCAATATCCTGTATCTTTACGAAGAAATACCTGTGAAAACGTCCATACCTGGTTATCAACAGGGCAGGACTTTAGCAATGTCGTGTTATCTCCTTTCGTCCAGTCTAGGCCAGATTTACTGGAAATACCACGGGTTGACGCATCTGGCGCTTATACGTTCTATGGGGTGAGTTGGTGCCTTTCATAGCTACCTCATCTGCGGTGTAATATCCCGGCATACCACTGTGTCCTCGGACCCATAGGACGTTCATGATACACCTTTTCCAGTTTGTTCTTAAATTCTCTTCACTTCATAGCCATCAGTGTCGTAGAGTTACTGCATGCATTGTAGAGATTAAATGACAGGTTGGCTGCGAAAAAAGATCGTAATAGAGCTAGTCCTCGTCAGATATCGCGACGAGCTATTTGCTAAATAGCCATTAGCTTAGTCTGAAAACACTACAGTGCTTTTGAAAATTAATTCCCGTTACCAACTGTACACGGAAAGAAATTTGTATACTTGAATCAAGAAAAATGTTTTCTTGAACTCAATTTAGAAAAGTTTTAGGGAAAGAAGAAAAATTGACTTAATTATTACTGGAATCGAGAAATTGAGTTTTCCAAAAATGAGACAATTATTTTCTTATTCAAGAACACTAACAAAATCTGTAGAAAAAAATGTTGAAAAAAAGAATTTAAAAAAATTTTGTTTCGAAGAATTGGAACAACAAACTACAGCAAACAAAAATTGAAAATAAATAACAAAACGTTTTCTTGAGCGAAGTAAAATTTTTCTTGCTGAATTTGCATTTCCAAAGTTACATGTATTTTTTTTTCATTTGCCATCCGCTTTGCATATTTCTGAATATTTCTGCAATTCTCAGATTGTTAGTGAAGCATTTGGTATAAGGGGTTCACTATTTACATCTTCATTTATATTAAATGAAATTTTGTCATTTCAATGAAAAAGTCCTAGGAAAATCCTAGTTGTATAATTATGGTTTTCTAATCCCTCATGATTAGTTTTCATTTTCCTTATTTTTTACGTTTTTAATATTTTTAGAAAATATTTACTTAATTTAATATTATCTTATTTACTTAAACTCGTATAAGAAAAGTTTTACTTGCAACAACAAATAATTTCTTAATTATTTATTTCTAAACACAAGAAAAAAACAATTACCGTAAGTAAATTATTTCTTATTTATTTAAAATCCATTTTTGCTTGAAGCAAGAAAATGTTTACTTATTTATTTAAAATCCAATTTTCTTGGATTTTCTTGATATTAAGATATTAGTGGTCTTCATCTAAAGTGATAAAGTAATAAATTGTTAAAGTTTATCAGTTTATCCGCATATTTACATGAACGCACCTTGGTAAATAATTGTTTAAACTCTTGTCAGCTGTCATTGTCAACTTGCTTAATAAATAAAAAAAACCTAATAAAATAAACAAAGAAGGCATATAACATTTTTATAGAAATTATTTTAATAAATCGTGCTAAAATGCCGAAGGAAAGCCCAATTTCTTCTTTTAAATTGAAAAAGTAAAACTGACAATGTGTCAGAATTGAATTTTACCGAAATTTATAAATTTACGCAACAAAATCGTTCGGTAAAGTGATAAAATTTGCTTAAATATATTTTCATACAAATTTTGACATATAATTTATCACAATTATTATTTTATCACTTTACCCCATTTACCAGCAGTTTACCACTTTATATGAAGACCCTTATTATTTTCTAAGTTCAAAAACAAGTCTAATTTTTCTTGTCTCGGCATTGATTCTAGTAAAAAATTCTTTCCGTGCATTGTTCAGTGTTAGAGCCGTTCGTATTATTTGTCAATGGTCTATCTGAAATCTTTATCATTTGATAAACTATGCTTGATATTATTTTAACAGTTATTGTTTCTTGCCAAATATGTTCCTCATTTAATCAAAAAAGCTTATCTTTAGAATAAGAGATAGTCACTTACTGCTTTATTGTATAACAAAACAAAGAAAAGCAACAACAATATTAATAATAAATTCATATGTGTATTTTTATTACAGTCACAATTCATGAATTGGACTGTTGCCGTACAAAGTCACGTCGATTCATCATTCTTCTGGGGCTATTTGATTACACAAATACCGGGTGGTTTCATAGCATCGAAATTTCCGGCTAATAAAATCTTCGGTCTATCCATTGTATGCTCGGCAACATTGCATTTGTTGGTGCCATTGGTGATGGCCGTGTGTCATGGTTATGTGGTGATAGGTGTGCGTGTAACACAAGGTCTCTTCGAGGTGAGTGAAATTTGAAAGAAAATCGTAGTACATAAATTAAATAAAGAGGAGGCGAAGAAGAAACTTTCAGCTTATAAAAGAATAAATGAAGAGCTTATGCGAATAAAAAGGTATACATGTATGTTTATTTATCACAACATGCAACAAAATTAAATGAAACATTTTTTTTTTTTTAATAAAACTCGATTTACGTTAAGCAGATCAAAGCCACTTGAATTTGTCTGTGAGCGCAGCAGCTCATCATCAGTTGTATGATTTGCTGGCATTCAACGAAACCAAATGAAATTCAATCATATGCGAATATACATATGTATTTGGCAATACAAGTGTGTGTGTCTTTGCACACTTACATATGTATGTAACTATTATATAATGCATGTAAAATGTTTGTTCATATATTTTTCTAAACAAGCACACATTCATATGTATGTATGTCTTTAAGCTTCCCAATAAACCAAAAGGCTTGAGAATAATATTATAACAAGCTTACAAATATAAGCGTTAAGCTTGAGGAATGCTTGTGTAAAGTATTGAAAAAGACTTAAGAATAATTGTAGAAAAATCAAAACGGCACCCTTTTTATAAGCTTACAAATGTAATTGTAGAAAAATATTACTTGTGAAAGCTTGTTGTAAGCTTATACATACAATTGTATGTATAAATAGTAGAAAAAAGAAAAAAATAAATTTTTATTTGCATTATTCTTTTCATTTTCTTTCCTTCTGCACCTTTACTTCAATGTTCTTTATTTTATGTTCTCCTCCTGTTTCGAACCATGACATCAACCTGAACGGTATCATATAGTAGGACATTCAACATTATATTGAATTTTATTGAGGCTTTTATACTTCCCTTTTCCGAAACAGGAATAATGAATTATATGAATCATTGTAAAACCAAAATTTAAAAAAAATTTACAGAAAGCTTAAAATAATCTTATTATTAATAGTTTTTTAAGCTTTCATTGCAAGTGTAAAGTAAGCTTATTGTAATATTGTTTTCAAGCTTGTGCTCCTCAATTATTATAATCATGCTTGAGAATAAGCGTACAATTAAGCTTATAAAAACTGTATTGCAATAAGCTTACAATGGACAGTTGTTATAAGCTTGTTCTCAAGTCTTATTACATTTCGCTTACTTCCTGATCTGTTGGGTTATGTTCAAAAAAACCCAGCCAGCAAAACTCTAATAAAATATCGTTTATGATATCCGTTTACGATTCGCCTACGAATACTGTTTCGCTTTAAAATGTTCAGTGCCTACGAGTGTCGTAAATGTATCGAAAAAGCACTCGTATATGAATCTTTTTACGTCCGTTTTTTTTATCGTAAATGTAGAAATTTTACAAACATACATACTTACTTTTAAAATATTGAGTTTGAAATTTTTCGTTTTCTTTTTTTTTTTTTTGACATGATAGAAAAAAGTTTCTTTTGTTATTGTTTTCTTATTCGAGAATAGCTCGTAAATCGCAATGTTCGTAAAATGTACGGTACCTTGCTGGCTGGGTATTAATGCCTTTGCTTTGTTGTTAACAAAACGTAGCAAAAAAAAAACATGATATAATCTACTTTTAGGCGTTGAGGGTTGTTGCTACTAAATCCTTTTTTGCCATCTTTTTGATGAGTAATATGATGGGTTTTTTTCCTTTTTATATTTTGCTTTATTTGGTACTATTTTTGCTTTTGATGCGCTTGACAAAGCTTGCTCATCTGTAAATCTAGCGTTTCCTGTTTGCTTTATTTTTTTTTTGCAAATCAAAAATATGATAAACAAGTAAATGTATATGCTGAGGCGCGGAAGGAACTGTATACTATATACCATGCTGTGTTTTCTAAAATTAGTTAAACATAAAAAGATGAAGTAAATTAATGAAGGTATCCAAGGGATCTTTGGCAAGGCCATGAAGATTATAAAATAAGATTATTTTGCGGTTAATTGCTGAAACTTTATCAATTTCGATAAAGGCTCTTTCAGGGACCCAAACAGTTATAACTGTGAAAATGGAAGTCCTTGAAAAACTTCTTTTTTTTGTCTTTTTTTTTGCTTTTCCGACAGGACTGCTATGTATTATGGAACGAATTTCCGACAATCCTTGTCAAGTTTGTTTTGGTTATAAACCGATTTCGGCTATGTGCCAACTTCAGTATCTTGTTCCGGAGAATGAAACGCCATCCCTTCCGTCATCCTTTGTCAAATTTGATTTGGTTATAAACTGGTTTCGGTTATGTGCATCTTCAGTATCTTGTTTCGTTTCGTTCTCCGCACACGATATTGAAGATTGCACAAAGCCGAAACCGGTTTATAACCAAATCAAACTTGACAAGGGATGACGGAAATTCGTTCCACCATGCCTTGAAAAACTGTTATTATTGAACTTCTAATATAATAATAATATAATACAATGGCGCTATTATAACTCTGACGTATTTTATGGCCGAGCTTCTCTCGCTATTCAAAGTGTGCTCCTTTTTTGTTGTTCCTACTAATTGGGTGGACCTACAGTTTTATGCCGACTCCGAACGGCGAATGCATTTTTTGCGAGAAGCTTTTTCATGGCAGAAATACACTGCCGAGAGGTGACCGCTGCTCTTAAAAAACCCAATAATTGGATTTTTACTAATTACAAAATTTTTTTTTGGTGTTGCTCGGACTGTGGTTTGAACCCGAGACCTCTAGCACAGCAGGCGAGCACTCTACCCACTGCACCACAGCGGTCACTAATATACATATTTGAATTAAAAAAAGTGATATCCGGATTTTTATTTTCTCCGGCTTCCTAAACGGCGTTGTAGATAAATTTAGTACTTTTATTCATGGACTTAAAAACTAAAAGTGCCATTTAACAGTTATAAGAGGAATTAATCATCCACTACTTCCCTAAAAGGAACTTAAAGGAGGATTGTCGTTTGGTATCAAATACTTGGGAAAACACTGTATATTTTATATGAAATGGCCCTAGGCAAGACTAGCAAACGACATAGGCCAATTCTTTAAGTTCAATGAACCAACTAACGACATACGAACAAACGAAAATGTTAAATTTTATTTCGAAAGCTCCATTATACCAATATAAATCCCTGGTATTTGACTACAATATAATACCATGTTTGCTGTGAGCAGTCGGGTATATTACAGGCTAGATTTGTAAGTTATAGTTGGACCTTTATAAATGAGGCACATCCTTTTTAAGAATAAATGCTTTTCATTTTTGTTAATACTCTCCATTCATACTATACAAATGCAAATAAAATAACGCATTAACATTTTCTTTGCTCGTTGCGTACTCTATTACACTCAACAGGGTGTCACCTATCCAGCCTGTCATGGTATCTGGCGATTTTGGGCGCCACCTATGGAGCGATCACGTCTAGCCACTTTAGCCTTCAGTGGCTCTTATGCTGGTGTAGTAGTGGGCTTGCCTCTGTCTGGACTACTAGCGGATGCAATTGGCTATCAGGCGCCTTTCTATGCTTACGGCTCATTTGGTATAACATGGTGAGTAGGCGAAAAGAGAGAAACAAGGCGAAGAGAGGAATCATGAGAACTGAGAAGAGCATTGAAGTCATACAAAAATTAGAGTACATGCATTTGAGATTTCTTCCTTCCGTTCACAGGTACCTCTTTTGGTTGTGGCTCTGCTTCGAAAATCCACGCAAACATCCTGCCATCAGCATACCCGAGCTCAAGTACATTGAGAAGTCGTTGGGCGAGACATCGTTGCAACCGTCAATGCCATCGCTTAGCACAACACCTTGGCGTGAAATGATGCGTTCGATGCCAGTCTATGCCATTATTGTTGCAAATTTTTGTCGCTCCTGGAATTTTTACCTTTTGGTACTCTTTCAGTCATCATTTCTCAAGCATAAATTCGGTTTTAAAATTGAAGAAGCGGGCTTTATTGGCTCCTTGCCGCATTTGATTATGACTACGATTGTGCCATTTGGCGGCATGTTGGCCGATCATTTGCGTAAGAGTGGCATTATGTCCACAACTAATGTGCGCAAGTTATTCAATTGTGGCGGTTTCGGTATGGAGGGTTTGTTCTTCTTGTTTGTGGCGCATTCCGATACGGCGGTGAGTTGGAAATTGAGCGCAGAGAGCATTTTTTTATGCCATTATGCCATTATGTGTTATTTTTATTTTTATTGTTTTTTTTAATTTGCATTTTTTTCTCAGACTGGCGCCATGTTTGCTCTCACTTGTGGCGTGGCCTTCAGCGGTTTTGCCATTTCGGGTTATAATGTTAATCATTTGGACATTGCGCCACGTTATGCTAGTATTTTGATGGGTCTCTCAAATGGCATTGGCACTTTGGCTGGCATAATTGTGCCGTATGCGCTGGATGGCTTAATTGATAAAGATGTAAGTTCAATATTTTCTCCATTTTTTTATAAAAAAAAATATATTTATCTTCTCGTATCTCTTTTGCAACTTTAGCCCCATGGCTGTTGGACTACCGTCTTCACACTCGCCGCCTGCGTACATTTGGTCGGCTGCACGTTCTATGGCATCTTTGCCTCCGGCGAGCTGCAACCATGGGCCGAGCCACAGCCTCAGGAGCAGAAAGTGTGGGCACCACCTTTGGGCGCCATTCCGCAAAATCCCAGTCTGGGTGGCTACACCTCAGAGACATCATTTGTAAGTTTGAATAGAAATATGCGATTACTTAAAAAAAGCTTTTTTATTCGCTTACAAAATTCCAACTGGCATGCAAAAGCAATATCAAACAGTGTCATTAAAAGCATAAAATTCTTGTTGTATTTATACAAGAAACCAATTTTAACATAACAAAAGATGCACTAACTCGTTTTTTTTTTTGCTTTGCTCACACGAACTGCCTTTTAAATGCATTAAACCATTATATTACATACATACATATTTTATGCTTATCTTTATTTTCTACAATTTATTTTCCTCTTTTTTCCCCTCAATATCAAAAAAAAAGGGTGCACCACCCCAATACACCGAACAAAGTCAAATGCAACAACCGAACGCCATCAATTATGGCGCGACTGGTCACGTGGCTAACAATCCATTTGCTGCCATGGCTGGTGGCACAGTCACCACCACCACCATACCCGAAGAGAGCGTCACACCGGAGCCCACATACCCAGCAGCAGCAGCAGCAGCTGATGCCGCAAGCGCGTATGGGGTATATGATTACGCGCAACAACAACAACAACCACAGCCACAATATGAGCAACAATATCCCTACCAACAGCCAGCCTATCAAACACAACAACAATATCAACAGCCAGCAGCAGCAGCAGCAGGCGCAGTAGATTATCAACAACAACAACAACAGCCAAATTATCAACAGCAACAACAACAACAACAGCCAAGTTATCTACAACAACAGCCAACTTATCAACAACAACAACAACAACAACAACCAAGTTATCAACAACAAACCTATCAGCCACAGTAGAAACAGTAGGGCAACGAATTGAGAGTAGCAGAGTAGGTATGTATGTAAGAAAGTAAACGAAGAAAGTAGTTAAAATATAGTAGAAAAAATACGCATAATACATACATACATAATAAATCATAAATTGTTGTTATAAAAAAATAAATAATTGAATTTGTTGTGTGTAAAAAAAGAAAAACAAAAACAAAAAAAGTTATAAAATCTGTTTAACTAAGTGCAAAAGAAAAACATAAAAAACAAGCCAAACTGTACATGTTATAACCCACAAAACAATTTGTTTCGATTTTGTCGGTAGTCAGACTTTTCTGAACAAACTCGAAAGTCTTCCGCTACAGCTTATCGAATTCGTCCCGATTTCGTAAACAGAAATCTGAATTTTTCGGAAATAAAATTTTTTTGATCGAAGTCGACTCTCTATCGCTCTACCCTAAAGATTTCGAAACGATTTCGTAAAGTGTAATTCTTAATTTTGAACTTCAAAAAAAGAAAATGAAAAATAAAAAAATTAAAAGAAAATGAATTTGTGAATTGTACAACAAACCCCACACTATTTTTGCGTCTCTGTGATCGCTTTGAGAGAACTGAAACCAGTATGGTTACGTAGTTATATTGGTGTTAATCAGGTAAATTGAATCGTCGATTTGTATGTAGCAAATTCAGTCTAATATTAACCCACAAAACAATTTGTTTCTATTTTGTCGGTATTCCGACTTTTCTGAACAAGGTCGAAAGTCTTCCGCTACATCTTAGCGATTTCGTCCCGATTTCGTAAATAGAAATCTGAATTTTTCGGAAGAAAATTTTTTTGATCGAAGTCGACTCTCTATCGCTCTAGCTTAAAGATTTCGAAACGATATCGGAAAGAGTAATTCGTAATTTTAAACTTCAAAAAAAAAAGGGAAAAATAAAAAATTAAAAGAAAACGAATTTGTGAACAATAGGATCACTGCTGCAAAATAAACAATTGGATAAATACAACAACCACCACACTATTGTTGCACCTCTACAACCCTACACGGTCGTGTGCTATGGGATGATTATGTTTTGAGAGAGCAGAATCCAGTTTTATTGGTGCTGTTAATCAGGTAAATTGAATCTCGGATTTGTAACAGTCAGTCTAATAATTAATTAATTATAATTGATACTAGTATCGCCGGTGCTCGAAATTCGACCATGCAATTTATTTTTTCAACTTTGTATTGGTACAAAAATTAATCCTTTTCGCGGAGATAAGCAACAATTTCCAAATTCCAGTTGTCCGACGCGAAATCATGGTCAAAATCAAGGCAGATCTAGGAAGATAGGCCCGGTGGCGAATTCAGAAATTTCCCATGTATTTTGTTATTGTAATTGGTAGAGTGTAATGTCAAAATGATATTTCGCCGTGGTTAAAATCTGAATTCGCTTGGGGCTCGTTGCTCCTTTTTTATTTAGTATGGAATATTGCACGGCCTACTTCTTGGAGTTTTTAGTTTTCTTGCGCTCTATCGTTCTGGCGTTTATAAAAATCATAATAGAAAAGCTACAAATCACTCTCATAGACACACAGAGATTTCAGTATAATGGAATTTTTGAGTACAATCCATCTACAAATCACTCATAGAGCAGATGTAATGAATTAAATTATATAACATACATTAAACACATTAAATTATATACATACAGATGTAATGAATTAAATTATATAAATTTATGAAAAATGGTTCTTTAATAAAAGAAATGTATATATTAAAAAAATAGCAAAGAAAATTTCTAAACGATTTCGCAAAGATTAAATCGAAAAGATTTCGTAACGACAAATTCGTTTCGATTTAGTTAAGAACATTCTTTATGAAATCGTCAAGATTGTTTCTTTACGAAGTCGTGTCAACGCTCTCATACAAAAATCGTTACGATTTCGAAACTAAATCGGTTCCGATTTCGGAAAAATTTTTCGATGCGGCGTAACGATTTCGAAAAGAAATCGGAATAAATTGTTTTGTGGGAAGTTACTTAATGGTTGACACATACCAAAAATTGTTAAAAACTGTTACTAATTTTGCATTGATTTGCATAAATTAACAAATTACAGCAACCAAAGTACGAAATATAACAAACATACATACATATATACAAACATATAACTTCATACATATACATACATATACGCGAAATCATACATATGGAACCATAAGAAATAGGTTTAAAAATAGAAAAGTAACCGTTAAAAGCAGCTAATAATCATTGTTATTTTATTAATGTTTTGAAAAATTTGGGTTTTTTTTTAAAGTTAGTTTATTTGAAAGTATTTTTTTACAATTTATTATTATTTAAAGCAGCATCAATTTATATCATTCATAGCACCTACATATCGTCGTACCATACGAATACTAACATATTTAAAATTTCTGGCGAAAGCTATCAAAAAAAATTCTGTACGAAAAGTAACATATTTCACTTTTGGCTGACGAAAAGTATCAGTAATTATATATTGTTTTTACATTAAAATTGTTGTTGTTTAAACGAAATTGATAGTTTTCGTCACCCAAAAGTTGAACTTGTTAGTTTTCGTCAGCCAAAACTCGATTTTGTTACTTTTCGTCGGCCAAAAGTCGAACTTTTTACTTTTCGTCAGCCACAAAAAATATGATGTTAGTTTTCGTATGGTACGACGATATCGTCGTACCATACGAAAACTAACATATTTAAAATTTCTGGCGAAAGCTATCAATAAAAAAATTCTGTACGAAAAGTAGAACATTTGACTTTTGGCCGACGAAAAGTAATAAAATCGAGTTTTGGCTTACGAAAAGTAATAAAATCGACTTTTGGCTGACGAAAAGTATCAGTAATTATATACTGTTTTTACATTAAAATTGTTGTTGTTTATACGAAATTGATAGTTTTCGTCAGCCAAAAGTTGATTTTATTACTTTCCGTCAGCCAAAACTCGATTTTATTACTTTTCGTCGGCCAAAACTTGAACTTTTTACTTTTCGTCAGCCACAAAAAATCTGATGTTAGTTTTCGTATGGTACGACGATATGTACTATTGTTTCCAGATTTTTTTTTAATCTTCTGAGTTTTGACATAAATTCATTAAACACAAGGGCGTAGCCAGGATTTTATCCAGGGAGGGGCAAGCACATCAAATATTTGAAGCAGTCAAAAATCAATTTTTTTGCGACTAAAATCAAATGTTGCTATTCCGCTCTTAAATGTCAAAAATAATACTAATTTGTGAGTGCAACTACAGCAACACTGCTAATATAAAAATGACAACAACAACTGTCAAATAAACTGGGTTGCGCAAAGTCAAAAAGTAGGAAAAAACTACTAAAATACTACTATGTATAAAACAGCTGATCGGGTTGTTGTGTGCAAAATTATTCAAGTCGCTCATTTGGTGAAACCCAAAATTAAAGTTAATCCCAAATCTGGGCTAACTTAAGTCAAAACTTAGTTTTATACTGTTTTCAGACAGAAAATTAATGTAGTACATTACATTTATAATTTAACAATAAATTCTTGTGTTTCACACACACTCAATAAACAAGGAGATGTCACTTTTCATTAAATAATTTGTTATTATTGACAAGAATTTTTTAATAAATAATCCCAGTAAACATTCGGAGTCATAAAAAAATCAGAAAGGAATCGTAAACTGGAGCATTCACACTCATTATGAGCTCATTTTGGAGTCCGAAATGTATGTATTTCTGTTCTGTTCTGCCCCTGATATGAGCCTAATTTCATACATTTTATGAGCCTGAATATGTAGTAAAACCAAAAAAAAATGTCTTTTGTTTTTGCATTTTCCTTCCCCTGACCCAATTCTCTTCATCCCCTCTCTCCATTCTCCCAGCTTATTCTCCTCTTCTCTCATTGGTTGCGTTCAGAAGTCGGAACTGTTTAGCAAAACTGTTGTGTAGATATCACTGAGCGGAAAGGGATATAATTTGCTCCTTCTGAACGAGCTGATACAGAAAATAAACAAACTATTATTATAATTACCTATCCACAACATAATAATAATAATAATAATAACCCACGCCCTCCAATCCCGCCCGACCGCACGAGAGGCGCACCCGCATGACGTACGGATATTTTTTATTTACATAAAATGCCGAGGTGTTGAGTGGCAGGAGTTTGTTAAGCGTCGAGATCTTAAACTGCTCAGCTACAGAGAAATAAAATCATCAGCTGAGTATAGTACAATTGAAGTTAGTCTTGAGAATTATAAAAGAATAATCGCTACTATGTGTTAAGATAAGACAGTATTTTTTCCCTTATAATGAAAAGTGAGTCCGAAATATCTAAAAAGCTGGAATAGGAATTAAAGCTCTTACATAAACCCCGGAAAGGTTCATTTAATTCAAAGTTTGATTTACACTGCTTTAAGTAGATAGGGTTGAAGTGTCTTGTTGAACGAGAAGGAATGTTAAAGTTTATTTCAGCTAGCAAGAAAGGAGAAAGAATTAAGCCATTCAAGAGCTTAACGATAAATATTACCCCTAACATTTCTCGTCGACTTGCAAGAGTCGGAAGATTAAGGAGTTTTAAACGGCTAGTATACGGTGGAAGATTGTAACCAGAATCCCAAGGCAAATTTCTTAAAGCAAAAAGCAAAAACTGTTTTTGGACTGACTCTAAACGATCAGAGTGAATCTGATAGTATGGATTCCAAACTATGGAACCATATTCCAATATAGGTCTTACTAAAGTTGTAAAGAGTGTTTTAGTTATGTATGGGTCGCTGAATTCCTTTGACCAACGTTTTACAAACGCTAAGACACCTCTTGCCTTATTTGCTGTAGCATTAATATGAATGTTAAAACTAAGTTTGCAGTCCATTATTACACCTAAATCCACAAACTCATTTACTTGTTCGAGGCCAAAGCCATTTATTGCTGGCTGTACGGTTTTCCGGGAAAAGCGCATGAATTTACATTTATTGAGGTTAAGTGGCATTAAGTTAGTGTCACACCAAGAAACTAAGGAATTTAAATCTTCCTGAAGCAAAGTTCTATCATCAAATGAAGAGATTGATCTAAAAAGCTTTACGTCGTCCGCATACAATGAAATTTTTGAGTGTTTAATTGTAGTAGTTATATCGTTAATAAATAGCAAAAACAGAATCGGGCCAAGGTGACTGCCTTGAGGAACTCCTGAAGTAACATTAATAATAGACGAGTAAGCATTTTTGAAAATCACCCTTTGTGTTCTATTTAAAAGATATGAAGATATCCATTGCAAGAGGCTGGGCTGAAAGCCAAGAAGATCAAGTTTAAGAATCAGCAAGGAGTGATTGACTTTATCAAATGCTTTGCTGAAGTCCGTGTATATAACATCAGTGGGTAAGTTTTGAGAAAATCCATTAGAAATACTAGTGGTAAACTCCAGTAGGTTTGTGACCGTTGATTTACCCTTACAGAACCCGTGTTGTGAATCACAAATTAATGAGGACGTTGAATGAGACAATCTATTGGTAACTATTGCTTCAAATAATTTAGGAATAGCCGAAATATTTGCTATACCTCGATAATTTTCTATGGAGGACCTACTCCCGCTTTTATGAAGGGGGATAATGAATGACTCTTTCCATAGCATAGGGAAAATGCCTTGTTCCAAGGAACTATTGAATAATGCAGTTAGTGGTTTAAACAGGTTTATGGCACATTTTTTTTAGAAAGCATGTTGGTATCTGGTCAGGACCATAACTAAATGACTCTTTTAATGATAATAAGGCTGACAACACGTCCTCTGCAGATATATATGGTTTGCAAATTGATGTATTAGGAGATAATCGATATGGATAGTTACGAAATGGAAGTTCTTCTATGTTGGAATAATTATGTTTGAAAAATTGTGCAAAAAGATTGGAAATTTCTTGACTATCACTTGAAGTGTTGTCTTGATATCTCATAGCAGACGGAAACCCATTAACTTTTCTCTTGGAGTTTACGAAACTGTAAAACGATTTTGGATTACGAATAAAATTAGACTTAATTTTACGTATATAGGCTCTATAGCAATTTTTATTTAACACAAAGTATTGGCGTCTAATCGGCAATAATTTCGCTACTTTGAAACATTTTTATCACATTAAAAAATTCATAAATATAGGTATTTATATATTTGTACATATCGCACCCTAAATCATAAACGGGCACAACTCAAAATTCAAAAATTTTCAGGAGAACCAAAAAACTTTTTTTCATTACAAGCAATCGTATGGCAAAGGGCCGGGTATAATGGTTATGTTTCGGTCGAGAGAGACAGTTATTCAAAAGTTTTTTTTGGCAATCTCCAGATATATGTTCCATACCTACTTCCAATTTTTCGAATTTCAATTATCATTTAAAAAAAACAAGAAAAAAAAATTATTAAAAAATTTTCCTAAGCTCATACATATTTCACACATGTTTGTGATTCATATCCGACTCCAAATTATGAGTGCTCTGAGAATGTTTGTTGGGATAATAAATTCATGCCAAAACGAATTGACGGTTGACACTGAACACTTCAAAATTAATAAAAACGAACTTACCTCCCAGAGTTGTATTGGATTTTTATTCGATTAAAAATTCATTATCAACTTAATGAAGAAAATGTGGGTAATTACTCCATTAACCGCCTGTGTGAAATCAGTATTAGCTTTAGTCACGCTGGTGAAACCGGGCCTTAGATTCTGCTTATCAATGCTAATGCTAAAATATTTAGTGAACTGTAGACACGAATTGAAACAAATCTCACTGTTTTATTTTGACATGTAAATTTCTGTACTATTCTCTGATGCCATTATAATATTAAGCAGTACCTAGCCAGGGGGGCAGCTGCCCCCCCTACCCCTACCTGCATACGCCCTTGGCCTTTAATTTAAAAATGAATTCTCTGTTATGCAGTTACTATTTTTATATTTTATAAAATTATTTTTTAAAATTTCTTTACGCGAAACTCGAAATACTAACACTTTATATATAATTCACAAATCACAATGACAACTCGATTTTAAATTAAACTATTTTCGGTTTATATTTAAGTAGATACTATTCTCTACTGCCTCTTCCTTGAAGCACTTGAATATTTACATTTTAGAACACTCTAATTCGTAAGCCGTATTTCCTATTTATTATTTCAACATATGTATGACCCCTTAAAGCACAAGTGTTGTAGGTTAGGTTAGGTTTAGGTGTCTGCCTGCGCAATTCATGAAAGCGGGCGACACACTTAGGCCGAATTGGCCCGTTGTGATACCACACGGGAGCCCTAGCTTCCTAAATAGATCACTTTAAAAACCTTTACGGAAAATCCGGATCTAAAATAGGTTGAGATTAGATGCCGGTGAAGCTAAATTAGCGCGTTTGTTTAATGAAAATCTTGTATCTTTGCATTTTCCAACTCCGCCAGACAACTAAACATTTTCTATTTCTTGCACGTCTCTGCAGCTGCGGCAGAACTCGTTCTTTCAGAGGCTCATACGAGAGGCATGAATGCCCATGAGACAATGGCCTGTTAGAAGCCCAGCACCAGCGAACCTATAGAGAGAAGGTTCAGATGTAGCACTTATACAGATCTCCTCTCTTCCAGTCTAGTACATATTTCCCTGGAAATCACATAAGTTGACTCCCAGGCCCATCCAACGTTAGCCTGTTCAATGCAGTGAGATCTAAACCAATGCTTGCATGAGTTGAACGGGGACCAATACAAACCGCAGTTGTGATTTCTTGTGAGTTTGTACCTTCCCTTGCTAGCTCATGTGCAATGCAGTTACCCCAGACGTTACTGTGGCCTGGGACCCAAATGACGTTCAGGTCACATCTTTCGGCTAGTTTGTTCAGAGATGCGCAGCATTTCATTGCAACTATAGATGTTGTGTTGCTACTCTGTAAGTATTTTATGGCAGCTTGGTTGTCAGAGAAGATCGAATGGTGTAACTCAAAATGTTCTTGTTCTTGCGATATTAAAGGGTTTGTGCTGTCAGTTAATAGAGGGCAGCATTGACCGCACAAGTAAGTTCTGCTATCTATGCGGTTGCTATGGGAACTAGGAGTTACTGCATTAAACAGAACAAATTTGGTTCTACCGCTCTCGATTAGAGCATAGCTACAATTACACTAGTTATGTAATGCAGTCTTCACAAATTCTCTAAAAGTTGATCTCAATTAACCAGCAGAGTCTCTTGTCCATTTTATGCGGTTATCATTGATAACTTCTTCCTGCATTTGCAGAGGGATGGCAACTGCAGCGAGAGACCCGATTCACAATGGCACAATTTCTGGTTTCTTCCTTAAATTATCTAACATCTAATCTCATAAAAACTGTAAGTTTTTTCAGAGCTTCATTAAGCGATTTGGAATCTACATTTTAGATGATGGTTAGTCTTATAGTTATAATCTAGTTTTACCAGGCTATGTGAATGACTGGTACAAGAAAAGCAACACTTAATAAATCATTAGATACTAAGTACTTATTTCTATAACTATTTTTTTTTTTTTTTTTTCAAAAAGATATATTCTTTTAAAAATAAAATCATTTTTACTTTTTTTTTTAATTGTGTTATTAAACAAATTATTACATATATAAAGCTAAGAAAAGTCTCATTTTATACTCAATAAATTTCCCAATATCTATATTAAATTCTTCTACCTCACATGTAATACAGATATGTACATACATACATATTTACACACCTACATACATATGCTATGAAAACAACATAAAGAAAAACATAAATACTAAATTCATAAATACATACTTTTAATGATTTTGTTGTATGTAAATAACCCAACAACAAACTAACTATAATAAAAAATTATTGTAAACTATTAAACGATGAATATGTTACCGGCCAACTCATTAGTTAGTTATAAACACGAAATACAGCATAAAAAACAAAACATTAACAATAAAACGAAAAGAGAGAAAACGTATTAGCATACGTATAATTTGCAAAAATAAAATAAAAACAAAAAAATTAAAACTGCAAAATTAAAAAATAAAATATGCTAATACAAAATGTTATAACATATAAGATTACACAATTTTTAAAAGTTTTAATTTGTCTGTATAAAGTTACGTAAAATTTAAGTACATAAATATAATTATGATTATAGCTAAGACAAATGTGCATTTTTTTTGGTTGAGCTTTTAAGCTTTTATATACACTGAAAAAACAACTTACTCAGATTATGGAAAAGTGGGAATGATTCGCCGCTAAAGACATATTTCCATATTTTGATGTACGATTTTCTTCAAATCAAGGAATAAAAACCACGTTTTAAAGAAAATTGTACATCAAAATATGGAAATATGTCTTTAGCGCCGAATCATTCCCATTTTTCCATAATCTGAGTAATTTTTTTTTTTTGAGTGTAATAAAAATGTATTAATTACAATAATTTATTAATGGCAATAGGTATTATGCAATATTTTGAGTACCGAATAATTTAAAATAAAATTAATTTCATTTGGATTTCAGTAATACAAATTTTGAATAATTAAAAAAAATGTAATTAAAGCTCAAAAATTAAGTAATTATTAAAATGAAGTAATTATTAAAATAAAAAGGGCCAAAAAAACCAAATTTGATTTAATTAATTTTAAATTAAATAATAATTAAAAAAAAAAATATAGAAAAATAAATACTAAAATAACTATACAAACAAAAAAATATAAAATAAAGCTAAATGTTTTATGCAAAATGTTGAAGTTTGAACAATGAATTAAAAATACGTATGTTTGTACATATATAAAAATAATCCTTATTAGATTGTAAATAAATACAATTTCTGTGTTTTGGTTTATATAAATGTTTTAAGTTTAACATAAGTAAGCCAGAAAAAACTAATTTAATGTTTTTTATTATTACCGTTATTGATATTCTCTGTGTAGTGCAAAAAATATAGCGATACATTACAAGAAAAAAGCATAAATTTGTTAAATTTTAAATATATAAAAAAATATATAAATGTTAGAAGATGTTAGAAGAAGAAAGGGAGATGAGAGAAGAAAGTAATACCTAATATAAAACTTCTTCTTCACGTTAATGTAAAATATTGTAAATTTAATAGCTAGTTTGTGGCAAATATGTATATGTATGTATTTAGCTATATTAAGTAGTAGCTGTTTTTTATTTATATTTATCTGTATATAAATTGGGTTTTTTTTTCATTTATTTTATATACATATGTTTTAAACATAAATATTTTTTCCGCATCTATTTATTTTTACTATACTTTCAGTTTGTAATAATTTTTTTACGAGCATAACTGAATTTTTCTTAAACTAATATTTTCTTAAACTAATAATATCATCTCTAACTTTCTTTGAGAAAGAACCATGGATTCAGAACAAGGTTGGTTTATATCACACCCTAGCAAAATTATGAGAGATAGATTGTGTGGGAGAGCGCACAGCGATTTTAACTACATTGCTTGAAATGTGTGCAATGTTTCTCATTAACTCACATGAGTCAAAATGCCGGGGTCTGGTTTATATCGAAGTTTAGGCTAGGTTAGGCTGGCCAGTGATGACCTCACATAGACTCAGTAAGTCCGTAGTGTTACCAGAACAGTTTCTGTGCAAGAACACCGTGAAGTTAAACAATTGGAACCAAACTAAAAAACAATCCTCTCCTTTTGGCAAATATCAACAGTTGTTTAAAGATATATTTTGGTATAGAGGTGTCCCTAGTATTCGAAGACGTAGCCTAGAAAAGGCAGGAGAGGGGAAGAGGTTTTATTGAAAGTTAATTCGAAAATTTTGATGAACTTGTACCAGGAGACTTCGTGCGCGTAGTTGGTCTTAAATAAAATTCAACTCTCCACCTGTTTTGTTCTCTCGTGAAATCACGAGACAAGACTAAGCAAGACAAAAACGTATTGGGCCTGAATTATGAAATGCTTCTCCTAGTTATTTGTTACATACTCAAAGAGAGTTGTGTTCAATACATATTTATCTCTTAATTTAATTTGTTATTATTATCATTAAAGAAATTTTTTCCATTATTGAGTTAACTTAGAGCCTATACACACTTGCGACTCAATCGATTTAGTCGAATTGGGCTGTTGTATGCAAATGCAACTGCTTCAGTTGTTCGACTAATTGAATGTAGTGTGAATGCTTCCATACATTCCCATGCCAATCAAAGCCCGACTAAATCGATTGAGTCGCAAGTGTGTATAGGCTCTTAGTGTAATTGTCTAGTTTCTCAATTCATTAGCTCAAGTTTCTGCTTAGTTTCTCCTTTCATTTGCTTAAGTTTCTGCTTAACATTTATCTCTGTATATAAAACACATATTTTTTGTTGTAATTAGAATCATCATAAATTAAAATAAAAAACACAATTTTGTATGAAATGTGAACATTTTCGAACTAAAAGAGTCAATTCTTATTCAAGTAATTTGTACAGCGCAGAAAATGTAATATGTAAGTCAGTTAGCAGTTACGGTTATTCACATAAACTTAAAAATATAGCACGTATAGTTTAAGGACAACAATAGCTGTAATTATTACACATACATATATAATTAATATAAAACCAATACCAATATTTAAATAGAAAATTAATACCAATATTCAACATAAAAAGTATTAAAAGGCAATTAAATAAAAAATAAACAGTCTCAAAAGATAAAATAAAATAAAATAAAATAATAATATATGTAATACATACTAATTAGCATAATTATGAAGAGCAGAGAATATATATGTATGCATGTACATGCAATCGGTGTTCATAAAGCATATGTAAATTAATTTTACTGCACTCAATTGTAAATAGTAATTTTAAATTAAAATAAATTTAGCACTGCTATATGCTAATCAAAGGAGGCAACTCAATAAACTGCTTGTGAAAGCGACAATAATACACTATTAACTATTAATATACATACTTACATATATTGCAAATGATAAATAAATTTAAAAAATTAGTCTAAACAATATGCGCCCAAAAATTATTTATCGAAGAAATATTTGTGTTTACATCAATAAGATAAATTGTTTATAAGATTTGATTGTTATAGAATTATATTTTGTTTGATGTAAATTTAGATGCTTCGTGTAACAAAGTCACAAAATCAGGAAGCAAAACAAAATAGTTACTATTATTTAATGATTTAAAAAAATAGCGGAAATAGGTTCGTTTACATTTATTTTTGAGAGTAGCAACTTTTCAACCGCATAGTTACATAAATATATATTTTCTTTTTAATAATAATGAATCTTTGTATAGTTAGTAAACAAAAAATAAGTTTTTCCCATATAATAAGTATGTACAAATTAATTAATAGCTTCTATTTAAAGTCGGGCTAAGTGTAATACAAAAAATTAGTTGATAATTTTAGCGTGTGAAGATGGTGGAGCGGGAGAGCAATTGGGAGCCTAGAATTCTTAAACTCTCTAGCTGTGTTGACAATAAAAACAAGTGAAATATTTGTAAATATTTATGTATAAATTAAAATGTATTTAAATATAAATTTAATTAAATTGTGTTTATTATAGTTAGTTTCGAAAAAAAAAAATTTAGTTGAATATTTTAAGTTATATGAATCATATAAATCAAATAAATATTTAAAATAAGCAAGTAGGTATTTGAAAAAAGAGAAAAAGATGTAAATATGTATATACAGGAACGATCATTAAATGCTTTTGTGAATATATTTAAGCCTCAAACTGTTGTAAATACATAAATATGTAATTATTTATAATACACTTACAATAAGTGAATGCCGTTTGGTATTAGATAAATTAATTTATAACATAAACAAGTGTTAAAAGTATGTTAAAGCTAATATTATAAAAAAAAGTATTATTTATATATATACACATATTGGACATGATAATATTTCGATATGATAATAAGTATATGGAAATTACAAATAAAACTGTTCAGCCGAAACAACTAACATTTATTTATGTAAAGACAGAAAGTAATACATAATTTTTTTAATTTAGAAAACGTATAAAATAATAAAAATATTGTATAAAATCTACTCCACCACAACACAAGCTTCCTGCAATAATAGCTAGTAATAAAAAAGAGGGCATACTGCATATTAATTAAAGACAAGGAAAATCATGCAATAGCTAAAAAAGAATATGATAAGGACAGAAGAAAAACGAAAAAGATCAGCCACAAGGAAGAAGAACAAAAAGTAATCAGAAATAGACAAACATTTGTATATAAAACAACTAGGCGTTTTACCATAACCGTTATTTTATTTTACTCTATTTTATTTTATTTTATTTTATTTTATTTTAGTATTAGTTTTATTTTATTTCATTTGTTTTTTTTAATGTTATTTTTTATATAATTTTTTATTTTATTTGAAACTTATTTATTATATATTATTTATTATTATTTTATTTTATTTTATATTTGATTTTGCTTTATGTTATTTTATTTCGTTTTACTTCATTTTACTTTATTTGATTATATTTTATTTTATTTATTTTATTATATTTTTAAATACTTTTTGATTGCTTGTTTTTCCGACAGGGTAGGAATATGATGTACTGTGGAACGATTTTCCGTTGTGAGCCTTTTTTGATGTTGTTTTGCTTTGTGTTAAGGTCGTCCAGCTTTTTGTTGAGTTTTTTTATATTTGTTTTCCATGGCTCCTTTGATCTCCTCCTTTATATTATTATTATTATATTTTATTTATTTTATTATATTTTATTTTATTTTATTTTATTTTACTTTAATTTTTTTTTAATTTATTTTCTTATTTTAATTTTTTAATTTATTTTATTTAATATTATTTTATTTTGTTTTATTTTATTTTGTTTTATTTTATTTTATTTTATTTTATTTTATTTTATTTTATTTTTTTTATTTTTATTTTATTTTATTTATTAATTTTATTTATTTTATGTGATGATCCTAAACATTTGTGTGTTAGTTGAAATTTGGCATTTGCATGCATATATTTGGAAAAAATTTATATATAACATAAAAAAACAGAAAAATTTATTAAGCTGTACACATTTTGACATGTAAAATGCATTGGATACGAAAAGCTATGAAAACGTTTATCAATTAAAAAAGCCTTTGAAATTAATACATAAATATGTGCATATGCATATTTGTATTGCTAATAACATACATTTTTATATAAATTGTGTAAAATGTTTATAGCAAATAGATAGTCTCCTTTTTAATAAATTTCATTTGCCTTTTTTTCCCGTGTAGTTAACTGTTTATCTTTTACCCTAGTAGTTAACAACTAGTTAAAATTATATGTATGTATGTATGTAAAATTGCACAGTTTTGATTTTTCTAAGCACAATGTATAAATATAAGTGGTTTTGTGTAGTTAGTCTTGCATTGAATCAAAAATCCTTAGCCTTTAGATATAGAACATTAATATATGTACATAAACAAAGATACATATATGCATAAGTTCAGAATTCCCTTTCCGGCACACACCCGCCCATTGTTGTAATAATAAAATACAGGAAAGAATATTAAACACGATTAATGCTTAAAATCTAAAGTAAAATGTATTGAAAAATATAAAAGTAATACATCACAAGTAAAATAAATTAATGAAAAGTTGAATGTTAAAAAACTACGAGTATATGTACATACATAGTTACTTACATATGAAATATATATTAAAAATGGACAAATTTGAAAGGGAAATAGGCGGCAAATGCGGGAAAGATTTCATAAGGACAATAACGTTCGCTTCGTGCTGTGAAAATACTCAAAAGAGCGAAAACTTTGAAACAAGGAAATTGAGATGGCTTACGAAAGCCATTAAATACCTCAGTGGTTGACATTCCTGCCCAAAATCGGAGCTACAGCGTTACAACAGGCGCCTCCAAATTTGAATACTTACAGGAGATCGAACAAATATACCTACTGCTACCCATAGATGATAATATTCACTATTAATCTTTCATGTATAATCAAAATTAATATCTACCCTATCAATCTATTGGCCTTTTTCACAATCTCTGGCTAATTAACTGGTGGTTATGTTGATGTAAATCAAATAAATGGTATAACCGGACAAATATCACTGGCTTACTATTTAGCCCGAGGTTGTGAAAACAGGCCTGTGACTATTAACCGACTGAATTCTATATATATGTATGTATAGTGAGAGAGTGTCAAAAATTATATGAATCACAAAATAAGAATAATTAAAATAAAATTAGGCAAATTACTAAGCTGCTTAATTTATTAAAATAAGCAAATGAGAGAGGAAAATAATAAATGTGTGGGGAAAAATAATACAAAAATAATGCAAAAACAAACAAAAATCATGAAAAGGATTAAAATTCAAGAAAGTTCCCTCATTAAAATATCACATTTTATTCTTCACCAAATACTTAACAAAATCCAAGCAGTTGACTAAAAACATGAAAAGAAGACACAAGAAATGAAAAATAAAATTATTAAAAAAAAATGTAGTAAATAAAAGGAAATATTTGAATATTTTTTTTTTTAATAAAAAAATAAAATGTACTAAAAATAGATATGTGTTCTATGTAAGTGTTTTTACTTGCTCTCACCCAAAAAAAGTATTATTTTAATTTATGATTCTCAAATAGTTTGATGCAGCGGAATTCGAACATGGTGACAAAGCAAAATTGATATAAGAAAAATACTAGGCCATATATAAATAGAACAAAATATTGAAAATTAACAAAAGCAAAAAAAAAAAAAAAACAAAAAATAAAATAAAAAAAATTAAATTAAAGCATATGTTTAGCTGCTGCCTGTAAAATTAATAATCCACCAACAGCATACAAATACAAATATAAAATTCAAATAGAAAATCATTATACGTACAGGGGTGGAGGGAAAACGTTGGGTTTATTATTATTATTATTATTATTATTATTATTATTATTATTATTATTATTATTATTATTATTATTATTATTATTATTATTATTATTATTATTATTATTATTTGCTGATATATGCATTAATATATATATCTATATATATATGTATAGTCTGAATTTCGAATGAAAATGTGTATGTAAGTTAATATACATATATGCATACATAGATTTAATATATTAACATAATAAAATTAATAAATAATGTTTTAAATGAAAGAAAGAGGGTTCTTTTTTTATTTTTAAGTTTCGTGGAATAAGTGATAAGTTTATTTATGCAATATATAGTACATACATAGGTATCTATATTATTAATACGCTAACATAAATTTTGTTCTATCTTCTCCGTCGAAACTACTGAACAGATTTTAAAACTAAGAACACCATTTGAAAGGTATTGCTCTCAAATAGTACTGCGCCAAGTTTCATTAAAATTGGTTGGAAAATTCGCCCGCAATCGTCGTTGGAAAATTGCCTTGTGATTGTTGTTGCATGCTTGTGAACACTACAGAGCTGTGCTTATGCGCATGCATAGGTGAGTTTGTGCGTGCTTACCAAACTAACCATGCAATTGTGAACATGTTTGGCTGGAAGTGGTGTGTTTCAAAGTAGTAGAGAGATAAAAAAGTAGCAAAAGCACTACAACAAAAACAGTCAGGTAATAAGAAGGATAAGGAAGAATAAGTAGGCAAGAAATTGAGGAAAGAAAAGAGCAGAAATAGAAAGAAAGAAGTAGGTAGAAGAATTATGAAGACGATTAACGACAACAACGCCAACACCAACAACAACTACAAAAAAGTAGCAGTAAAAGTAGCAACAAAAGGAGCAGCATCAACAGGAACAACAACAAAGTAGTAAAAGTGACAATAACAACAGACAATGATACAAAAACTATAGTTGCACCTTAGTCATAAGAAAACATCTAGAAAACATATCGAGGCTGCACTTTAGTTAGTTATAAAATGCTTTACAGTTAATTTTAGCGCTCCGCCTATGAATCCTATGATATTTTCATTGAACGGGTATCCAAGCTGACTTTTTGATAGAGGGGAATGCAAAGTGATTTGGCAGTAAAGTGCATCGAAACCTACTTTTTACTGCTGATTTTACGGTTGGCCAACTAAAAGCACTTTACGATAGAATGCTGATTTTTTTGATTAGCTTTTCGAGATCTCCCGATCTCCCTTTCCGTCTCTGCCTATCTAATCTGCTTAATTTACTTACCTTTTTCACTCAGATCTTACAGTGAACGATAACTAAGCGTAAGTTGATAAAATTGTTCTAGAAATGCGCTTCATGACAAATCTTACCCATTCGATTCATTTTCCTTCACATCGTTCTCAGATGTTATGCTTTAGGTGTTTGCTATCAAAATCAGCTCGTTCCATATATTTCTGAAATCTACTTATTTGCCTATTTTGAAGGTTTAGAGGGTCCTTCATAGTTTGAACAATAGCTCAAATAAAGGTTATTCCAACCCAAAATTAAATAGATCAAAATGTTTGCACTCTGCATTAGTGATGGGCGAGTCCGAGATGTTTAGACAATCGAGAGAATCGCCATCGTTGCAAAATCAAAATCGAGTCAAAAGTTGACTCGCTCCTCGACTACACAATCGAGATGTTTTTGCGATTGTTCCGAGTCGGCGAGTCGTAGGTTGTTTCGATGACATCTCGACTACACAACCGAGATGTTTTTGCGATTGTTCCGAGTCGGCGAGTCGGAGGTTGTTTCGATGACATCTCGAGTACACAAGCGAGATGTTTTTGCGATTGTTCCGATTCGGCTAGTCGGAGGTTGTTTCGATGACATCTCGACTACACAACCGAGATGTTTTTGCGATTGTTCCGAGTCGGCGAGTCGGAGGTTGTTTCGATGACATCTCGACTACACAAGCGAGATGTTTTTGCGATTGTTCCGATTCGGCGAGTCGGAGGTTGTTTCGATGACATCTCGACTACACAACCGAGATGTTTTTGCGATTGTTCCGAGTCGGCGAGTCGGAGGTTGTTTCGATGACATCTCGACTACACAACCGAGATGTTTTTGCGATTGTTCCGAGTCGGCGAGTCGGAGGTTGTTTCGATGACATCTCGACTACACAAGCGAGATGTTTTTGCGATTGTTCCGCGTCGGCGGGCCGGCTGTTGTTTTGATGATATGTTTTAGTTGATAAAATAAACTGAATGAGGTTTGTTGATAAAGAAAGTAGGATTTTTAATGGAAGTGAGGCAAATACATAAATAAATTAACCAAATTGAAAAATATGCTATACATAGACGCTGCATTATTGCAATCACAACTAAACAGTGTCGTGCATAATAATAATAATTAATTATTTAAACATTAATAAATTTTCTGAAGTGAGACGCTTATGAAACAAATGAATTTTACGAGTAGCAACAACGGCAATAGATTTGTACCACTCTGTATATTTTGTAAAGCAATTTTAATATTCAAGCGGCAACAACAATTATTATGTATTTTTTGCAGCGAGTCCAAGATGTTGTAGGGTTGCTTTGAAAACGAGAGGAGTCGTTGGCGATTCCGAGATGTTTTAGCGATTGTTTCGACTGACGGCCATTTACGACTTGACTCGAATACGAATGAAAACCATCGAGAGCATTCGAGATGTTTCAACAATCGAGAGAATCGAATAAAACATCTCGGACTCGCCCATCACTACTCTGCATCAAATTCAGCTCATTCAAAGCTTTTGCTTAAAAAGGCTCTTTCAGAAATGTGAAATTTCAGACCTTTTGAACAAGTTAAGTGGACGCTATTTATCAAAAACTCAAAGAGACACAAATAATAACCGGTAAACTTGGAAAAAACCCACTGTGGACGAGAGAAGTTTTCTGTCTCTCTTGCAAGATTTCCAAAAATGGAATGAGCTGGTTTGGATGACAAACGCCTCACTTGTAAACAAATAATAAATGGGTCATATTCATCAGACCAACGTATTATTTTCTCTGTTTCTGGTTTTTTTTTATAATTTATTGAAATTCGCCCTCGATTAAGAGTATAACTATCATTTTTTTTTTTTTAGAATTTAGGATTTTTTATACACAAAGTTTAAACTTAAGTCGTATTTATAACAAGTATTACCTATTTCGGGTTAACAAAATTTTCCAACAAGAAAAATTTTTCTCGTATATGGAAACTTTAAAATCATTGGCACCATTCCCCAAAGTTAAAGGTTAAAATCACTGGAACCGTTCTCGCTTTACCTATAAAATTTTAAATAGTCCGAATAACAAGCTAGAAGTAGTATTTGTTTTACATAAAAACTATGTACATACATACATATGTAAATATAATAACTGGTACAAGATGAGATTTCCTTCATACGATATTTTAAAAACTAAAATCACAAATATGCATTTATGCTATGGTACTTTGTTACAGTCGATTCCTAAATAGAGGTTTAGTTTACACTTTTACACAATTCAGCTACATACATTTATGTTAAGTATATACAATTACATATTATAATATAAGTATGCTATATCTACATATAATTAATGCAAGTTATAAAGGATTATCTGCGTCGCACGCCATGATACTCGCCAGTATTTGCCGAGCGCGCTTTGCCTGGAAAACCACGCGCATAGGGTGGCTTGGCGTTTGTGGTGACATAATAATTGCCGCGCGCTCTAGAAAAAGGCGTAAATTGCGGGGATATTAGGGTGATAAGAAAGAGAGGCAACCATGTAGTCAGTCTACTTACTCATGCGACACATGTTCACCCATCAGCACAAAATCCGAGTCCTTTGGCTCACACCAACCTATAAGATAGGTGAAGAGATTCGGACAAGGACCGGCGTAAAAACCGCGTGTCGTCGTTATCGATTCAATGAAGTAAGGCGTTACCTTTGTGTGATCGCAAGCGAGAGTTTCTGTATTAGAACAAGAAAATTAAAATACAAGAAAAAAATTCAAATACAATGAAAAAAATTCAAATACAAAAAAAAAAAAATTAAAATACGAAGAAAAAATTAAAATATAAGAAAAAAATTAAAATACAAAAAAAAAATTTAAATACAAGAAAAAATAAAAATAAAAAGAAAAAAATTAAAATACAAGAAAAAAATTAAAATAAAAGAAAAAAAATTAAAATAAAAACAAAAAAAATTAAAATACAATAAAACAATTAAAATAAAAAGAAAAGAATTAAAATACAAGAAAAATTAAAATACAAGAACAAAATTAAAATACAAGAAAAAAATTAAAATATAAGAAAAAAAATTTAAATACAAGAAAAAAATTAAAATACACGAAGAAAATTAAAATACAAAAAATTAAAATACAAGAAAAAAATTCAATTACAAGAAAAAAATTCAATTACAAGAAAAAAATTCAAATACAAGAAAAAAATTAAAATACAAGAAAAAATTAAAATACAAGATAAAAATTAAAATCCTAGAAAAAAAATTAAAATACAAAGAAAAACGTTTCCAACACTCACGAAACAGCGTCGCTGACCCCACACACGCCGGCTGTCGTGTACCACCATTCACATAAAAATCCGCATGACCACTCGAATGCCACTGCCCCAATATGCCAGCGCCCGTATGCAACACATCCACAAAATTGGCATCACTCGAATCCAAATCGCGTGAATTATTCGTGCCAGCATAGAAGAAAATCGTCGGATCCAATGCGGTGATGCGTCCCAGCTTACCTTCGTGTGGCTTCAAATAGTTCGCCACCAAACCGGCAATATGCGCACCCACACTATAGCCAATAAAATGCATATCATCCGGCTTGACGCCACGCGGATGCCGCGCCAAATATTTCACCAATTGTGAAATGCACAAACTACCAAAGCGTGGCGCCCATTCCATTTGACTCAAGCAAGGCTCTTTCACTGCATCCGCATAATCCACAATTATGATATTATAATCGCCAATGGTAAAATAGGCTTCACGCAAATCTGGACTGGGACTATTATTGCGACCACCGCCAAAGCCGTGTATAATGATTTTGGTGGGATGTCGTGGATTGAAGTGTGTGTAGTAGAGCGCATTATCGTCCAGCACATCGATAAATTCGGGATTTTGTTGTGTACGTCGTGTGTAGAGGTAGAATTGTATTTTTGGATGTGGACAACGATATGGCTTCTCCAAACATGAGTCGGTTACGTAAATTTGATTGGTGTCGTTGGTGTTCTTCTTCTGAGCAACTACAAGCGCGGTAAAAGAAGAGAGTGGGAGAGAGTGTTAGAGCAATGTATAGGTATACAAATTTTGTAATAATACAATATCGTCGTTTAAACTTTACAACCACCTAAATGTAATTTTGATAACCGCCTAATTGACAATTGTGCAAAAAAAAAATTTGTCAACACTGAATTCCTGACGCCCAGCTCTATGACTTCAGAACTCAAAAGGACATTACAAAGTAAGTTAGAGCTTCCCAAGACCAAAGTTATGGTATAGATCGAGAGAGCTGGATCTTGAAAACGGCTACAACGATTTTGACGAAATTTGGAATATGGGGGCTTTCGGTGAGAAATTTTAAAAACTCTGAATTTTTTCACACATTTTTATCCCGGGTCCTGAGGTATGGGCCAAAAGTTGGACCTGAATGACCCTCTAATGTTGGAGTGATCTTGGTATCAAATTAAAGGTAATGAAAGGTCTTGACAGGGAGTTCAAGAAATAACTCAAGGCAGGTCCCTAGATATGGGCCAAAAGTGGGCCCGGATGACCCTCGAATATTTCTTAACGATATGGAATTAAATGGAAAGTGGAAATCTTGGCTTCAACATAGATCTCTAGATATAATGCTCAGCCTGGTTCTCTAGGTAAAGGGAAGATGAAAAGGAAAAATAAAGACGAATGGAATGTGAATGGCAATGCGAATGCGAATGGAAAAGGAAGGTAAAAGGAGACGGAAAGGAGAGGAAAATAGAATGGTAGAGGGCAGGGGAGAGAGAGAAATTAGGAGAGGGAAAGGAGAACGAATAGAAAGGAAATAGAAAAGGAGGTGTAAGGGAGAGCGATAAGGAAAGGGAAAAGTAAAAGTAAAAGTAAAAGTAAAAGTAAAAGTAAATGTAAATGTAAAGGTAAAAGTAAAAGTAAAAGTAAAAATAAAAGTAAAAGTAAATGTAAAAGTAAAAATAAAAGTAAAAGTAAAAGTAAAAGAAAACTAAAAGAAAATGTAAAAGTAAATGTAAAAGTAAAAGTAAAAGTAAAAGAAAACTAAAAGAAAATGTAAAAGTAAATGTAAAAGTAAAAGTAAAAGTAAAAGAAAACTAAAAGAAAATGTAAAAGGCAAAAGAAAATGAAAAGAAAAAGAAAAAGAAAAGGAAAAGAAAAAAATGTGGAGGGAAAGGGACAGGAAGACTAAGAGGAAGAAGAAAGGGAGAACGACATAAAAAGGTAGAGGTATCGCGAGACGGATTTTCTTTAGTTCTGGATCTCGGAAACGGCTTCAAGAATTTTTGTGAAATTTAGTATACAAAGGGTCTGAGGGGAAACTTCTGAAAAGTTCCCTTTTTCCACTCACTTTGTTTTACACTTTTTATTTCGGTTGCGAAGACCTGCGAAAAAAAAATTACAGCCCGAGATAAGCTCAGTCATCCAGGTACTGGAATGTAAACAATAAGCAAGCTTTGTCTCTCTTAGCCTGGGTGAGGACGCAAAAATATAAGCATATGAGGATGAATGAAGCCAAGATGAAGAAGATATTCTAGGAGAGTTTACTACATTTCTTTTATCTATCTTCTGGATTTTCGTCTTTTGGATTAATCGTTCTGTGGACTTTTGTCTCTTGGATTTATCGGTAGTTGGATTTCTGTCGAGACGGCTATTGCAACTAATCTATAAAATCGCTTTAATTATCTACTAAAATGCCTTGTTTTTTTTATCTCTGGGGTAAAATAATAAAATGAGCTTATAAACACATATTTCCTTTTATGTAATCACTTTCACACATTTCGTGAACGGAAAAATCCTAACATCAAATCTTGTATACTCGTACTACATAAATAAAATATTTGCACTTTTCTTCTATATTACGAGTACATTTCTGGTTTTGATAGTATAAATAATTTAGTTCAAGTTTTCATCGTTCACAAACTTGTTTACAGCGTGTGGCGCCAAGCTGCCGGATCAACCACATTTTTTGGTGCGGCAATTGCAAACGAATAAACGAATTTTGTTAGCGGAAGCAACACAGAATCACACTTGCCAAACGACATAATGACAAGCACGGCTGCATACCGCATGTCACATGCCACAAGTCAACACAAACAACTATGCAAGCATGCCACACTTTAATGCTAGTGCAGTCCGTGTGCGATGTCTTCTGCCTACTCTGGGTTTTTGGCTATGACTGTCACTAAAGCTGGAAATTATTTGCGCTTCCTTAAGCGCTCAGGGATACTCGTTTTCAATACGCTAGCACGCAGGTCTGTTATTGGTGTTGTATGGTTTTTGATGTTATTCTCGTATGGTTGCTGATACTGTATGGTTGTTGTTGGAGACTGGTTAGTTTTGACCGAAATATAATAAAAAGTAATTTTTATTGGAAGGCGGAAGCGTGATTGTTTGTTTATAAAATTATTTGAAAGTTGTATTTATCTTGGACTTGGGTTTGCCTTTTTCTGTAATGAGATCTGGCTTTGTGATTTTTTTTTGCTGATCTCGTTTTGATTTGCGTGAATGTTAGATGGACATATTTTTTTTTCAGAATTTTGAATTAGCGAAGAGTCCCAATCTAATTTGAAAGTTTAGGATCGAACCCGTGATCTAATTGTGGAAAACAGGTTTCCCTAATATGGCCTTAACTGCAAGCCACTTGAAACAGCCTGATAATTTTGTTTAACTTTGTTTTATTTTATTCTAATGAAATTTATTTTATTTTATTTTATTTTAATTTATATTATTTTATTTATTTTATTTTATTTTATTTTATTTTATTTTATTTTATTTTATTTTATTTTATTTTACATTACTTTACTTTATTTTATTTTGTTTTGTTTTATTTTATTTTATTTTATTTTATTTTATTTTCTTTTCTTTTATTTTGTTTTATTTTATTTAATTTAATTTAATTTAATTTAATTTAATTTAATTTAATTTAATTTAATTTTATTTTATTTTATTCTATTTTATTTTATTTTCTCTTATTTTATTTTATTTTAGTTTATTTTATTTTATTTTATTTTATTTTATTTTATTTTATTTTATTTTATATTATTTTATTTTATTTTGTTTTATATTAATTTATTTTATTTTATTTTATTTTATTTTGTTTTATTTTATTTTATTTTATTTTATTTTATTTTATTTTATTTTATTTTATTTTATTATATTTTATTTTATTTCTTTTCGTTTCATATCTCACATTTGCCGCCAATCAACTTGAACTTTCTAGAGTGATTATCTAATCGCACCAAAATGAAATGCAACGCTTCCGAGAGAAAAAAGTAAAAAAGTAACAATGACATGAGAAATCACGAATAAAAATGCAACTCACGGCCACAGCTTGTAGCAAAAATTAACCATTAACAGAGTGTTGTGACTGATCGTTTGTGAGAGATTAGGATTACATAAAAACAAAAAATTAAAAAAATTTCAAAAAGTAGCTGTAGCAAAACATGTGCAAGAAGCACTAAAAGCTTATTTAGAGGAACGCTTAGTAGCGCGCACGTGACTAGCGTGTTTAGTGGGTAAATGTTATGGCAATAACATATCTACATATCGCACCCTAAATCATAAAGGGGCACAACTCAAAATTCAAAAATTTTCAGGAGGCCAAAAAACTGTTTTTCATTACAAGCAATCGTATGGCAAAGGGCCAGGTATAATGGTTATTTTTCGGTCGAAAGAGACAGTTATTCAAAAGTTTTTTTTGGCAATCTCCAGAGATATGTTCCCTATACCCGTTTATGAAAAAAACTCGATTTCGAAAAATTTTGAGTTGTGCCCCTTTATGATTTAGGGTGCGATATGTATGTAAATGTGTACATAGTACATATGTATGTATGTACATGTATACCCTGCAGCTAATATAAGCGGCATTCCCCAAAAACGTCTAGAAAGAGTTGACAACTAACTCAGAACTGGTTCTAAAGGGATGCAGAGCGAGATAATGCACAATTTATGTTTTCAGTTTTAATTTAAATTTGAGCGACAACAAATCGCACGTGTTATGCAATAGGGATTTAACTCAAAAAAAATTTTTTTTCGGGAAAACGCAAATAAACTTTTATAATTTCAAATAGTTTCCTTCTACGGCTAACTACAAAATCACTTTTATTTCCGCCATTTTTATCCTTTTGAGTATTTTATAAGGCTAGACTCAAAGGCACGACCCACTTATTGAACAATATGGCAAAATCCCAGAAATCGAAAATTTCGAGTTAAATCCCTATTGCATAAAACGGGCGAAATGTCGAACTTTACAATAGGCGCATTTCTGTCGTACCCAAGCATGAAAAGAATACTCGCTTATTTTTAAAATAGTCGAGTTGGTGTTGTTGCTTTGAAGGTAATTTGATGCATAAGCGAGTATTCTTTTCATGCTTGGGTACGACAGAAATGCGCCTAATAATGTCCCTTTTAACTTTTGCCTGGTAGTACCAAATGGAACTTGGCTAATAGAACGTACATATAACCAAACATTACTTGGTATTTGTAGGTGAATGGGTGTAATTCCACCTATTGTTAAGTCTCAAAAACTTGTCATTCTATTATATAATGCCGCATTTATGTATTTCCAGTATGTTAAGAGTTCAGCCAGTTGCGGATTATTTTTGGAGAGCGCTGCCAAAGACCGACCATTTTGAACTGAAGCGCTTCCTTTTGAACTATATCCGAACTATTGATTTTTGAACTATCCCAGGACAGTTCGTATTGGAAGTAGTTTAGAACGCGTTCCAAAATTCTGCAGAGAGGGATAATTGCCACTTCGAAGTAGTGGTCGGAAACTATCGATGTCACTATCGTCACTATCGATGGTTTCTGAACATCGTTTACACTATCGATGGTTTTCAACTATCGTTTGAACTATCGATAGTTTATTGAAAATTTGAAATGCGACCACTAGGCACCAAACAAACGGTAACTATTCCATGCAGGGTTTGAATTGCTGACTAGCCAAGTAGTCAAAGCAACGTAAATACGACTATGCATTCTAGCCGCATGGTCGTTTAAAATGTGATTACCCAAAAACATTAAAATTACACTACAATGTGGGTATCAAACGAAAGGGGATGACCCCATGTTTCATTTGGACTTCGATATAAATTTATCGATAACTGAGTTATCGGTCAAAATGTGATGGCCCAAAAACCTTAATATTACCCTACAATATGGGTATCAAACGAAAGGGGATGGCCCCAGGTTTCATTTGGACTACCGAACACCGCAAAATGGGTATCAAATGAAAGCGCTTGGCTAGGGATATCATTTGGTCGAGTCTTAATTAATTATGAACTGATCTAAAAAATATCCATAATCCAGTAATTGTTATGGAAGATCGAAATATTATTGCTAGTAACAATTATGAGCTGATCTAAAAAATATCCATCATCCAGAGATTTTTATGGAACATCGAAAAAAATATCAATTGCTCATAACAATTATGATCTGATCGAAAAAATATCGATCCTTGAGTAATTGTTATTGATGATGGAAAAACTTTTCCATTGCTCAATAATTGTTATCAAGTGATTTTTATATTTGTTTGTTATAATTGTTATGGTCTCTGGTAAATATATTAATTTTTTTGAACAAGAATAAATGGCTAATAAATAAATAAAACAAAACAATGTACTGAAAAAAGTTTTATTGGATCAACTTCTATTACTTTCATGTATTGGTAAGAATAAGACCAGGACAGGTGGGCAAAGTTTGTTTACAATCGGGTGAAATAGGGTGAGCTCATTTAAAACAGATGTGTTTGTGGATGTGTTTGCTGCCGGACGGCAAAAGGCGGTTACAGTGTGAGCGTAGCCGTAGACTCTCCCAAATCACCCGAAACTATCGTCAACTATCGATATACTATCGATAGTTTTCAAAAAACTATCGTACACTATCGATGGTGCTGACTATCGATAGTTTCCGACCCCTACTTCGTAGCACATCGCCGTGTTAAAAAAGACAGTTGAAAGCATTGAGTTGGCATAGCACGAAAACGAACCATATCTCTTTTTGAGCTAGTTCTGCACTAGTCTGGAATTAGCGCGATTTGCTGCAGAGTATGTACAATTTCCATATGCATCTATATATTAATAGGCTAACATTTTTCCCATACAAACAATTGCCAGGCTGTTTAGCACATTTAACATACTCATATCCACATAAAATTGACATGGATGTGTTCGTATGAGTCAGAAGCAGTGCATAGGCATATAATTTTTTCTATAAATTATTTAATTTCTTTATAATTAATAAATAAAGTTTTTAGTTAAGGGAAATAGATATCGTAAAAATGTTTACAAATATTGTAAACACAGTTGAAAAGTCGCTGTAATTTAAAAGCGCTCTCTCTATTTTATATGCATTGGCCCTTTGAGAGAGAGGGCGGGAGAGCACACTGAGTAATTTTAATTTTGACCATGATTTTGCGTCGGACCGTGATCAAAAACGCAAATCAGTGTTGCGGTACAACTGGAATTTGGAAAGTGTTGCTTATCTCCTCGAAAAGGAATAATTTTTGTACCAATACAAAGTTGAAAAAATAAATTGCATGGTCGAATTTCGAGCACCGGCGATACTAGTATATATAAATACATAAAATATAAGTACCCTGCAGTAAATTTGCTTCACTGCTGAATGATCATTGATGATTGAATATTCATCACTGTCGTCATAACTGAGTACAATTTTTATTTTTTTGTTTTTTTTTTTTCGCAGAGGAAAGCAAACCATTTATATGAAAAATTCAGCAGTCTTTATATGAAAGTATTCACTGATGCCTCCTTGTCATAGGTGAATTGCATCAGTGATTCATTAAGGATTCATTGCGGATTTTTACTGCAGGGTATACATTAGGCATATAATTTTTTACAATTTTTGCAAATACGAAAAACGGCATACCATAGTCGAATAGAGCATAAAAAAGTATGAACCCCATAATTTTTTTTTTTTGCGAAATTGCAAAAAAGTTTCCGCGCAAAACGAAATTACTTTTTTATCAGAACTGCTGAAAAAAAACAAAAAAAAGTTTTGTACATCTGCGCAGAGCGTGCAATTAAAATTGTGCAAGACATATTACCATTGTGTAAATCATTACATACTTTAAACTTAAAACTTATTTCATATAACAATTGACAAAAATGTAAAAATAAAAATATTAAAAAAAATTTAAAAAAAATCTGACTTTTTTTAGAAATCCATTTTTGCGCGGAACGTTTTTGGACCGAAATCACCTAAAAAAGTGATATTCATTACTTGTACAATATTTGCCACCACGTGGTGGTATGCCAAATTTTTCGTCAAAATTTGTTATATGCCTAGTATACATATGTATGCTAATGTTAGCTTGTTTGTGTCTGGTCTCTGGCAAAAAAATTTCTAGATTTACAATTCATAATTTACAGAGGCATAGTTGGGCAACCTCTAGTATGTAGCTTTGCTGCACTAATAACTGCTATGGGAAATATTTAAATCAGAGTAATAGTAAGAGTATGAGTCTGAGTTTGAGTATGAGTATGAGTATGAGCATGATGATGTGTATGATGATGAGTATGAGCAAGCAAAATATTATTCAAGACCACGAAAAATGTTTATCATATAAATATTTAACATTATGTATTTCCAAAATTTTAATACTACTTTCCCATCCCAATGTCTAAGGCAGTACCAAGCTAAAAGCTAAATTCATTGTGAATGAACAACAAAAAAGGCACAACGCCAACATTTCTGATTGCATAGCAGACAAAAAGTCGTACAGATAACAACAACAACACACAAACACTTTTACACCGCAAGTAACTGTTATTGTTGCGTTGTTAAGTGTTACTGTTTTGTTTTGTTGTTGTATCTACATAAATTTTACAAAAACACGCTGCTGTTATTTCATTCGTAACAAAACTTGCTTGATTGGCGCTTAAGTTTTGTTGTAATAAATGTTGCAAGAAGCCGGTTCAAGCCCCAACACATACAGTGGCTCTCAGAAGTATTTTGTATAATTCATTTATTAAGAAAACGTTAAAAAATTCGCCTTTTTTCGAATTCTTTTGCAAATTTTTTTAATATGGTATTATAGCTGAATCTTCATACTACAAAAACACATTCATTAAAAAACCGAAATGCATTTCATCTTTCTTATAAAATTAAAGAAACGAAAAAATTCATAAATTTTTGCTCACAAAAGTGTTTTGCATATTGGTAATTTTGGTAAATAATTCCATCTATAACCTGTTTAATATTTTTATGATATCCGTTCTTTTTTGAAATGGCTTCCAAGAGTCTAGTGATAGACTCTGCTAATTTTTGGCAAAATTTCCGGAGGTATTTTGTCCCATTCCCCGGCCAAAACCGCATTTGGATACTTTTTTGGGGGAAATCTTCGATTTTCTCACATGATCTTCAAGACAGGACTAAAAATTTTGAATGGTTATTATATCAGAGTTTTGGAAAAGAGTTTGGAAATATTTTTTATTCGAAAGTGTTCACATTTTAACATCATTAGCGGTATTTTTCGGATTATTATCTTGTTGAATTAAAAACCCATTGTATATCACACCCATTTTTTCAGCACTAGAACGTAAGCTTTCCCTGAAAATGGAAAATTGGGAATGCTCGTCCATCGTACTATCCACTAAAATAAGTTTTACGACTCACTGAGGTGATATACAAACTCCCTGAGCCTCGATTGATCACAAACTCCTACAGTGCTTAACAGTCGCTTTAATGTTTTCGATTTTCAACTCTTAATTGGGCTTCCGCCATAAAATACGACTCAAAAATATTATATTTGTTTTCGGTACTTAAAATTATGATTTTAGAAATGTCAAATTCTTTTTTATTTTGTGTTTGTTGGGGAAAATAAGACGCTTTCTTTAAGATAGAGAGTTGGTTGCGCAGTACTTGGCGGTGAATAAGGTTTTTCTCGGTACTCTGTGCCCTGCCTCGTCCGATACTTGATTATTGAGTATTGGTTTTAGTTTTATGTTTATTGTAGGAGCTTATGTGTGGGGGTTTAGTTGATTTTCTCTCAATATTTCACGTTCTTCTAGCGACGTTCTTCTTTGTACTAGCAACTTTTTTCCGAAAAATATCACTCATGATGTTAAAATGTGAACATTTTCGAATAAAAAACACTTTCAAGTTTGTGTTCAAAGCTCCGATATAAGAACCTTCCAAAATTTTTGATCCTATCTTGAAGATCATGTGAGAAAATCGAAGATTTCTCCCAAAAAATTATCCAAATGCGGTTTTGGCCGCGGAATGGGACAAAAAACCTCCGGAATTTTGCCAAAAATTAGCAGAGCCCATCCCTAGGCTCTTGGAAGACATTTCGAACAAGAACGGATATCATAAAAAATATTAAACACGTTGTAGAAGCATTTATTCACCAAAATTACCAATATGCAAAATACTTTTGTGAGCAAAAATGTATGACTTTTTTCGTTTCTTTAATTTTATAAAAAAGATGAAATGCATTTTGGTTTTTTAATGAATGTGTTTTTGTAGTATGAAGATTCAGCTATAATACCATTTTAAAAAAATTTGCAAAAGAATTCGAAAAAAGGCAAATTTTTAACGTTTTCGTAATAAACGAATTATGCAAAATACTTCTGAGAGCCACTGTATGTACATATGCATAAGATTGCGTGCAAATGTGCATTTTTGTATTTACTTCATTGCTTTTGTTTTGATTTAGTTATTTATCGCGCTTTAGTGAGCTTGAGTTTGTGACTCGAAAAGAGTACTAGTTAACCGGTAACCGTTAGTTGATACCTTTTTACAGTTCAATGGATGTTGCATGGGCACACAACCCATGTTGTATTTATTATGTACATTCATATCAGTGGCGGACCTAGCATAAATTGCTTGGGCAAGCCTATGTGTGAAGCATAACCATTAGCCATTTATGTAATTTCCTTTGCTCTATTATTTAAAAGTCTGATTGCGTTCCGTCATTGACTTTGATTTAGAGTTCTCGATTTCTTTTTAACATCTTCGAGTGGCCCGAATAAATGCTTTTCAATGCTCGAACGCTCGTTCGTTTGTTTATTACGCGTATGTTTGTGCGGGCATTTGAACAATTCGGGTATTTCAAGACCATTTTTTCTCGTTTTTTTTTTTTTTGTTTTTTTCATATGTATTTTTTATTTTTGTTTTCCTGATACACATTTTTTTGTTTGTATACTCAGAGAAGAGGAATCAAAAATAAAATTTTTGATGTATTGTGGAACGATCTTCCGTCAAGCAACCAAAAAGTACTTAATAAAATTTTTATTTTTATAATACACATTTTAAACCAAGTCATTTTTATTTTATAAATGAAAATTTTTAAATTAAAAATTAAATTTTTTAAATTAAAATGTATTTAGGATTTAAAAAGAAACAAAAAAAAAGAAACATGTTTAAATTAAAAATTAAAATTAATGGAATAGAAACGAAAGTTTTTCCTTCAAAATCTCATAGTGCTTAAAATAAAAATAAACATTTTTAAATTAAAATTGTTTTTTCTTGATTTTGCAATTTTGCTCTGAACATTTTTAAAATAAAAAATTTCGCATTTACATAATTCTTAAATATAAAAACGTGCGCTAGGGAAATCTTACACGAATGCGCAGAGGTATTTTTAGTTTCCTTATACCGACGAAAATTTCAGCAGTAGCAATTGTATTTGCTTATTGCCTAAAAAATGGGTGCTTTAGTGTTTGAAAAACCGAGGTCCAATTTGATTTCCACCGCTTTTTAAAATTATCTTGATATTGTGCCAATAGTCGCCAAAAATCACAATCAACCCTTTTATAATCTGGTATTTGATATTTATGTTTGCATGCACATGCAGATGTAAGAAATTATGTGCATAAGTATGTACCTACATGCAAACGAAAATCAAATCAAATATGCATATGTCTGTGAATACTGAACTTTTGAATGCCGAATGCTTCATATTCGCATACAAATTTGATGTGAAAAATAAAAAAAGTGCTTTGCTAGTTTTTTTTTTTCAATTTAAGTCTGAAAATAAGCAATTGGTTTCTCCTTAGCGAAAGCGAGAAAACAAGCTATGTTATTCTGTTTTGAAAGCCACGTAAAAGCTAATGTGTGGAAACGTTGAAGCATGCTCACTGTGCTGTGATTGGCTGTACAAACAAAATACATATTGTGAGGTGGATTGGTGGTGTATTTGCGCTATTTTCTTAGCAGGCTTTTAGGGGCATGTTACAGTGGGGGCTATATTATTGAGAACTTAAATAGTAAACACATTTAAAACGTAAAATAACCAGATTTGAAAGAATTTCGTATGAAATGAACGAAAATGTGTACGCAAGCCGGTCTTCTCGGCTTGTATGAAACGACCGCCTCTGATTCATATGTACATGAAAAGACATATATGCATAGGTATGTATACATACTTATATATATGATTACGATAAGCTACGAATTTTTCGATTGGAGTACTCATGCCTCCAGTGGAGCACATGCCTACTTATGTAAATATGTAAATAGATACATAGTTGTTTTAATACTATTCATTGTTGCAACATCCGCAAAAACAAAATATAAATGTACATACATTGTATTTGCATTAATATATACGTACATGCATATATATTATTTCACACGAAAACAATAATGAAAGTCAATGTTGTTGTGTGTTACATAGTTTTTAGTTTGAGTTACATATTTTTTCTTTGTTGTTTCTTTATTTCTGATTTTTTTTGTTTTTGTTTTTGTTTGCCCACCTGTATTTGCCTTTGCCATTTTCATTACCATTTCTTATACATTCATTAGCTATTTTGCACATTTGTTTTTATTAATCTCCTTCGCTTTTTGCTTCTGGTATCTGCATTTCGCGTAGTTTATGCGCCCCACAGCCCATAACTTCACAGTCCAATTGCGCTTGCAATTTTGTTGCAGTTATTGGCAAGAAGGTAAAAAGAAAAACACACAGCTCACCGTTTGTTACACAACAGTAACAGTGACCCACAGATTAAAGTTGGACGTGAGCAAATTTTTGGGTAACAAGGAATTCGGTTTGTTTGTTACGTCATTGCTATTGGCGTTTCCTGGTTGATATGGGACAACAGTAATTGTTATATTTAGTTATTGTTATAATACATACTTACAGTGGCGGAAAAGTAAAATAATAGCAAAATGTATGACATACCTTTGTTAATTCTCTTTATTTTACTATGTAGTTACGGTTAATTAAAAGAAAACAGAAGTCTGCAAACAAAAAATTTCAAACTGTCCATTGTTGAGCTAAAGGTAGTAATAAACCTTTTATAACTTCATATTACTTATGCTATATTGGGACTGCTTTTGAGCCGTGTTAAGTACACCAAATCCAATACAAATAGTAGATAAATGAATAAGCAGCATTTATGTTGGAATTTTAGGGTCAGAGATTAAATTTATTCGGCCCATCAAACGAAAGAAGCTATAAAAAACAAAGAAATAAAATTACAAACATTTTGGAAATTAAGAAAATATGTATGTACGAGTATATGAAAATCAACACTTAACGCTCGTCTGCCCGCTAAGCCATTTCTCAATACTTTTCCTATTAAATTTTGCGATCTATCAATTTAAACAAAGTAATTTTGCAATACTCGTAACTACGTGCCGACTACATGCATAAATAAGCACAAAACAATGCGCGTATGTTAGTATTGTTTTGGTTTATTGAACTACATAAAATTTCGAAACATTAATAAATCAATAGGAAGGTAGAAACTCTATACTTAGCCTAACATAAAGCAATCGCTGCCGGCTAAAACTAATGATTTTTATGGCTTGAAATACATAATTAACCAATAAGGCATATACCCATATACATACATGTATGTATAGGTACTTCTTTGTAAATCAGCTATTAATATCTAAGTATTACACAAATGCAATACAAAACAAAAAATTGCTACAAATATCATGCATCGTTGATTTTTTACGATAATAATGAATTCGACTTAGTTATTTGTGTGGTAGTAACATTTTCATGCATGTGCGGCAAAGCAACAAAAAGGTAAAAAAGTTTTAAAAAAATTTTTATTTATAAAAATAAACTAAATTTAATATGGCACGCAAACTTTATTGGCCGTTGAAATTATGAAGTTAATGCAGGAAATTGCATTTTGTAACAACCACTGATAAAATGGGAAAGCAATTCGTGAAAATTAGTGAAGGGAAACACTTGAAAAGCGAATAAACTAAAGCAAAATAAACGCATGAGAATCATTCGAAATATGCTGAATTAGTTGATTTTGACCTTTTAAACGTTGGTGAATTTGATTATAGACTTTGTGTGTGACTTGGAGTTGCACTGCTAAATGATCTGGCTTCCAATGGACTAATGTTTTGAGCCATTAATAAAATTGAGCTCAAGTTATAAAGCCGGCATACGAAAGAAGTCATCAAAACCTGATCATAGCAATATCTCATGAAGTTATTAGTAAGAGGTGAAATAAAATTAATACAAATGCAATGAAAGGCATTAAAATGGAATATCGTTGTCGGGCATATCGCCGAGGGGTATAACTTGTGCAATGACATTTAGGGTGCAATTAATTTGCAGCTGCGATAATAGCAAAGGCTAGTGGCTGCTGTGGTGCTGTGGGTAGAGTGCTCGCCTGCTATGCCAGAGGTCTCGGGTTCAAACCACGATCCGAGCAAAACACCAAAACAATTTTTCTAATTAGTAAAAATCCAATTATTGGGTTTTTTAAGAGCAGCGGTCAGCTCTCGGCAGTGGGCGGCATACCCTCCGAGTGTTTTTCTGCCATGAAAAAGCTTCTCACAAAAAATGCATTCGCCGTTCGGAGCCGGCTTTAAACTGTAGGTCCACCCAATTAGTAGGAAAAACAAAAAGGAGCACACCTCGAATTGGGAGAGAAGCTCGGCCATAAAACTCGTCAGAGTTATAATAGCGCCATTGTATTATTATATTATTATTATATAGTGCAGGGAGATATGACATTATATGAGATTTCCCTTTACATTTTTCGTTGCTATTATCACTCAATCTAGCTTCGCTCCAGCATAATCACACCCTCAGGCGCAAAAAAAAAGTTATGCAGCACCACTTTATGGAAAAATCATTATCATTTCTCTTCAAATCAAACAATCGATCAAGCGAAACATTTTCGAAGTGCCTACAGTAGCTTAGATTCACAAGCAGATTTATACGTAGAAAGACTATTGAAAAATGCAGTAACAAAGCTGTAAAACTTAGTTACTTCAAAAATATGTACCTACATACGTATGTATTTAATGAACCACCAAACTGTCCACAGTATTGCTTAGATAATGATCATAGACCATTGTTTAATATATACATCAATTCATATATTCCATATTTCACTTACATATCTCGTCGCAGTCGATTATGTGAAACTCCTCAAGCGTGAATTAACCATTTTTATTAATACGTACCAGTGGCGAATGCTTTATACAAGCCGAAAAGCCCGGCTTGCCTAAATATTTTTGGTTCATTTCATTTACAGTTCCACATGGGGACTTTTTTGAAGCTTTCAATACAGAATAACATAGTGTGTTTTCTTGCTTTCTATAAGCAGAAGTCAATTGCTTATTTTCAGAGTTAAATAGAAAAATAAAGCAGCAAACCACTTTTTATTTTTTCACATCAAATTTGTGTACTGGCTGGCTTTGACTAATGGCTATGCTTCATACATATGCTTGCCCAGCCAATTTAAGTTAGGGCCGCTACTGATACAAACATATGTATGTCAGCAATTGATGAATTGAAAAACTACAGCAAAAAAAATGAAGAGGAAATTCGCAATGAGTGCATTTTGACGTTTAATAAATTATATCTATTGAGACTTAAAGTTAAAAAAACACTAATGGTTAATGGTTAGGCAATTAATTGTTGCACAAAAATGCAGTATTTTATAACCAGTTATAGGTTCACTAAACTTATAATGGAGCATTTTGCACAAGTTTCCTTGGGAGACTATTTTTTTTTTAGTTCAAAACAACATTTATGAGACACTTGGAAGTTATTATGCAGCAAAGTAAAATATTAATTTGTAGAAAAAAGCAATCTATGCTGAATAAGCGGATGCTCGTTTACGTTGTTGTAGTTATGAGCAGTGCAACTTCTTTTCACAAATTTATTATAAGAAAAAGACACAAATCACAAAACAAGAACCGCAACAAATTCACAAGGACTTTTTGATTATTATTTTTATTTATGTTTTATGTCATTAAGGAACTTGTAATTTTAACCAAAAATTACTTTTAATTATGCCTATTAGATTAGGTATTCCTCCATTTACGTGCCTCTTAAAAAAAAACATATATATTTTATCGCGTTGTTAATAAAATAAAGTAATGAAAAATGTTGCTATTACGCAAATTTCTATATAACTATGAGCATGCTGCACATTTAAGTTCATACGTACATAAAAAAAATACTTACTTATCCGTATATAATTTTTAAGTTATGTGCCACCTTGAACCTCTTCAAAAGCTAACTAAGTGCCCAAATATGCGTTAAAGCTCAAAATGTTATAAAAGAAAACATTTTTTAATTCTTGAACTCGAGTAACTTACTCGACAACAAATTAAAAAACAACAACAACAAAAACGACAGCAACGCGTGTGCAAAAGGTCAACGACAATAAAAACTAAGAGTAATTGTTACAACTTTTTTAAAATATATACACAAAAGTGCACAAAAAAATACAAATTATTAACTTTGACTGCTGAGTAAGAAGCCCAATTAAATATTTAAAATGTGTAATGCACGTACATATCTGTATATACATATGTATTCATATTAACTACCAACCCAATAAACATTTTTCTTAATACTCAACTTGAGAAGGATTTAAGAACTAATCACACTAAGAAGAAAAAAAAATATATATGGAGGGGTCAAAGAAATTGCTTACCTATATTGATCACTATTTTCTTTGTTTTAAGTAAATTTTTCCTAAAACATGTTAAAAGAATTATAAAATAAATATGTGTATATGCGTTACCATTGTTTCATATACTTGTTTTAAAGAAATTCATACATAAAAATAAGGAACAATTTTTTAAGCGTCATTCCATTTCCACCTTGTCGTTGTTAATAATTGTTGGCAATGTAAGATTAATATTTATCATAATTTATACCAAAGGTGGCCAGGATTTAAGCGTAAGGGAGTCACACGACAACAACATCAATAAAAATTGCAACAACCTTCTTCTCGGAATTATAAAAATATTATTTTGCCAAATAACGGTTTATTGCAACAACATGTACTTATGTATGTATGTACATGCATACATACTTCAGTAGATATGCTGCAGCCAGGCATTCAAATATTTTGCTAAACAACATAAACGAGGTAGCACATACATACATACATATGTACATATGTATGTATGTATGTATGAAGGCGTAAATACACAATGAATGTCGGTCGATGCTGGACCGTTAGGTTTGAGTGCTCGCCGCGATGACGATTTCTGTGAAAAAAAGAAATGTACGTTAATATGTCGAAATTGATTTGCTTGTTGTTGGGAGCCACTCGGAGCCACAGCGATGTTGTTGGGAGACAAACGGAGTCACTGGAGCTATTGGCTGGCCATGTATGATTTATACCATCTGGCAACATTCAAATGTCAAACTACAAAATCAAAATGTATCCACTGTATATGTGTAAACTCTATTCTCTTTACTCAGTTCCAATTAAATACTCAACCGGAAAACACTGCATTTTTGATACTCCACAATAATAATAACTAGTATCGCCGGTGGTCGAAATTCGACCAAGCAATTTATTTTTTCAACTTTGTATTGGTACAAAAATTATTCCTTTTCGCGGAGATAAGCAACACTTTCCAAATTCCAGTTGTACCGCAACACTGATTTGCCCTTTTGATGACGGTCCGACGCGAAATCATGGTCAAAATCAACGCAGATCTAGGAAGGTAGGCCCGGTGGTGAGCGCTTTCAAATTAAAGCGACTCTTCAACTGTGTTTACGATATTTGTAAACACGTTTACGATATCTATTTATCTTAACTAAAAATTTTATTTATTAATTATAAAGAAATCAAATAATTTATAGAAAAAATTATATGCCTGTGCACTGCTCCTGACTCATACGAACACATCCATATCAATTTTATGTGGATATGAGTATGTTAAATGTGCTAAACAGCCTGGCAATTGTTTGTATGGGAAAAATGTTAGCCTATTAATATATAGATAGTGAGCACATTTGCCAACGAAGCAAAAACGAAGTAAATCAAAAATGGTACAAAACTAAAAACTTTATTTATTAATTATAAAGAAATTAAATAATTTATAGAAAAAATTATATGCCTGTGCACTGCTCCTGACTCATACGAACACATCCATATCAATTTTATGTTATACTCTGATTTTTTTCAAAAAAATCACAAAAAAAATATTGCGGCCAGTATTTAGATGCTAGAGGTCCTGGGATGAAGGAAAATTTAATAATTTTCTTCGGGGAAGCTATTTAACCCATGATATTTATAACTTCGAAAAAAAAAAATGATAACGTTCTCATCTGTATATGGCATCTTTTTGTATAGCATTTTGGGCTGATTCGGAAATTGGAAATTTCTTTTTTCTCAAGCCTACATATCTCAAACGATATGGAATAGCTACCATTCTCTGTGAATAAGGATTTTCTCAAAGATTTGATATTTTTTCCTCTGATGTCTATTGGGTATGCATATGTACATATATATATGTGAAGGTATGTACGTAGTATATTCCCTCACGGAAAAAAAGTTAGTTGCAAAAATAAATATATTAAAAAGTGATTTATATTCAACTAATTTTAAAGTAGCTTAAAAAAAATGCAGCGCGGGAGAGTTTCTTGTTTATATGTAGGTACATATGCATATGTAAACACATGTTTTCAGATCTAAGTATGCCAAGATTGTTTTTTCCTTTTTTGGTTACCGTTTTTCAGCTTCACTTCCCATTAAACATTGAAAACGAAATTCTCAAACGGAGAAAATATTGTTTCATATTTATCATTTGAAAATTAACATAAATTCAATTGTTTCTCAAATATTGTTTATCAAATTTGAGGAAAATTTTTTTCGCATTTTTACAATTTCCTGAATTTCGACATGCAGGATTAAGTTATTTATATTAAACTACAAGTAAAGTAGTTGAAAAGAAACTCAAGATTAAGTTATTTATTTTAAACTACTAGTAAAGTAGTTGAAAACAAATGCAGGATAGGGCAATTGACTGCTTGCTAGGACATCGCCGTGTTAAAAAAATCAGTTCATTGCAAAGGAAAAAGTCACAGTTTCAATTAGATGTTATTGAAAATAAAGTAGTTTATAAAGTGATTTAAAATTAGTGGAATTTCCTACAGGGTTGGTTAGCAAGCATACGCAGCTACATATACTCATGCATAATTGTTATAAATTCAATTTTTTTTATTTATGCGCTTTGAATGTATTTTAATTAATATTTGCTAGCTACTATTAGAGCACAATAACAACAAAAAGTCTTTGCAACCACCTTGACACTCATTTACTTATCGAGCGGCCAAAGTTGGCCAAATGGCTATGCATAAATGAATGCATATTTAAAAAAATAAAGTTCCAGAAATTACGAATATTAAGGAAATTCAAAATAAATTGGGAAATAACAAAAATAAAACAAAATGAAATAAAACAAAATAAAATAAAAATAAATAAAATAAAATAAAATAAAATAAAATAAAATAAAATAAAATAAAATAAAATATAATAAAGTAAAATAAAATAAAAAAAAATAAAATAAAAAAAAAATAAAATAATAATATACTTAATTGTAAATAACGATGGTGCGAAATGAATTTTGTTTATTCATTGCTGCACTTGACGTGTAAAACGACAAATTATATATGTACATATTTAAGGCGGCAAAATTTCAATAAACTAAAGAAACAGAAATAAAAAAAGTCAACACCCACACTTCCGCCACTCAAATTTATTACCGTCATCTATTTTTTTCGTTAGAAGAGCTGACATATTCAAAGTTTGGCACGATTTGTCATTGGATTAAAAGTCTTCGCATGCGCTTCAGCAACATTAAGTGAACTTTTATAGAAAAATTAAAAGTTTATTTTTGGCTTTGTTAATTACACGTTTATTTGGTTGTAACTAAAAAAATTTTTATTGGGATTTTTTACTATACCCAAGCAGTTGCTTATTGATTGCTCATCATTTTTTTGGGTGGTAAAATTTTTTTATTATCTGTGAATATAAGGTTATCTAATGAATTTATTTCCTAGTTGTATTTGGTTGTAGTTATGTAAATGTGTATGTAAGTATGTAAGCAGATATCGTCGTACCATACGAAAACTAGCATACGTTTTTTTGTGGCTGACGAAAAGTAATAAGTTCGACTTCTGGCTGACGAAAACTATCAATTTCGTTTAAACAACAACAACTTTAATGTAAAAACAGTATATAATTACTGATACTTTTCATCAGCCAAAAATCGAACTTGTTACTTTTCGTCACCCAAAAGTCGATTTTGTTACTTTTCGTCGGCCAAAAGTCAAATGTGCTACTTTTCGTCAGCCAAAATTCCAATGTGCTACTTTTCGTACAGAATGTTTTTGTTGCTAGCTTTCGCCAGAAATTTTAAATATGCTAGTTTTCATATGGCACGACGATAGTTACATTAGGGTGGTAAAAAAAGGGCAATATTTTCCAGCGTTTCACGACTTAATTGTTAAAAGTATTGTTTAATATATTAGGTACGTAAAGATTTTAGCGTCGATTGGAAGCGGTGAAGGCGTATCGCACAGGGATCAAATTTTAGATTTATATGTACTATGTCTTTGACCAAAGTATTTAATCTAGATTTTGGGTATGTATTAAATAAAAAAAAAATAAGTTTTTATTTTATTATTATTTTTATTTTTTTATCCCGACTTATGTATGTAAGACCCCTTAGCCATCCCCACACGGAACCAAAGTTTATATGAGGCCATCAGTGCAATAACGGACTAACCCACAAAACTACCAATTCTCAACTACTGAAATTAAAAGCAAGTATATGTAAAAAGTGGTCCAACACACCTTTATTCTATATTCACTAGATAGCCGCGTTGTATTTTAGAGTTTAACATATCGTCGTACCATACGAAAACTTCTAAAATTTCTTTCATAGAATTTCTTTGTAAAAAAAATTTGAAAGTGCTAGTTTTCGTATGGTAGGACGATATAAGAAACAAAAAAAATCCATTTTTTATTTTCCATTTATCTCAATTAAAAAAAACTGGGCTTAGTCCATTATTGCGTTGAACACCTCATAACTGCTTGCCCAGAATGGTGTGGCTGTAGTACGTAGTAAGAGCTGTCAAAAGTTAAAACAGTACAATTGCATTGCAATGCCCACATTGTGTAGCTGTGTCTGTAGCGTGTAGTTGTGGCTGTAGTAGAAGTAGAGTTAACTTTAACTTTGTAGCGCGCTACAGTGTGACAGCTCAATTTTTTAATGACGGAAATTCGAAATGAAGGACGAAGAAACTGAAAAATGAATTGAACTTGTAAAAAATAAAGAGTTTTTATGGAATTTAAGGAATCCCCTGTACAAAAATATAAAAAAGATGACATATATGAGATACACTGAGCTACACCATTGTGTTCACATTTTCGAGCGTTGCCACAAAATCAGTCATCAGCTGATGTAGTAAGCTATGTAGTCCGTAGCTGTAGTACAACATTCTGGGCAAGCAGTAAGTGATAACATTGACTACAGCAGGAGTTGAGAATGGTAAAAATTGTTTTCCTAAATTCAGGGACCACCCTAAAGCACATGTTTACACGTACTCAACCATTCAATGTCGAACCAATGCTAAGACTGATCAATTCGCTTCAATAAGGAACTATTAAGAAAATGTTCAATTTAGCAAAAAAAAAAAAAATAAAATAAAGTTTAGTTGTTTTCTATGCCAAAGCTCTTATATCATCCGAAATGCAGAATTTTATGGGATATACAAAAGTTAACATAAACCTATGGAACAACTTCACAAGTTTGTACAATGTATATATGTATATACATACATATATGTACATGTCAAATATTAAGCACTAGAAAGCTGCACGAATGGATTCGAAACGGCCAACAAAATATTCGCGGCCGTCCAATTACAGTACCTACTTGTTTCTGTCGTTTTAGAATAAACGCAAGTAGAGCACAACCATAAACAGAACCAATACAATTACTTATTCGTAGCGACAATTACACGACCTTAAAAAGGTTCTGCAAATAGTGTACACTACTTGCGAATACTTCGAATAGAATCGAAATATATGTATGTACATACATATTTTCATAAACACACATCCAGACGTTGTGTTCAGCAAAATTACGCTGCTAGCGAGAGTGTGTGTATGTGCATATGCATACACACTAGGGCGGGTCGATTGGTAGGGGCAAAAAAAAAATTAACAGGGACACATCGCAATTATAAAAATTTGGGTAATTTCAAGCCTTTTTGCCCAAGAAACCATATGTCTAAAATAAATTTCGAACCAGAGCTTTTTACGATCTACATATTTCCAACTGTTCTATATATTTTAAAATAACTCGGTAACCAATACTTCGATTCTTTTGATTTTTTCGGCATTAGTTAGGAAACTTATTTGGCATATTAAGGTGGTTTTATGAAGGAAATAAAGTTCTCCCGAAATTCGCGGAACAACCCGATTTGGAATATAATACGGAAATCTATATCTAAAATTTTTCCTTAATATATTAAAATTTAGAGGTCGTGCAAATGCCTCCAAATTTCTTTCTCCTTTTATATCAGTGATGATACATAATTTTTTTCAAAGTCCTTAATGAACAAGAAAAACATTTCTTATCATAAAAAAATGGAACATATGTTTGTTGGGCTTTTATTTTTTGGTCCACCTTAATGCCATATGCACATTACATAAACAAACAAACCAAAGAAGCAACAAGGTTTTGTGAATACTTCATAACATGGTTATTATTATGTTCTATTCTATGGTGGCGAATAGTGTACACTAATCGCTCCAACAGAGCAAATAGAAATATTATTTGTATTCCAAATGAAAAGTATGGGTTATATTCGTATCTGCATTGAAATTGTGCTGTGACTAATTGTACAATGCATAGAGTATTCGAAGATATAGAAGAGGCAAATGGTATTGTGCAGAGGTCTATTAAGCACTAAGGAAGTGATTGAAAATATAATTAAACCATTTTTATAAGTTTCAATTTCGGTATGCCATCTATGCTAGATCTTTATTGCCAATTTTAGTGGGCAATTGGTCTGACTTATTTTTAGCATGTGCGCAGTATTTAAAACAGTTTTACGTTTTTTTGGGCAAATTTCTTATGGTTTGCAAAAGATTATAAATTTGATAAAAAAAACAACTTTTCAAGAAAGTGCATGTGTAAAAACTTTCAAAATGTTGTGCAAACAAAAAGCCAAATACATACTTAGGTTAGGTTAGGTTAGGTTGAGGTGGCTGTCTCCGCAATTCATGAAAGCGGGGACACACTTAGGCCGAGGTGGCCCATTGTGATACCACACGGGAGCCCTAGCTTCCTTATCCCTATTTACAAACCTTTCCGGAAAAATTAGATTCAAAAGTATGATAAGATTAGATGCCCGTGAAGCTAAACCAGCGCGTTTGTTTCATGAAGCGCAGAAAATCTAGTGTCCTTGCATTTTCCATCTCCGCCAGGCACTCGAAAAAGTGTTTATGGAGGAAGCGGTACCTGGATAGCGACAGTGCGGGGCAGTGGCATAGATAGTGCTCAACACTCTCTATTTCCTCCACGTCCCTACAGCTGCGGCAGAAGTCGTTTTTATATAGGCCCATGCGAGAGGCGTGAGTGCCCATAAGACAATGGCCTGTTAGAAGTCCCACCAGCGGACCTATAGAGAGCCGATTCAGATGCAGCACCGATACAAACCTAGGCCATCCAGTCTAGGCCAGATTTGCCTAGAAATCACACAAGTTGACTCCCTGGCCCATCTAGCGTTAGCCTGTTCAATGGAGCGAGATCTCAACCAATGCTTGCATGAGTTAAGCGGGGGGCCAACCCATGTCGCAGATGTGATATCCTGCAAGCTTGTGCCTTCCCTTGCTAACTCATCTGCAATGCAGTTGCCCCGAACGTTGCTATGGCCTGGAACCCAAATGACGTTCAGGTCGCACCTTTCGGCTAGTTTGTTCAAAGACTCCCTACATTTCATTGCAACTATAGATGTAGTATTGTTACTCTGTAAGGATTTTATGGCAGCTTGGCTGTCAGAGAAGATTTTGATAGAATTTATGTCTGGCAGATCTGTCAGGCGACGAGCTGCTTCCCATATGGCTATGAGCTCAGCCTGATCATGAAATACATACTTAAATAACAGAAAAATTTTATGTACAAAATACATTTTATGTGCATATGTACGTTTGTGTGTAGTTGCATATGCACTTAATATCACTTTCATAAACAATAAAACGCCACTGCATTTCATGCTAAAGTGCCAGTCGGCAAGTTACTTAAGTATGTACTTGCTTATGTACATAAATAAATATTTAAGCATATGTACATATAAGCATATCTGTACATATTTAGGTCTGTACATATCGTCGCTGCGCCAACAAAAAGAGCTATACGTTTTTCAGTAACTTTTCAGGAGAGCAAAAAACCGTTTTCTGGTGATCCTAGAGAATATTTTTTCTAGTTTGAATTGTTAACTAATGATACTACACATATGTAATAGACTTGTGCAATTTTTTTTTACTTTTTTTGACCAACCACTTCGCATGAAGCATTTGCGCCGTTTTACAGCACATAGCTCTTTTTACAAATTGTTTAAAGTTGCTAGTGGGGGTAAGAAATCGTGAAAGATGTGTATACAATTCTTCGCTAGGGTCCGATGCAATTAGCGATAGTTTGGAAATGCATTATTTAATTGACCAGTGCCCCTCCTATTTTGAAAATTGGTCACATACGCTTATTTTAAACAATTTTTGTACACAAAAATAACCTGAAATCAAAAAACAATTATACGAAAATAGATGTATAACTGATTTTACAGAGCATTTCTACTACTGAGAGCATATAGCTGTGTTTGATAACTTCTAACCAAAGAAGGATATCAGAAAACGGGAAATGCAGAAATGTGGCTAGCGGATAGCGCTAAATAAATATGTAATAAAAAAAAAATCGAAAAAAAACATATAACTGAATTTGTTGGCGCAGCGACGATATGTACTTATGCATATACCCACTTTTATATAATTTTTTAACAATCTGAACGCTTTTAGGCAGGTGCTAACCAAAAAGAAAGTTAAGTTCAAAAATACTTTCGATTTTTTTTTTTGGATTTGGCACGCATGCGCAAATCCAATGAAGCACAAGCACTTAACAACTAAGTAAAAATCAATAAATAAATAAATAAAACGAAATTAAATCGATTTCAAGGCAAGAAAATGGCACTTTTGCCGCCTACAAAAACAATAAAGTGGAATCTCAAAGAAACAAAAACACTGAAATGCAGTTTTAGGTCACGGAATTCATTGTAATTAAAAAAGGTTTCCGAAGAGGAAGAAGGATAAAAAATTAAGAACATTTAAGATGATTCATATCTGCACGAATTCATATACATAAATGTCAAGCTAAGAATATGTATCGGTCTTTGGACTATCGTCTTTTGGATTTGTCGGTCTTTGCTGCCGGGTATTTGGATTTTCGTTATGGGGATTTTTGTTTTTGGAAGGGACAGCGAGTTATTTTTGAATTTTCAACTCAAAAAGTCAATGGGAAAGAGTTAATATTTTTAATATTTATGTATGTATACTAATGTGATGATCGATGGCCCCACAAAGTCAATCCGATGTGATTTTTAAATGATGATTTTATATTTTAAAATAATAAAAGTCAAAATGGCCTAGGCCGATGATTATTGGTATATGGGTCATATTTGGTGTTTGGGTCAATACGAATACCTTCCAATACTAATACGAATGCGAATACCGAATATCGAATACCGAATATGAATATGAAAAGTGGGTGAAAGCGAATACGAATACCAATGCGAATACCGAATATCAATAACGAATACCGAATATGAATACCGAATATGAATATGAATATCAGAAGTGGATGAAGCGAATACGAATACCAATACGAATACCGAATATCGAATAGCAATATGAGAAGTGGGTGAAAGCGAATACGAATACCAATGCGAATCCCGAACATCAATATCAAATAACGTATATGAATATCGAATACCGTATATGAATACCGAATACCGAATATGAATATGAATATGAAAATTGGGTGAAAGCGAATACCGAATTTCAATATCGAATACCGTATATGTATACCGAATATTGAGTACCGAATTTCAATATTCAATAACGTATATGAATATCGAATACCGAAAACCTAATAATACAGAATATTAATACCGAATACCGTATATGAATACTATAAATTAATACCGAATACCGATTTTTAATACCGAACATCGAATATTAATACCGAATATTAACACCGAATAGCGAATATTAATACGAATACGAATGCGAATACGAATGCTAATTGATTCACTACCTCAAAAAAAAAAAAACAAGTAAGGAAGCCTAAGTTCGAGTGGAATCGAACATTGGATACTCAGCTGTATGTTTTCATTGTTTGTTTGCGTTTGATAGATTTTATATAAAGCGAGTTTTGCATAAAGTGGGCGTAGCCACGCCCATTTTCAAAATTTTTATCAGTCATCCAACTAAGCATATGAATATTATTCTTTGTGCAAAATTTCATTCCTTTATGACTTCTAGTTACAAAGATGTCACATTACAAATTTCCAAAGCGTGTTCCAGAAATATCTTTGTTAAAAAGTAGGCGTGGTCATAAACCGATTTCAATAAATTTTTGCGTGTCTATTAACACACAAGTTACAAAAGTGTATAAACCAAGTTTCGTCATAATATCTCAATTATTTGTCGAGTTATAGGCTAAGAAATCTCGTATATTCCTTTGTCTAAAAAGAGGCGGTGCCACGCCCATTTTCCAAAATTTGTATATTTTTTGTTTCCGGTCTATTGTGGAACTCTTGCCACAAAATTTCAATGAATTATCTTTATATTTGACAAAGATATCGCTTAAAATGTTTTTATTAGGCCACTTTATAATACCCATATATAAAAGTGGGCGTGGTCGTCAACCGATTTCGCTAAAATTTTCAACATGTATTACCACAAGTAATAAAAGTGTACACACCAAGTTTCGTCATTATATATCAATTATTTGTCGAGCTATGGGCTCAGAAATCTCGTATATTCCAGCTTCTAAAAAGAGGCGGTGCCACGCCCATTTTCCAAAATTTTTGTGTTTTTCGTTGTATGTCCGCAGGTGGCCTCCTGGCATAAAATTGCAATGATATATCTTTATATTTGACAGAGATATCGCTTAAAATGTTTTTATTAGGTCACTTTATAATACCCATATATAAAAGTGGGCGTGGCCGTCAACCGATTTTAACAATTTTTCGTCCAAACATTTGCCTAAGTAAGTATATGACGCGTACCAAATTTCATCGATATATCTTCAACAGTTTCTGAGTTATGACTCATAAAGCTTTCAATATTTGCTCCTTAATAAGTGGGCGTGGCACCGCCCAATTTCCAAAATTCCATCAAATTTCTTCTTAGGGGCCTGAGCTCAACACGTGGGTAAAATTTCATCACTCTAGCTATATTAGTGGCTGAGATACCAAATTTCCGATTTTTTCTATATAGGAAAAGTGGGCGTGGTCATGGTCCGATTTCGCCCATTTTCAATACCAACCGTCCCAGTGTCGATGCCAACTTGCATTTCAAATTTCATCAAATCTTTCATCATCTCAATTTTTGCGCGAGTTAGAGTGTTTACAGACGGACGGACGGACAGACGGACAGACGGACAGACGGACAGACGGACGGACGGACGGACGGACGGACGGACGGACGGACATGGCTCAATCGATTTCTCTTTTCACACTGATCATTTTGATATATATAAGTCTATATCTATCTCGATTATTTCATTCTGTTACTATCCACCGTTATGTGATTAAAACTATAATACTCTGTGTACTAGTACAGCTGAGTATAAAAACCACAACCACAACAACAAAAAAATCAAATAAAACCGGTGAACAATCGCAATTGGTGGAAGTGCTAATATTTGGTGAAACGGGTTAAATGTTGTGGATCCAGGTACTTTTTCTTCTTCTGGTAATTGCAAAAATGTGCAAAAAATACAATGCAACTACTTATGATAAACATAATTTACTACAAATTTTTTTGTATTTAAATTCCACTATATTTAAATTCTCCAAAATATTTGTTTACTATTTTAATAAAATTAACAATTAAATACTATTTTACAGCTAATCAAATTTACTAACCGGCATAATCTGTATGACAGCTGAGCAGCAGAAATATCTGGAACAGCAAAATTACGCAAGTGTTGGTTTTGTTGTTTTTATGGCGATAAAGCAACCACATTTTTCTTGCTTCTTTTTTCTATTTTTTCTTGTTTTTGTTTTTTTTTGGTTAAGAGGCCGTTTTGTGTTGTGGCTGGTGCTTTAAAATGCGTTGGCTGGAATTACTGCAGACGTTTTTTGTTTGTTTATTTTTTCTTCGTTTTTCTCACTTTTTATTTGTTTTTATTTGTTTTTCTTTTTTTTATTCGTTTTCGTTGTAATTTTAATATTACTTAACAAACGTTCTAAAGTGTGCTCGATTTTTTTTTTAAACGAGTTTAGTGTTAGTGCTAATTTGAGTTGGTTTTACGTTTAGTGCATAAAATAACCAAGGCCTTTAGTTACTTTTATTAGCGTTTTAGTAATTTTATTGGTTTCACTGGTTTGACTGAAAATTAGTGAGTTTAATTTGCATTTTTTTTTTAATTAATTACATATTAATTACGTCATATTTAATTTTTGTTATGTTTATTTAAGTAATCAAACGTTTTTGCAATTCGGTTTTGGCCGAATTTAAAAACAAATTTAAACCAGCTTTAAGTTAAAGCAATGAAATTATACTGTCTCTTCATATGATAACCATCAACAACAGCAGAAATTGAAATGTAAGCATTGTTTTTCTTGAGTTCATCGCCAATTTGCAGCTCTTCAGCTTGTGTCCATTCATTTCGCGCCTTTTTTGTTTGTGTGTCATATCAATGGCTTTTATAGCTTTTATGGCCAATGGAATTAGGTTAATATAAGCGTGCCTTTGAATGTGTATTGACAAGAACGTAATTTTCTGACTTGAGGCTGTCGTCTTGCACAGGTGTAACTCCTATATGCCATATATGTATATACATATATGTATATCTATATTATAAAAATGTATGCATATTTACACCCAATAAACATTACTCTTGGTTAAAAATATAAACGCGATTGTAAAATGTATCTATCTTTCACGTCCTACCTTCGATAATAGTCATGTAAAAGGTTGTTATTCGTTTCGATAATCAGGTCATTACAGCAAAATGGAACCTTAGTAGTATAATATACATATATACATACGTACATATTTGCCCTTCGTTACGAATTTGTAATGCCGCCCATTCTCGAAGGTAAATGAGAGGGAAAGAGTAATACGCTACCTATTTACTATGTTTCAGAAAATTGCTCCAGCTCAAAGTTAGCCCAGAACTAATTTATAAGATTTTGTTCCCGGTTTATCCCAACACAAAGTTTTCCATTATTGATATATGCAGAAGAACTTTAGAACGCGTTCTCTACTGTCTCTATTATGGGGAGTTCTGGGATTGTTTAGTTAAAACCGACTACCACTGGTACGTACTCTTAATAGAACTACGGTCCCAGTAGCTGAATTTATACTACATTTAAAAATGTATGGCCTAGATTATAGTTCGGAAAAATTCTGAGAGACTTTGTGTAGGAGAGCGCAGGCCGATTTGACCTCCATAGGTTAAAATGTGTGTGATGTTTCTCCTTTGTCCGTGCGGGAGACTTTTGCCGGTCTAGGCCCTAGATCGCAAATTGTTGATACAAATATTTGTACCAACTATGTTGCTCTTGCAGCGGGTGGCATGATAACGGACACGATGAAAACTCTGAGGAACCTAGGGAGACTACGAAGAAGCAGCAGCGTCTAAATATACCAGCGGCATCTCAATTGATTGTAGTGATCATAGATACTTCGCGTGGAACGGATGCGTACAGAAGCTCGGCCCCCTGCAGCCGTTACGGATACGTACAGGGGTTAAGCCTCCTACATCCGTCATCACGTATGGTGCGGAACTTATTCCTCTGCAGACCACGAATTAAAATGGTAATGAATAACCATGGTTGTCACGAACGCAGTTCGTTTTATATATAATCCAGTAGACCCGCCAGACGTTGTTCTGCCTAAAATTTATTCCTATAAAGCTTAAAGGAAAAGTCTTTGTTTACCGTGTTGACAGAATTATCTTAGAATTCATCGTAATGAATACGGAATACTAAAAAAATCTCTATACGTATCCCTATCTCTACCACTATCAAATAGGAGATCTTAATCAGTTTATATTAAAGTTATTTTCATAAGTTTGTATGGGAGGTGCCATGCCACCTTTCCCAATAGCTCCCATTTTTTCTCATAAGTATGGTACAGTTAATGTTTATCTCCGTAACAATTCCCACGGTTCTGCCATAAACACTTCCAGACATATTCAACGTGAAGGATTAAGTTTGTATTGAAGATGTCACGCCCCTTCAATATTTTCAAAAATTTGTTTAGCCTAAAACCAATTCAAGGTAATTACGAACAAACTTGCAGAACAAGTTTTAAGGGACCGAACAAACCACGACTCCTTTTTATATATATGAATAGATAAATGGGTGAAGCCTCTTAAGGCAGATTTAGGGCAGTAACGCGACGATTACGGACTTGGAACCTGATGCTCAACCCACTTTCCGACGGAGGGTTCGGTACGATGAAATCCAAACTGACGCAAAAAAAAAAACAAAAAAAAACAACTATGCCGCTCCATTAAGCTTTAGAACTAATTTTGAACCAGTTATGAGCTGCCTAGTATGACATTATCGCTTCGCTCGACTGTTCACTATATGATACTGCAATACGTTCCATGTCACTTTTCACTTCTTCCTTTATACACCTATATAACCTTTTTACCCTTCTGTCAATCACATAGATTTTGCTTTTATATATAACTTCGCTTTATATATACTATAAAAATGTAAAAAACACCGCGAAAAGTGAAAATATATATAGTTTTTTCTCCTTCCTAAAAAATTTAGTCACGGCGACATAGCAAGTTTTGCAGCATCACCGACGATATGCAATCTAATTGTGAAAAAAATTGACTGGTCTGCCGCCGTTTCCCTTTATTTGGCCGAGTTGCACTTTCTTTATTGCTTTATTTGTGCATGACGACTGTGCTAATAACAAAAAAGGTAAGTTTCTTATACCTACATGTATATATATGTATATGATTATCTATGTAAATGAATGTATGTACATATGGTAATTCACCAAAAATGTATTATGCAACACAGCTCAAGTTACAGCTTAGCTTGTGCTATCACTCAAAACAAAAACTTTTATTTTTTTTGCCGGCGCATAAACTTGAAAATTTCTGCATTATTTATTTATTTATTTGCGCGCTGCTAGGTCAAGGTACATACATATATTTAGCATTTTGCATAAGTTTAAATTTATAAATTAGCATAACTGTAGACCACAATTATTACAAGCGCTAAAAAATATATATTTTATTAAATCAAAAATATTTGCATTTTTAATTTATTTAATTTAACGAGCACAGGCCCAGGTTATATTTTATTTATTATTTTTTAACTACATCCATGTAACTACATCCATGCTTAAAAAGTTTTTTCTAGTTTCTAAAAAAAAGAAAAAAAAAAAAAAAGAAAAAAAAAAAAATATTTGCATTTGGCGCTGCATAAGTACATATGTATTTTGCCTTGTAGCACAGAAATGTAAATATTTAAGTATGCCGCTTGAAATTATGCGCATGCGTGCCAGTTTAAAACTCCATATGCTTTGCGCTGTTTTCAGTGGTCAAAACGTCAATTCAAACAGATGTTGTAATAAACACAATTTTGTTGTTGTTGTTGTTGGTCATTGGTCTCTTAACGACGCAAAGATTCCGGCTCAAGTGGGTAATTTTATTGGCACAAAAGTGATTGGTTTGCTGTTTCGACTATAAAAACAGTAACAAAGCGCAAAAATTTAATAACTAAAATGCACCAAAATTTACACGAAAACTTGCAATTTTGTTTGGTTTTATTTTATGTTATGTTATATTTTATATTATTTTTTTTTTTTACATTAACAGCTGCTTTGTCTCATTTTTATATTTTTATATGCTTTCAATTTTTATTTATTTTTCTCGCTCATTTTTGGTACCTTCACTAAATTACGGATATGCACGTCATTCACACTTTTCGTTTTTGTTTTTGGTTTTTCTTCCTTTAATTTTTTTTTGTTTGATTTTTACTTGCTAACTTTCGCATTCACTTTCGCATTCGCATTACTAAATTTGTTTTAAACATCCACTCTCGCTTTTATTTCTCGCTATACTCGCTTGTGTCGACTGCCGCCTGTCTGACTCTGACTGTCTTCCTGCCAAGCGCTCAGCTTTTACACGCTACCGTCGCGTCTGTGCACTCAAAACAATCTGACTGAGCCGCTTGTTGTGTTGTTTAACTTTTACTTTCGTTTTGATTTGCTTATGTGCGCGCTGAATGCTAAATTTTTTTTGGATTGCAAGTTTTTTGGAAGCTCTTGAAAGTTTGGCGTTTTGTATGTAAGAAAATGTTTAAAAAGTTTTGTAGCGCTTTTTTGGCCAATACTCAACAAGGGCTGCGCTGTTTGCGCTTGAATTAAGCTTAAAATTAATCATGGGGTTGTGTGTGAGAATTTGCGTGCAGTAAAACTTAATTGGAAACTATTAAGGTATGCGTTTTTCTTATAAATTATATGTAGAAGGTTTCATATAAAACAAAAGAACAAAAGACTAAAGCAACGAACCTGCTTTTTGGGGCGTTTTTGTACTTGTGTTTTTTTTTCTTATATACAAAAGTAGGTCAATAATGTTAAAGCTTAAAGCATGTGCAAACGCAATCTTATGATTAAAAAAAATTTATATGTAGATATTATATTTTTTTGATCAGCTTGGCATGTTGAGCGAATTGTTTTTATTATCCAGTTCGAGGCTGATAAGCGCACCTTTGGCAAAAGGCGCATTTGCATTAGTTTGCAGAAAGTAGGAACCTGATGCGCTGCAATGAAAAGAAGTATTAGGCGTTTTAATTATAAAGTTAGCTTTCAAATAGCATTTAACTCACTTTTTCGATACAAAATAACCCATTAGCTCTTGCGGTTTATCTGCATATAAATGGCATTGCTGCTTCACAAACTCCAACCAATCGTTGCCGCAGTGATAAGACCAAAAACCGCGTTCGCTCACAATCGATTCGGCATAGTAAAGTGGCGCACGAAAATGATTACAATTGCGAATGTCTGCAAGGAGATTTAGCTTGAATGGGCACACAATGCAAAGCAATGCTCTTCAAATACTCACGTCCATCCTGAACAAAGCTGCAACCTGGCTGATTCAAATATTGTAAATTTGGGTAGAAATCCGCATGACCCATGCGATCCAAAGAAGAATAGAAAAGCGGATCTGTGTGTATGACATCAATGAATTCAGCATCTGTGGCGTCTAGTTTTTCACTGCGATTTTGTGTGTTGGCAAAAGCAGGGCCAGCGGGATCTAGTCCTAGAGAAGAAAAAATAAAAACAGTTGCGAAATATGCAGGGAATGTAAAAAATACAAAATCAAGGTAAATGTATCGTCGTTTAAATTTTAAAACCGTTTAAATTAAACTTTTATAGCCGCCTAACCGACACTTGTGCCAAAAATTGGAATTGAATAGCTGACGCCCAGCTCTACGACGTCAGAGTTGAAAAGAACACTAGAAGGAAACAGCTCTCCGTGCTTCCCAACGACCAAATTTATGATGTGGATCGTTCGAGCTGGCCGCCAGAAACTCAAGGTTGGCAAGTCTCATTTTTGGCACAAGCGGTTATGCCTACATACCTGTTATTCGCTTCAATGGCTGTTTAACATAATTTGCCGTCAAACCCGCCACTTGCGCACCCAAACTAAAACCAATCAAATGTATATCCTCATCTGTATAAATTTCGCTCTCTAGCAAATTGTCTATAAGCTGCGCCAAACAACGTGCCACAACGCGCGCATTTTGCACCGACCACGGATAATAACATGGAAAATGTGCCAAACGACTATAATCGACGGATATTACGTGAACTTGTCGTTGTTCGAGCAGCAAATGACGAAATTCTACATTGGGTGTTATATGCCGATTGCCATGAAAGCCGTGTATCAAAATTTTTAAAGGCCAACGTGGTCGAAATTTTGCCGCTGTGAGATTTAATGGTTCCAGTAGGAGTGGCGATTGTGTGCTGGAGCTGTAATTTGACTATATTATTTTGATTTATTTAAAAAAAAATTTTGTTTTTTCAAGTACTCACTTTGTGTAGAGCCAAAATTGTATGTGCTCATTGGGACATTCATCACTTGCAAATATGCAGTCGAAAGGAAATGTAGCAGCTGAAGTATGAAGCTCGGTTTGGTATGGAACTTGTTGGGCATCGCCGCACACTTTTGAATAGCGATAAATTTATTGTTTAGTATAAATATGATTTCAGTAACAATAATTTACTACATAAACAATAATCTATATATATAAAAATGATTTGGTTTTTAATTGTAACGCTAAAACTTGAAAACGGCTGAACCAAATCAAATACTTCCTTAGGGGGATTTGTTTGTTGTTACCTCGCGAAGGTTTAGTCGAAGAAAAAATTTAAAAATTTTAAGGGGGCGTGGCACCTCCCATACAACCTTAATTTTTAAAGCTGATTATCTCTAAAACAGTTTAAGGTAGGGAGCTGAAAATTGGTATAGAGGTAAGTGATATCAAAACACTTCTCACTCAGAAAAGTGGGGGTTATCAGAAAAGGGGGCGTGGCACCTCCCATACAACCTTAATTTTTAAAGCTGATTATCTCTAAAACAGTTCAAGGTAGGGAGCTGAAAATTGGTATAGAGGTAGGTGATATCAAAACTCTTCTCACTCACAAAAGTGGGGGTTATCAGAAAAGGGGGCGTGGCACCTCCCATACAACCTTAATTTTTAAAGCTGCTTATCTCTAAAACAGTCTAAGGTAGGGAGCTGAAAATTGGTATAGAGGTAAGTGATATCAAAACCCTTCTCACTCAGAAAAGTGGGGGTTATCAGAAAAGGGGGCGTGGCACCTCCCATAAAACCTTAATTTTTAAAGCTGATTATCTCTAAAACAGTTCAAGGTAGGGAGCTGAAAATTGGTATAGAGGTAGGTGATATCAAAACCCTTCTCACTCGGAAAATTGGGGGTTATCAGAAAAGGGGACGTGGCACCTCCCATACAAGCTTATTTTTTAAAGCTGATTATCTCTAAAACAGTTTAAGGTAGGGAGCTGAAAATTGGTATAGAGGTAGGTGATATCAAAACCCTTCTCACTCGGAAAATTGGGGGTTATCAGAAAAGGGGGCGTGGCACCTCCCATACAACCTTAATTTTAAAAGCTGATTATCTCTAAAACAGTTTAAGGTAGGGAGCTGAAAATTGGTATAGAGGTAGGTGATATCAAAACCCTTCTCACTCGGAAAATTGGGGGTTATCAGAAAAGGGGGCGTGGCACCTCCAATACAACCTTAATTTTAAAAGCTGATTATCTCTAAAACAGTTCAAGGTAGGGAGCTGAAAATTGGTATAGAGGTAGGTGATATCAAAACCCTTCTCACTCGGAAAATTGGGGGTTATCAGAAAAGGGGGCGTGACACCTCCCATACAACCTTAATTTTAAAAGCTGATTATCTCTAAAACAGTTCAAGGTAGGGAGCTGAAAATTGGTATAGAGGTAGGTGATATCAAAACCCTTCTCACTCGGAAAATTGGGGGTTATCAGAAAAGGGGGCGTGACACCTCCCATACAACCTTAATTTTAAAAGCTGATTATCTCTAAAACAGTTCAAGGTAGGGAGCTGAAAATTGGTATAGAGGTAGGTGATATCAAAACCCTTCTCACTCGGAAAATTGGGGGTTATCAGAAAAGGGGACGTGGCACCTCCCATACAAGCTTATTTTTTAAAGCTGATTATCTCTAAAACAGTTTAAGGTAGGGAGCTGAAAATTGGTATAGAGGTAGGTGATATCAAAACCCTTCTCACTCGGAAAATTGGGGGTTATCAGAAAAGGGGGCGTGGCACCTCCCATACAACCTTAATTTTAAAAGCTGATTATCTCTAAAACAGTTCAAGGTAGGGAGCTGAAAATTGGTGTAGAGGTAGGTGATATCAAAACCCTTCTCACTCGGAAAATTGGGGGTTATCAGAAAAGGGGACGTGGCACCTCCCATACAAGCTTATTTTTTAAAGCTGATTATCTCTAAAACAGTTTAAGGTAGGGAGCTGAAAATTGGTATAGAGGTAGGTGATATCAAAACCCTTCTCACTCGGAAAATTGGGGGTTATCAGAAAAGGGGGCGTGGCACCTCCCATACAACCTTAATTTTAAAAGCTGATTATCTCTAAAACAGTTCAAGGTAGGGAGCTGAAAATTGGTATAGAGGTAGGTGATATCAAAACCCTTCTCACTCGGAAAATTGGGGGTTATCAGAAAAGGGGGCGTGACACCTCCCATACAACCTTAATTTTAAAAGCTGATTATCTCTAAAACAGTTCAAGGTAGGGAGCTGAAAATTGGTATAGAGGTAGGTGATATCAAAACCCTTCTCACTCGGAAAATTGGGGGTTATCAGAAAGGGGGACGTGGCACCTCCCATACAAGCTTATTTTTTAAAGCTGATTATCTCTAAAACAGTTTAAGGTAGGGAGCTGAAAATTGGTATAGAGGTAGGTGATATCAAAACCCTTCTCACTCGGAAAATTGGGGGTTATCAGAAAAGGGGGCGTGACACCTCCCATACAACCTTAATTTTAAAAGCTGATTATCTCTAAAACAGTTCAAGGTAGGGAGCTGAAAATTGGTATAGAGGTAGGTGATATCAAAACCCTTCTCACTCGGAAAGGGGGCGTGGCACCTCCCATACAAACTTAATTTTTCAAGCTGAATATCTATAAAAGCGTTTAAGGTTGGGACCTGAAAATTGATCAGGAGATTAACGATATCAATAGCATGCTTATGAAAAAAACAGTGGTTTTGGGAAAAGGGGGCGTGGCACCTCCCATGCGTTCTTAATTTTTAAGGCTAAATATCCCTAAAAGCGTTCATGGCATGTACATAGAAATCACTATGCAGATATACGATATCAATACCATGTTCACCCAAAAAAAGAAAAGATTTATCGAAAAATGGGGCATTGCACCTCCCATACGTACTAAACTTTTGAGGCTGAATATATCTAAAAGGGTTGGAGGAAGGGCCTGAAAACCATTATGGAGGTATACTATACGTATCAATACTCTTACTTAATTGGTTAAAATAGCCAATACTCAGTGAAAATAAATATCCGGAACAGAAAACTAAAAATTTTGTGTATCGTGCAGCCTTAAACTGAATACTAAAATTATATATTTCTGAAGTTGTATACATTTTTTTCTATTAAAAACAATACCGGTGTAATAACAATTTTTTAAATGAAATTAATAAAAAAAATCTATTTTAGGCAGGACGAAGTTTGCCGGGTCAGCTAGTTATCTACATAAAAATCCTTGGACCTTTAACTTAGATTTTTGGCAGTCTTCTAAAAATTTAAATTAAAACCAATCTGTGGAAAGAAACTTGATTATGAACCTGCGGTTATATCACTATGCACTTAGTTATTTGTAAGTAGTTTGGTTTTAAATTCTGCTCTTTATTCTTCGTTGATCCTGAGCACAAACATTATTGTTTTATTATACCGTTTTGATAGATCTCTTGCGGCCTTTTAGACCAGACTATGACTATAAGATAAATAAATATTTACTAAGGCGGTATTTATAAAAGCGGAGCATATCAAGAAAGTGAGAAATATGGCTAAGGAAATTATAAACGGGAATCCGGCACCTCTGTTTATAATGGAGCTGTGATAAGCTTTAAGTTCACCAAAGAGAATAGCGAAGAAAATACATTACGGAAATTACGTTCAAGAGCAAAGGTTTATCCAAATAAAGGTTACATTACTTCCGTTTTCATATGTTTCTTGTTTCTTTATATATGTCAAATCACATAGAAAAATTGTTTCCAATCCGTCTTGTTTGACATTCTACGAGAACCTTCTTCGCTATGATTGGCGGAATACAATTTAGTATACATACACATTTCCAATAAGCTTATCTACTACGATATCCCTATTTAGATAATTCTTGTCCCAATATTTATAACAGAGCATGTCAATAGAGTGAGCAATGAGAACTATAACTGTTTATAACTTAACTGCTCTATGATAGCATAGCCCCAGTTTACGCCAAAATCAAAACCCACATGGTTAAATACAACTTTTCTCTAATTTTTCGATTCTCTGCGAGAGATTGATTGCACCTTGATTCGGTGTCAGCGACAGCGTTGCCATTTTGGTACATTTCAGTACACATTCATTGTTTAGGAATACGGTTTTAATTTTTCCACACGATAAAATATTTGTTGTTCAAAATGTTTTGCTGTATTTTTTATAAAAAAAAATATATTTACTTTTATTTTGTACTTTAGTAAATTCTATTTTTTTTTTTTGATTTTCAACGTTAGTCAGCGCCGAATCACGTTTAAATTTGAGAGTGTAAGTGTGCTCTCCCGCTCTCTCTCTCATTTTTCGTTTTAATGGCAAAGCAATAATAGAAATTTGACCATGGTCATTTTGATTTTGGCGTAAATTGGGACATGCTTAGGTATAAAAGCATAGAATATTAATTCATTAGTTTTCTGTACTCGACACGCGTTATTCAATATGTACACCGACGATTTTATTAGTGCCGTGAAATTAAAGTTAGCAATATCTCTATTCTTTATAAAAGTATAGCACTATATACATATATATTTGAGTCCAGGCGTGTTAAATTACCATTAAATCAATAATGATTAATTTTTTCAAACATTTAAAGTTTAATAATTATTTTAATTGTCTTACATTAACCTGGCAATTTTAAATCAATTCAATTAAAAATTTATAAAAAGTAATCATGATTAATAGCCATTGAAAAAAAATCAAAAGTAATTGTATAGATAATCAAATCTTTTTTTTAATTGTATGCTTATTTTTAATTGCTTAATTATTTTTAATTATTTAATTATGTTTAACTGTTTTATATTGTGTGATTGCGTTTAATTTCTTGATTATTTTTGATTATATCTAGGATTATTTAATTTATATGATTAGTTTTAATAATATTTCATGAGTAAAATTTCTCAGGTAATAATATAAATAATTAATTGATTAAATAATTAATTGTGTAATTAAAAAATTAAAAATAATTGAAAACAATCAAGTAATTTTATTAATCATGCAATTTAAAAAATTAAAAATAATTGAAAATAATCCAAACAATCATGCAATTAAAACTATTTAATCGATTACTTAATGTACCTTTTTAATCTAATTAATCATGCAATTAAAAAAATTAAAAATTATTGAAAATATTCCAAACATCATGCAATTAAAACTATTTAATCGATTAATTAACGTACTTTTTTAATTTAATTAACTTTTAATTATTAAAAAGGCGAAAGTAATCGTATTTAATCATTAGAGAGTTACAAAAATAAAAATGTTTTTATTTTTGTATTTTAATCATTAAAATTTGTAGTCAATTAATAACAGATCTCTTGAGTCTTACCCGCTACTGCACCTGTTTATTTATCTCTTCACTTTATTTCTTTCTTGATATGCTCCGTTATAAGCACACCCGAACAAATCACGTATGCGAGTACAAAGCAATAAAATAGAAATATAAGCACAGACGCTTTTCAACTTTGTTAGCTATTAGCAAATAAAAATGAATGTTTATACAACTTGCGAGAATTTATTTTTGATGCAAAAGAAGGTGTTCATACAAAAAATTTGGAATGCTCTTTTTAATACTCTTTTTACTGAAAACAACTAAGTAACACCCAATTTCACGAAAAGAATTTACATAGGTGAAAAATAATTTCCTGTCAGATTTCATATGTATAAAATTCAAGTAAAAAAACTTAAATTAACCTGAACTTTTTTCGTGAAACTAGCTGTAAGTAAATGAAATTTCCTGAACACTTTACCATACTTCTCACGCTACAATTACCCAACAAAACACTTTTATCTGACTCACCCACAGCAAACGTAACGATTATCCACAAGCCGTATATTTTATATGGCATTTCACACTTCATATTTTAATTGACAAAATGTTTTGCGTCTGAAGCAAGAAAGTTTATTTGATGCACGTAAGAATCAATTTATATTATATCTAGTACCAACATTTCTAATATAAATACCTAGAGTATTTACAGCGCAAAAAGTAGCTATTTAAATTATCTTATCAATATTTGTTTGCAAAGTATAGGTTGACATTGAAACTAAAAGAGTTTGCGTAACAACAATGTAACGTTTGCAATGTTATTTATTTACATATGTATGTATGTATGTATACACGTTTTTGTATCATTCTCGATTATTTAAAATACAAAGCTTTTTAAGTGCACGAGTACGCAAGTGTTACAATTATTATCACTCTTTTCTTCGCTTAAAAGCTCACCTAGTTTTTTTTTTTTATTAGAAATATTAGTTATTTTTTAGCAAATTCTCTTATTTCTAATTAATGTTTCTTTTCCGCTTAAATAAACTAACAATTTTTTTTTCACTCGCGTATCCGTTGACATTCTAACATTAAATAAAAAATATTCGAGAATTTTAACAATGTCAAACCATGTCATCCATGGGTGTTGATAAATTATCAGCAAATAAAATAAATAAATAAAAAAAAATGTTGAAAAGGTACAATTTCGAGTTATATAAAGTAACAAATACCCAGTTGGGAGTTTTCTGAATTGAATAAAGCGGCTGTACATAGATAAATTAGGGGTTGTTTCACAGTTTTAATTGAAGAGCTTATGTAGGTTTTAAATTAAAGCGTGATAACGTTGACATCTATCCGTTAAGTGGTTATTTATGCAATTTAAGACTTTTACAAACTTGTCAAATAAATGTTGTTGAGGATCTCCCTAATTTACCTAAAACATATATGAGTTTATTGCACTCACCAATAGATAATTCTTTTATCTATTCGTACAAATATTTAACTAACATATATTGCCGCTAAGCGACGCTCTCCAAAATGCATATGTACTCTGAAAAAAATACCCGTAGTTAAATCAACAACTTTCCGCTGTTGAATCTCCGTCTTTGATTCAACGGCAAAAGTATTTGTTTTAACGGCAAAGTTTTTGATTCAACAAATTTCCGTAGTTAATTCAAAGACGGGCGTTGTTGATTCAACAACTTGCTTGCTGTTAAAAATTTGTGAAGCATAAATAAAGAAGAATTTTAAAAAAATAAATTAAAAAGTAGAAAAAATGTGTTCAAAATTAAATTTTTGTGAAAAATATAGATACATAGGTACATACATACGTGCATACTTATTGCAATTGCAATATACATAAAACAATACATATATAATATAATTACATACATTTAAAGGTAAGTTATAATTTATTTATATTAATATTATATGTACATATCGTCGTACCATACGAAAACTAACATATTTAAAATTTCTGGCGAAAGCTATCAATAAAAAAATTCTGTACGAAAAGTAGAACAATTGACTTTTGGCCGACGAAAAGTAATAAAATCGAGTTTTGGCTGACGAAAAGTAATAAAATCGACTTTTGGCTGACGAAAAGTATCAGTAATTATATACTGTTTTTACATTAAAATTGTTGTTGTTTATACGAAATTTATAGTTTTCGTCAGCCAAAAGTTGATTTTATTACTTTTCGTCAGCCAAAACTCGATTTTATTACTTTTCGTCGGCCAAAACTTGAACTTTTTACTTTTCGTCAGCCACAAAAAATCTGATGTTAGTTTTCGTATGGTACGAAGATATGTAGTATACATAAGCGTTTAAAAATATATTTTGTATTTACAGATTAAATATATCTGATTATCCCGTTTTTTCCGACAACGCGCTATCTAACGAGCCAAACCTGGAGGTTTATTTGACGGCGATGAGGAAATAAGCAATTTGATCGTGTCGTGGGAGTTGTCGGTAAATGCATTGATGCAGTTCAATCAATGCGGCATCAAAAATATTGAACTGCTTGCAATGATGCACTCCCCCGACATCGATGAAATATTAAATAAAAGAGAATTCATCGCCGACAAAATAAAATTCCGCAGAAATAATTAAAAAAATAAGTTGGGTACTATATGTGTTTGTGTGTGTAAAAAGCCCTATAAGACAGTGATAGTCATTTGATATATATATACAAAAAATAAAATAATATCCATTATATTAAAAAAAATTACTATTGTTTAAAATTTTTTGGAGGTTAACTTAAATGCGTAAGTATTTGCTTCAATGGTGCCCGTTTTTGGACTAAAAACTTGTGCTGTTAATTCAAAAGCAAAAACTGTTAACTTAAATACGAAAAGTACTTGAATCGACGGTACTTGCTTTTGGACTAAAAATATTTGCTGTTAATCCAAAAGCAAAAACTGTTAACTTAAATGTAAAAATATTTGATGCAACAGTTTTCATTGTTAATTTAAATACGAAAAGTATTTGAATCAAAAACGCTCGCCTCTTTGAAACAACAACGGAGCGTTATTGGGCACATTTCAACTGCGGAAAGTAGTTGATTTAACTGCGAAAGTCTTTCGATTTACAACGCTTTTTTTTCAGAGTACATATGTATGTATGTTTATCTTATCTATAAAAAGCTTAGCTAAGCGATTTATTTATATAAACCTGGATATGATAAGGCCATCATATCTAATCAGAAATCACAATTAGTTATTAGCGTAACATTATGTTGAAAAGCAGAATACAGGAATAAAGTCCGTCAGTTTTGCAGTGAACTCGAAATGATACAGTTTATTTTTCCGTATTAAATTGTAGACAAACGCGCATTTGAAAATAAAAGTTTTTAAAAATTTAATGTGCCAAGCACAACTTGCTATACTAAGCAGCAACTAACAAGGTTTTAAAGTAAAATTCGCCCGCATAATTTTACTTTAAAACTTTGTTAGTTTTAGTTAGCTTTATAGCAAACACTCTAACTATTCGCTCATTTTAAATGTAGGAGAAATAATTGTTATCAACAACATAATTAGTTCACGGTCAACTCAAATGCATTTTTTTTTTTAATTTTTTCACAAAGAAAATATTTATTTATTTTGTTATGGTGATAGACTAATTTAAAGCAGACACAATTTAAATAAAACAACATCCAAGAACTAATTCATTTCACGCGCACCTCTCTCTTTATTTTACGTAAAAAATTAGGTTTTAAAAATTATTCAGCACAATCTTCTGGCTTAGACGTATCCAAATTGATATTTTTTGGTCATCTGGGCATATCTTCGCTTCTCTTTTGTTGTTGTTGTGTTTCGTTGATGCGGCCAAGCGCGAAAGGCGTTGAATTTGAGGTTGTCAAGTAAAATGAGCCAGTGATGCTGCAAATGATTGAGAGAATTTTATTAGTTTTTAATTTAAAATTGATTTAATAGTTATATGTACATATGTATGAATGTATAACTATTAAAATTTTTTAGTGCTTTTAATACCCCTTTTTAATTACGATTTTCTACCTGTGATCCACATAATAACCCATCAAAGCATCATTTTTGGTGAGATCGCAAGAATTGAGCACATGTTCCCAATCCCCGCATTTGCTGGCCCAAAATTTATTTACCGGATTTATTGATGCGGCATAGAAACGTGCAGCGCGTTCATGATTACAGCTGCTGACGCCTAAAATTGAGTAATACAAATTGAGATAAAACATCTAATACAATTGTTTTATAAAAAAAAATGCTATCAACTATCAGAGTCCTTAGACAATTTTTAACTAAAAAAACATACAGTTTATGCTCTCAAGTCTTTCCTATGTGCTTCAGTAAGTACATACTCTGAAAAAAAAAACGTTGTACATCTAAAGACTTTCGCTGTTAAATCAACGACTTTCCGCAGTTGAAATGTGCCCAACAACGCTCCGTTGTTGTTTCAAAGGTGCGAGCGTTGTTGATTTAAGTCAATAACGGAGATTGTTGGAAAAAATTTTCACCTAAAAATAAATTTTTGTTTGCATTTTACTCTTCATCTTCTCTCCGCCCTGGTCCCAACTGCAAATATGTAGCCTCCGCTTGTTCTCCTATTCTTCTCTCCTTCTTATCATTCACTGGTTGCTATCTTTATTTCTTATTCTGCTTTTTCTTCCTTATTTTATATTCTCCTCCGGATTCGAACCATGACATCAACCTGAAATTCTATCCAATCATCACATAGTGGAACATTCAACATTATATTGAATTGTAGTAACCTATTTATACTTCCATTTCCGAAAAAGGAATCCATGAATTATTTGAATCATTCTAAAAACAAAATTTAAAAAAATTTGTTCTCATTAGTTTTGTTTCCAACGGAAACTGTTGGGTCAAATACTTTTGCCTTTAAATCAACAACGGGGAGAAAATTATTGCTAAAAATAAACTTTTGTTTGGATTTTTCTCTTCATCTTCTCTCCATCATTTTTTTTGTTGGTTTTCTCACAAAAAAATATTTTATCACAAACAATTTTTTAAAAGCAAGCAAGTTTTTGAAACAACAACGCCCGTTTTTGAATAAATTGTTGGATCAAAAACTTTGCTGTAAAAACAAATACTTTTGCTGTTGAATCAAAGACGGAGATTCAACAGCCGACAGTTGTTGGTTTACCTACGGGTATTTTTTTTCAGAGTAAAGGAAAACTTTACTATACATAACTACCAATTCTAAAAAGTACCTTGCTCCTTCTCACAACCTGGCTGCGTAGAACCAAAATTTGGATAGAAATCAGCATGACCCATAGGCTGCAACATGCCACGTTTGTAAATATCTGTATGTATGACATCGACAAAATATGCATCATCTTTACTCAATCTGCGTTTATCACCAGCTGAGATGAATAGCGGTTTCGCGGGATCCAAGCCTACCAGATGATAACATGAAACAACAACGATTACAAAGGCATTACAAAATGTTTAGAAGCTATCAATTGTTCTACCTCCTACCAGTTATGTGCGTCAATTTCTTTCTCAAATAATTCGCCGTCTGACCAGCCACTTGTGCGCCCAAGCTAAAACCAATCATATGTATATCTTCACTTGCCACTATATTCTCCGCCACCAAATTATTAATCAGCTGCGCCAAACAACGGCTAACCAAAGGTAAATTTTGCACAGCCGCAATATAGCAGGGCTCACGCACCAGAGGTCCATAATCGGGTGAGATCACATAGACATCCTGGTATTGCAACAACACAGAACGTATGTGGGGATTTGGCGCGAAATCACGATGGCCTGTATAGCCGTGTATAATAATTTTTACTGGCCGTCGTATTGGAAATTCAGACTTGTTGAGATTGAGTGGATATAATTGTACGGGTTTTTCGGCGGTTTTACTGGTATAAACATTCTAGTTAAGTTTAGTTAAGTATACGTTACATTTATTTTACACTCACTTTGTGTACAACCAAAATGTTACATCCTTATTGGGACAATCACCCTTCACCACAATGCATTTGGTACTGAAAAGTCCTTTAAAGGGATTGGCGCCAAATATGAATTGAACTAAAAAATTGAATTCTCGTTATATATCCTTTTTTGTTATAGGAGTATGTATTAAGGTGGAGTGAAATCATATGGAGATTTTTTTTTTGTTCTTTTTTTGAACGTACCAGCAATGAAAATTTGCCTTTATACGAGTTAATGAACCCCACAAAATTTTATGGCGATAGGATGGCGTTTTGAACTGCCCCCAGCCCCGCAAAGTTGAAAGCAATAAGCACGATCTGGTACAAATATGAAATTTTGAAAATTATAAAATCAAAAAACGATGTATGAGGATTGATAAAGATGGCTAAGCTGAGTATTAAAGTGAAATTTTTTTTTTTGGAAACAACAACAACAAAAGTTATTAAAGGTCAAAGATTATATTATGCATTTTTTAAATTGCAATTACTTAAAAAATGGTGAACAGATTTCATATATATGTATATCAAATTAAACGGAATCAAACCTATCGAATGGTATGAAAATATTCGAAATCGGTTCAGTAGTTTTTAAGTAATTGCAATTTAAAAAATGCACAATATAAACTTTGACCTTTAAAAACTTTTGTTGTTGTTGTTTCCAAAAAAAAAAAATTCACTTTAATACTCAGCTTAGCCATCTTTATCAATCCTCATACTTCGTTTTTTGATTTTACAATTTTAGAAATTTAACATTTGTACCAGATCGTGCTATTTTTTCAACTTTGTGGGCTGGGGGCACCTCTAAACATGCGAGTAGGTCAATAAAATTTTACAGGCATATTACTGGGCTAGAAAGGTGCCGTTCTGGCTTTGGAACAAATTGAATTTCCATAAAAAATGTTTCACTCCACCTTAGTATGTATGTACTATGTATGTATGTATATATTTACACACTTTTGCACAGCAAAGCTGTTGCGGCTATGTAAATGAAAATACGCATTTTACCGTCAGCAGTAACAAGAACCGGTTAAGTTTTATCAAATAAAGACCGAATGCCAGAAATCTAGATGACAAATCCAGTCGATTTGTACGAAATTTACTTCTAAATTTCACACAATACTTTTCGGCTTATCAAAGCCGGCGCGCTCAGAAAAAATATCGAAAAAGAGTGTCGAAAATTAGCTTTTTGGGAACACTCAGAAAAAAAGTAGCCTTGTTTGGAGAATTGCTTCGTAAGCCTAAAAAAAGTATTATTTTATGATTCGGGTTTGGAGTTATTTTGGATCATTTTATACGACTCCTCCTAGAATTATTTGCTGTTTATTTAGGGCCCCAAAAAGCTCATTTCTGCGCCGAGGAAATGTGCATTTTATAGCTCTTGAAAGAGTTTCTTATCCTCTTTTTGTTAAGCGGGTATATAAATACATTTTTAAAATACAAAATATCGGATATAAATACTACGATCTATTTATGTTATTATTATTTTATTTTGTATTATTTTATTTTATTTTATTTTATTTTATTTTATTTTATTTTATTTTATTTTATTTTTAATATTATCTATTTTGTTTATTTTTTCACTTCACAAAATTTCTGAATTTATTTTAGAAAAATCAAATTTGCACTTCTAGCACTACTCTAGTTCCGCTTAAATAACTAACGTTTTGTCACTCGCGAAACCCGTGGACATTCTACCATAAAGTGCAAATATTCGCGAATATAAATGGAGGCGAACCATGCCAAATCACTAGCATATTCCAGACAAAAAATAAATAAACAAAATTAACTAAAAAAGTTAGTTAAATAGTGGAAAGTTAGAAAGTGAAAAGCGTACAAATTGTATTTATACAAGCTTATTAAGCATTGCATACCCATATGTGAGTTTGATGACGATCGAAAAAAAGTTAAACTAAGATCACGCGATCGATGATCATTGTGAATACAATCGTTGGCATCAATTCAGCCATCAAATGCAGTGAAAATACTTAAATGACCGTTTTTACTTCATAACCGTCAATCCGACACTTGTGCCAAAATTAGATTTGAATTTTAGAAGCCTAGTTCTACGGCGCAGAGCCCAAAAGCACATTGGAAGGAAATGTAAAGCTTCCCAGTGTCAAATGAGAGAGTTTTTTATACCCAGCTGTACTAGTACACAGAGTATTATAGTTTTAATCACATAACGGTGGATTGTAACAGAATGAAATAATCGAGATAGATATAGACTTATATATATCAAAATGATCAGGGTGAAAAGAGAAATCGATTGAGCCATGTCCGTCCGTCCGTCCGTCTGTCCGTCCGTCCGTCCGTCCGTCCATCTGTCCGTCCGTCTGTAAACACTCTAACTCGTGCAAAAATTGATATATTTCGATGAAATTTGAAATGCAAGTTGGTATCGAGACTGGGACGGTTGGTATTGGAAATGGGCGAAATCGGACCTATATAGAAAAAATCGGAAATTTGGTATCTCAGTCACTAATATAGCTAGAGCGATGAAATTTTACCCACGTGTTGAACTCAGGTCCCTAGGAAGAAATTTTATGAAATTTTGGAAAATGGGCGGTGCCACTTATTAAGGGTCAAACCTTGAAAGTTTTATATGTCATAACTCAGAAACCATTGAAGCTATATCGATGAAATTTGGTACGCGTGATATACTTACTTAGGCAAATGTTTGGACGAAAAATTTTCTAAATCGGTTGACGACCACGCCCACTTTTATATATGTGTATTATAACGTGGCCTAATAAAAACATTTTAAGCGATATCTCTGTCAAATATAAAGATATATCATTGAAATTTTATAGCAGGAGTCCAACTGCGGACATAAAACGAAAAACACAAAAATTTTGGAAAATGGGCGTGGCACCGCCTCTTTTTAGAAACAGGAATATACGAGATTTCTGAGCCTATAACTCGACAAATAATTGAGATATTATAACGAAACTTGGTTTATACACTTTTATAACTTGTGTTAATAGACACGCAAAAATTTATTGAAATCGGTTTATGACCACGCCTACTTTTTAACAAAGATATTTCTGGAACACCCTTTGGGAATTTGTAACGTAACATCTCTGTAAGGAGAAGTCATAAAGGAATGAAATTTTGCACAAATAATAATATTCATATGCTTAGTTGGATGACTGATAAAAATTTTGAAAATGGGCGTGGCTACGCCCACTTTATGCGGCACTCGCTTTATATAAAATAATCCGTGTTTCCATCAAACGCAAACAAACAATGAAAGCATACAGCTGAGTATCTAATGTTCGATTCCACTCGAACTTAGGCTTCCTTACTTGTTTTAAACTAAAGGCGACCTATGTATATAATCTATATATATATATGTATGTATAAAAAAATCAAGCCTATTTTTTGTCGCCGGCTTTCGTCCAAACGCGTGGAGGGATTTTGACCAAATTTACACACCAGCTGAGTACCTTGCCCTAGATGGTTTATATGCATATTTTTTTCAAATCCGGAAGTCGGTTCCCGGGATATAGGTCAAAAGGTCAAAACGTGGACCCGGCGTTCCCCTGAATATTTTTGGACGATATTGGTATCAAATGAAAGGTATTGAACAGGGATTTTACATAGAATAGTACTCATTGTCATCCGTAGGTCGGGCCTCAAGATATGGGTCAAAACGTGAACCCGGATGAGCAGGGATTTTACACAGAGATGAACTCATTGTGATCCCTAGGTCGGGTACCCAGGTTTGTGTCAGAACGTCTCACTAATATTGGTATGAAATGAAAGGTGTTGATCACGACGATATAAAAGTCCTGTACCCATTATGATTCCTGGTCAAGTCCCCAGATGTGGTTCAAAACGCAGAACCGGATGACCACGAACTATTTCCCAGCGATATTGGCATCAAACGAAGGGTGTTGATCTGGGATTTTACATAGGTATGTACTCATTATTCCTAGGTCGGGTCCCCAGATGTGGGGCAATACGTGGGCCCGGATGACCCCGGGATGCTGCTAAGCAATACTGATATAAAATGAAAGGTGTTGAGCAGGGCTGCTAAATAGAGCTTTTTCATAGTGATTCTTAGGCCCGGTACTCAATTATGGGTAAAAGAGTGGACCCGGATACCACGGAAGGGTACAAAAAGGGAAGCGGAAATGTGACGGAAAAGAAAAAAGAAAACGAAAGCGGAAATAAAAGGAAAGGAAAAGATAAATGGGAAGGGAAAGAGAAGGAGAGTAGTAGAAGCAAAAAAGGGATAAAGACATGAGGAGGGCAAACTTTTAAAATTTTAAATTTTTTCTTTCACTTTTTTTAAGTTATCTAACTTTTGCTGAGGGTGCAGCCTGAGAAATGCTCGGTTTCTAGATACTTCCAACTTATTTTAAAGTGTGTCAGTTTTCGCTTCTAATGCCTATAATAGGAAGTGGGCCAAAGCAAAGCTTGGCCGGGTACAGCTAGTTTGTTAAAATAAAAAAGCAACCTAACCTACTATTCGCTCACTTAAAATTAATAAAAAAACTGTTGTTATGAACTCTAAAAAAATATATGACTATTTATTTGTACTTACCAAAAAAAAACTTACACAAGTATTAGATCTCTAAACTACACAAAATTTCTATACACATAAACTAATTAAAAACAAGGAAAGAAAAAAATAAAAAAAAAGGATTAAAAAAACATTCCACTAATTCATTTGACTCGCACTTTCCGCTTCATTGATAAAATTTGACACATCGATTGCTCGGCGCACTCTTCTTCATTCTGCACATTCAAATCAATATTTAACAGCCAATTTGGCGCCTCTATGCTGGTCGTTTGTTGTTGTGTTGTGTCGATGCGGCCGAGCGCGAACGGCGTTGAATTTGCGGTTCGCAAGAAATATGTGCCAGTGAGGCTGCAAAAGGGAGATTGAGATATTATTGATTAAACTTTACTTTACGGGCCATTTACTCAACCTCCGGCTAAGCACTTAACCACAGATTAAACAATTTATTTGACAGCTCACCATACAATTTACGTCAAACTAACCAGCGATTAAATTAATCAGATGTCGAGTAAACGGCCCTAAAAGTTATATTATGATCTGCTTACCTGTGATCCACATAATAGCCCATCAAAGCATCATTTTTGGTAAGATCGCAAAAATTGAGTACATAAAAAACCCAATGCGGACAACTGCTAGCCCAAAATTTATTTTCTAGATTGATTGATTCGGCATAGAAGCGTGGAGCGCGATCGTGATTACAGCTGCCGGTTTCTAAAATCGGAGAAATTACATAAATAAATATAATGAAGGGAAGAAAATTAACCCTTAACCTCCAGCTCTACGTCTCAAAACACCACCTAATTTAATACTATTTAATGCAATTTTTTTGTGTTTGTGAGACGGGGACAAGAGGTTAAGGGTTAATTTACATCCCTTTAATACAATTTGATTGGAGAGAATGGGGCACTATATTCAGTTTTTAGCCTTTTTAACATTTATACACGAACTCACGCTGAAGAAGCTTGTAAAACATTGAAACATACCTGCCTCCAGCTCACAACCAGGTTGCACAGGACCAAAATTAGGATAGAAATCAACATGACCCAAAGTCTGCAACATGCCACGTCCCCAAACGTCTGTGTGTATGACATCAACAAAGTCTGCATCATCTTTACTCAATCTGCGATCATCACCAACTGTAATGAATAGAGGTTTTGCGGGATCCAAGCCTTAAGGAAGGACTTTTATTATAAGAAAATTGCAGCATATAAATTATCCATTGCACTGACTCTTACCAGTGATGTGCGTTAATTTCTCTGTCAAATAATTCGCCGTCTGACCAGCCACTTGTGCGCCCAAACTAAACCCAATTATATGTATATCTTCGCTTGCCACTATATTCTCCGCCACCAAATTATTAATCAGCTGCGCCAAACAACGGCTAACCAAGGGTAAATTTTGCACAGCCGCAACATAGCAGGGCTCACGCACCAGAGGTCCATAATCGGGTGAGATCACATAAACGTCCTCGGATTGCAACAGCGCCGGACGTATGTAGGTGTTTGGCGCGAAATCACGATGGCCCGTATAGCCGTGTATGAGTATCTTCACTGAGCGTGGTAGGGGAAAGTCCGATTGTTGGGGATTGAGTGGGTCTAATTGTATGGGATTGTTGGCGGTTTCACTAGAGTGGTTTGTTATATATGTAGGTACATGGAGTTCGATAAAAAAATAAAACGGTTGCTTTTCTAAATAGTATTTCACACTCACTTTGTGTACAACCAAAATGTTACATTTTCATTGGGACAATCGCCGTCAACAACGAAGCAGTTGGGATCGAAAATTCCTGCGATAGGACCGGCGCCAAATATGTGTTGAACTAAAGAAGTAAAATTTTATTAATATTTTCTATTAATTTATTTTTGTTTTTTTTTTTTTTTATTTAAAAAAATTTTTTTTTTTATGCATTTACACACTTTTGCACAGCAAAGCTGTTACAAGCGTTATGTAAACCACAACACGCATTTTACCGTCGGCACCAACAAGAGTGCAGTACTTTTTTCAAATGTTTGAAAAAGTTTGGCAACAAGCCTGTTTATATGTAAGATGTATGTATACACATACATACATATCCTGCATGCAAAAATTATTGGACAACTTTTGTGCACCAGTCAACTAGCGATAAACTTGTTGCATGTAGTATAACGCCATATATATATATATATATATACATATATTATTCGGTGCAATCAATTTGTGTTATCAACTTGCATACATACATACAAACATACATAAATATACAAATAAATGTAAATTAGTGTAAATATTTATATAGGCTTGTGCTGTTGCAATTTAATTTTAGGTACACTTTGGTAACTTATATAGAAAATAGAAACATAATTAGGCTTTTCACGTAGAAAATATACGGTTCAGAAAAATGACCTTGATATTTAAATTGTACATACATATGTATGTACATAGGTAAATGACTCAACAAAAATTGCAATAACTACAGTTCTAACCGCTAAGCTATTGCCTGCCTTCGACATCTGATAGAAAATTTGTTGCTAGTTTCTTTCCTACTATAATTCATTTCTAACTTATGCACATACATATGTACATATTTACATATTATTGTATGATTAAACATAAGTAGCGAATAAAGTGTAGGGATGTTCAAATGAACTTAATTTTTTATTTTTAATTTATTTAATTTAACGAGCACAGGCCCAGGTTATATTTTATTTTTTATTTTTTTAGAAACTAGAAAAAACCTTATTAAGCATGGATGTAACTACAGCTGTTTCACCTTAGATCCCTCTAAGACTCATCAGGTTACTTTTGCTTCTGCCAAGACTCGAACTTGCGCACCTTGCAGTACAATAACTACAGTTCTAACCGCTGAGCTATTGCCTGCCTAAATATGTATGTATCTACTTGTATGTTTAGCATTTCCAATATTTACTCATTCATTTCGAATTTGTCTATATTTGCTGTTATTGCTTTTGTTTTCTTCCTTAAGACACGTGTAAGTGTGTTTGTATCGCTGGAGGGAACTTTAAAGTAGTTAGCTCACTCTCGCTTTTATTTTTGTGCCTACCTAAGGTCCCTTTCCTTTATTTAAATGTATTTACATAAATATGTACATACTAGCTGGACCCGTGCGCATCTTGCGCAAAAAATAATAAAACATACGTGGCGCCAGTCCGTATAGTTTGTGCTATCACGCCCATTTTAAAAAACTTATATTTATGTGGTTTCATGTTTACAGTGGAACTTATGGAACTTTCAATGAATTACCTATATGTTTGACAAAGATATCCAGTGGCGTAGCTAGAGAATTTTTCGGGGGGGGGGGGGGTCACAGCCAATGTAAAAAATTTACCAAAATTAAAATTACCAAAAAAAAAAAAACTACAATTTTTTTTACAAATGATAAAAATCGCTAGCTTAGAATGCAAATTGTGTAAGTCCTTTTTTAAAACTTTGTAGGAGAGACAAAAAAAACAAAAAAACAAAAAAATTCGAAATGAAAAAAATTTCTGTTCATATAAATATTTTGGACTTACACAATTTTTTTCGCTTTTTGGACTTACACAATTTGCGTATCACTGAATAACAACGAGTAGAAATATGACAAGTATCTCAGACTTGTTTAGCGCGGTGCGTATTTGATTTTTCTAGCGTTCTACATAAAAATACATTTTTCCATAAAAGTGGACTTACACAGTTTGCACTCTAAGCTAGCGAAATGTAATTTCTTTCAGACTATAATTTAACATTTTAGTACACAAATATCGCTTATAATACATATATCAAACTCTTAAGGCCCTTGGCCACTTAAAATGTGGAATGTTAAGCAGTGTATACATATGTGTGTCGGGTGATTGACGCAAATATCTAAAAGATTTGATTCTCATCAACGCGAGCCCGAACAAGAACGTGTAGCACGACGACTGCCGATTGCTCTAACACACACAAAAAACTCACACATACACACTGCTTGACATGCCAGATTGTCAGTTGCCAAGGGCCTTTAACTATACTTCAAAAGTAAGTCTCATATTCTCTTCTGGAAATCTACGCGCATAGGTAGATTTTCAAGTTTTATGCGCCCAAAATTGAATTTTGTAAAATTGTTACAATTACAGAAAAAAAAATATCCACATATTGGAAATAGAATGGGGAACAATAATTCATCGCTTTTTTCCCGACCCCATACTCTGCACTTGCCCCAGATGGTCGTAACTTAGCATATCTGAAGTTAATTTTTTTGTTTTTTTCTTACATATTTTTAAGTGCTAGTTTCAACTTGAATATTTATTATTTAAAGCATTTCATTTAAGTAATCGTGATGAATCCTAAAGGTTCAAGTAATTATTAAATCTTTTCAATAATATCCTTGGTTTCCAATAATTCTAAGTTTATAGATTTAAGCTTTTAAAGTTCGGATATTTAAAAAAAAATTATCACTCTTTTTCATGTTAAAAATTAGTTTTGTTATGTTGCTCTGTCAGACTCAGTCAAATTAACCCTCGGACATGATATCTAGTACAATTAGTAGTTTGCCGACAAAAAATTACGTCGCACAAAGCCGCACTTCACTACTAGATACAGGGTTTTTCATATGTACCTACAATAATTTTCTTTTTGTGCTTTATATTTAATTTTAATGTTTATATTCCTAACGCATATCTTGGTTAATGTAGGTGATGCTCGAAAGTAACCCAGATATTTAGCAGCGATTATTGTTAACTTTTTAGGCAGTATTTTTAGTATTTCCAATTTTTCAAAGTTAAGGAAGTATTTATCATAAAAAGGGGCTAAGAATTATAAAGCTGCAATGCAAGTATGCAATTTTGCAGCTCATTCAATTGTAATATAATATCTAATATGCAACATTCAACTTTTTGAAAAATTTCATTGGCTTTTCGGAAATTTTAATTGGAACGGTCTCACGTACATATAACGCAAACACCCTACAGAAAAAAATTACTAAAATCGACGGAAATTTTTACTGCATTGAGAATAGCACTTTTTACACTAAAATTGGTTGGCTACATAACAGTACACTTAGAAATCTCCTCAAAATCTTCTATAAATTCTGGCCGCGCTTTGAAATTTTTAATCCACTTTTAGAAATTTCTACGATTTTTCGGATTTTTCCATAAGTTTAGAAATCCTGCTTAAGGCGATTTTTATTGAAAAATTGTTTACATTTTTAAACGAAAATAAGAGAGTCAAATTTTCGACAGAACTGTTTGAAATAAATTTAAAAACTCTGGCGTATGATTTTTTTTTTTGAGTCACTGTAGCCGCTTTCGATTCACAATTTCTCTGCTGGTTATAAATTTCCTTCTGTCAAATTTATATGTGAATGATAGCGAGCAGAGGGAAATTTTTATCGACAGGTTAGCGAGTATGGCTACTACTCATTATGGATTCAAACATTTTTGTTCGATCCGACCTCGCTTGTGTGATGGCGAATCGAAAACGACAAGTATATATTTTTCAATAAAATCGACTTTTAACTAGAGCCCTAGATACCCGGGTATCGAGCAATTCGATCTGATCGTTTTTGTTTGAAGCCCGTTTGTTGTTCAAATGCCCGTACAAACATTCGAGCATTCGAGCTTACAAACAAAAAAAATGTGTATCGGAAAAATAAAAAAAAAATAAAGAAAAAAATAATAATAATAAACAAAAGAAAAAAACAAACTTCAAAATACCCGAATTGTTCAAATGCCCGTACAAACATACGGGTAATAAACAAACAAACAACTCTTCGAGCATTTGAACAACAACTGTTCGGGCTACTCGAAAATGTTCAAAAAAAAATCGAGAGCTCTACTTTTAACACAAATTATTAAAATTTTGCATTAAACAAGCAATTTGGAATAGATGTACACAATAAAATATTTTTGGCCGCATAAAACTTGAAAATCTACCTATGTGCTGCGGTTATAAATAATAATTTTCTTATATAATTTAGTTTTTTAATATTCCATTTTGACAGACATTAAGTAAAATCTCAAGTTCAGATACGCTTATACATTGCCTATTTATTCCCATTGTAGTTTATACTAATATTATTTGATTAAGATGATAAGTAATTGAAAGAAAACTTGAAATTTAAATAATTGGCGTTACTTTTTTGTTATTAGCATGTTAATAACAGCAATACCGTATAATAATTGTAGCGTTTGTTGAGCCGTAGGGAAGTGCAGGAACCGTAGGAATTTTACCACAAAAGAGCGAATATAAGTACAAAGAATGTAAATTGTGGTAAAATTCCTGCGGTTCTTGCACTTTCCTACGGCTCAACAAACGCTACAATTATAAGTAATACTTAGTGAAAAGCCCTAAATTTCGAATTACCAATTTCGAAAAATTACTATTCTCATTGATTTTTTCCTGAAAAAAAAATATATCCTAATAAAGTCAAAGATGGTTTTATGGCCAAAACGAATCCTTCGGGGGGGGGGGGGGGGGTGGTTTGTCCCCAAACCCACCCCCCCCGTTACTACGCCACTGAAGATATCGCATAAAATGTTTTTATTATATCTACATATATATGTATATATTTTACATATATTTTTACATATGAGGCGCTCAGTGCCAAAACGGCCTAACCCTCATTTCAAAAAAAATCAAACTGACTATGCTGATCTAACCGGAACCTTTTGAAATAAATACTAAAAAAACTCCCTATTGTATAGTATAACACTAAGTTATACTACCTGCTGAAAACTGTTTTTCGTCTATGCAAACTTCAAACAAATGTGGATGCCATAATGGCCTAAGCCGCTTAGGCCAAATCGAATCCTAGAAATAAAAAGATGTGTTGGTTAGGCCAAAAACGAATGTTACGTTTTAATCAAGAGTATGTTCGAAAAATAAACCAAGTTAGCCATGTTGAACCATTTCACTAGGTAAAGATGACGGCAGATGCTATTAAAAGCATATCCTTAATCGAGAAACTGTGACAAACATAAAAATCTCCCCAGACAAGACTTCAAAAGTTGAATGGCTTAAGATTCAGTGGCTTCGATTCCAAAATGTGAAGTCATTTATAATTCAATACAAATATTCAAATGGCATAGATGTTTATTTCAAGAAGTAGATATTTCCAAGAGGAACTCCTGCAAGTTCGTAGACTGGAATTGGAACCGCTTTATCCTGGAGGAAGATTCATTGAAGCTGCAAAGTTTAAGGATTTACAGGAACTCAAAGAGTTCATACATCCCATAAAGCATGAGTTTTATAATAATTCAAAAATAAGTTCGAGAGCTAAAAGGCGAAGATATTCAGAAAAAACACGAATAACAATTATTATTAATTTTTATTATTTAAAACGCTAAAAATTATTTTTGTTATTTATGTGAAGAAATTTTGTATGTTTTAATTAATGGAGCCAAAATGGCCTAACCCTCAGTTCCTATCAATATATTTTTTTTATATGGATTCCAAAATGGCCTAACCCAAACGGCATATCGTCATTTCATCACTCGGGCTTTATTAGTGACTGAATTATCATGTTTTACGTGTTTTTCGAAATACATCCATATTCCTTATTTTCAACCCCAACTTTCTCTGTTCCCATTAGAATCTGTGTACCAAATTTCATTAAAATATTTCTATTTTTGCGCAAGTTAGAGTGTGTACGGCCGGACGGACGGACATGGTTCAATCATTTTTTTTTTTATCCTGATCCTTTTGATATACATATGTATATATGTAAGTCCATATCTATCTCAATTATTTTATGGTCTTACGTACAACTGTTATGTGATCAAAAGTATACATACATATATTGCACTACGTACAGCACATTCTACACTGAAAAGCCCCCATTCAGCGTAAGCATGAATACACACGTGTTCGCTTAAAATAATGTAATGTTTACATACAAACATACAGCTGAAGCTTATAAAAGTGTTTTAAAATATACACGACTGTTAAAATGGAGCGACATCTGTATTTGAGATTTAAATTGATAGCATAAAATAATTCTGGAGGCATAGTTTTAGGCGCAAATCTTTTAGTTTAAATTTAAACATTTTATTTTTGCAAAATACTATTAAAAAAAAAGCACCACGCCCAATAAAACACCGTTTCGCATGCAAAGCTAATTTATACCTTTAAAACGATACCTTACTTATTAATTTTGGTAAATTATGTGACCAGAAAAAGGGATATTTATAAAAACACCAATTAGAAATAATATATATCGTCGTACCATACGAAAACTAACATATTTAAAATTTCTGGCGAAAGCTATCAATAAAAAAATTCTGTACGAAAAGTAGAACATTTGACTTTTGGCCGACGAAAAGTAATAAAATCGAGTTTTGGCTGACGAAAAGTAATAAAATCGACTTTTGGCTGACGAAAAGTATCAGTAATTATATACTGTTTTTACATTAAAATTGTTGTTGTTTAAACGAAATTGATAGTTTTCGTCAGCCAAAAGTGGATTTTATTACTTTTCGTCAGCCAAAACTCGATTTTATTACTTTTCGTCGGCCAAAACTTGAACTTTTTACTTTTCGTCAGCCACAAAAAATTTGATGTTAGTTTTCGTATGGTGCGACGATATGATGTGTGTATCTACTCCGCCAACCGATCTAAGTATTGCTATAATTTTATGTTACCTTAAATAAAACAACAACAATAAGCACAATAATATAATAATTAAAATAATAGATATCTGGCAATAACTGAATACTTTTCGAAAGTTAGGTATATGGCAGTCGGGCCTAACGGCTTTCTAGTAGAAAGTTTCTACTCACATTTCCGATGGGTGTTTTTTCGTTGTTCAAATGAAAATTTAAATGTAAATTAGTGTTAAAAGTCTCACACCTAGATGGCGCCCGCAACAGTGTGATTACCTATATTTGTTCATTTCTATAGCAATGAACAACAAACAAGGCGCCCTCTATGCGTGACATTGTGCGTTGTATGGTTACAAGCACATCATGTGATTGAAGTTGATCAATCAAATCAGCCGTTTCACTCTCAGCTGTTTAATTAATTAATTTTTTTTATATAAAACTTTGGATAAATGCCTTATCAAAAGACATGATAACAAATAGCATCAAAAGAAAAGCAATTAATAAAACGGTTTAAAGTAAAAATAATAATACTCCACACTCATAATATTAGTCGCATACACTGTGAATGCCGAAGTCATGTCCGCCAAATTGCAGCACATCCAAAATTTGCGCCAAATTTTTCAACGAGCCGTAGAATCCGTGCAACCGGCACAGCTACTCAGTGAAGCCAATCAATATCGGCTACGTCCACAACACGCCAATGAAGATGAACATCGTTGGTGTATACAAATACAAGGCGAAACACTAGATATCACACGTAAGCATTGTCATGTAGTCGGTTTTGGTAAGGCTGTGCTCGGTATGGCCGTGCAATTGGAGAGGGCGCTACAGAAGCATCTCAAGAATGGCATACTGAGCATACCATTAGGTACGCAACAGCAATTTCGTGATGTGCCTGAAATGCAGTTGCCGCAACATTCGGTTATCGAAGTTGTCGAGGGTGCACACAACAATCAGCCGGACGAGCGAGCACTACATGCAGCAAAACGTATCAAAGCGCTAGCCGGTAGCATGACAGAAAATGATATATTGTTCGTGTTGATATCTGGAGGAGGTTCAGCACTCTTACCGTTACCACGCGCACCACTTACGCTGCTGGAAAAAATGCAATTGGTACGTGGCTTGGCCAATCGCGGTGCTAGTATTGATGAAATAAATCTTGTGCGTATAGCTTTATCGGATATAAAAGGTGGACGCTTGGCTGCCGCTGCACGCAATGCATTTGCTGTTATATCATTTATTATAAGCGATATTGTGGGCGATCCCATTGATTTAATAGCTAGCGGACCAACTTGTGCATTAAGCACAAAAAGTCTTTCGGCGAAAGCGGTGCTGCAAAAGTATGAAATGTGGCGCGATTTGCCCCAACATATACGACAATTAGTGGAACAGCCTGAAGTGAAAGCGGAATGTGAACCCGGGCGCAATAATTCCATTTACATTGTGGGTGATAATAGTATTGCCACTGCAAGTGCGGTGCAGGAGGCCTTAAAATGTGGCTACAATCCTTTTATAGTCAGCACTTGTATAGAGGGTGAACTGCAGCAGTTGGTGCATAATTATGCAGCGCTCCTGCAAGGCATCTGCGATTTCCGGAAGCGTATAATCGATGAGAATGCGCTGAAGAAACGTTTTCCATTCGATGCGCGCACTTTCCAGCATTTCGTCAAAATTTTGTTGATGTGCGAGCAAACGCAGAAAGCGCTATTGCTTATATTTGCTGGCGAACCAACGGTTAAGGCAAGTGCTATCGTTAATTCGTTACAAAAAGCGTTCTACACATTCTTCATTTATGCTTTACAGGTCACCGGCAGTGGTTTGGGTGGTCGCAATCAGGAATTAGCGCTGCGCATGGCTCTAAGATTGTATGAAAATGAGCAGCTTCGAAATTGCATATTTCTCAGCGCCGGCACAGATGGCATTGATGGTCCAACGCCAGCAGCAGGTGCCATTGGTTGTGATTTAGTTATAAATGATGCCAGCAAAGACTTAAATGATGTGTGGTGCTTTTTGGCGAATAGTGACTCATATAATTTTTATAAGAATTTGAAGGATGGAAAATATCATGTAATCACAGGTTATACGGGCACAAATGTGATGGATTTGCAATTGTTAATGATTGCATAGGATTAAGGTAAATGGGTTTATTGAAAATGCTGTGATAAATGTATATAAACATATACGAAATAATAGTAGTTGTATAGTACATCTACTAAGCGAACAGCTGTTATCGTATTTTTGCATATACATATATTAAAAGTACTTATGTATATACAGTAGAATCGCACAAAAGTTAACTCGCGAGAAAGTTAAACCTTCGGTTAAGTTAACCAAATTTGAGCGTCCACGTACGGCTCTAAAAAGTTAACTCTTGGTTAACTTTTCTGAGCTTATCCATTTTTTTTTTTCAAATCCAACCGTTTATTTCTCAGCAAAAACAAGCTCATTCCCCTTGTTTCTATGTATTCCCGGAATTTGCGTGCATTCCCCGAATTTCTGTGTAAAAAATTATTGTCAGTTTCGCGAGGTACAAGTGTATTTAGTCGTTTGAACTATTGAGTGGTGTAAACATAGTTTGTGTGTTAAAAATGGCGACAAAGCGGAATAAACCATCGCAAATTGGATTGAATTTACATCAAAAAGCTGATATTTTAAGAAAACTTGATGAAGGTATTCACGGAAACCTTTGCATTAGATTATAGTGTATCTAAGGTGGCCATCTCAAAAATAAAGAAAAAACGATATGAAATTTTGGAGGCAGTGGCAAGCACACAGGAATTGGCAACCAAGAAAACTTTGCACAGGTCGGAATATCCCATTCTCGAGGCAAGGTCGTATAAATGGTTTTTGAGGCAACGCAATTGTGCAATTAGTGGTCCAATTTTAAAATCAAGAGCTAAGCTTGAATTTGCCAAAATGTACCCTAGAAAAAATTGGTATGCAAGTGATGGATGGCTAGCAAATTTTATGTATGTAAATTAAATCTAATTTTCTGCTTTATAATGATTAAAACTGAGATATTCAAATAAATTTGATACATATGTTATATCCCAAAAATTATGTTTATTACCGTATTCTATCAAATTTAAAAACCACCTGGAAAAGTTAATATTTCGGAAAAGTTAAATGCCCTTGGGACCATTTGGTGAACTTTTGTGCGATTCTACTGTAATTTCATGGGGTTAAAATATTCAGTAATTTCTGAGATATGAGTATTATTGCATAAAGATGACACAAGCTGTCGTGTCTAAGTACCGGAACGACACAATTTGTATCCGTCTAAGAATTACCACTCTATCTGCATCATTTAAAACTTCTGGCGAGTGATTTTACAGTTGCAAAAACAATAAGCACATCTCACACTGAAAAACTTCAGTGTATGAATACACACGCTTTGGCCTAAAAGTATGCTATGTTTACATACATACATACATATATACATACATACATACATACATACATACAGGTGAAACTAATAAAAGCGTGTTAAAAAAGCATTATGGGAGAGTGATAAAGTAACAATGAAAAAGTCTTTAAAAAAACCAATTTTTTCTCAGTCTCCTGACCATATCATCTGCTTTGTAAGGCGCTGGTGCACTCAATAAAAGAATATCATATCATATTTACTAAATAGTTTTACTCGGATACTACTGCTGAGGTCATCCTATCAGCCATCAGCCTTGAAATTCCATATACAGATATGTATTTCTATCTTGCTTTTAATCTGTTGCTCATACGATGATTTGGCAGACCAATCACAACCTTTTGGAGAGAAGAGGCTTCAACGATCACTGTAGACTGGCGTTGCATGTACAGAATGGTACTGTAGATACATACTATTAGTAGGAAAAATACTTGGAACACACCGCAAACTGAAAGTGAACATCGACCTGAAACTAATTAGAATCTAACTTTAGATTTATTATTATTTTTCCTTTGGTCTCGCTACAGTGAAATTGAGCACAAAGTGTCTATCGTGTGAGACTCGGCTGAAACAACAACGCACAGCTGCGTGCAGATTATCAACAAACTGGGCAGCCTGTTGGGCGGCATTTTAGCTTTGCGATTATAAACAACATTGCATTAACGATTGTTTATATGTATATGTACATAAGTACATAGTAACCCTGCAAAAAAATATGCGATTAATACCGAAAGATATTTGTCCCGGATTGATCTCTTTCGAGAACAATCGGTCAACAATTAGTCCCCGATTGTTCCCGTATGGGTATAAATGTAGACTAATTGTAGACCAATTGTTCTCGAACGGGTATAAATGTAGACTAATTGTAGACCAATTGTTCTCTAACGGGTATAAATGTATATTAATCGCTTTCATTCCGAACGAGTACAAATCTAGATTCCTTAAATGTAGAAATTTTACAAAAATATTTTATTTTTTATTTTTTATTTATTTATTTGTTACGGCTTATTTAGCCTAGATCGAGAATACAATTCATATATATATGTATATATATATATATATATAAGATACATTTACATGCCTTTCTGTCATTAGGGACGGGTGTTGCTGTCCTTCACAAGATATTTCCATTTCCTGCCGTCATAAGGGACGGATTTTTTATCGTTCGCAAGAGAACGTCTCATGTATTTATTCGTCAGAAGGGACGTGAATTCGACGTTCATGATGGAACGTCATTTCTCCATACAGGCTTTAACTCCAATATGCAATGTATTTAAAGAATTGTAGAGCAACCGGTAAAACGAATTGAACACCCTTTCTTTTAATAACAATGATGAATAATAATTTTAACAAAATGTTGCCTAAAATATTCTATGAAAAAATCCTTTACATTACGCTCATATAATGCATACTCAAAACTTACAATTTATTTATTTATTTATTGAGATTTTTTTTAAAAGTAAAACATTATATAATCTTTATTTATATATGCATGAACATTTAAAGTTTTTTAAAGATTGTTATTAAAAATTGCCTTGGCGAACAACTTGGAAAAATCTACATTTGTACCCGTTCGGTATGTTAGTGATTGATCTACATTTGTACCCGTTAGTGCTGGAAGCGATTGATCTACATTTGTACCCGTTGGGGATGAAAGCGATTAATCTACATTTGTACCCGTTCGGGATGAAAGCGATTGATCTACATTTGTACCCGTTGGGAATGAAAGCGATTGATCTACATTTGTACCCGTTCGGGATGAAAGCGATTGATCTACATTTGTACCCGTTGGGGATGTAAGCGATTGATCTACATTTGTACCCGTTCGGGATAAAAGCGATTGATCTACATTTGTAGCCGTTGGGGATGAAAGCGATTGATCTATATTTGTACCCGTTCGGTATGTTAGTGATTAATCTACATTGGTACCCGTTCGGGTATACAAGTTGAACAATTAGTCTCTTCATAGGACATGCTCGAACAAATGCGATCAATTCACTCCATATAAAGGGATGTAAAATTGTATTAGTCGCATGCTCCCTTGCGATTGATCCCGGACACGTCCCGGATTAATCGCATTTTTTGCAGGGAAGTACGTGTATAGCACATATGTACATATGTACATATATAGTCGTAGATATGTTACTAGGCGACCTCATTGAAATGCCCCACATTTAATGCTTGGATTGCCATCTTCAACCCACCTAAGCACTAAACCAAACCCAATCAACCCGCGCAAATGTTATCTAATTCAAAGTCATTAATTTGTTGTTATTATTATGAGACTTAATTTTTATACGCTTCATTTTCGCAGTTTTTTTTACTTTGTTAATTTTTTATTATTTCAATGTTATTGCCATTTAATTTATTAGAATTAATTAATTGATGCCAAATACTGTCTGCTTGGTTGGTTGTTTGGTTAAAGTGCACCCATTTGTATGCATAAATTAATATGCAAATAATGTGCCCATGATGGTAATTAATAGTTTAACGTCTGGAAAGCGGGAAATTTGGCGCCTAAAATGTAGCTGTAAAAATGTATAATTGAAAAAATTTCAAGATTATTAATTGCTGCAGTAATTTTTTATTGTTTTAATTGGTGTCTTGCAGTTCTTGCTTGTTTTGACTTGCCTTAGCTGGAATATGTACTTTTTTGGACAAAAATATACACAACCTCTCCAGTAGGTACATACATAGTACATGCCGATCTCTGCTTTAAATCACATTTGAATACGTTTGTAGACTTAATAACGGAGAATAAGCTTCCAGTTAGTACGCCTTAATAAACAAAAGCTCCAGAAGTTAAAATAAAAATGTATGATGAAAAGTGTTATCGCTTACGGTCAATAAAATCAGTATTTTTAATAACTCTCCAAACTCTACACTTTCAAAATATTGTCACAAATCGCGAACTGACGCTATCATACCTGTAATAAAAAAAATCCTACCAAATAAAAGCTATTTTTAAGAGTCTCCAAACTCTACACTTTCAAAATACAGTAGAATCGCACAAAAGTTAACTCGCGAGAAAGTTAAACCTTCGGGTAAGTTAACCAAATTTGAGCGTCCACGTACGGCTCTAAAAAGTTAACTCTTGGTTAACTTTTCTGAGCTTATCGATTTTTTTTTTCAAATCCAACCGTTTATTTCTCAGCAAAACAAGTTCATTCCCCTTGTTTCTATGTATTCCCGGAATTTGCGTGCATTCCCCGAATTTCTGTGTAAAAAATTATTGTCGTTGTAGCGAGGTACAAATGTAGTTAGTCGTTTGAACTAGTGAGTGGTGTAAACATAGTTTGTGTGTTAAAAATGGCAACAAAGCGGAATAAACCATCGCAAATTAGATCGAATTTACATCAAAAATCTGATATTTTAAGAAAACTTGACGAAGGTATTCACGGGAAACGCTTGGCATTAGATTATAGTGTATCTAAAGTGGCCATCTCAAAAATAAGGAAAGAACGATATGAAATTTTGGAGGCAGTGGCAAGCACACAGGAATTGGCAACCAAGAAAACTTTGCACAAGTCGGAATATGCCGTTCTCGAGACAAGGTTGTATAAATGGTTTTTGAACCAAAGGAAACGCAATTGTGCAAGTAGTGGTCCAATTTTAAAATCAAGAGCTAAGCTTGAATTTGCCAAAATGTACCCTGGAAAAAATTTTTATGCAAGTGATGGATGGCTAGCAAATTTTATGTATGTAAATTAAATCTAAGTTTCTGCTTTGTAATGAAAAAACTGAGATATTCAAATAAATTTGATATTTATTCTATCAAATTTAAAAACCACCTGGAAAATTTAATATTTCGGAAAAGTTAAATGCCCTTGGGACCATTTGTTTAACTTTTGTGCGATTCTACTGTATTGTCATAAATCACAAACTGACGCTACCATACCTTGATTACATAAATTTCCTACCAAATCAAAGCAATTTTTAAAAGTCTCTAAACTCTACACTTTTAAAATATTGTCATATATAAAGAATTATGTAGTGCTCTCCTACATTGATTACATTAAGTTTCTATTAAATCAAAGCAATTTTTAAAAGTCTCCAAACTCTCCAAAATGTATAAACTTTAGTTTGTTTATCGGTAAGAGACACAAGGCCCCAAGCAGCAGGTGACTGCAGCGAAAAAACTGTTTTAAAGTAATTTTTAGTGATCCCCTTGCCAAGGTATGACGGAAAATCGCTCGAAAGTATATCATATTCCTACCCTGTCGAAAAAGCATACAACCAAAAGGAAGTCATTCATTAACAATCTAAACGATTTTCGCTGAGTTCAACAAAGAGCGCTAGCGGTTGTTTCATCATGACGTCAGTCGCTAATTAGAAATTCCAAGTCATTCTCTACATAATCTTTTCAACACAGTGGAGGCCTCAAGGTCGATTTCTATGTAAAGCTTGTCATTAAATCTCCTTCAATATATTCGACGTGGCCAACGTGCAAAGTTGCATAAATATTCCGAAGAACATTTCTTTCGAAAACTCCAAGTGCCATCTCATCGGATGTTGATAACGTGCATGCTTCTGTACGGCATATCTCCGGGGGAATGCTGACTGGCTTGTAGAGATGAGTAGAGCGCGAATTCGAATATCTAGCTATACATACACAGCTTAATTTTAATTAAATGCAAAAATGTTTAACGTCCATACGCTGTGAATAATAATTTACGCCAATCCATGAATTACCAGACTTCCCGCATTAAGGGGGAATATTAGATATAAAACTTATTTAGGAATATTATGAAAAGTTGTAATTAGGTACTAAAAACGATAAGCTAATTAGGAAGCCCTTTAAGTGTCATTAAGCTTTTAATTATTATGTAAAGGCAATGCTAATTCTTTGATATCAAAGCCGGACACCCGCTAAATGCGTAGGCTGGCAACACGCGCCCCACAAAAAGGCTCCACAGAGATTTCCGCCCACAAATGTTTCCGCTTCCGTACTTTTTTTTATATTAAACTTAGACGACTGCGCATCAAAACATTTGTGGCAGATTTATCTAGCAAAGAAAATGGGTACAATGTATGACAAGGGTACATGTCTATGTAGGTACATAGAACAGCAAAAAGACAAAAAAAAAAAACAAGTAAGGAAGCCTAAGTTCGAGTGGAATCGAACATTACATACTCAGCTGTATGCTTTCATTGTTTGTTTGCGTTTGATGGAAACACGGTGTATTTTATATAAAGCGAGTGCTGCATAACAACAACATTTTTATCAGTCATCCAACTAAGCATATGAATATTATTCTTTGTGCAAAATTTCATTCCTTTATGACTTCTAATTACAAAGATGTCACGTTACAAATTCCCAAAGGGTTTTCCAGAAATATCTTTGTTAAAAAATAGGCGTGGTCATAACCGATTTAAATAAATTTTTGCGAGTCTATTAACACAAGTTATAAAAGTGTATAAACCAAGTTTCGTCATAATATCTCAATCATTTGTCGAGTTATAGGCTAAGAAATCTCGTATATTACTTTGTCTAAAAAGAGGCGGTGCCACGCCCATTTTCCAAAATTTTTCTATTTTTTGTTTCCGGTCTATTGTGGAACTCATGCCACAAAATTTCAATGAATTATCTTTATATTTGACAAAGATATCGCTTAAAATGTTCTTATTATGCCCCTTAATAGCTTCCATATATAAAAGTGGGCGTGGCCGTCAACCGATTTCGGTAAAATTTTGAACATGTATTACCACAAGTAATGAAAGTGTATACACCAAGTTTCGTCATTATATATCAATTATTTGTCGAGTTATGGGCTCAGAAATCTCGTATATTCCAGCTTCTAAAAAGAGGCGGTGCCACGCCCATTTTCCCAAAATTTTGGGTTTTTCGTTGTATGTCCGCAGGTGGACTCCTGGCATAAAATTTCAATGATATATCTTTATATTTGACAGAGATATAGCTTAAAATGTTTTTATGAGGTCACTTTATAATACCCATATATTAAAGTGGGCGTGGCCGTCAACCGATTTTGACAATTTTTCGTCCAAACATTTGCCTAAGTAAGTATATTACGCGTACCAAATTTCATCGATATATCTTCAACAGTTTCTGAGTTATGACTCATAAAGCTTTCAATGTTTGCTCCTTAATTAGTGGGCGTGGCACCGCCCATTTTCCAAAATTCCATTAAACTTCTTCTTAGGGGCCTGAGCTCAACACGTGGGTAAAATTTCATCACTCTAGCTATATTAGTGACTGAGATACCAAATTTCCGATTTTTTCTATATAGGAAAAGTGGGCGTGGTCATGGTCCGATTTCGCCGATTTTCAATACCAACCGTTCCAGTCTCGATACCAACTTGCATTTCAAATTTCATAAAAATATCTCAATTTTTGCACGAGTTAGAGTGTTTACAGACGGACGGACATGGCTCAATCGATTTCTCTTTTCACCCTGATCATTTTGATATATATAAGTCCATATCTATCTCGATTATTTCATTGTGTTACAATCCACCGTTATGTGATTAAAACTATAATACTCTGTGTACTAGTACAGCTGAGTATAAAACTACACTCGTAAAAAAGGAGTAATAAAATGCCAAGGCAATAAAATTAAACGAAGTAATGGTTTTACGAGTAAAATAGTTTAATAAGACATTTTATAGCATTCCTCCCACTTTTTTTATCCACATACATACATACATATATCTACTATATGTATGTATGTATTATGTACATTTTGAAATTTATGTAGTATCACTAATTACTTTATGTTGTTCTGCTACTTGCTAATGCGATCGCGATCGCCACCGTTGCCAGTGTTGGTCAGTGTCTAAATTTAAATTATTATGAGTCGTCGGCAACCGCAGCGCGGAGTTCAGCGGACATAACGCCAGTCCAATTAAAGTCGCGTCAATTTGTCTACAGCAAACATGTGTGCTGCTTCTTAGTCGTTTTTGCTTGATTTTTTCTTCTTCTTCTATTTATGATTAGTGTTGTGTGTGGGAGTAGAAGACAGTGCGCGCGCGCGCTTGCTAAGAAAGCCATGACCCCATCATCGATGTCGATTCTCGATCGCCTGTCAGCTACTTTTTTAGCATACCGACGACGAACGAGCGTACGCAGTCAACCAACCATTTCAATTATGGTTTTCACGCGCGCTCGATTGGCGGCGTGTGTCACCAATATGGACAATGTGGATATGGTATAGCTTAACATGCATAACTCACAGATTTCGATGCCCTGTAGGAAATAGCATGCGTAATTTTTGTGCAAAGTTGCTGCTCCAGCCAAAGTAACTCATATAGAAGTACGATATTAGTAAAATATACGATGTTAAAGTTTATCTCGTCAAAAATTTGTGTTTTGTATGCAGTTGCTTTGAGCTGGAATAATGATGATATATTCCAAAGAAAGAGGTAATTAAGTCTGATAATATTTGGAAAAGTTTAGAATCAGAACAGCCACAAAAAGCTACGGACTTCAACCAAATGTATTGCACCGCGTTGACCTCAATTTAAACCATCTTTCGTAGGACGGTCTTACCATAATAACTCTAATCAAATTTAATCATGACGAACTGAGTGCAGGTCCAAAGACCGATCTTATTAGATTGGTATGTAGTACCTTGTATAGTAAAATTTGCAGATCACGGTGAGATATGGTGGATTAATTAAAATCCTCTTCTTCTTCTTAATTGGCGCGTAACCGTCTAGACGATTTTGGCTGAGACCAATAAAGTGCGCCAGTCATTTCTGTTCCGTGATGCCTGGCGTCAATTGGAAATACCAAGAGAGGATGAGTCAGTCTTCTCCTCATCTTCCCAATGCAGAGGAGGTCTCCCTTTTCTTCTTACCTTTAGCGGATTTCAATTGAAGTGCTAATTGGACCGGAGCACTTGATCCATTCCCACAACATGACCTGCCCAATACAGCCGCTGGATTTTTATTCGCTGGACAATGTAGATATCTGCGTACAGCTCATCGTTAAATCTCTGGCGATACACGCCCTCGCCAACACGCAAAGGTCCATAAATATTCCGAAGAGATTTTATCTCGAATACTGCAAGTGCCATCTCATCTGTTTTTGACATTGTCCATGTTTCTGCGCCATATATAAGGACTGGAGCGTCGTGTAGAGCGTGATTTTTGTTCGTCGGGAGAGTACTTTTCAATTGCCTACTTAGACCAAGGTAGCACTTATTTGGAAGATTGATTCTTCGTTGGATTGGAAGATTGTTCCATGTGTAGAAGTCCACGTAAGTGAGGAAAACTTCTAACTGCCATCCACCTGGGGATGTCCAGAGCTATTCGTTTGCAGACGGAGAAAGGATCTCACGATTTCCTCGCATTGTCCTCTGGATAGCTAGCAAACATGCGTTTGGCGGTGATCTAACGTGAGAAGGCGACAACTCGGCAAGACCACTCCGACAAATCCGATTTATGGGCTTGTTGAAGGGAATAACTGCAGTGTCTGTCTTGGACGGCTCGGACGGCGGTTCGCTGTATAAGCCTGTAAAAATTCACAACTCCCACATTGCGGATTGTGCGTCGGGCATGGAACCAACCACGTAAAAATGTAATCCAATGAAAAAAAAAAAAAATAAAGTCTCGTGTGAGACTTAAATTCCTATAACATAAAAAAGACTACTTAAGCTCTTAGTCTTAGGTAGACCTATAAATGAAATCTTTAAAATCATTGCCACTGACTATTCGCTGAACAAGACGAACAAATTAGGATTGCACTCAACAATAGAAACAAAACCCCCACATGCAATGCTCATCTATGCTGCCTTTCCTACAGGGTATTCAATGATCTGTGATCTGCGCGCATATGTATGTGCATATGTGTGCATGGCAATTCAGATGTGTGACAAAGTGCAAATGTCACATTGATTTATTAATTAACCGCGTTCTCGGCGCTTATGTACCACATACAAACATATACATATGTAAGCACATGTACTCGTACTTATTGGTAATTGGTACGCATGAATGGAATGGTTGGATGACTGGCCGGCTGGTTGAATGCCCATATTGTAGCTTCCCTGCAGCGAAATCAACTAGTTGTAAACTAATTGACAACTAGTTGGCCATACAGCTCAACTAGTCAGCCATCTATCTTTTTTCCATATTAGCAACTGGTATTTTTAACGTGGTGATGGCCTAGGAAATGGCAATTGTCAGTATCCACACCAGAGTCATACCACTTGACTGACTAGTCAGTATCCACACCAGCATCATACCACTTGACTGACTAGTCAGTATACACACCAGCATCATACCAATTTGCTGACTAGTCAGTGTAGATATCAGAACTATACCAGTTGACTGATTAGTTTTACATGCTACTCCTATGAAAATAAAAATTGCAAAATAAAGTTTCTAATACATTTATTTAGTTATTAGAGTATGATATTTAAATTAAAGAATTCAGGCACATTAGATTGTGATCTTGCATATTAAATATTTAGGAAAATCAACATTAACATTGTGAATAAGTAACACGTTGACCATTCTAAGCTTGACATTTATATTGATGATTTTCTGACATATCATGTACTTTTTTCTATGGCTGAAGTAGTATCTAATATACTGGGCTATATTAACATCTCAAACTATGTTATATTTGTGGCATTCACCTGATTTAATGATCTAACAATTTTCAACCAACTAAATCTACAAGGGGCCTACTACGCAGGGTTCGAATACTACAACAACAATAAAGAAGTTGCTTTACTTTTACTGCATACGTGTTCATTGCAACCTCCAGAAGCCCCGGATACATTCGTTTTTAATTTAAAACCTTTTTTTGGCAAAACTTCTTGTTTCATAACTAATCTCAATTTGTCCCCTATGAATCTAGTTGGGCAACTCCCATAATTTATCTAGTCAGTTAACTGGTAGGTTGGCTGACTAGTTTGGACTTTCGCTGCAGGGTTACTACCCATCCATATGATGTACTTATGTATGTATGAGGCATATACAGACATTTGCACATGTGGATGAAATAGGAATTTAAAAAAAAATCTTACAAACTAATGATGTATCATGTTAGTTTTTATTACGATACATACATGGCATGCTACAATGTACACATGGCAGCTAAAAATTAATTAACTTGTTCAGTTGGACATTGCGTTTTGAGCGTGAACATTTCAAAGTACGAATTAATTACTGTATGAGAATTAAAGAAAGAAATAAAAAAAAAAACAGAAGCAGAAACACACAAAATAAATAGGCTAACATTGTCATGAATGAGACCAGCAGACAAAGTGGCCAATTTCTCAATAACACTGGATCACAAAATGAAATTTTTTGTCTGTACTTTGGACGTGACTATCCTATCTATATGTAAAAGGTTTTTGAGATATCGGCAATTTACCGTTATTTGGCCAATGGGTCCACTTAATCCAGTATATCTCTTTAACACCGTGAGTTATATTCCTTAGGGTGACACCAAACGAAAGAAAATTAAATTTGCTTTTCATGGCTCCTATAACATTTTTCTCTAACTCTTATAGTTTCTGAAATATTGACGATTAAATTCTACACGGGTATATTTTATGCATGTTATACCCGTAATTGGGCTTGTATCTACTGCGCTGCCAATGTGCTGCTACTGCAGATGTGTAGGTATTGGTACAATATGCATAGAATGTACGCGTGCAGAGGCATTGCGCGACTTGGCTGTATTTACTTGATCGCCTATAACTTTTCCATTTTACAATGGATTTTCATCGTTGATAGCTTATTTTTTTGGTAATAGAATGGAGCTTCACGAAAAGGAGTAAAACCGAAGGTAAAAACATTGGTTTTAAAGATATTGCCTGACAAAGTCAATTTTTTCTTCAAAAAATCGTAAAAAATCGAAAAAATTAAAATTTAATCGTCAATATTTCAGAAAATATAAGAGTTAGAATCAGCGACCGATTTTACATATAGAAAGGATGGTCGCGTTCAGAGTATTTTTTGGCTGTAGAGCAGTGTAATTGCACTTCAGTGTTATATGTAAATTTATTTAAGTACATGCCTACATATTTACATATATACATATGTACATATGTATGTAGATCTATATGTATGTACTTGTATGATGAGTAATTGACTATAATTTATTCTGTGCTATAATACAAGCGAAATATTCTTCTAGACGCGATGACGACTTACAAAATGTGCATGAAAGTATGTATATGCGAGTAGTCCACCTTCAAAAGTGTATACGTGAATTTTTTTTTTCGATATTGAGTTTTTTTATGGATTCTGTGCCAGTATTTAAAGGTGTACACTGTCCATTCAAAATTTATTGCTTAGTCCTTCCGTATTTTGAAAAAAAAAAGCTTTAAATAAGAAACACCTTTAAAAATCGCTGTTTCATTTATACACTTCCAAAAGTCTCCATCTAAAATAGGTCACTCATACGCCTTGGCACACATTGGTGTCGCCTCATATACTCAAAATTGTAAAATCATTTTATTTACACCACAATCACTTGATCTACACAATAAGAGTAAATTTTCAGTGTCTTAACCCATTACATACATACCTACACATGTGTTAACCCACTGATGACTCTTTGTTTTGAAGAAGTATTATAATATGTTTTTTCATAATTGGTCCGATTTTGACCAAGTCCAATAAAGCGCGTCATTCACCTCTGTTTTGTGATAAAACTGTTAAAATAAAAATCATTGCAGTAAACCTGGCCACGCGATGCTGTGGCTTTCAATTACACTGTGCGACAATTTGAGGGTGGAAGACCATTTATTGCTACATTTAACAATTTTTTTGATTGCCATTTTAAATTTGACTTCCCCTTAAAAATGGCAGGATATATATTGGTTTTAAGCCCATAGATTCTTATTAATAAAATATAAAATTAAGCATATCGCACCCTAAATCATAAAGGGGCACAACTCAAAATTTTTCGAAATCGATTTTTTTTCATAAACGGGTATACGGAACATATCTCTGGAGATTGCCAAAAAAAAAACTTTCGTACAACTGTCTCTTTCGACCGAAAAATAACCATTATACGATTGCTTGTAATGAAAAAAGTTTTTTGGCTCTCCTGGAAATTTTTGAATTTTGAGTTGTGCCCCTTTATGATTTAGGGTGCGATATAATAATTACTGGTTATTTTTATTTTCCGTCGACTTAGATTTTGTATACAAAGATTTTTTCCGAGGAGTCCCATAGTGACGTTTTAATGCGAATCATCTATAATATCATCATCTATAATATTTTATCCATATATCAACCTCCAAAAGGTCATTTGTCGTACTTCTCTTTCTCTTCCCCTTTCCCTTTTATTTGTGCTTCCTCTTCCCTTTATCCATTTTATTTTCCGTACTCTTCTCTCTTTAGCTTCCTTTCCTTCGCCATTTCCGTTCCTTTCATTTTCTCCTCCCCTTTCTTTTTATCACAGGGCAATACCTTTCATGACACTCAAAATTTGAAAACCGGAAAAACTGTAGCGTAAAAATAAATTTTAGAACAGGTGGCAACCCTCTTTGTAAAAATTATGATAAATTACTCATTTAGAGGCAAAGCACTTTCATATGACACCTCAAATTTAAAAATCAAACAGACTATAGCGTAAAAATTAAATTGTGAACAGGTGGCAACCCTTTTTATAAAAATTATAATAAATTACTTATTTTCACGCAGGGCCCTTTCATATGACACCTCAAATTTAAAAATCACACAAACTATAGCGTAAAACTGAATTTTTGAACAGGTGGCAACCCCTGTTAAAATTGTAATAAATTCCTAATTTCCAGCTCAATCCCTTTCATATGGTACCTGTAATTTATAAATCAAGCAAACTATACAGGACAATTAAACTTTAAAACAGATGGCAACCCTTTTCAAAAAAATTAAACCTTCCTGCGAATCTACAGGCCAAGCCCTTTCATATGACACCCCATTTTCGAAAATCGGTATATCGGTGTAAGAGTTATGGTGCGTACAAAAAATCGCTTAGCGTAATATATATGTATAAAGATATTCGACATTATTTTGCGTTAGTAGGAACTTACTGACCTTTTTGTTAAAAATTTAAAAAAATAATACCTATTTTTTTCCATCCTTGGTACATACACATGATTATTCTGGACAACCAAAGTGTTAAACATATCAGCCACACTTACCTACAGAGTCTTTCAAGTACTAATTAATGTCTATGCTTTTAATGAGTTCCAATATGTTGACCTTTGAACTAGAACTTTTTTATACTTGATATACCAATTAACACATAAAAAAGTATAAAAGTAATTACTGTATACTGGCAGTGTAAATTAAATTCGTTTCGAACTCATACAAACTCAAAACAAGTGAGACTGCGATTGTTTATAGTCGCGTCGAAAGCTTCATACCTTTAATGAATGAGGAAAGGATATAATACATTGTCTGATTGTTATTTGTTTCATATCCTTATCTGTTAAACTAAAGGGTTTGTATTCCAAAATATCGAAACTATCGGCTGTATGAGATCCTATAGTTAGTGATCCGGTCTTGTCATGAAAGGTATAAACAGTCAAGATTTGAACATTCAGTTTAGGAAGATTACGATAGCAAACAAATATGTATGTAGAAATTCTGAATATGGTCGAAACCGAAAGGCCTCAACCCAAACAAACTCTTACTGCTGTGGCACTGGGATGAGTTATTTCTCGAGGTTATGTAAAAAGATGTGGTCGCTGTGGTGCAGTGGGTAGAGTGCTCGCCTGCTATGCCAGAGGTCTCGGGTTCAAACCACGGTCCGAGCCAAACAAATTTTTCTAATTAGTAAAAATCCAATTATTGGGTTTTTTAAGAGCAGCGGTCACCTCTCGGCAGTGGGCGGCATACCCTCCGAGAGTATTTCTGCCATGAAAAAGCTTCTCACAAAAAATGCATTCGCCGTTCGGAGCCGGCATAAAACTGTAGGTCCACCCAATTAGTAGGAAAAACAAAAAGGAGCACACCTCGAATTGGGAGAGAAGCTCGGCCATAAAACTCGTCAGAGTTATAATAGCGCCATTTTATTATTATTATTATTATTATTATGTAAAAAGAGATCTTTTTGTCGAAAGTGTAAATCCAATTGCTCTCCATTTAATCTCATTTAACACAAAGAAATCTGCCGAAGCTAAACTAAGTAAATCTTAAATCTAAATTGTAATTAAAAAGAAGAAAAAATGCTCTAAAAACAATTAAAATCGTATTAATCCATGCAAAAGAAATATTGAAATTATTACAAAAAAAAATACATGTATCAGTACAAATATATATGTACATATGTATGTATGCAGTATGCACATAAGTGCTTCCATATATGCAAATAAGTATGTAACTATGCATACTTGTTTGTTTATTTGGATTTAAGCTTGACTTTAGTAATATAATAACAATGCGACGGACGACAGCTGCGAACTATAAAAAAGCTAAAAATAAACTTGCAACAACAATAAGAATAGAAGCAGCGCAAGCACCAGCAGTGCATGTGCATTTATATAAAAATAGTAGAAAAGGAACTATAACTATAACAACAACAATAATAGTATTACATAGTTACAACGGCAGCAGCAATCAAAGTTACTTGGCATATTTGAGGTTGTAAATAATTGCAAAACAAAAACAAAAGGAAACAAAGAAAAACAAAAACAGAAACCAAAAAAAAAAAAACTAAAAAAAAAAACAAAAAAAAAAACAACAAAAAAAGAAACAAAAGCAAAAGTTGTAACAGTGGCGCATGCAAAAATTTCTGACGCAGAACTAGCGAAAAAATATCAAAAATGCACTAGTTCACTTTTAGTTGGACTCTAACCAGTTCAGGATGAATTGAATGATCCTTGCAACAAAAGATGTAAAAAGGCACTAGTTGGCAAGTCCTCACCCTATGCTATCCCGCCACTTGTATGAAGTATGTAAAGTGCTTCAGTAACAGATGTAAATTGTACTTTTCGTATGAACTTGCAACTAGTTCAGAACTATCGAAAACATTGTGCAGCGAGCGAAAATTGACACCGTCTGGGACATCGTCGTGTTAAAGTTATCAGCTGCAAAGTTGCAACAAAAATTGAGCTCACACTAGTAGTGACGAAAACAGCGCTAGTTGCGCGCTAGTTTCGAACTAGTTATCTTTTTACCCAATGGTACTTTCTTATAGTATGTATGTGCACAATTTTGTAATATGTTTAATTTTATTTCGAATTAATTTATATATACATATATTCTTCATTTGATATACCTACATACAAGTGAAACGAACATTAGACTGTGCCAACAGCTTCATTAATGACGATTATACTTAAATTTCGAAAATAAGCTGACAATGAAAAGCTTTCCGTTGTTCCAGTGCAGCTGTGCTTTCGTTCGAAAATCCGTTTCGGCGTTGTGTAATATGCATTAATATTTCTTAACTCAGTCCAGTACATACTTAGTATTTTTGTATGAGCTCTAGTTGCAGTCTAATACATGTACTTATTTACATAAATATACATATATTTACTATCTTCTTAGTTCGTTTGCTGTTGCTGACTGCGTGATTTTCCACTACCCACTGCAAGATGGTTTCCCTAGACCGCATAACCACTCCACCCCGCCGAGCCACTTAATGTACGTACAAATTGTTTTTTTTTTTTTTGTAATTAAAACTGCGCTTAAACTAAAGCTAATGTCGTGCACCACTTTTTTATATATTTACATATGTACATATGTAGGTACTTTTATGTATGTACTATTTATACATCTGTGAGTATACATATGTATATACAGTCATGTGAAAAATAATAGGGGCACCTGCCTTGAAATATTTCAGAGATCGATTCTGCTCTAAAAGAATGGTGAAAAATGATCTAAAATGTAATCCAAAAGTAGCAATACACGAACGGAAACAAAAGTACATCCACTGGTAGAAAGAAATATAGAGATATTTGTATGATCTTATGCCTTTTTATCTTACCATGACATAAAAAATTAATTTTCTTTGAACATGAACTCTACCAAAATTCGAAAATTTTTAATTTAAAAGATTTACCTACAGCTGAAAAGGCCAAGGGAATCACCCGTTCTGTCAAAACGAAATGCTTCTAAATCATTCTTCATTTTTCTAAGAAGCACGTTTGACAGTCTTGACGGTATTTTGGGAATTGAAAGCGATATTCAATGGTCTGCGCGTGTGTTATGTGCACCGATCAGTATAAAAAATATTCGATTTAGTCTCATCTGATCATAAGATATGACATCATTTCTACATTGACCATGTGACGTTGTAGTAAGTGACGTAGTAGCCTTTGCAAGTGTTCTATTATTTTTCACATGACTGCACATTTGTTAATTTTTATTGCTCATTTTCTTGATTTTGATTCAGCTTCTTGCTTTGATGCTGTCTCAATCGTGCTTTGCAGTTGGGTTTTTTTGTTTTTTTTTTTAATATTTTTTCACTTGGTTTCGTGAAATAATTACGTCCATATTTTAATTATGATTTATTGCTATTATGTGATAGACATGATACATATGTAGCAACTTAAGTACATATATACATACATACATATTCATATGTATTTTGTTTACAAGAGCAATAAAAAATTAAAATTGAAACCAAGCCATAATAAATAATGTCGGAATATTTTAGTTAGCTGGAACAAATGCAAAAGACAACACATTCTTCCAGTCCAATGAGTAGCAATGTGGCAAATTCGCACTACAAACAAAGCGCTTGCAAATTAGCATGCGCTCGTTAATTATTAGCATCATCATTTGTCGTTTATTGTATTATTATTATTAAGCATTTGGTATAATTATTTTGTACTTTGACTTCTTGAGAAGTTCTTTGAGTAAATTAATTGTGTGCTTTCTTAGAAATTCAATTGTTTAGTTCAGGGTTGTTTGAAAGCATTTTAAATTAGTAATAAAATATTTATTTGTCTGTTAGTTATGTATGTATTTGCATTAAAGTACATTTCTAAAAATATAAACATCTGTCTTATATGCTCTTACGTTGTGGTAAAATATACGAGTAGGTATGTATATAGAATTTTCAGATCAACCGAAACCTTTTTCAAGTCAAGTGAAACCTTTTTAAATTGAATTGAAACCTTTTACAACTGAAATGAAACCTTTTTCAATATCATTTCCATTAAAAAAAGTTTTCATTTCAATTGAAAAAGGTTTCATTTCATTTGAAAAATGTGTCATATCAATTGAAAAAGATTTCATTTCATTTGAAAAATATTTCATCTGAGTTGAAAATGGTTTCACTTGACTTGAAAAAGGTTTAATTTCATTTGAAAAATGTTTCATATCAATTGAAAAGGTTTCATTTCATATGAAAATGTTTCATTTCATTTTAAAAATGTTTCATATCAATTGAAAAAGGTTTCATTTCATTTGAAAAATGTTTCATCTGAATTGAAAATGGTTTCACTTGACTTGAAAAAGGTTTAATTTCATTTGAAAAATGTTTCATATCAATTCAAGAAGGTTTCATTTAATTTGAAAAATGATTCCTCTGAATTGAAAATGGTTTCACTTGACTTGAAAAAGGTTTCATTTCATTTGAAAAATGTTTCATTTCAATTGAAAAAGTTTCATTTAATTTGAAAAATGTTTCATATCAATTGAAAAAGGTTTCATTTCATTTGAAAAATAATTGATCTGAATTGAAAATGGTTTCACTTGACTTGAAAAAGGTTTCATTTCATTTGAAAAATGTTTCATATCAATTGAAGAAGGTTTCATTTCATTTGAAAAATAATTCATCTGAATTGAAAATGGTTTCACTTGACTTGAAAAAGGTTTCATTTCATTTGAAAAATGTTTCATATCAATTGAAGAAGGTTTCATTTCATTTGCAAAAGGTTTAATTTGAATTGAAATTGGTTTCACTTGACTTGAAAAAGGTTTCATTTCATTTGAAAAATGTTTAATGACTTGAAAAGGTTTAATTTCTCCTGAAAGTGCTATATAAGAAATTGTTTCATTTGATAATAGGAGTTATAAGAAGAATAACAATAACAAAAATATTACAAACTTATAGTAGACTTATTAAATACACTAAGCTGCGAATTCATATGTACATTTTCAACGAACACTTTTCATTCCAACAAGTGTAAATTTGTAAAAAAAAAAAAAATACCAACAACGTCAGTCGTAGTAATTATAAAGTTATTTTAATAAAGTAACATTTTTAGCATTTTTTTCTAAAAATAGCTGCACGCTTTTTTATCATGCTGTAAAATAATAAACACTAAACACATTTAGTCGGCTGCAATACAACAAAAAGCTACAGTATCAGCAATGCATACCTACATACATATGTACATATATATGTATTTAATTACCTAGTAGTGTGCCACTGGGCGTATGAGTAACATTTGGCTAAGTACGATTTCTATGGAATTTCCTGTATAAGTATGTGTGTTTGTGTGTATGCATTTGATTTTTCTAACTACAAAAACTTGTGTGAATGACTTTTAAGCGCTTGCATGTTTATTATCTCAAAAAAATTATCGCAAATTAAAATAGCAGCTAGTTACTACATATTAATAATTTACTTGTTTATAAACAGCGACATTTTTGCACTTGCTGGCACTAGTAGCCCGTATGGCTGTGTGAATGTTATAGAAAAGCTTATGAAATAACTCGGATAATAATCGTAATAAGATTGTGTAAATTTATAAATGTCTACATATACATACATACATATGTATGTATATATGTATAACCCTGCAGTAAATTTGTTTCACTGCTGAAGGATCAGTGATGATTCCTTGTTGAATATTCATCACTGTCGTCATAACTCAGTATATTTTTATTTGTTTTTGTTTTTTTTTCTGAGGAAAGCAAACCATTTATATGAAAAATTCATCAGTCTTTATATGAAAGTATTCACTGATGCCTCCTCGTCATAGGTGAATTGCATCAGTGATTCATTAAGGATTCATTGCGGATTTTTACTGCAGGGAAAGCGCAATTTGTGTATAGATAATTTTTCAATTACTTGTGTATGTTCTAATTTGTATCTGACAATTTCATTTCAATTCAATATCTTAGTATAATAAATAAAAAAAGATCAAATATTAGACAATTATAATACATACATATGTATAACTAACTAAATACATACTGCACAAATCTACCACAAACCACAATAAAGCAAAAATATCACGTTCAATATCGTAAAATGCCATCACACATCAATTGGCGCTTGATTTTATTGCTTTGCTTCTCCGTAATACACACGCTAGAAGCGCCCTTAATTGCCATTAAAAGCCGTCAAAATTGTTTTTTTTTTTTTTTTATTTTAATTTTTATTGGTTTGGCTTAGCGCCGCGAATGGGATTGACAGTAAATTTGTACATATTATATATTTATTTATAGATATTTACATATATATATACATAAATACTTGTCTGGATAAAAGGTACTAAATAGTAATTTCTAGAAGGTTAGTTGACAGAAGCTAGATTAATCTTATTTTCCTTTTTTACTGACCGAGTCTAACAAAGTCCGCTAGTCATTTTGGCTTCATAATAACTCAAGTCAATTAGTAATGCCAATGGAGGCAAAGTCATTCTCGAAAATGCATGATTAGATCACTTTTACAGGCTTAGTGGTCTTTGTATTATACTTTTTTTTTTTTTGATGAATATTGTGTGCATGTTTTGGAACGATTTTCCATCATTCCTTTTCAATTTTGTTGTTGAGGAAACCGGTTTCGGCGAGGTGCCATCTTCCCTCTCGCCTGTAACTGTGCTTATCGTACGTATTACCAGAGCTTTTGGTTGGGGGTTCGATAAATAGGGAGTTCTTAATATCAAGGCATGCGTGTTCTTATATATGTATATACATATATGCATATTATTCTTAAGTATATACATTAGGCTGGGGCGATTTGTATGTAGGTAAATTAATTCAACTCTAAGGGAACTAAAATTCACTCATACGCCATGGGGTACTACTAGAAGCAAGCAGCATATCGACCCCTTTGCGCAATTTTATCGTAAGGTTCATTTTCTCGAAATTTACTTTTTGATGCAAATTTGTTCTACATCCCTCAGCACATCACCTGGTAAAATATTGTAGCTGAAATCCTTATAGTTGTGCCAAAAATTTGCTTTCTTTCTTATCGTAAAGGACAATGTATACTTTTTTCTTGAGCTCGAATTTATCGTAGATATCGCCCATATACAAAATATTTTGAAGAGATCTAGTAGGAAATCGAAGGTGGAAACTCATCATTAAAAATGCAAAAGTATGCAATAAGACACTTGTGTTTATCATATAAAACCTTTTTTAATTATTATCGTAAGGGACATTTATTCAAATACGTTCATAAAACATTGAGAGCGAAATTATCGTAAGGGAAATTATGATTTTTTCGCAAACTGCTAATTATTTCAAAAAAAAAAAAAAAAAAAAATATCAGGTTCAGCATATTAATTAACTATCTAATCGCGTGTTCGATTTCGTTTAAATATACAAATAAAAACAAAAAAATGCTCTCCTATGAAATTTGCTTTTGTCCCTTACGATAAAGTCGCACAAAGGGCTCGATATGTCTACGTTTTGGGGAATAACTCTTCCATTAATGCAGCTAAATTCTAGAGCTCTAGATACCCGGGTATCGAACAGTTCGAATTGATCGTTTTTGTTTGAAGCCCGTTTGTTGTTCAAATGCCCATACAAACATTCGAGCATTCGAGCTTACAAACAAAAAAAAATGTGTATCGGAAAAACAAAAATAAAAACAACTACATATGAAGAAGAAAAAAAATAATAAACAAAAGAAAAAAACAAACTTCAAAATGCCCGAATTTTTCAAATGCCCGTACAAACATACGGGTAATAAACCATGGTATAAAAAATACAGGTATGTGCATTGTCATTTTGACGCTGTCTTTTTGATTAAAAAGCAGATTTTTGAAGTTTGATCTTATGTCAGTTTTGGAGTAGAGCGATGCCAGACTTTTATTTTTTGAATGAGTAGATTTTTGTTTGAAAGTTTGGGTATTTCAGGAATCAAAGGACAGAAAGAGAAAGGGCACTAGTGAGCAGATTTATGGAACTTCCGGTAGCTCCTCTTCGCTCACTCCACAAATCTTCATCCACTCTCCGCGAATAAAGGGTATCGTCGGAAATTGGAAAAATTTTAAATCACCGTCTTTGCAGCCATATTTGGTATTATTGAATTAAAACAGTTTTTACTGTCTCCTTTAAAATTTGGGTGGGGATACGCGGTATTGCACTTTATGCGACGATATGGAGTTATAATAGATCAATCTCCAAAACCTCCCCAAACTATATACCAGAGTGATCACAAAGCCTAAATTAAAAGTGATCGTAACTACTAAACTAAATTAAAAACTCACCGAGAATACCGGAAAGGGGCTACTTTGTAGTACGGCCAAACTGATATTCCGCGAAGTAAAAATCCGAAATGAATCTTTTATGAATCGCTGACGAAATTCATCTATGACTGAGGAGGCATCACTGAGTACTTTCAAATAAAGACTGCTGAATTTTTCATATAAATGGTTTGCTTTTTTCAAAAAAAAAAAAAATAATAATAATAAAAATTGTACTCAGAAGAATCATCAATGATCATTCAGCAGTGAAACAAATTTACTGCAGGATGTGTAATTTTTTCAAATTGAAAAAATTTCTTTCAATTCAAATTGAAAAAATTCGTTACTATGAATACCATGGTTACAATTTATTTTTAAAACAAAGCAGTGAGAAATGCCATTAATGGAGGATTTTTATCATTGAGTATGGCAGCACGAAATGTCATAATCTGCTTAATTGTCAGGTGGTTAATATGGCGACGAAAACTTGACGTTTGTTTTACCTGGTATGCTTATACCATGGTAATAAACAAACGACTGTTCGAGCATTTGAACAACATTTGTTCGGGCTACTCGAAAATATTCAAAAAAACAAATCTGGAGCTCTATTAAATTCTCAAGTTTTGTATTTGGTGCATATATTGTACATTTTTGATTTTCAAAAATTCATCGGTTCATAAAAGGCAAACTCAGGAACATCTAAAAGAGTTTTCTACTCAGAAAAATGAGAGGGATCCCAATTTCGATGGCACTATAAAGGTTAGTAAATCGCCCCGGCCTAACATATGTACATGTTTATTAAAATGCTAAACAAAACCAGTAATGCAATCGAATTGGAATTTTTGAGCACTTTTATAGGATAATTTAAGACAGTTGTATCTATCTGTCTATTTATCTATCAATGTGTGTAAATAAAAGTATATCAGCAGCTCACAATTCTCCATCAACATGTTGTGTTCGTACCCAACTCGAATCCCATGAACCTCTAACAAAGAATTTGGTTTGATGAAACTAATTTTTTATTTATGTATACTCCTACTATAAATAAGTTTAATCTCGTCAACACAGCTGCTACTTTATATAAAAAATTTTATCGCAAAATATTGTTTGTATTTATGAATTGTAAGAAAACGATAAGAAAACGAAAAACAAAAAGGACAAGGTTAAAACTCGTATGCTTTTGCATAATTCATATACAATATACTTTTAAGAAAATACATACATACATACATATATCTGTATGTACATTTATAATTTTCTGATAAACTATTGCACTTGCTCGCTACCACCAAAAGTTGCACAATTTTCCACAGTTTATCTATCGCTAATAAAAAATGATTATTAACGGAAAATTTTAGCTGCAATTCATTGTACACCTGTTATCTGGCTGAAACGCCAATTTTCCATATACCACGAAAAAAAGGAAGAAAAACCTTTAATAAGCTATTAAAACTTCTAGACAAAATAAATAAATGTTGAATAAGAAAAAAAATTGCGCGCCAATAAAATCTAGTTTGGCGTAGTAATTGTTCATTAGCGGAAAAGTGGAGCAATGGAAAATTTTCACGTGTTTTTTATGTGAATTTTTGATAGACTGTTAATATAAACATTTACGAATATGGTTTATAGTTCCATTGAACTTGCAAAGTCGCAAAAAAAAAAAAAAACTAAGCGATTGATTGGCAAACTTTTCCATAAGAAAGTTTTTGTTTTTGAAAAAGCAATTTTTCTGAATAAAGATTTCTCCGCCATTGGATCACCCTCAGTACCCTCTTCGCCAACGCGCAAAGTTTTATACATATCCCCAATAACTTTTTCTCTCGAATACTGCAAATACCATCTCATCTGATGTTGAAGTAGCCCACAGTTCGGCGGGCTCTGTGTTGTAGACGGAATAAATACTTTGATAGCTCGACGAGAATGGAGTTTAGTAGTGGCTTATGCCGGCAATGTTGTGGTACTACTTAGTACCAGGTCTGTTTATAAACGTGATCATTCGGAACATGCAAGGGGCACTGAAGAGACTGAGCGAATGGGCGGAGGCCTCCGGTTCCAGTGTAAACCCCTCAAAGACAGAGATGATGCTTTTTACCACGAGGAAGAAAATCCCTGATTTCAACTTACCGGTTATCAACGGTCGATAACTAACTCTCTTTTACAGTGCAAAATATTTAGGAGTTTTCTTGACGGCTAATTTAAATTGGAGGCTAAATACAGAACATAGAATTAAGAAGGCTTACAGTGTCTTGTACGCCTGCAAAAGAATGCTGGGTAAAAAGTGGAGTCTGAGACCAAAACTCACGGCGCGGATGTACAAAGATGTTATTCGGCCGATCCTAATCTACGGATCACAGGTGTGGTAAAGAGCAGCCGAGGTGGGATATATGACTGATATGCTGAGGAAAGTTCAACGAGATGCTTGTGTTGTGATCACAGGGGCGATTGGGATCATGTCCAGTGGAAGCTCTGGAGGCAATATTCCGCCCATTAAACTTTTTGTCAAGGAAAAGGCATCTCAGAGCATCTTAAGGTAACGGGTGAATCTGCAAGGAGCATATATACAGGCACGGGTGTATTCTGCTTCACGTTAGAGACCTCGCTATCAACATGAAAACATATTATATCTGTCCTATGATAATCTTCGATAGGATCTATGAGATTATCTTTCCATCTAGGAAAAACTGGGGAGATGATAAACTCGCTCAGAGATTCGAGTGGGAGCGGCTATCTTCTCAACTCAGCCGGAAACTTCCATACCAATCAGGCTCGCGGACACGGCGAATAGGAATTTTTTGGGATAGTCAGGCAGCTCTGAAGGCTCTCGGATCAGATCTGTAACGCATCATCAAGCCTGGTCAGGTATAAAATTCCTTAGCAAGTCTTTCTTCGACAACACCTCGGAACCAAGAGCATCAAGCCTGAGAGGCTTCTTAGATACATAAACTCAACAGGCCGAATTGATATTCTTCTTTAATCTACGATGGTGTTATTCTGGTCTTTTAAGTCGCAAGTCGTGGTAGCAAAACGGCACTTCGGCGCTAATTGCAGTCATTCGGACTCGCCACTCCTACAAACCAACCAACCACGGTTCGGCGTCGTACATCAGGACGGGTAAGATAAGCGATTTGCTAAGCTCTAATTTTGAACGGCTCTTGTTGGCAAGATTTTATATATAAACATTAATTTTTCTCAGTGTATAAAGGGAAATTAATTCAATTTTAATAAAATCATCAATAATGAAACCGAACTTGTTGTCCATTAGTTCACAGTAGTCTTCGTAGCCGCCTTCGGTCGTAAGCAAGCGCTGGCCATCATGAGCGACGACAACTTTGTTGGCAGCAAAAATCTCGCTGTTAGTTTTGTTGTAATTAAATTTGTTGTTGTTATTGATAACTACTTGCTGTTGTTGTTGTTGCTTTTATTGTCAAAGTCGCTGCTTCCATTACTGGCATAAGTGTTTATGTGTTGCTGCAATCGCTGCTGCCGTTGCCGTTGCCGTTACTCTATCTGCCAATACGTTGGCATGCTATCATTTGTCAACAACACAAATGCTGCGACGCTGATGTTGTTGTTTTTTCGTTTGTTTTTTATCGTTGTGATCGTCATTGTTGTCGTTGTAAGTGGCAGCACGAAAACTACATCCCTGCAAAAAATGCGATCACTCCGGGATACATCCGGGACAACTCGCAAGGGAGCATGCGATTACTACCCATTTGTATCTCTTTATATGGGTTGAAGTGTTCTCTTTTGTTTGAGCATGTCCTATGAAGAGACTAATTGTACCCAGTTTGTACCCGAACGGGTAGCAAAAGCGCACAATTGTACCCGTTTTGTACCCGAACAGGTAGCAAATGCGACACATCCATTTGTGCGACTAATTGTACCCGTTTGATACCCTTTCGGGTACAATTCGTCTACAATTAGTATACATATGTACCCGTTCGGGTACAATTGGGAACAATTGTAGACTAATTGTACCCGAAAGAGAGCGCTCCCGGACAAATCTTTTTAGAGACTCGTCGCACACTTTTTTACAGGGATACATCTGTACGCGCTGTCGTTACTAAACAAATGAGCAACGACGCTTCTGGCGTTGTCGTTGTCGTCGCGCCGTCGCCGGCGCTTGAGAGTCGCTTGTCGTGATCGTGGCAGCTTTTGAAGCTGGAAACAAAAACAGCAACAGCAACAAATACACCAGCCAGCAACTAAGGCGTTGAATGGTTGGCGACGCGCTTGTCGATTCGCAACGCAGCTGGACCAAGTTTAGTAGGGAAAAACAAAGCACATGGTGTGAGTGTGAGATACGCTCCTCGCCAAGTCAAGTTTAAACAAAAACGAAACGTTGTAAGTGTAAAGCTGAAGAAGACGAATTCAAAAAAAAAAAGAAAAAATTATGTATGTATGTAAATAACTATTAAAAAATTATATAAAATCGACTTGTGATAAAAATATAAAAAAAAAAAAATTACAGCAACAACAATAAATAAATTATATTTACGAAAAAGTGTACAAGTAAAAAGCAATACAAAGCAGAAATATTGTCGTAAAAGCTGCGTTACGTTGCCAGAGCCTACGCTCGCATAGCTGGCAAAGCGATAAGCAACGTAAAAATTATCTACATACAAACGCGGAAGATTTTTGGTGAAAATGGAGTTTAAAACAAAAAATATATACATATCTACATAGTGAACGGAAATTTTAAAAGGCAAAGTGTGATAAAAAAGTGCGATAAAAAGGTGTGAGGAAAAAATACACGCTTGATTATGTAGGCAGCTTTTTGTAACAAGTTCTTTTTTTTTAAATTATGAACTTACTATGTTTCGTTAAAAATTGTTTTTAAAAATTGCTAGTTTTATTAAAATGATACTAAATAGTTGCCCAAAAATACGTGCTAAGATTGGTGTTGTTTCCTTTTTCAGCTATCTTTTATATATTATGTGTATCTAGTATTTAAACTTCATACATACCAAAACAACAGAATTTACTAAAAATAGCAATATCATTTTATCATATGAAGACTATTTGAAAGAGTTTATGCAAAACCGAACTGAAATTTTTACGAAAAATGCGCAGAAAAATAAAATATAATATAAAATAACTAAATTAAAAGCTTTAATTAAAAAAAAAAGTTGTTTATCTGCTTTGCTTATTTGCCTAGCAAAGCAAGTTAAAAATGTCGAACATGGAGGAACGTGTGTTCATATGTAGGTACATATGTATACATATGTGTAACTGCAAAAGTGTTTGTATGCGTACGTGTGTGTGTGCTGAACGACAAGGCAAAATGGCAAGGCAAGTCAACTTGAAGAAACTCGTCCACGAACAACGTACACAGAGCCAAAAAGTTCACCTACAATCAAAGAGACTGCCACCTAAAAAAGCTATTTGGCCGAGGAGAGGGAGAGGGGACAAAATTGAAGAAATTTTTGCTAGAAATTCTTCTGGATTTTAGCTTGAATTTCTTCTTAAATTTATTTAAAAGGATATCGTCTGAAAACGAGGAGATAACTTCTTGTTTATTAATTTTTTATGTCATTTTGTAAAAAAAATTAAATTGTTAGAAGAAATCTGCTTGTTTTTAGGAGAAAATTTTTATAAAGCAAATCAATAAGGACATCCTCTAATTTTTACTTGAACCTTTTTGAATTTATTAAAAAGGAAAACTTTTTATTTTTAAAAGAGCCCTTATTAATTCAAATTTTGCTTTAAACGTCTTAACATACGTACATACATACATATGTACATATATACTCGTACATACTAGAAGTATGCATAACAGTTATTGCATCAGCCACGTTTTATGCGTGCAATTACATGTTCAAGAATTTAAAAGGGAGAACTTTTTATTTTTAAAAGAGCTCTTATGTATTTCCTCCGTTCGTCAATTTCACTACGGCTTTGCACATTTCTACAATTCTCAAACGATTAATGAAGCACTTGGTATAAAGAGTTTATTATGTCCATCTGCACTTATATGAAATGAAATGTTGCCCTTTGTCTGAATAAGTCCTAGGAAAATACTAGTTGAATAATTAGGTTTTCCAATGAAAATCAAGATTCTCTTCTTAATAATATTAAACAGGGTTTCTTCTTAATTTTACAGTTTATCTGCTAAATTTATGTGAAAAGACTTCCATATTTATTCTAGGAGTTATCTTCTAAATTTTATTTAATAGGTTTTCGTCTTAGTTTTATAGGTTATCTCTTAAATTTTACTGAAAATGATTTCATCTAAAATCCACGGGTCATCTTCTTAATTATATTGAAAAGGTTTTCATATTAGTTTTACAGATTATCTACTTAGTTTTATTAAAATGAAATATCCAGTAATAATAAGACGGGCATCTTATTGGAGAGAAAGCATAGAGAAATCCGCTAAACTTTGTTCTAATTTATGGGGCATTTTAGGTGGTATTTTGGCTCTGTGTATGTACCTACTAGACGCGCTGAATTTAAAAATACAAAAGATAAAAAAAATAAAATAAAAAATAAAAAATAAATAAAAAATAAAAAATAAATAAAAAATAATAAAAAATTAAAAATACAAAAAAAAAAAAAAAATAAAAAAAATAAAATTTAAAATTAAAAATTAAAAATAGAAAAATAGAAAAAAAGCATAAAAAATTAAAGAAATTGGAGAGCAAAAATTAAGAAAATAAATACATATGTATGTATGTAGAACAATAAAAATGCCAACAGATATAGGTAATAAAACATACATAATAAACATAAAAAAAATTAAAAGAGAAACTAAATATGTAATGCGAATAAAAGTTGGTTGAAATTTTGGATTTTTATCTCAACCTGGCAAAAGGGCTATTACCCTGCAAAAATTGTTGGACCACTTGGTACATTTGTGCCACAGTCAACTAGCTACGAACTTGTCACATGTAGCCAATTATTGGGCCAGTTGGTACATTTGCGCCACAGTCAACTAGCTACGAACTTGCCGCATGTAGCCAACCATTGGGCCAGTTCATATATATGTATGTATCTAGATTCGTGTTTGAAGATCGGTTTTAACGATCATAACCGCTGCACGATGTTTATTAACAGTGTTTCCAAGAAGCATTAATCTAAATATTAAAAAAAAAATTAATTGGTCTTGAGAGCTCAAGAATGAAGTAGTTATGAAAATAAAATCGACCAAAAACCAAAAGTAAAATTTAATAGGATGAGCCAGCCGATATACATACAAGCTCTACTAATTAGCAAAAAGCATTGCTTGTGCTAAACATAGAATTTGTACAAACCAAACAAACACTCAACCACTCTAACATACAGGTGACAAATGCCGAGAACGTCGGCAAGGTAAGTGTTGCTGGATGGTAGGTTGTGAAAAGGAAAAATCAAAAGAAAAATTAATACAAGCAAAATGCAAGGCGGCGGTAGCCTAGTGGTGATGCCATTAGATTACCAACCGGAAAATCCGACGTTCGATCTCGGCGGACGCCAAAGAATAAAAATGTTAAACAGAAGTCTGATGAAGAGACGTGGTGGTCTCCGAAATGGATCTATAACTTCTACCAAAAAATAATAATTTTTCACACCAATTTTTTCTTAAAAAAAAAAATTGGCTTTGAGAGCTCCTTAGAGTAGTTTAAAAAGTAACTTGCCGTAGCTAGTTTAAAAAGTAACCTCTTGTAGGTGGTTTGCAAAGTAGCTACGGCAAGTTAGTTTTTAAACTAGTTTGATGCGGTCGAGCGATGGACCATGTGGTCCTGTGCTAGGACATTGCAATGTTAATTGGACCAATATTTTTATATGGAATGTGGCAGGTTTTGGGCTAGTTGATTGCCACAAGCGGCTGGTTTGTACATGCATGTATGGGCTAGTTCCGTTTTCTGCAGGGTTATGACCCTTTTTTATACAGTCGGGAAATAGTATTTTTAAGGTCGCTAGAGGGCTACAATGTTCTAGAAAATTATTCGCCATAAAATTTCAGTAGGAGTCACTTCAGAAAAAATCTATGTAAAATCAACCAAAAAGACCACACGAAGCGAAAAACTTACACTCCTCGGAATGTTAAATGTGTTTTATTTCCGGTTCTACTGAATCGATCGAAATATTTCTTTGCAAAAGATTAATGCTTTTTAATGACGTTTAACATGCGACAAAAAAAAAGTTACATTAAGGTGGTATAGGTACACTACGTACTGGGTGGGAGTGACCCCACTGGCGCACATAGGGATAATGCAATTAGTTAGTAGAAACCCTCCTCTCAAGCTAAAGTGATTGGTGTATCAAACTTATGAATCGGATCATAAATATCGAAGATATGAAGAAAATGAATTTTAGCGACATCTAGCGGTGTCCAAAAAAAAGAACCAAAAATTTTTTCCAGAACTGTTTTCGAAAGAGAAATTATATGGGGGGCGGGAGGCAGCTTACGGTGGACTTTTTTTTTTTGGTCCATATAAGGCGAGACGGCTTAAAGTACAGTTGGCAACCCTACTAAACATATATACAAAGATCGTGCCTCTTAGTCCTCTTTAATTTGATATCCATATTTATATATATTATGGCTTTTTATAAACATAATTGAATTTAAAAATTTTAAAAAGGTGGTAACCCTAAAAAATATATATCAACGATCGTATTTCTTAATCCTCTTTAATTTCATACCCATATTTGCATATCTTATGGTTTCTTATAAACATAATTAGGCCAAAAGTTTTCAAAGAGGTGGCAACCATTAAAAACAAAAATAAAAATCGCAATGAATATTATTCAGTTTCTTCGCTGAAATACAAAATTTGCTGTATCCTCTTATTTTATTATGTAATCTCTATATAATATCTTTATATAATCTAAACTTTTAAAAAGGTGGCAACTCTCAATTGTTCTACACCGAAAATATTCCTGGTACAATAGTGAACAATGCAATGAAAAAAATCATTCAAATTGCTTGAGTTTTTAAGTACACAAAATTCAAAGCCCGATAAAAAAAATTTGACCTGACCCGAAAAAAATAAAAACACCCACGCACGCCAGATACACTTTTAAACCCCTTGGCTTTTTTGCTGTTGCACAGTGTAATTCAATTCAACAAATATATCGAATAATTTGACAACAACGGCGTAATGATTTAAGCAGCGTATGCTGGGCATATGCAGAATTCAAAACAGCTTTAAAACAACAAGCACAAATCGTGGCTTATAAAATAATAAACAAGCAAATTAACCATAAGAAACAAAGAAGATTTTATTTTTTTGGCGACACGAATTTGGTTGCTTATTATTTTAATTTTTTTTTCTTATACTATATAGACTTGGGTGGCCTGTTTGTCTTATTGCTTTGCGCTTCTTAACATAATTTGCATGCGGAATATGTTTTTAATACATTTTCTTTTTTTTCGAAAACAAAAGCTGTTTGTTTGCTTTTGTACGCGAGCGTAAAACCAAACAGCATGAAGTAGGAAAGAAGTGCGCAAAACAGCAAATTTAATGAGCGTACAACGTAGATTTTTATAAAAAGCCTAAACAGCTCATCTGTTAGCTAGAATTATTGTGTTCTTCACATCTGTAACGATGCCTTCTATCGAATTGTTATGAGAGAGAGAGAGAGACAGTACAAGCAAGCCAAAAAGAATTGCATATATTCGCTACGGGTTCCTGATCACGACGGTCAGAGGCTCTGCTTACGTCGACACTAAGAAGAAAGCTCACTTCAGACTATGCAATCCTGTTGTAGTTCAAATCTAGACTTCAGATCTGGAGATCTTTCGGCATGTCATTTCATGTTACTCATTCATCCCTTATCTCCCCATAAAAGGCTTTGAAAATAGTCACTGGCCGTTATACGAGCGTATTTTCCTTAAGCACGAAGACTCTATATCGCCAATAATATATTAGAAGTCATACCTGACAAAACCATTCAGTAAGTGTGCTTATAATGTCAAAAAATGGTCTACCATTCACCAATCTGGCCAACAATCGTTGACTCTGCAGAAAATATGACATATTTTTAGGCGCAACATACATATTTTCGTATGGAACAGAATTTCGGGGGAAAAAAAACTGTTTGAAGGTCGTTTTCTTATGACTACGCGGTTTCTAGATATACAAAGGGTGTGTTAAGATCAAAACATTGTTTAAATTGTTAGTCCCTTATATCTAGCTTGAAACCCGCTGACGTATTCGCACAAAACTGTGTACATTTACTTACATTTACCCCTGGAAGGTTATAAGCATATTTATGATCATAAGGAAAAGGTCGGCGCGGTACCTACCATACAAACTATAGCGGTCTTTTTGATTTCCTCTATCGGTTTTGGAATTCCGTCTTATTAAGCGGTCTTTGGATGTCTGCCGTTTGGATTTATCGGTATTTGGATATTTTTATTTTGGATTTATCGTTCTTTGGTTTCCGTTTTAAGGATTTATCGGTTTTGGAATTCTGTCTTTTGCAGTTAGCGCTCCTAGGATTTCCGTCTCATGGATTAATCGGTCCTTGAATTTGTATCTTTTGCATTTATATATCTTTTGATTTCCGGTTTATAGATTTATTGGTCTTTCGATATCCGTCTAATGGATATATAACTCTTTGGATTTCCGTCTTATGGATTCATCGTTCTTAGGATTTCCATCTTATCGATTAATCGGTCTTTAAATTTCTATCTTTTCGATTAATCAGTCTTCGAATTTCTATATTTTGGATTAATTGGTCTTTGGGTATCTATCTTTTGGATTTATGGGCCTTTAAATTTCTATCTTTTGGATTAATTGGTCTTTGGGTATCTATCCTTTGGATTAATTGGTCTTTGGGTATCTATCTTTTGGATTTATCATTCTTTGGTTTCTATCTTTTGGATTTATCAGCCTTTGGATTTCCGTCTTATGGATTAATCGGTCTCTGAATTTCTATCTTTTGTTTTATCTGTCTTTCGATGTATGTCTTTTGGATTTATCATTCTTTGGTTTCTGTTTTTAGGATTTGTCGGTCTCAGGACTTCCGTCTCATGGGTTAGTCAGTCTTTGAATTTCTATCTTTTGGATTTATCGGTCTTTGGTTTCTGTCGTTTAGATTTATAGGTTTTTGGATGTCTGCCGTTTGGATTTATCGATCTTTTGATATCCGGTTTATGGATTTATCGGTCTTTCGCTATGCGTCTAATGGATATATCACTCTTTGGATTTCCGTCTTATGGATTAATCGTTCTTAGGATTTCCGTATTATCGAATAATCGGTCTTTAAATTTCTATCTTTTTAATTATTCGGTCTTCGAATTTGTATCTTCTGGGTTATTGGTCTTTGGTTATCTATCTTTTGGATTTATCGACATCTGGTTTCTGTCTTTTGGATTTATCCTTCTTTGGTTTCTATATTTTGGATTTATCAATCTTTGGATTTCCGTCTTATGGATTATTCTCTGAATTTCTATCTTTTCTTTCATCTGTCTTTGGATATACATGTCTTTTGGATTTATCATTCTTTGGTTTCTTTTTTTAGTATTTATCGGTCTTAGGATTTCCGTCTCACGGATTAGTCAGTCTTTGAATTTCTATCTTTTGGATTTATCGGTCTTTGGTTTCTGTCGTTTGGATGTATAGGTTTTTGGATGTCTGCCGTTTGGATTTATCGATCTTTTGATATCCGGTTTATGGATTTATCGGTCTTTCGCTATGCGTCTAATGGATATATCACTCTTTGGATTTCCGTCTTATGGATTAATCGTTCTTAGGATTTCCGTATTATCGAATAATCGGTCTTTAAATTTCTATCTTTTTAATTATTCGGTCTTCGAATTTGTATCTTCTGGATTATTGGTCTTTGGTTATCTATCTTTTGGATTTATCGACATCTGGTTTCTGTCTTTTGGATTTATCCTTCTTTGGTTTCTATCTTTTGGATTTATCAGCCTTTGGATTTCCGTCTTATGGATTATTCTCTGAATTTCTATCTTTTCTTTCATCTGTCTTTGGATATACATATGTCTTTTGGATTTATCATTCTTTGGTTTCTTTTTTTAGTATTTATCGGTCTTAGGATTTCCGTCTCACGGATTAGTCAGTCTTTGAATTTCTATCTTTTGGATTTATCGGTCTTTGGTTCCTGTCGTTTGGATTTATCGGTTTTTGGATGTCTGCCGTTTGGATTTATCGGTCTCTTTATTTCCGGTTTATGGATTTATCGGTCTTTAGATAGCCGTCTAATGGCTATATCAGTCTATGGATTTCTGTCTTATGAATTAATCGGTCTTTGAATTTCTATATTTTGGAATTATCTGTCTTTGGATATCTGCCTTTTGGATTTATCGTTCTTTGGTTTCTGTTTTAAGGATTTATCGGTTTTGGATTTCTGTCTTTTGGATTTAGCGGTCTTTTCGATATATCTCTTATGGATTTAACGGTCTTTGGATTTCCGTCTTATGGATTAATAAGTCTTTGGGTTTCTCTCTAATGGATTTATCGGTCTTTGGTTTTCCGTCTTATGGATTAATCGGCCTTGGATTTCTGTCATAAGGATTATCGGTCTCTTAGATTTTTGTTTTTAAGTTTATCGATTTGTCTCAGCGATATAGGTATTTGCTAGTATTCGATATTCGAATGTCGAAAGCGACACAGTGTGTGCAAAACAGTTCAGTTCATTGTCCTAATAACTTATCCGGTATGCATCAGTTCTTTTTTGCTTAGATTCTATTAGGTTTCTCGCATTTTTACCTGCCATATTCTACGTCCTTGAGCAACATTTTTGCAAAAAAACCTATCCACAATCACTAGCGAAAGACAAAAATATTCTAGCACAATGTATTTATGTATATAAAAAAATATTCGTTAGCAAGTTTTGCATTTAACGCTTAGCAACAGCAGAACAACAAGTGCAAAAGCAACAAATAACATAAGCAAAAAAAAAAAAACGAGCAACAAACTGGTGCTTATTAAAATTATTGCGTGCCATGGAATGTATGTATGTACAAACCACGCACTTATTCGCTACAGCTGCTGCTGCTGCTGCTGCCTTTACATATTCACAAACGTTGATAAATACTAACATACATACATACTTGCTTATATGTATATATGTAAATACTCGTACATAGTTGGGCACCTATAAACGTTATCTTAGACACCAAAGGCCGCATTGATTCAAATAAAAAAGCACCCAACCATCGTGCACTTGTACTTATTGCTGCTGCAATCAACACTTCTTCGTGCTCTGGTTTTGTGGAACGGCACGGCGGACGACGAGCTGGAGGGTACTTAGTATGTCGACAGTCGTGTGTCGTCCGTCTTCCGTCGTCTGTCGTTGTCTGTCGTTTATTAGAAAATTCCGATGAACGAGTTTTCGATTTTTAACAACAACAACAACAGCAACAACAACAGCTCAAACACAGTTGCAATGTTTAGCACTTGCAATGATCTAGCGTTGTTGTTGTTGCTATTATTATTATAGTTGTTGTTGTTGTAGCCATTGCACCAATGGCTTTTGCTGTAGGCAATTTCGGGTTTATTTTTTAAACCTATTTTTTTACGTTTTAGTTTTTGTTGTACAACTAGGTACACAGGTATGTTGCAACATAACGTACAACCAACCAACAATGTCGCCACGATCGACTGGTTACGCGTTGCAATGCGTTGCTCTGCACTTCTCTACTTGCGCTTGTTCGATTTTTGTTGATCTTTTTTTTTTGGTTTATATCGTCTTGGCATTTGCCGTTTGCTCTGTTTTTGCTGTTCAACGTTTTGGCTTGTAACGATGATTGAAGTTCGGAAAAACAAGTGCAATATTTTAATTACGAGCATAACTTGTTGCATGCAGTGATGGCAAAAACAACAACAACGCCAACAACAACAACAACATAGCGGGTAAAAATGCTAACCGCTGGGGAATGCCTTTGGAGTAAAAAAAACTAAAAATAATAAATAAGAGTGGTGCCCAGAGAGCGATGAGAATATAGTTGAAGCTTGAAAGCAAAAAAAAAGAAAAAATCGTGAAAAATCCTGTTACGCCGCCACTAAAACACCAAAAAATATATATTGATGGTTTGCCTTTTCATTTGTGTTTTCTATTTGGCCACGATATCATTAGAATATTTAGATCCACATTGGGAATGAAACTGCAGATCTTTCAAGCGAAATTTAAACTTTCTTCTTGGCTGCGTGCTTTTTCTCTAAGTGTGGCATCAATAAATCAAAATATTTATATATATTTATTTACATGTACAAACAGTTCAATGCATAATACCTAAAGTTCCACTTACGCGTAGCTCAAACCTGTTGGCGAGACTCCAACAGTCCAATTCGATGTCCAATCACCTAGACTTGTCTTGAATTGAAAATGTGATTATAATCCGCTTACATTTCCATTAGTTGTGGTTGATGTGTAAATTAATAATATTCTTAGTCACAAAATAGTATAAGTACCAAGTTTTATACAATAATAATAAAACTAGTACGAATGAGCGTACAAAAATACTTAAAAATATTTGAAGCTTTTGTGCACGTAGAGCTTCTGGTTGAACCAGTTACATTCATATGTAGATATCTATCTATATGTATTTGTAAAAGCTACAGAGATTAAGAATAATGTAAAAATATGACGATAATAATAAGAAAAAACAAGAAAACAAAGGTTGATCAGTAGCAAAAATGCATCCATTTAAAACAAGTAAGGAAGCCTAATTTCGAGTGGAATCGAACATTAGATACTCAGCTGTATGCTTTCATTGTTTGTTTGCGCTTGTTCGGTATAGGGTGTATTTTATAAGAAGCGAGTGTCGCAATACTCTGTGTACAGCTGAGTATAAAAATGTATGAATATTAGGGTGAATCTCAAATGTATGTATGTAGACAAATTTTATATCATACTTCTTCAATGCCGCCGCCTAGATCGATGCTAATATAGTGAAAGACACAACATATAAGTTTTTGTCCCGATCGGAGACGGTTAAGGGGTGTCGCGAAGGGTGATTATCTCTGTCACTGCCCTGCACTGTCGATGGCCAGATATCGCGCTCCTTTCATAGACACATCTTCGATATAAGATTTTCTGCGCTTCGTTAAACAAACCCGCCAGTTTAGCTTCACAGGCATCTAATCTTAATCTACTTTAAATCTATTTTCCGGAAAGTTTCTTAAGGGATCTAGGAAACCAGGGCTTCTATGTTGTATCACAACTGGCCGAGGGCCACCTCAAACTAACCTAACCTAACCTAAACTTACCTTGCCTAACCTAACCTAACCTAACCTAACCTAACCTAACCTAACCTAACCTTACCTTACCTTACCTAACCTTACCTTACCTAACCTAACCTAACTTAAACCTAACCTAACTTAAACAACCCTAACCTAACTTAACCTAACCTAACCTAACCTAACCTAACTTAACCTAACCTAACCTAACTTAATCTAACTTAACCTAACCTAACCTAACCTAACTTAACCTAACCTAACCTAACTTAGCCTAACTAACCTAACCTAACTTAACCTAACCTAACCTAACTTAGCCTAACTAACCTAACCTAACTTAAACAACCCTAACCTAACTTAACCTAACCTAACCTAACTTAGCCTAACTAACCTAACCTAACTTAACCTAACCTAACCTAACTTAGCCTAACTAACCTAACCTAACTTAAACAACCCTAACCTAACTTAACCTAACCTAACTTAGCCTAACTAACCTAACTAAACCTAACTTAAACAAACCTAACCTAACTTAACCTAACCTAACCTAACCAAACCTGACCTAACTTAACCTAACCTGGGCATTCCACCAGTGGCTATCGAGACATAAATTTCGTTTATGATCGTCTATAACCTGCGAATTCATCGATCTTCATTATCATATAAGACAAGATGTTAAAATGTCCATATCTTATTTGTTATTACTTCAAATGACTAGAAATATACCCAACTTTCTTTAAAAAAGCGAACTCCAGCAACGTGTGATAGAGTTGATATTTTTTCTGTTTACAATTGCTGGATTAGCATTCCTTGGCTGAAGTAAGCAAGTCCGCAAGTAAAGTTTTAATTAGTTCACGCTTGCAATGTCAGACACAGAAAACGTTCGCGCACAAAATGTGATAAAAGATGACTCAAGCTTTTGAAAGAAACAAAATAATCAACACTGAAGCTGAGAAATATGGATAATTAAAAAGTACAAATAACAATATGAAAAATGTGAAGAAAAAGTAAAGTTGTAAAATACCAGACAAGTGAGTCTCAATTGCAGCTGATGCCTTTGCGCTCACAACAAACAATATTTTTTTTTTTACTAAAAATCAGCTGAGCATGCAGATAAAGCGTGTTTTGTTTCAGCGTTAAGCTCATTCGTCATTCGTTTTTGTCGGCAAATAACGAAATTTGTCTAATGAATTTAGGTTAAGCGCATCGGCACACGCACAAGCGCAGCAAATATGCAATGAAAAACGATCGTGTTTGAATATTAAATGTTTGCCATACAAACTTTATTATGTACTTACACACACAAACACACACACTCGTATTTGGCAAATCGCCTCGAAACACGGTTATAGTCTGCGGTTAGTTGGTAAAGGTCTTTGAAGTGATGCCCTACTGTTTACCCCCGGCAACGCTTTTGTTTTAAAAACAGTTAGTTTCATGGCGCAAGGCGCGGAGCTTCAAAGCGCGTATCGATTTCGTGCATTTTTTTGTGGTTTTCCCTTAAGCGCGTATGCACAAAAACACGTTCATACATAAAAATGCATATGTCGTGGTATGTACTTACGTGCAGGCGCTTATAGCGACATCTATATGTCACATATCGGTCGCACACAGCCACAACCGCAGTCAGCGACGATCGCTCGTCAAGTCGCTGCTTAAAACGTTCGCGCCGCGTTCACTCACACACGCGCGCATTGCGCTTTGACGGCGCGCATCAGTTAAAATCACTTTACGCCCTTCTGTGTACATATAAATATATGTCAGCATGTGTTCATACCTTCGTTCGTTCGTTGTATACTCGCTGCCATCATTAAAAAGTTGTTATTTTAAGCGCTGAAACTTTAGCGCGCTCTGCGTTTGCTTGATTGATCGGTTGTTTGCGCTTATATGTATGCATATGCGGTTCGGGCGATCTTTATACGGTCGGTTGGCGACAATTTTATAAACACCATTCTTGGTATAGCCGCTCATTACTCGTTCGCTATGAAACCGCACACTCGCTATGCCACACACTCGTTCGACTTTGACGCGCGTTGCTTCGTGAAGGTTTGGTCGGCGCGTTCGAAAGCGTAATGTTCGTTATTTATCAAAACAAGCTGGTTTTACGCTATAGTTTGTTTGGTTTTTAAATTTGAGGTGTCATATGAAAGGGTAAGATAAAGAGGAGTAGAAAGGAAACTAGAAGGAGAAAGAGGGGTGCGATAAATGGCCTTTTGGAGGTCGCTTTAACATATTCTAGAAAAATATTCAGCATAAAACTTCGCTATGGGGCTCCTCGGACAAAATATTTGTATAAAAAATCTAGGTTCATAGAAAATAAAAATAACCAGTAACTATGTATGTACCTATATGCTTCATTTTATATTTTATTAATAAGAATCTATGGACTTAAACCAATGTATGTATATTCTGTAATTTTTAAGGGGAAGTCAAATTTAAAATGGCTTTACAAAAAAATTGTCAAATGTGGCAATAAGTGGTCTTCCACCCTCAAATTGTCTCACAGTGTAATTGAAAGCCACATCATCGCGTGGCACAGTGGGGGCACCTCCATACAAACGCGGCCAAAAATAGTAATAATTAAGCTAGAATCTTGAAACTCGGAACTTAAGCTTTTTTGGTTGAAATTAGTAAACTGTGAAAATTTGAACAAAATCCACCCACAAATACGCCCACCTCCCATATAACGGTATTTTTGAAATTTCAGCATTTTCCTAACTATTATAGCTAAAATGCTCCATTTTGATTAGTGTATACATTTTTGAAATATAAATCAAATGCGGTAATCATTTTGGAAAAAGGGTAAAGCACTTCACCGTTTTTAAATTAAAGAAATATGCACTTTTAAGCATTTATCATAAAACTTTCATACAAAAAAATCGCATTTCAAAAAAATTTTATACCGGAAATGAAATTACACTTTTCTAAAGGATTTCAGTGTGCTAAACCTGAATCTGGGGTCAGATTTTCCAAATTGTTTCTAGTTTCTGAGATATTCATGCCCAAATAGGCAAAAAACACGTTTTTTGGCTCTATTCCCTGCTTAATATCTTTTATATAATTACTTTCCACTCAAATTCGATTTAACCAGTTGAAAGCACAATCATTACCCTTGAAAACAGCGTTTAGTTTCTTCGAATATCTTAATTAGAATTGGAAATATCGATATTTAAGTTTCACCATTTTGACAAATATTCCCCATACAAAAAAATTTAAACTTTTTGAAGCATACTTCTGGGCATTTTGTATGGGAAAAATGTACCAAAACTCAAAAAACACCTTTCATAAAAATGTTCATAAAACAAAATGGAGCAAACGAATTTTTACAATTTTTTCGCCAGTTTTTAAAAGACATTCAGGAGCATCAAATATTAAAAAATTGAGGAGGTAATATTTTTTGTTTTTTTTTTAATTTCATTTTACAATTTTTACAATTTTTATTTTTATATTCCAAAATAAAAAAGCTGCCAAAGGTAATAATTAACGCTGATAAAAAAAAGTACCTCATAATTTCAAAGTATGGACCATTTGCTGAAAGACGATAGAGAAATATTCGATAAGTCGCCTAAATATACACGTTTTTCATAATGTCAAAAGTAACCTAATTAATGCATTTACAAAAACGTAGTTTTAGGCAGATGGGAAAAAAATTATAAAAGCAAATGGAGCAAGTGGATTTTTAAAATGAAAATGCAGTTTGATTAAGAATATATTATTTCAAAGCATAAAAAAAAATTGAGGAGGTAATATTCTTTGTTTTTTTAATTTTTTTATTCAAAGTCGAGGAAAATTTTTTTTATCATCAACATTTTTTGTGAATATTTGAAAATTCATATAAATTCAACAGTGAACGCTATTTACAACTAAGTTATTTTTTCTGAAAGAGAAAATCATTATCTATGTAACGATGTATCATTCGTGTATGTAGGTTAACAGTTAAATGAGAAAGAGCGTTTTGTATGAGGTGTGTTCATTGAGAAATAAAAGGACCTATTTTTTGCTCAACTTTGGGCACCCTGTACGGCTAAACGAAAAGAGACTCAAAAATTTTTATATAAGCTTTTTTATTACAATTTGATGTATCTGTCGATCTCTATTTAAAAAAATGGTTTTACTCATACTTTAATTTTGAATTTATTTTTGGCCGCAATCACCCATTGTGCGTGGCAGGGTTTACTAGTTAAATATATTTTATTTAATATTTTTATTATTTTTATTTGTTGCTACATTTTACTTTTTTTATTTACTTTTTTGCTTGCGCATATTATAAGGCAATACGAGTAGATTTTCCATAGCCCATTTTAGTCATCGAGTGTTGCTAACGTTTACTCAGTTCACTTCATCACTTTACCGTATTCGTAAACTTATTATAAACAAATGGAGTTTAGTGATCAACATTTTTCTGCACAAATTACATAAGCGCCAGCCTAAAGCTAATTTAAATACATAATTGTGAATAAATGACAAAACAAGTTGAATTGAAGCGTGTTAAAAAAATTAAGTGCAATAAAAAATGGTAAACACAAATAAAAACTGTAATTATTCCTTATTTTGCTGATTTCAGTTGCCTTATATCGTTTGTTACAAAGCAATTATGTATGTAACTATGTAGTAAATGGAAAATAAAGTATGAAATTTGTTTGAGAAAATTTTATTTTTACATCGTCAACGTTAAGTGAAAAAATAATATATACCTACACACATACTACATGTGTAAGTAGCTACTCGTACATAACAAGTGTTTATCGTTTATATTTTCGCGCAGGCGGCAGCATTTTTGTAAAACGCCACGCGTTTAATATCAAAATAACAACAACAATAAAATTATAAAAAAATATTTATCGTAATTTATTTTGTGTTTTATTTTTTTGCTGCAATTATATAAATAGTAATAAACATACATACATACAGAGAATGTGCTTGAAATTCTAAAAAAAATACTTCCGTGATAATGTGTAAAATTGTTATGATAACGCTTGTATGGAAATTTTTATCGCTGCAGCCGAAGGATTTGTGGATTTTAACTAATAAAAAAGTGGTGAGTTGAAAAAATTTGCTTAAAAATAGTGTGAGTACCTATGAAAACAATTATTTATACAGTCCCACAAATTAGTAGAATTAAATGCCCAAATTGCTAAGAGCTACGAATATTATTTTTTTACGAGTAGAATATTAGAGCTTTTTGTCTAAATTTAGTTTCCTTTATAAACTCTGGTAACTCTTTTTTTATTTGCTTACAAAATTCAGAAAACAATTTACAACCTTAGGTTAGTTTAGGTTGAGGTAGCTGCCTCCGCAATTCAGGAAATCGGCGGCACACTTGGGCCGAATGGACCCATTGTGATACCACATATATGTAAGAGCACTAGTTTACTAGATCCCTTTGAAAACCTTTCCGGAAAATAGATTTAAAATAAGTTGAGATTAGATGCCCGTAAAAACCAGCGTGTTTGTTTAATAAAGCGCAGAAAATCTAGTATCTTGGCATTTTCCAGCACTCGAAGAAGTATCTATGAAAGGAGCGCGATACCTATCCAAAGACAGTGCAGGACAGTGGCATAGATAGTGCACAACACTTTCAATTTCTTCCACTTCTCTGCAACTGCGACAAAAATCGTTTTTGTACAGTCCCATACGATAGGCATGAATACCACTGGGAAAATGGCCTGTTAGAAGTCCCACCAGCGGACCAATGGAAAGCTGTTTCAGATGTATCAACGATGTAGATCTACTCTCATCCTTTTTAGGAGGTAAGATTTGCCTGGAAATCACATAAGTTGATTCCCCGGTCCATCTAGCGTTAGCCTGTTCAATGAAGCTAGATCTCAGGCAGTGCTTGCATGAGTTCAAGGGGAGGCCCAGCCAACTCGCAGTAGTGATTTCCTGCAAGTTTGTGGCCTGCCTTGCTAACTCATCCGCAATGAAGTTACCCTGGACGCCACTATGGCCTGGGATCCAAATGACGTTCAGTTCGCACCTTTCGGCTAGTTTATTTAGAGATTCCCTAAATTTCATGTCAGCTTGGATGTCAGAGAAGATCTTAATAGAATTAATGTTTGACAGATCTGTGAGGTGACGAGCTGCTTACCATATAGCTTTGAGCTCAGACCGATAGATACTGCAGTGATCAGGTAAACGCAAACTTAATTTGAGGTGAAGCTTTTCACAGAAAAACCCACTTCCAACTTTGTTGTTCTGTTTGGAGCCGTACGTGTACAGGTGAAGTGGGTTAGGGTTAGGGTAATCCACTCGATTATTTTCGGAATTCTCGCGGAGAATTTGTTGTCCCAACAGAAGGCTGATATTGCATGATTCAGTTTTAGGTAGTTGACAAGTGAGATGAAGATAGTATGGTTTCGAGAGCTTTAGTTGGAGTGGTGAGAAGGGCCCCGCTTATAAGCATGAAGGCTATGCACTGCACTCCAGTTGTTTTGCTCTTATTGGTTTCGAGTTCTAGTGCTGGTCACCATACGGTGACTGTATAGAAAATAATATGTCGCACTACCTTGACCCTAACTGCCCTGAATCAGTTAATGAGAGTCCTCTTGCCTGAAAATTCGATTGGTAACGAACTGCTCGGAAGGTAATTTCAATTTCTGTCTGAGCTGAGGTGATTTGACCGTATATACATATGTAGGTACCTTTCGCAGGGATACCAAATGCTCATTTAAGGGCATATAAGCACTGGATGAAGATGCTCGGGTCAAGAAAGTATTTTTACAGAAACCCGCTGAACGCAGAAGAAGGGGGAGACCTCCACTGCGTTAGGAAGATCAGGTGGACAGTGATGCTGACTCCCTAGGTATTCCCAAACGGCGCCATGCTGCACGAAACAGAAATAGCTGGCGTGTTATGTTGGACTCGGCCAAAATCGTCTAGACGGTTACGTGCCAATTAAGTAAGTAAGTAAGCACTTTTTTTCAAATTTAGTTTACTTTTAAAAATCTTGCAACTCTTTTTTAACTACGTACACACAGGCAACCCTAACTGAATCCCCTGAATCACTTCTGTGTGCACTAATAAGTACTACAAACTTGCTAATGCCTTGTGCTACCCAAGAATGAGTCATTTATTTATCTTTAATTTGCATATGAATGTATATCTCTAATTAACCTTAGAGTCACTTGCTCTATTTAATAAACCAACCCATTTTCAGCGCCAACACCTACCTACCAACTCAACTAAATATGCAAGCAAATGTATTTCAAATCAATTAAGCAAATTATTGTTGGACATTTTATGTAGTTCACACTTTCAAATAACTTAGAAAACAATCGCTGAGTTGTTGTCAACGGTTTGCAAAAGCTGGAAGAAAAAAAAATGTTTGCAACTTGTCATAAAATCAGTGGAAAGCAAGTGGATTAAAAATAAACTAATATACAATTAACTAATCATTTAATTTCAATTGAATATTTATGAGTTTTATAGCCGGGTTTAGCTTAAATAAATAAATACAAAATATATATCGCGATTTCTATCTATGATAATGTGGAGCATTAGCTGATTCAAACGATTTGACATGCGCTTAACATTAGCGATTAGCTGCGATTTTTATTTGCACTTTCTTGCATACTTTCTTGTATTCTCTTTCTCTGTCACTCTTCGTGCTTTTTCCACAGCAAGTTGTCCAACATTCGCAGTTTACTACTTTTCTAATCAGTGTTATGACTGTGTAATAAATTTACAATTTTATTAGCTCTTATTAGTCTAATTGTAAAATAATTTTTTTTTATTGCTTATGAATTAGTGATGAAGTTAACGTCGTGGCTAGTGAGTAAGCTTTGCTGGAGGGAGGGAGGTAGGTGGATAAGACGAGTATTGTTGCATACTTGGCATTTTTTCGTGAGGAATTTGCAGGTGCAAAATGCTGTTTGGAATGGGAGTTATAAAAGTTATGGTCAACGTAGAAAATGTCATAAAATAAATGCACTTATTCGATATAGCAGATAACAGAGTGCGACAGCACTTTGTCACACAGATCGAAATACCACTATCCATATAGTAAAACCCCCAAACCGCTTTGCTCCCTGTGGTCAAACTTTTTTTTATTGCCATTTTCAATTTGGGAAATTTTATTTGAATAATTTTTAAATAAAGGAAAAAAGGGTTGAAATACATGTTGTGTAAATATCTGTTTCCTAATAAAGTAAAATTGTACGGTCTTTATTTTGGTGGAATACTTTAACCCGTTAACACCTCTACGAAGAGGTCATTTTGACTCCTTTTTTATAAAATTCGAAAAAACAGTATTTTGAAGGTTGATAGAGGGTTAAAATGTTGCAGAAAATTATTCGCCATAAAATTTTACTAGGGATCCCCTCAGACAAAATCTTTATACAAATAACTTAAAAGAGCACAGAAAGCAAACAACATTCTATAGTCGTGAATACCCTAAAAACACTAACTAGTTTCGACAGCAACTTGTACTTTAGTTATTATTATTTAAACTTGCTTATTTATCATATTTTTTTGTTATTCGAAAACACTAATTAAACCATTTTATCACTTTTCTTCTCATTGCAGTGTTAAAAATTGTGAATACCCTTCTTTGTTTGTGGCTTGTGGCTGTGGTCGAAGTGCAGTAGATCAGCACACCCAAAGTAATTCATAAATAAATTATTTTTTATTAAACACATACTTATGTATATGCATGTTGCCATGATAATTAATGCATATATGTACATCAGTGGCGCGCGCTTCATAAAAGCCGAAAAGCCCGGCTTTTCTAAATATTTTCGTTCATTTCATTTTTGAATCTCTGGCTATTTTACGCTATAAATGTGTCTACCGTTTATGTTCTTCAATGTGTTTACTACTTAAATTCCCCTGGCGCGTTAGCCCAACAACAACATTCACGTGTATTTTGTTTGTACAGCCAATCAGAGCACAACCTAGGTTAGTGAGCATGTTTTAACAGTTCCACACATGTGCTTTTATGAGGCTTACAAAATAGAATAACATAGCTTATTTTCTCGCTTTCTCAATTGCTTATTTTCAGAGTTAAATTGAAAAAAAAACTAGCAAAACACTTTTTTTATATTTCACATAAAATTTGCATGCGAATGGGAAGATGGCTTTGGTATTCGTGATTTGATATTCAACAGTGCTGACTGATATTTGGCGACTGTTGATTTTGAGTAATGTGAAATCAGCGCAACATCAAAATCAGGCAAAAGCTTACTAATTTTAAAAGCTATAAAAATTAAAACAAATTAAAATCAATTCAGTTGAATTCTAGCCAAATGATTCCAATAATAACTTCTCCTCGGCTTTTGTAGATAGTCCACGTTCTGTTGGTGAAGAACTTGAATTGACTTTCGACTGTGTCAGGCTTGTTCATGTGCAGACCAAAAGTAGATACAGCTGAAACAACAAAAGTCATATACCTACACATATCCATTGTAAATCAAAACTTAATTATTCTTCATGATCTTCATTTTCTCGATTTATCTCATTACATACACTTTCGTACGGTATGAATATAAACAAGAAAGCAAATATGCAAACGAATTTAATCAATGGCAATGTCAATGGCGGAACGCAATCAAACTTTCAGAGAATACAGCAAAGAAAATTACATACATACATAAATGGCTAATAGCTGTGCTTTATACACAGGCTTTCCCAGCCAATTTATGCTAGAGCCCGCCACTGATGTACATCTAAGCTACGTATACATATATGTACATATGTATGTGCATGTTCATAAGTGTTAAATGAATAAAGCAATAAATTAAAAAGTTCAATTGATTTCACATTCAGCAATAACTGCGCTGCTCTCAACCATTTAGCGGCGCTGTCAAGCTGTCAAGTGTCATAGCCTGCAAGTGTTTGTTTCTTTGTATACAAATATAAGTGTTTGTGGGCGGGCGCGAAATGTCAAGGAGCCACTAAAACCGAATTTCCTAATTGTGTGAAACAACGTTAATAAATATTCAAAATTTAAAGACACAAGTAATTTATTTTTTAACAAAAAAAAAAAACAATGAAATCGATGCATACTTATTGTTTTCTTTGCTGCATGTGATGTTGCCAAATATTGAGTGCGTGTCTGCAACATGTTTCCGCGAAGCGCAACAACGCTGCAAATGTTCTAAACTGAGTAAAGGTTTGTGTAATGTTTTTATCTTATTCTTGCTATAGATGTTTTTGTTGTTTAAAGCTAGATACTCGTATGCAAAGTAGCGTTAGCTGCCATAAAATGGAATTGGGTAACTTGATATTTTTATACTCAGCTGTACTAGTACACAGAGTATTATAATTTTGATTTCATAACGGTGGATTGTAACATAATGAAATAATCGAGATAGATATGGACTTATATATATCAAAATGATCAGGGTGAAAAGAGAAATCGATTGAGCCATGTCCGTCCGTCTGTCCGTCTGTGAGCACGATAACTCGCGTAAAAATTGAGATATTTTGATGAAATTTGAAATGCAAGTTGGTATCGAGACTGGGACGGTTGGTATTGAAAATGGGCGAAATCGGACCATGACCACGCCCACTTTTCCTATATAGAAAAAATCGGATATTTGGTATCTCAGCCACTAATATAGCTAGAGTGATAAAATTTTACCCACGTATTGAGCTCAGGCCCTTATGAAGAAATTTGATGAAGTTTTGGAAAATGGGCGGTGCCACGCCCACTTATTAAGGGTCAAACATTGAAAGTTTTATATATCATAACTCAGAAACCGTTGAAGATATATCGATGAAATTTGGTATGCGTAATATGCTTACTTAGGCAAATGTTTTGACGAAAAATTATCAAAATCGGTTGACGGCCACGCCCACTTTTATATATGGGTATTATAAAGTGACCTAATAAAACCATTTTAAGCGATATCTCTGTCAAATATAAAGATCTATCACTGACATTTTGTGGCAGGAGTCCAACTACGGACGTAAAACAAAAAGTACAAAAATTTTGGAAAATGGGCGGTGCCACGCCCACTTATTAAGGGGCAAACATTGAAAGTTTTATAAGCCATAACTCAGAAACCGTTAAAGATATATCGATGAAATTTGGTACGCATGATATATTTACTTAGCCAAATGTGTGGACGAAAAATTACCAAAATCGGTTGACGACCACACCCACTTTTATATATGGGTATTATAAAGTGACCTAATAAAACCATTTTAAGCGATATCTCTGTGAAATATAAAGATAATTCATTGAAATTTTGTGATATGAGTTCTACAATAGACCGGAAACAAAAAATAAAAAAAAGTTTATAAAATGGGCGTGGCACCGCCTCTTTTTATGCAAAGAAATCTACGAGCCTATTACTCGACAAATAACTGAGATATTATGACGAAACTTGGTTTATGCACTTTTATAACTTGTGTTAATAGACACGCAAAAATGTATTGAAATCGGTTTATGACCACGCCTACTTTTTAACAAAGATATTTCTGGAACACCCTTTTGGAATTTGTAACGTGAAGTCTTTGTAACTAAAAGTCATAGAGGGATGCAATTTTGCACTAACAATAATATTTATATGCTTATTTGGATGATTGATACAAATTTTGAAAATGGGCGTGGCTGCGCCCTGTTTATGCAGCACTCGTTTCATATAAAATACACCCTATATCGAACAAACGCAAACAAACAATGAAAGCATACAGCTGAGTATCTAATGTTCGATTCCACTCGAACTTAGGCTTCCTTACTTGTTGTATATACATATGTAGAAAACGAACGAGGTTTAGTTAGCTATAGCTACCCTGCAGGGAAAATCTCTAGTTCCGAAATAGGTCGCTTCTAGTGCATTTTTCGCAACTACTAGTGCGAGCTTAATCTCTTTTGCATGTTATCAACTGTCGAATTTAACACGGCGATGTCCTAGGCGGTGTCAATTGTCACCCTCTGCACAACATTTTCGATAGTTCCGAACTAGTACTAAGTTCTACAGTTTCCACTAGTTCGTTTATTGGCACAATTTCGATAGTTCTGAACTAGCTACAAGTACCTACAAATTCTACAGTTTGACATCTGCCGCTTAAGTGCAGCCTTTGACACACTTCGTGCAAGTAGCGCGATGGCCGACTGGATAACGCATGTGCCTTTCAATCTGAGGGGCGCGGGTTCGAATCCTGTCGGTGTCAAGTTGGATGATAATTTTTTTTTTTTAAACTAATATTTTTTTTTTTATTTATTTATTAAAAATTTACAATAATATTTAAAAAGTAATAAAATTAAAAAAAATTAAAAATAAGCCTGAGGGATCGAAAAAGCATAATTAGGGGAACATTTCATTTCATACAAGATGCAAATAGAAACCTCTTTATATAAAATGTTTCACTAAACATCTGAGAATTGCAGAAATATACGAAGCCTACGGCAATTGAACGAACGAAAAATTTCCATAGAATTTTTTTCACTTCGAAATTGCATACAAATCAAACACGGTAGGCAGGAAGCGACGATAGGTTGCATGAAAATGTCGAGAAAAAAGGAAAGTGGGGTTGTGTTATGTGATGTTTATAGATGAAACATCCGTTGAAATTAAAATCCGAGCTGCTCCTTTTTCAAGGATATCCACATTTTTTGTTTTTTTTGAAAGGATCAAATATTGAGGAAATCGAAAATTCGCCACCGTCCAAATTTTTGCGATTTCAATACATTATTTGGTCGCTAAGGGATACAAAAAAAGGTATTAAAAAGAAAAAAGGACACCTGTAGTGGAAAAATCCAATGTGAACAGGACCTAAAGGATAACCACTGAAATATAAAATAACACAAAAAGTACCCACTTTAATTTGCGTATAACTCCTAAAATGTTAACTCTACGTGAAAATTCCTTATAATATGTTTCATTCAGAATAAATAAGGGAATATTTCTTTGATATACAATTTTGTTGTACCTGCAGTGGTTAATGCACTTTGGTCCATCTAAAGTAAAAATTTCAAAAAAAAGTACTTTTTTATGGTGCTATTTTAAGTTCAAATATTTTTCTAGTTTATGTAAATATTTTAATCTAATGATCCAATTCTCATTCTTACATATCTATACGTTAATATTAAAAAGAATTAGAGCTGAAATACGCGCTAGGGGTGCACGGTGGGCGGTAAGCAACAAAAGGTTGCATGAAAATATCGAAAAAACGATCGCCGGCTAAAAACTTACGTAAAATGATATTCTAATATACTTCATAAACACACAGCAAGCGTGAATAAAATCTCCAACATTTTTTTTTAAACGAAAATTAGTACCAGCACACAGCTAGGCACATATTCGTTGGGCCATCGTTTTTACGATATTCCCATGCAACCTATTGTTGCTTCCCGCCCACCGTGCACAGCGGGCGCGTATCTCAGCTCTAACTCTTTTTTAGTATTAACGTATAGATATGTAGGAGTGAGAGTTGGATCATTAGATTAAAATATTTACATAAACTAGAAAAATATTTGAACTTAAAATAGCACTATAAAAAAAACGTACTTTTTTTTGAAATTTTCATTTTAGATGCACAAAAGTACATTAAGCACTGCAGGTACATCAAAATTGTATATTAAAGAAATATTTCCTTATTTATTCTGAATGAAACATATAATAAGGAATTTTCACGTAGAGTTAACATTTTAGGAGTTATACGCAAATTAAAAAGGGTACTTTTTGTGTTATTTTATATTTCAGTGGTTATCTTTTAGGTCCTGTTCACATTGGATTTTTCCACTACAGGTGTCCTTTTTTCTTTTTAATACCTTTTTTTGTATCCCTTAGCGACCAAATAATGTATTGAAATCGCAAAAATTTGGACGGTGGCGAATTTTCGATTTCCTCAATATTTGATCCTTTCAAAAAAAACAAAAAATGTGGATATCCTTGAAAAAGGAGCAGCTCGGATTTTAATTTCAACGGATGTTTCATCTATAAACATCACATAACACAACCCCACTTTCCTTTTTTCTCGACATTTTCATGCAACCTATCGTCGCTTCCTGCCTACCGTGCAAAGTGTGTCTTATAATGGTCACTCTATTCACTCCTTCTGAACTGGTGAGGGTCTAACTAAAATTGATCTAGTTCCTTTTTGACACCTTTTCGCTAGTTCGGAACTAGAAATTTTGCTCACTAGTTATTGAGTTCCCTGCAGGGTATAGATACATACATACATATATATTTTCTATTTCGCAGCCACACATGTATACCTATACACACAAATTATCATGTCATATGCCTCTGACACGCGCTAAATTTAATGAAAAAACTAGAAATTTCAAAAAGAATTAGCATAAAAAAAATTATGAATAAATTAATTTAAATTTTTTAATGCCAAAGAAGACAAAGACTACTAAAATAAAGTGAATTGATGAAATAATAATTAGAAAAATATAATACAAATATAAATATAATGTAGTAATAATATTAGACTGGCTTAACGAATTTTAAGAACTTCCGCTGTTTAAGTACTCCTTAATTTGTTTTTTTTTTTTTCTTTTCAAATTGGTTGGATTTTCATTGGAGAAATATACCAAGATGCCTTGTCAATCAGCTCAGTAAAGGTTTCTTTTTTAATTTTTTAATAAATAGCAAAGGTGTGGCATTGAACGCGGAGCATCTTGCTTGCTTGCACTTATAGCTAACCACTAAGCTACAGCGGCAGGGCAGTATACTGGTATAGCTTGCTTAACAATGAGAGATGTTCGGTCAAATTTAGTCAAATCAATGGAAACCAATTTTTAAGCCCATTTTTGAGTTTATTGCCCCCAAACTATTTAAACTTGTCACGATAATTTGAAAATGATTTGAGAATGCTGCTCGGAGAAAAATTGGTTACTCAAACGACATGTCAACCTAGCCATATTTTAGGAGTATATAGCCAAAAAAACAGCTCACGCCCACAGTGTTTTGTTTTTTAGCTTATCAGTTAATATCTGTGTCTTTATGAGTTTTAAATTTTTCCAGTTGATATGAAATTTCATATTTCTTAAATGTGTTTTGTTTTTTTTTTTTTTGATGGAAAAAGCTTGGAATGAGCTGTATTTGATCCAGAGGGCAAACCATTTCATCTAATTTTGTGTTGTAATGAGCTTCATCAGATTATGAAGGACCCTCTAAACTTTCAAATAATGCAAACAAGTGGATTTCAGAAAGATATGGCATGAAAGAAAACGCATTGTACATACATACATATCTGTGCCCGCAAATTAAAGTAGCCTAACTGGAGATAACGCAAAATTGAGTTATTGTTATAGTGGTAATCTTTGGAGGGAACCCCACCGATCTGTCTTATCCCCATTTAAATCGGAGTAATAATTAAAAAGTTATTAAGATATAAAAATTATCCCAACTCAAATGTAAACATTTTGCATCAGTTAAAACAACTTATCTTCACTTAAGTCTAGTAAGTATTGTATGAAAATCATTTTATTAAAACATCCTAACCAGAATTATGTGGGCATATTTATTTGCGTTTTCAGTTTATTAAAAACACTTAACTTGAGTTAAATGGAGATAAGAAGCTTATTGGAAAGAATTCAATTCAACTAGAGTTAATTTTGCTTTTCGTAAAAACTGTATTCAATAAAAGCACTTAAGTTATAAAAGTTAATTTTTTCGCTATTAACTTTGCTTTAAGATTTCTGGTTCACAACTATTCCTTCTCTAACACTGCAAATCTATTATTTTCACTTTTAAAAATCCCAATTGGTATAATAGCTTAAATTTTGACAATAAATCGATTTTTCTCCGTTCACCATATTTTGAGTTAAGCTACACAGAGCCAAAAAGTTCACCTATAATCAAAGAGACTGCCATCTAAAAAAGCTATTTGGCCAAGGAGAGCGAGAGGAGACAAAATTGAAGAAATTTTTGCTGGAAAATCTTCTAGATTTTAGCTTGAATTTCTTCTTAAATTTATTGAAAAGGATACCGTCTGAAAACGAGGAGATAACTTCTTATTTATTAATTTTTTATGTCATTTTGTCAAAAAAATTAAATTGTTAGAAGAAATATGCTTGTTTTTATGAGAAAATTTTTATAAAGCAAATCAATAAGGACATCCTTTAATTTTTACTAGAACCTTTTTGAATTTATTAAAAAGGAAACTTTTTATTTTTAAAAGAGCCCTTATTAATTAAAATTTTGCTATAAACGTCTTAACGTACGTACATGTATGGATATACTCGTACATACTAGAAATATGCATAACAGTTTCATCAGCCACTTTTTTGTATGTGTGCAATAACATGTTCAAGAAATTAAAAGGGAGAACTTTTTATTTTTAAAAGAGCTCTTATGTGTTTCCTCCGTTCGTCAATTTCACTACGGCTTTGCACATTTCTACAATTCTCAAACGATTAGTGAAGCATTTGGTATAAAGAGTTTATTATGTCCATCTGCACTTACATATATGAAATGAAATGTTGCCCTTTGTCTGAATAAGTCCTAGGAAAATACTAGTTGACTAATTATGTTTTCCGGTGAAAATCAAGATTCTCTTCTTAATAATATTAAATAGGGTTTCTTCTTAATTTTACAGGTTATCTGCTAAATTTATGTGAAAAGGTTTCCATATTTATTCTAGGAGTCATCTTCTTAATTTTATATAAGAGGTTTTCATCTTAGTTTTATAGGTTATCCATTAAATTTTACTGAAAATGATTTCATCTAAAATCCACGGGTTATCTTCTTAATAATATTGAAAAGGTTTTCATATTAGTTTTACAGTATATCTACTTAGTTTTATTAAAATGAGATATCCATTCATAATAAGACGGGCATCTTATTGGAGAGAAAGCGTAGAGAAATCCGCTAAACTTTGTTCTGATTTACAGGGCATTTTAGGTAGTCTTTTGGCTCTGTGTACTTTAATTTAACGGCACAGATATATTAGAAATAAAATCGATATGAGTTCGAAAAAAATGAGAACCATTTGTTACTAAAGCAACCAGACTAAAGGTTTAGGTATGTATTTTAAGAAAAGCGCTATTTGTCTGATGAAAATCACTCTCTTATTACGGGCTTGCTTTCGAATTAATAACGAATTTAAAATACATCACTTAACAGAGACTCCGCTTTACTGGATCATTACCTACTTCTCGAGTCGTATAATAATCTTTACAGAATCATATGTACATAGGTATATCGTTGAAGGTGAGAAAGGGATTCTTATTCTAATTATATTCGAATTATTAACCAGTTATAATGCTTACGAGTATTGACATAGAAATACATACAAACATACAAATTACATAGCCTACAAATTCTCTAAAATGCGTATGATCCAAATTCCGCCAAACCTCCACTTTTTCTTAATATTTTTTCCTAAGTTGCGGGACATACATATGTACATATGTAGGTACCTACTTGGTTGACAAAGAAAAAATAAAAGCTTATAAAAACCGCTATAAATATGAAACCAAAGCAAAAGAACAATAGCAATAAAAACAACAACAACAAAATTAACAGAAATACATACATACACCAAAAGCAACAAGTAAGGAAGCCTAAGTTCGAGTGGAATCGAACATTAGATACTCAGCTGTATGGTTTCATTGTTTGTTTGCGTTTGATGGAAACACTGTGTAGGTACTTTACATAAAGCAAGTGCTGCATAAAGTGGGCGTAGCTGCGCCCATCTTCAAAATTTTTATCAGTCATCCAACTAAGCATATGAGTATTATTCTTTGTGCAAAATTTCATTCCTTTATGACTTCTAGTTACAAAGATGTCACGTTACAAATTCCCAAAGGGTGTTCCAGAAATATCTTTGTTAAAAAGTAGGCGTGGTCATAAACCGATTTCAATAAATTTTTGCGTGTCTATTGACACAAGTTATAAAAGTGTATAAACCAAGTTTCGTCATAATATCTCAATTATTTGTCGAGTTATAGGCTAAGAAATCTCGTATATTCCTTTGTCTAAAAAGAGGCCGTGCCACGCCCATTTTCCAAAATTTATCTATTTTTTGTTTCCGGTCTATTGTGGAACTCTTGCCACAAAATTTCAATGAATTATCTTTATATTTGACAAAGATATCGCTTAAAATGTTTTCATTAGGCCACTTTATAATATCCATATATAAAAGTGGGCGTGGCCGTCAACCGATTTCGCTAAAATTTTCAACGTGTATTACCACAAGTAATAAAAGTGTACACACCAAGTTTCGTCATTATATATCAATTATTTGTCGAGTTATGGGCTCAGAAATCTCGTATATTCCAGCTTCAAAAAAGAGGCGGTGCCACGCCCATTTTCCAAAATTTTTGTGTTTTTCGTTTCGTTGCAGTGGGCGTGGTACCGCCCATTTTCCAAAATTCCATCAAACTTCTTCATAAGGGCCTGAGCTCCACACGTGGGTGAAATTTTATCACTCTAGCTCTATTAGTGGCTGAGATACCAAATTTCCGATTTTTTCTATATAGGAAAAGTGGGCGTGGTCATGGTCCGATTTCGCCCATTTTCAATACCAACCGTCCCAGTGTCGATACCAACTTGCATTTCAAATTTCATCAAAATATCTCAATTTTTGCGCGAGTTAGAGTGTTTACAGACGGACGGACGGACAGACGGACGGACGGACGGACATGGCTCAATCGATTTCTCTTTTCACCCTGATCATTTTGATATATATAAGTCTATATCTATCTCGATTATTTCATTCTGTTACAATCCACCGTTATGTGATTAAAACTATAATACTCTGTGTACTAGGACAGCTGAGTATAAAAATAAGTGAATATTTTAAAAATATAAATACACGCGCGCCATCTGTTGGAACATAGTGGTGGTTATAACCTAATCTCATTAGTAAATATGTTGCATATATTTAGACAGCAGCTGGAAATTACATACATACATACATACATACATACATACATACATACAGGTGAAACTAATAAAAGCGTGTTAATAAACTCGATCAACAAGCTAACTAACTATTTTATCTACTCGCGATCAACAGCTGCGATAACGAGATGCGCAATAATTTTCAGTTGGCGCGGCTACTGGTCAACAGCATTTAATATTTTATGTACATACCCACCTTTGTATGTATGTACATATGTATGTATGAAAAAAACAAAAGCAAAAATTAGCTTGACGGCCGATTGTCGGTAAACGACAGCGGCAACAGTGGCAGCGCAGCAGTAGCAGCAACAGCAAGAAAAAGTGACCAGCAGCAAAAACAACAAAACGCCAACAGCAGCAATAGCTTCATCAATTACAACAACACTACTACGTCGTTTCTTTGTGCTTGGATGTTGTTACATATGTTCGTTGGTTGTGAGTGCAAACCCCACCAACAAAATCCAGTTTTATTGTGTTCACTTTAGGTGATCGCTTTTTTGTCATACCTAGTTTGTCGTTTTATATGTAAGCTGCTGCCTACAAAAATTTAGGTGTTAGAAAGATGAGCTTTTTATTTTGAGCAAAATAAACTTTGGTTTAATTTATTTTTTAAATAAATTATTGCATCTGCATACGAAAACAAAATGCCACTCAATCAGCGACACGGTGAAAAAGTGGAAAAATGCAATAAAACTTAAAAAAAAAAAAAAAAAACAAAAGAAAAAAATGGCATGGCAAAAATCGTCAACAAATGTTAAACTAATGCACAAATATGTTGTGTGATTAAGCTAACAACTGTAAAAAAAAACAAAGAACCGAAAACAACAACTGAAAAAGAAACAAAGAACAAAAACAACAACAACAACTGCAAAAAACAACAAAGAACTAAAAACAACAACCTTCACCTTACACAAGCAGCCAGCAATAGTGTAGCAGCAAAATAAAAATAACTACAAACTCGTATGCTACATTGTGCACACAATGATCCTTTGTTTCACAACCTCAGCTGCAGCCTCAATCCGCATTGCACGTCACTGCACTGCACTGCACCTCACACTGTCCATTAAACTAATGGCAGAGCACAACGCTTGCTTGTTTCATATGAAATGTTTTTCTGCTACCGTCTTATGTTTGACACTATCGCATTTCCATGCAAATTAGGTCCCAACCTGACTGGTTGTTTGCTGCTGCTGCTGCTGCTGCTGCTGCTGCTGCTATTGCTGATGGTCTTTACTTGACGACAGCATCATTTGCCAATTGAGTCGCCAACTTGTAGCACTATGTTCATATATATGTTGTATGTATTTATGTACTCGTACATATGCAGATTGTTGACTTGGTCAAGTGATCATCATCAAGTGCTCAATATTCATTTGGCAGACACTGTTACATTTAAAAGGTTTGTGTATGTGGAAATGTTTGCAGCACATTGGTATGCAATGTCGATACACTGACAGAAAGACTGTATAATGTTTTTTTTTTTTTCATTAAAAGTTAGACTTTAATACAAGCGTCAAAATTGCTCACAAATTGTTAGCATATACATACATATAGAGTTGGCCATTTTCTAGATTTACAAATTTTGGAATAACTTTTGTATACGCAAGACGAAATTCTCAGAAAGTGAAACAAATCCATAGTTTTTACAAAAAAAGCAATAAGCCTTGGTCGCACAGAAGGTGGGGAACGGAGGTGGTACAGGCTTTTGGTGCGGCTCTACTTTTGGGCTATTAAAACTTTATGCCACCTCAACAGCAAAAAAAACGTAGATACACTCAGGGGAAAAAATTATAAAGACATATGAAAACGTGTTTAAAATGGGTAAAAACGTATTTAAAAGTGATGTAAATACCAACATTTTTATTTTAAAAATGTTCATTGTAAAATTTTTAATTGAGAAAAAACATTTTAAAGTGCTTTTATTTTAAGCACTATGAGAAAAAAAAAACGCTGCAGTGTTCTCTATATCATTTTCTCTTCCGGATTCGAAATTGTATCCAACGACATTCTCTTCATCTTCTCTCAATCCGAGTCCCAACTACAAAAATATAGCCTCCGCTTGCTCTCCTCTTCTTTTCTACTTCGCCCTAACTGTTTGCTATCTTTATTTCGTCGCTCCGGAAGAAGAAAGACGCATGCCAGTAACTACAAAAATATAGCTTCCGCTTGCTCTCCTCTTCTTTTCTACTTCGCCCTAACTGTTTGCTATCTTTATTTCGTCGCTCCGGAAGAAGAAAGACGCATGCCAGTAATTTGTCAACGAAAAAAGGCGCACTAAAAATATTTCGGGGAAGAAAGACGCCTTAAAAAACATGTCGACGAATATAGACGCATTAAAAAACATTTCGACGAAGAAAGACGCATTAGCATTTATAACTGCGAAGAAAGACGCATTAGCATTAATATTGACAAAGAAAATAAAAAAAATCGAATACGTCTTTCCTTCCTTCGTTATCAAAAAAAATAAAGAGTTTTTCTTTCGAAAAATATTTTTAATGGGTCTTTCTTTAAAAAAAAAAACAAAAGGTTGCGTCTTTCTTCCTCAACAAAACACTTTGCGTCTTTTTTCTTCTATAACGACGATTACTTATTCTCCTTATTCTCCTTTTTCTTCTTCATTTTATATTCTCCTCCGGATTCAAACCATGACATTAACCTGAAATTCAATCCAACGCCATCACATAGTGGAACATTAAACATTACATTGAATTATAATAACCTATTTATACTTCTCTTTTCTTAAAAAAGAATCCATGAATTATATGAATCATTGTAAAAACAAAATTTAAAAAAATCGATTCTCATTATTGTTTTTGTTGGATTTTTCACAAAAAAAATTTTGAACAAAGAGCGAGTTTTTGAATCAACATTCATTTTCATTTTTAATTTAAGTATGTTCCTTTTTAAATCCAAAATGCATTTTTAATTCAAAAATTTCATTCTTAATTAAAAAATTTAATTTTTAATTTAAATATTTTCATTGTTAAAATAAAAATGGTTTGGTTTAAAACGTGCATTATGAAAACAAAAATTTTATTTTTGATTTTAAAATGTTGTTTTTCCCTGAGTGTACATATTTTCTGACTGAAGAGAGAAATGTTTTACGGTATTTTAACGAAAAAGTATTTTAACCGCGTCGAAATATATAGATCACGTGGCTATAAAAGGTATCAGAAGTCCAAAATTTTTAACAATACCCTTCCCACTTCGCTGCGACAAATCACACTATGCCACTCCCTGCCCTATCGCTCTCCCTACCACTCTGCATTTCCCGTTCCCTCCTCTCTTTTCCACCACCTATACTACTCTTTCTCTCTCCCGTTCTTTGTCAACAACTTTCCATGGCCATCCGGGTCTACCGATCGGTGTATATCATGATTACTACTATGTTTTGATACAAATATTTCCCAAAAATTTTTCGAACTATTCCGGTTCATGTTTGGGCCTCAATCTCTATATTCGTATAGCGTTAAATATATATGGAAACCCTGAGCAGCACTTTTAATTTTATGCCAATATTGCGTAAAAATATTCTTATATATTTATCCTTTAATTTGATAGCAATATTGCTCATACATATTTCGGAGGCATCTGGGTCCATATATTGGCCTACTATATCTCGGAAAAGGGCAGAGATATCAGAATTAAATATGGTCATGATTTAATGTAATACCAGTTGCCCATAGTGTCAAAATTTTAATGTGATCGGCCCCCTAGTTTCGGCGTCCATAAGGGACAAACAAACAAAACAAACTTTCATCCTTATATATATACATACATAGGTTATAATTACTTAAACATACGAGTAGTCCTATCTCATGCCTATTACTTATAATTATAATTATTATTATTACTAGTTTAAATTTGTGACCAACAAGTAATGTGCTTTGATACAAAATCGATTTTCTATCTTTTATATTGCTCTTATAATAATTTTAGTTGTTTGTGCACATTAATTTTATTATATTTATATTTATGGCTTATTTACGCCACACTTGTAGTTAAGTGCAATGTGCAACAACAGCAACACTACGTGGGCATTCATTTGTGGCACCTGTCTGTTGCACGTCGCCTAGCATTTGTGGAATGTCGCTTCCTGCGGCATGTTGTTGCTGCTAACTTGTTGCAGCAGTCGACGCGTTTTTTAGTTTATTATTTTTTATTGTATGTAATTTGTTGTTTGTTATATCAAATAAGTAATTTGTTTATGCGCCCAAATATGACCACAGATAGGCATATTTATATGGATACAAGTATTTAGATAAGTGTGCACTTAAAGTATTAAATATTATATATAAAACACTTTATATTTAATTCAAATTAAATGTTTCTATGGAGTTGTACCGGTTATTTGTTGATTTAGCCACGAGAACTCGATTCGTAATACAGTTTATATGCATCGCTGCTATAGATTCGCCATTTCTCTGCGAGCTATAAATTTTTCTCTGCTAACTATCTGTCAGATTTGCATCAGAAATTTTGCTTTTTTTTCATCTTGTTGTCAAATTCCGTTTAAAAAAGCATAGTCATTGTTTTTCCTTATATCAGTGATCTGCTTAACTAAGAGGTTACTCTCATAACACCAATGAGTTCCGGCTACTATTTATAATTGGTTTAGCATGAGTCTATTTGAACTGTCTAGAAAATATATCGCACGTTTTATGCAATAGGGATTTATCTCAAAAAAAATTTTGTTTGGGAAAACGCAAATAAAGTTTTATAATTTCAAATAGTTTCCTTCTACGGCTAACTACAAAATCACTTTTATTTGCACCATTTTTATCTTTTTGAGTATTTTATAAGACTATACTCAAAGGCACTACCCAGTTATTGAAATATATGGCAAAATCCCAGAAATCGAAAATTTCGAGTTAAATCCCTATTGCATAAAACGGGCGATATGTAGATATACTTCAAAATTTTAACATATTAATTATGTAAATTAATTCGTTCATGTCACAGTGATGAAATGCGATGCTATAAAGAGCTTTTAAAGTATTAATCGAATGCCACATTGTAGCTTTTTTTTTTTAATATCTAAGTTAAAACTTGATTTAAAATCATAACTAAACATATATGCATAAATCTATGCATGCGTACAAGTAGGTGTAACAGATCATTCAGGTATTTGTTTTTATTTTATTAGATTTATGAAATACAATACTTTCACTAAGCTACATAATAATAAAATAAAAACAATTGGAATGTGACTGCCTCAGCAAACCACACAAAATGGGGATATTCCTCTTACAGCTGCCATAAATCAGTTTTATCCAGTCGGAAACTCAGCAAAACTGCAACAAAGCGAAAATATTTACATGTAGATATTTAATATTACTATGTAAAATGTTTTTTAATTAGAAAACAATAACAGGGAAATGATTTATCTATGCGGATGTGAAATATACAAATGTACATAAATATTTTTTTATTTTCTTATTTAAAATAAATTTGAGTTTCGTAAATCAAACCCTTAATATATCGCACCCTAAATCAAAAAGTGGCACAACTCAAAATCCAAAAATTTTCAGGATAGCCAAAAAACTTTTTTTCATTACAAGCAATCGTATGGCAAAGGGACAGGTATAATCGTTATTTTTCGGCCGAAAGAGACAGTTATTCAAAAGTTTTTTTGGAAATCGCTAGAGATATGTTCCGTATACCCGTTTATGAAAAAAAACTCGATTTCGAAAAATTTTGAGTTATGCCACTTTTTGATTTAAGGTGCGATGTGTACTTATAAACGTCTTGGTTAATAGCAGCCTACAAATCTAAAGAATTTGCGGAATCATAGGCAATGGCAAGGTCGTATACAAAGACGATAACATTACCAATGAAAGTTAGAAAAAATAGAGTTCAAGTACAAGTAGGAAAAAATGGTCCTAAATATATACATACACTGAGGGAAAAAACAACGTATATCCAACAAAAACGACATCAACTCAACAAAAAACAGTCATGATAGTCAGCCTACCTTGAAAATTGTTGCATCGACTATAATAATTGTTATTTTCCCAGTTTACAAATATTACAATGAAAACAACCGCATTTATATTTAATATGACTGTGACGATTGTCAATTTAACATATCATGTGTGTGGATAATGCATCAGGACATTGACAATTTAAACACATTCCATTATGAAAGAAGAACTAAAATTTTAATTCAACGTTTTATTGGTCGATGCAAAGTAGGTATCGTAGTTATTTCAAACTGAATATTATTTGAAACAACATTAAAATGTCAATTTGAAATTGTTGCGATGTTAGGTAAAGCGCTGTTATTGTTGAGTCAACAATCATACGTTGATGTAACGTAGGAATCGTGGTTATTTTAAAGTGAAGATTCTTTGAAACAAAATTGAATTGTCAATTTGAAATTGTTATAATGTTAGGCGAAAGCTCTTTTATTGATGGGTTAACAAACGGCATTGTTGACTAGGTTAATATGAAATATAAATCTATTTTCAATTTAAAAACGCAGAGTGTTTGTTGTAGAATTCATTGTTTTTTTTATTTAGGTAAACACAAATGTAGCGTACATTTTTGTTATTTTAATAGATTACACAGTCAAAATATTTACAAAAATTTCACTCAACACGAACAAACCGATAGTAATACATAATAGTTTTGCTCAGATTTCAATCTGCTTACCAAAAGGGTCGGCTTTACATTAAGGAACCACGGTTCGAGAAAAACAAAATTCTTACCTGCCGGACGCTAATAGTTGAGGAGATATTCCTTGATAAAGTAATTTGTGTGTTGTAATTTTCCCGTTGGCGGCCTTTGGCTGCGCTTTAAAAAATAATCCTCAGCCGGTAATATCTATAGACCCAGCCGTAGCCAGGAATTTTGTTCGTGGGGGGTTTTATCGTTGTGGATTTTTTTTTCTGGGAGAAAAATATATAACTAAATAAAAATAATAAAAAAAATCTGGTTTCTAAAGTGCTATTTAGAAGAAAAATTTTTTTACAAAGCTTTTGATTTTAAAATTAGGGTTTTTATAAGAAGTTTTAAAAATCAGGAAACTTTTATTCATTTAAAAATTAGACTGTTCTATTGAAAACACGATGAATACTTTGTTTTTGGTGATTTTATCCAAGTGAAAAAAATAATAATATTTTATGGACGAAAAACTCGGTTAGATTACCCAGCTGTTTTCAGCTGTAAAAGTTCGCCCCAAGATTTTTAGCTTATGTTGGACTCTAACTTGTTTTTTTTTTGCAACTTTGTTATTTGACATCCGATTTTTAAAATTGATAGATATGTCATTATTTTAGTCTTTTGAGCAGAGTTTTAATTTATTTTCAACTTTTTTTTTCATTTCCATTGAATTTCATTTTTATTTGAAAATTAAAAAATAAACAGCGCAGCAGAAGTATAAAAAATAAAAAGTTCTACTGTACTGCTACTGCGCAGCCTTAAGTTTCAAAAAATTATAGTCGACTGTTGCTGTAATGTGGAAATTTTTATAGCAAAGGGCAAACATAATTTCGAGTTTTTACAGCACTTTTGTTATTGTTTTTTTTTTTTTTTTAAATTTATGGGAACACAATCGAAATTGTAATGTACAAAAAAACCAATTTTAAAAAGCCGCACTTAAAACTAAAATTCTGTTTATCTGTGCTTTGCTGTCGACTGATCTGTTTGAAACCACCGTAAAGCAACAGCACAAATAAACAAACAAATATATTCGACTGTTCAGTGCTTCGACTTCAGATATTTCCAAAGGAAATCGAAATTCAGAAGTTTTCAAAAAATTATGATAACTTGCGCAGAACAGCAGCAGCTTATTTTTTCAGACTGTTGCTGTTATGCTGGCAAACAGTGCTTGGGAAGCTTTATATTTCCCTCTAATGTCCTTTGATCTGTGAAGTCGTTTTCATATAGTTGGGTCACCTAGCCGAGTTTTTCGACCATAAAACATCCTTTTTGTTTCACTTGGAAAAAATCGCCAAAAATAAAGTATTCATCAAATCTTTTTAATATTACGCTTAAATTGTTTGCAATAAAACAGAATAATTTTAAAAAGAATAAAACTTTCCTGATTTTTACAACTTCTTATAAAAACCAAATTTTTCCAATAATCGCCAAAAATCAATAAAATGTTGAATTTGAAAAGTTAGTATTGAAAATGTGTGAATTCAGACTATAACAACTCACACATCAAATATATGGGATCTTTCGAAAATCACACAAAATGTTACAATTCAGACACTAATATAACCCGAGTAATGAATTTGCAGCCATGCAATGACTTTATGCAGTTATAAGGAAATATATTGTAGAAAATGTATGTATGTAACATAATTTGATTTATAAGTGGTATGTCGTTAGAAGCGTATTTTAATTATCTTTCGAACGGAGTAGATACGGCGGGGTATTTGTAACTTCAGCGAAAAGAATTTTTGATTGAAGTTGTAACCAAAAAACCCCAAAATTACGTTATCTCAAAACCCTAACCATAAAAAAATGGTTTTAACCTCAGCAGGTTCATGCCAGCCCTCCCCTATACCTGAAATTCTTGGTATTTTCTCAAATTAATTATTTGTAAACTACTGTTTTCAACATATAGCTTTGAATATGATAGAAGTAAAATTTATCTACCAGAATTTCGTGGGGGGTTCAAACACCCCCCCCCCCCCCCCCCCCCCTAAATACGGACTTGTATAGACCCATCCAACTACCAACAAATTACCAACATATATCTCGTGAACTATAAGCCTCCAGCAAATTTGATTTCGGTTTTGATATCTGTAAGAGCCCCCTGAAAAGTCATTTTTCTCGTATCGTGATTCTTGAATGTAAAGCCTTCTAGAATTCATTTAAAAAGCTCCACCAACGCATGCTCATTCACAGCAATCGCCAACACTTTAAATCCACCCAGTTTGCCATTAGCATCCGCCGCATGATTCTCCACATCACCCATTGGCGGACCAAGATCCGCCAGCGCAATGTACAAAAACGAACCCGTTGTAGTGGCATAACTCCATTGTGTCACATTTTGATGCGCACCCGCAATAAACAAGCGAAATATTAAAAAGCGAATTAAATATGTATTTGATTTGTAGCGCGATAAATGCCCATAGCACGCACAATTAACAACATTCGAGTTTTTAAAACACTGCAATTCTTTCTTTTTGTCCCGATCCAAATTTCATTGTATTTCTAATTTTGCGTACTTGCCCACTTACTGTGTAACCTAAATCAAACGCAAGTCGTCAATTTAACGCACGCACGCAAATTTTTCATATGCCTTGAACCGAAATTGACTTGCGTGCGTGTTCAGATAAAGAAATAGAAAAATACAGAAAATCAGAGAAAATCTTGTTATTTTGTGGAATATGTACCTAACAGACACGATATCAAAAGCAAGTGTCAATTTTTTTGCAAACAATCACCCACAATGCTTAATTTCAACTGTCACGCAAAACAAAAATTGGGCGTCGAATTTGCTTTTCACGCACGCCGTTCAATTTCGGTTACTCCCATACAAGTTGTATGGGCATGAGAAATTTTTGACAGTAAATTGACGGCGTGCGTTTGATTTAGGTTACACAGTTACACGTTTGTTTACATTTGAAATTTGTCAGATCAACAATGCCCACTTTAAGTTGACAATGTAGCCATGCCAAATTGGAAATGTTGATGTTGTAATGAAATTGCTTACACAGAGCCAAAATACCACCTAAAATACCCTGTAAATCAGAACAGAGTTTAGCGAATTTCTCTACGCTTTCTCTCCAATAAGATGCCCGTCTTATTATGAATGGATATCTCATTTTAATAAAACTAAGTAGATATACTGTAAAACTAATATGAAAACCTTTTCAATATTATTAAGAAGATAACCCGTGGATTTTAGATGAAATCATTTTCAGTAAAATTTAATGGATAACCTATAAAACTAAGATGAAAACCTCTTATATAAAACTAAGAAGATGACTCCTAGAATAAATATGGAAACCTTTTCGCATAAATTTAGCAGATAACCTGTAAAATTAAGAAGAAACCCTGTTTAATATTATTAAGAAGAGAATCTTGATTTTCATCGGAAAACATAATTAGTCAACTAGTATTTTCCTAGGACTTATTCAGACAAAGGGCAACATTTCATTTCATATAAGTGCAGATGGACATAATAAACTCTTTATACCAAGCGCTTCACTAATCGTTTGAGAATTGTAGAAATGTGCAAAGCCGTAGTGAAATTGACGAACGGAGGAAACTCATAAGAGCTCTTTTAAAAATAAAAAGTTTTCCTCTTTAATAAATTCAAAAAGGTTCTAGTAAAAATTAGAGGATGTCCTTATTGATTTGCTTTATAAAAATTTTCTCATAAAAACAAGCAGATTTCTTCTAACAATTTAATTTTTTTGACAAAATGACATAAAAAATTAATAAATAAGAAGTTATCTCCTCGTTTTCAGACGGTATCCTTTTCAATAAATTTAAGAAGAAATTCAAGCTAAAATCTAGAAGATTTTCTAGCAAAAATTTCTTCAATTTTGTCTCCTCTCGCTCTCCTTGGCCAAATAGCTTTTTTAGATGGCAGTCTCTTTGATTATAGGTGAACTTTTTGGCTCTGTGTATATTGTTAGATTATTTTTAACTACAAATTATTGCTAAATTGACTATTTTACATTTAAACTAGGCCCAGGCAGCTAGTGGGACAATTGTCCGAAAAATTGAGAACCAAATTCACACAGATTATTACGCCCTTTGTTTGCTTCGCTTATGTGAGCGCTACGATCAATGAAGTGCTGTCGTTTGTTTCTGTTCAGTGGCTTCCCTGCAAAAAGTGGGACCACGTAATATGCTAGTACAGGACCAGAGGTGAATTTCTGTAACAAAATCGGGAAAATTGTCGATCAAATTGACGTCATAATAATACGTTCCACACCTTGTCACCACCTAAAAAGCAAGTGAGAATCTAACGATTGATGTCATTATGACGTCACTCAGTCGAAAACATTGATAGAGTTCAGTTACAGAAACTCAGTACAGGTTACGTTGTGACAGTTCCTAGTTACAGAGGTGGTCCAAATATATGAAAAATTATGGTTACATTAACATTGCGATGTCATTGGACATGACCACCCCTGCTTCACCGCTGCATAACAAAGGACTATATAAAAAACCACCCCATTTGGGCCATAGACTAGTCTGCTTACAGTGGACCACGTTTTAAACTACATCCCAATACCCTAGACCGAGCCAAATTGCCGACCAACCACGAATTAGTTGGCGGCGAACGACAATTTATATTCGATGTGGTCCGATGCAGCATAACGCATTTTCTCAAAAGCATTTATCAACAAAAAATAATTATAAACATTCATGATATTCTTCCGCATACGCTATTGTCTTGTTGCTTGATAGTAAGCCACTGAATAGAAACAAACGACAGCATTTCATTGGTGCGCTCACTGCGCTCTTACTAACACTACCTCAGTTAGAAAAATGCCTGGGCCTGATTTAAACTAACAGAAAAATGTTTACTTTAACTATAAAAAAAAGTGTGATTCAACAAGAAATTAGTCGACATTGAAAAATGTAACATTGTCACCGTTGGGAGTTATTTTTACAATTGCCTTTTTTCCTCAGTGTACTTGCGAATACCCCTAAACTGATTGATCTTTTAAAAAGTTTGCCCCTCTTCTGTCCCTATCCTTTTCTTCTTCTTACTAGTCTCCCACTCTCTTTCCCTATAATATGCCCTTTCTCCTTCTCTTTCTCCTTCCCTTTCATTTCCGTCTTCTCTTTTCTTCCCGTCACATTACCCTTTCTTTACCGTTCTCCCTTACCACTCCTTTTCTGTCCTTCTCCGTTCTCCCAGTCCTGCACTCTATCTCTCCATCCCTCTATATCCCGTTTTCGTTCCCTTTCTCCCGCATTTTCCCTCCCTTATTCTTATCCTCTCCCTTTAACATTCCTTTTCCCTAGTGAGCCGGGTTGACCATAACATCGAAGGGAGATCTATTTTGAAGCCCTGATTTCCACTTTTCATCTGATACCAGTATTATTTAGAAACACTCCGAGGCATTCGGGTCCACCTTTTTAACCGTATCTGGGTACCCAGCCTAAGAATGATAATGAAAACAGCTCTATATAGCCGCTCTGATCAACCCGTTTAATTTGATACCAGTATTGCTCAGTAGTATTCCATGGTCATCTGGGTCCACGTATACGTAATTCATTGCCCATATCTGGGAACACGGCCCAGAAATTACAATGAATGTAGCTCTATGTTTAAATCCTGCCCAATCCTTTTCAGTTTATACCAATATCGTCCAAAAATATGCAGGGCCGTGACACACGTCGACAACTCAGTAGAAAATATGTATGTAAGGAATTTTCTCTGACGCGTTCTGGAATCAAATTTTTAACTGGGTGTTTTCGAATTACTAAAGTCTTGAATTGTGACGTTCTCCACTCAGATGTTAACATACACTTCATGTCTTGTGAAGAATTTATCTATTTCGTTTCTCAATTGCACGTTATGAGATATGCGAGAGGCGAACCTCTAAAATTGTGGTTTATTAATCGAAACCAAAAACGTATTGACTATCAGTGGATATAATTTTCGTACAAGGCAGAGGTTACCATTAAGGGCCTAAATAATATAATTCTTTGCAAACCTATTCAAGCCAAAGACGATGAAATTAAAAGCCTCAATTTCATTATATTATTACGTATGGATACGCATACCTCTTGGAGTGAATAACCCGAATAAGTCAACAGCCTTTAGAACATTCACTATAAATGAAAAAACTGCAAAAAAGTTGAAAAATATAGAAATCAATAATAAAGAATATATTTATGTAGCATGAAGAATAACGCGATTCACTCAAATAGAGAAAGACCAAGAAGAATGTACAATCAGACAGATAGTCGCAATGGCCACGAAAAATCAGTCAACTGTCACATAAATACGTAATCCTGACTTATCTGGTATATAGGTATGTATGTATGTATGTATATATGTATATATGTATGCGCATTTAATGTATATTGTATAGACACTACTTGATATAATGAAAACAGCAGATGGCAAAAGCCCAGGCAGACCAACAGACAAATATGCAGACAGACAGACAGCGCGGCCGATAGTTGAGAAAGGGTGACGGCGCGGTACCAAACCACCGCCATAACAAACCGCCGAGACAAACCGCAATGACAAAATGGCAATAATGAAAAAAACGAAAATAATAATAACAATAATTGAGTTCAACTGACAGCTCAGTGAGCAGACTTGAACACGCTTTTGAAATGTGGCCACAAATGAGGGACTATGACTGTAAAATAAATAAATTAAAATAATTAAAAACAAGAAATTCAAAGAAGAAAAAAAGTAATAAACAATAACTAAAACAAAAACAAACACAAAACAAAAAAATGAAGAATCGAGCAAAAAGTGGTTAATGTTCAAACTGGGGAAAAAATGAAACACTTTAGACTAAAGTCCATAGACGACAACATAAGTGTGTCGCGCGGTTGTCGCGAGGTGCTGAAGCGACTAAGTGGCTGTGGTCTTTGTGGTAAAACGTAGCAACGGGTGTAAGTTAGAGAAAGAGACACTGCCGACAGCGACATCTCGATCGACGACGTCTTCATACCATTCCAGACAACAGCTCGCCCCTCAACGAAATCAATACAGCTGTTATTGTTATGCGTACAAGTTTTTTTCCCTTCCACTTTGCCGATTCTTCAACTTCGGCTGCTGCTACATATATTGTGGTTGTCTTTTCCTATCATTCTGTGTGCATCCACGGCTGATAAGGAAATATGATGCTGCTCAAGAGCAATTTCTGGGCGCATAGCCTACATACTTTGGCCGCACTCAGCCAGCGGTAAGCGACTAAGCAAGGCGATGTTTCAACTCAGCCACATGACATAGCAAGCTTTTTTTGCTTTTTTAACACGCTTTTATTAGCTTCATTTAATTTTTTTTTTTGTTGATACTTGTATACTGTAGTTCTGTTGTGCTACGAATACCTGAAAACAGAGCAGGCGGTAGACAAAAATTATCAAGAAAGTCAGAAGAGACCACATCTTGTCAAATCAAGCTAAGTTAAAAATTTCCAAAAAAAATTCCCTTATGGGAAATTTTGTAAAATTATATATTTCATAAAAAAACGTCACTACAAATCATTATCTGTCAAAATAAGCCAACAAAAAATTTCCCTGAGAGGAAATTTGGGAAAAAAATTCCTTTTTTATACTCAGCTGTACTAGTACACAGAGTATTATAGTTTTAATCACATAACGGTGGATTGTAACACCATAAAATAATCGAGATAGATATTGACTTATATATATCAAATTGATCAGGGTGAAAAAAGAAATCGATTGAGCCATGTCCGTCCGTCTGTCTGTCTGTACGCACGATAACTCGCGCAAATATTGAAATATTTTGATGAAATTTGGAATGCAAGTTGGTATCAAGACTGGAACGGATGGTATTGAAAATGGGCGAAATCGGACCATGACCACGCCCACTTCCCCTATATAGGAAAAATCGGAAATTTTGTATCTCAGTCACTAATAGAGCTAGAGTGATAAAATTTCACCCACGCGTGGAGCTCAGGCCCTTATGAAGAAATTTGGTGAGATTTTGAAAAATGGGCGGTGCCACGCCCACTTATTAAGGGCCAAACATTGAAAGTTTTATATGTCATAACTCAGAAACCGTTGAAGATATATCGATGAAATTTGGTAGGCGTGATATACTTACTTGGGCAAATGTTTGGACGAAAAATTGCCAAAATCGGTTAACGACCACGCCCACTTTTATATATGGGTATTATAAAGTGGCTTAATAAAAACATTTTAAGCGATATCTCTGTCAAAAATAAAGGTATATCATTGAAATTTAATGGCAGGAGTCCAACTGCGGATATAAAAGGAAAAGCACAAAAATTTTGGAAAATGGGCGTGGCACCGCCTCTTTTTAGAAGCAGGAATATACGAGATTTCTGAGCCCATAACTCGACAAGTAATTGAGATATTATGACGAAACTTGGTATGTACATTTTTGTTACTTGTGGTAATACATGTTCAAAATTTTAGCGAAATCGGTTGGCGACCACGCCCACTTTTATACATGGGAACTATAAAGGGGCCTAATAAAAATATTTTAAGCGATATCTTTGTCAAATATAAAGACAATTCATTGAAATTTTGTGGAATGAGTTCCACAATAGACCGGAAACAAAAAATAGAAAAAATTGGAAAATGGGCGTGGCACCGCCTCTTTTTAGAAGCAGGAATATACGAAATTTCGGAGCCCATAACTCGACAAATAATTGAGACATTGAGACGAAACTTGGTTTATACACTTTTCTAACTTGTGCTAATAGACACGCAAAAATTTATTCAAATAGGTTTATGACCACGCCTACTTTTTAACAAAGATATTTCTGGAACACCCTTTGGGAATTTGTAACGTGACATCTTTATAATTAGCAGTCATAAAGGAATGAAATTTTGCACAAAGAATAATATTCATATGCTTAGTTGGATGACTGATAAAAATTTTGAAAATGGGCGTGGCTACGCCCACTTTATGCAGCACTCCCTTTGTATAAAATACACCGTGATTCCATCAAATGCAAACAAACAATGAAAGCATACAGCTGAGTATCTAATGTTCGATTCCACTCGAACTTAGGCTTACTTACTTGTTTAAATATACATTTCATGAAAAAACGTCACTACAAACAATTATCTGTCAAAGTAAGACAAAAAACAAATTTACCAAAAAATTTTCCTTAGAGGAAATTTGGCAAAGAAAGTATTTTTTTGTAAAAGTATACATTTCATCAAATAACGCCATTAGAAACGATTATCTGTCAAAACAAGACAAAAAAAAAACTTTCATGAAATTTCCCTTAGAGGAAATTTGGCAAAAAAAGTAAATTTTTATAAAATTATACATTTAACCAAAAAAATGTCACTAGAAAGAAATATATTAGACAATACGATGGAAAGAAAATTGTGAAATTATTTCCCTTAGAGGAAATTTGGCAAAACAAAAACACATTTTTTTAAAAATATATTTTTCATCAAAAAAAAGAAAAAACGTCACTAGAAGGCTGAAGGCCGATAATTGGTCAAATTAAGACACAAAAAATTTCCCTTAGAGGAAATTTCGCAAAAAAGTACATTTTTGTAAAACTATACATTTCATAAACGACGTGACTACAAACCATTTTCTGTCAAATTCAGAAAAAAAAATACCAAAAAATTTCCCTTAAAGGAAATTTGGCAAAAAGTGCATTTTTGCAAAAACATCAATTTCATTAAAAAATGAAAATCATTATCTGTTAAAGTAAGAAAAAAATACCAACAAATTTCCCTTAGAGGAAATTTTCCAAAAAAATTAATTTTTTGTACAAACTTACACCATCAAAAAAAAAGTACGTTACTAAAAGCTTATTTGCCAAAATAAGCAAAAAAAATGTTACTGTGAAATTTCCCTTTGAGGAAATTTAGTAAAAAAAATAGGTATATTAACCAGAAGAAAGTACATTTCACTTGGATTTGCATTGCATCTGAAAGCTGTGCTCAGTGTAACGTGAAGATTTACATAGATATATTTTTTCGACCTTCAAAAAACATATTTATTTTTCAATAGAGGCTTTCAATGTAGTACGATTAACTCTGTTACTCAATGCTTTGCTCAGAAATATATACTTAAGTATGTGATAAATAGGGCAACCAAAAAATTGCTCTAAAAATGCTTTTTGGCGCCAAAAAATTGCCGTTAAACTTAAAGAATTGGCACTTTTTAGCTTTAAAAATTTTTTATTTCAATTCATTTTCTTTAAACGTAAAAAATATAATATTAACATGTATGTAAACCTTAGGTACATGTTTTAAAACAAATTAATTCAAATTGTCGTTAAACTTAAAGAATTAGCCTTAAAAATTATTTTATTTCAGTTCATTTTCTTAAAACATAAAACAAAGTAAAGTAAACTAAAATAAAATAAAGTAACAAAATGCAAACTCTTAGGTACATGTTTCAAAAGAGAAAGACAATATGCCGTAATCGTAATTTGGCGTTAGGTCAGTCGCGCGTTGATCGTACCTCAAAGCCGCTTCACACTGACATTCGATATTAGATGTTGGATTGTAAACGTGTTCACTGCCACTAATATATTTTGTTGAATTTTTTCATAAATTTCATAATTTTTCATCAAAAAAAAAAACAATTTTAATTTACTTAATGTCAAACGCCCGACTTAGTAGAGAAATGTTCAACTCAGTCGTTATACAGGGTTGCAATGAACATACGATATTACAAAAAATTTACGATCAAACGCTTGAGGTCACAATGCGATTTGCTTCATATATTTCCATACATTTCTACTCACCTGCCAAAAGCGCGGCCGACCGAACGCCAAATTTGGATTCCGGTATAAAAAATCTAATTCATACTTATTGCCACATACGGCATCCCCGATCAACACAACAAAAAAATGGGAGCGAGAGCGGAGCTCGCAGCAAAAAATAAATTGGGAGTTAGGAGCAGAGCCAGGAAAAAAAATGTTTGAGAATGGAGCAGGAACGTAGTTAAAGAAAAACAAAACTTTTGCTCCGATGCCATGGTTGTGAAGATTAAACGAAATATATATGGGGGGTTAGATGTGCAATGAAATTTTGTTGAAATTACCCGACGTCTATACATACATACCATATCTGGAGCAATTCAATTGACAAATTGAAGCGATTAGCCAATCAGAGAGCAGAAAATCCGTAACATATTTTTTCCGATTTTTTTGTGTAATTTTTTCATTTAATAGTCTAATTAGCATAAATTAGCATTTATTATGAATTTGGCAATTTTTAGCTCTATCAAAAGTAGGTCAGAATGTATAATTTTTCTTAAAAACTACCCTAAATTAAGCATTATGTGATAGCTACCATCAGGCGCGGATCCAGGATTTCGGCAAGGGGGGGGGTTTTGAAAATTTCTTTTTTTGGAAGATGTTTTTTAAGGGCAGACGCTGCACATAGGTAGATTTTACGAATTTATGCGGCCAAAAGTGAAAATTTTAAAATTGGTGCAAATACAAAATCCAAAATCGCTCTACGTTTATAATAGACCGGGCGATAATAAACCGGTCTTCTCGGCTTTTATAGACAACGGGGGTGTCCCTGCCGCTAGTCGAAACTTATTATTCTCCCACTTTTTCGATTTTTTATTTTTTACGTATTTTAAGTAACCCATTTTCAAACATCAATAATTTCAGTTTTAAGACAGTTATCAAAGTAAACATCATGGATTCGAGTGCTTCAGGTAAATATCATTATTTATTGAAGAAATCGTCAACCTAGCATAATAAAAGACCCACCATTTTGAAGCTTTTAAGCATATTGGCCTTTCTTGAAAAAATATTGTTAATTTTTTAATTCAAAAGCATTTTAGTTATATTATCGCCTCCGATCGATTACCCATCAATTTCTCTACGGAAAAATGCAAAGCCAGAAATTATCAACAATGGATTAAAAATTGGCCTATTTGGAAAATTACCTGATTTCGTATTTTTAGTATTTCCAATTTTTCAAAGTCAAGGAAATACTTATCATAAAAAGGGGCTAAGAATCCTAAAGCTACATTTTTTAGAAGAGTTTTGAGTATGCAATTTTGCAGCTCATTCAATTTTAATATAACAATATGCAACATTCAACTTTTTGAAAAATTTCATTGGCTTTTCGGAAATTTTAATTGGAACGGTCTCACCCTACACCCTACAGAAAAAAACTTCTAAAATTGACGGAATTTTTCACAGCAATGAGAATTTCACTTTTTACACTAAAATTTGTTGGCTACATAACAATACACTTAGAAATCTCCTCAAAATCTTTTATAAATTATGGCCTTGCTTTGAAATTTTTAATCCACTTTCAGAAATTTCTACGATTTTTCAGATTTTTTCCATAAGCTCAGAAATCCTGCTTAAAACTATTTTTATTGAAAAATTTTCTATATTTTTAAACTAAAATAAGAAAGTAAAATTTTCGACAAAGTCTTTGAAATAAATTTAAAAACTTTGGCGTATGATTTTTTTTTGAGTCACTGTATATATTTTTCAATAAAATCGACTTTTAACACAAATTATTAAAATTTTCCATTAAACAAGCAATTTGGAGTAGATGTAGACAATAAAATATTTTTGGCCGCATAAAACTTGAAAATCTACCTATGTGCGCTGGTGAAAATATGGACTAATACCACCTACTATTATTATTCTATATACTAGTTGCGCCATTTCCCGCACCTTAAAAACACCAAATTCAAAACCCTCCAAATTAACAATAGGTTTGTTTCTTATTAAACTAGAAACTAGCTGTGAAGTGAAA